>JAMJFZ010000107.1:22975000-23642500 GCA_026225945.1 Cricetomys ansorgei | reverse complement strand
AGACTTTAAATTTTTCAAAGTGAACAATTATGGCATCTGAAAATAATAACAATTGTATTTGTCCCTTTCCAGTTCTTATTTCTGTTATTGAATTTTCGCTATGACATAATTTTGGAGAATTTACTTGACTTTAATTTTGTCACACAATTAGCTCTGATGGATGTTATAGTTTTTTCTTCATGTTTATAAATTTAAGGAATTTCCTTCTCCTTAGTTTTCTAGGTATTTCTGCTGTGAATGAATGTTTATTGAGAAGGGACTCAAAAAGCAACACGTACTGCGGAAATTATGGAGCTTCTCTCCAACTAGAGTAGTTGACTACACAACTGGGGATCCCTTGTTGACCAACTATACTGCTTCAAAATATATAATTATTAGACTATGGGATTGAGCTTAACATTTCCTTACAGCTTTGCATAAGGCTTTGAGATTCTCTCATGTTTCTCGGTTTAGTTTGGATAGTGGTTTTCCATTCACCTTAGTAAATGACCACACCTGAGTTATCAAGTTCTGGGTTATCTTCTAGAACTTATATGTTAAGCCCCGTGGGTTTAGTGCCTCTGGTTCTTACTCTTTGTCTATTGTGTTCATTTATTTTATGGCTGCTTCTCTATTCAGGTTCCTGAATTTTGGTCAATTGTGATTATATGTGCTATCCGAAGAAATTCTCAATATCAGCCATTTCTAGTGTACAATAAAAAATCAACTCTTGGGGCTGTAGATGTAGCTCAGTGGAAAAGTATGTGTCAAGCATGCCCAAGGCCCTAGGTTGAATCCCCAGCTCAATAGGTAGGTAGATGAGTAGATAGGTAGATAGATAGATAGATAGATAGATAGATAGATAGATAGATAGATAGATAGATAGATGATAGATAGACAGACAGAGAGACAGGAGACAGGCATACTGACTCAATTTTTCATAAATTTTGAAAGCTGGTTAAATCCATGTCTACAGACCTCTTCTTTGTTTCATCATAGTATTTACCTTCTTATTAATTATAACTGTCAAAAACTTGTCTGTTATATTAATGATTTCAGAGTGTTTTCTTTGTTTTTTTATTTATCCCCCTAGACTTTCAGGCTATTTTATTAATTTCTGTTTTAATTCTTTCCCTTACTTAGACATTTTTGGGGTTTGTTTTGTTGTTCTTTTCACTGATTTCTTGCTAAGAAGCTTAACTGATTTCTTTCCACTATTTTCCGTTTTCTAATAAATGTATTTCTGGCTCTCCATTCCTCTCTTTACCCCATAACCTTTTATGTGTCAACCTCCTATAGTCCTTTGGTTTTAAATACTCTGACTCGTGTTTTGATTCTAAGACATTCATTATTCTGAAGGCTGTTTTTAAACTACTTGTAAGTGGGATATGCTGCTATCTAGAATTGGTTGCCTTTTTTTTTTCTTTACTTTGTTTTGCTTTGCCTTTGTTAAAATGAAGACTTGAAAACATTCAGGATTCTCTTCATTGTCAAGTGCACACATGATTGAATTTTTAATAAATGTAATTACATATTTAAAAAGAATGTGTAAATGCCACTGGATGTAAAGTTATATTTGCAAAATCTTTTATTTTTTATGTGTGTGGCTCTGTGTGTGTGCCACGTATGTGCAAGCAGCAGAAGGCAGAAGAGGATTCAAATCCCCTAGAGCTGGAGTCACAGGCAGTTGTGAGACACCTGATGTGGGTTTTGAGAACCAAACTTAGGTCCTCTGGAAGATCGCCAAGTGCTCTTGACCACTGAGCCATCATCCCAGCCCCTGTAAGTCAGCTTTTATAATCATATTCATTTCCATGGCTATCATGACAAAGGACCACAAACTCTGTGACTTAAATCAACAGAAATCTATTCATTCACTAGGCTGGAGGCCAGAAATCCAAAATCAACATGTCAGCAAGACTAAACTCTCACAATCGTGTCCATCCCTTTGACATTGTGACTTACCATTGCCATCTACAATATTCTTTCTCAAGAACCACACTACTGCCAGGCAGTAGTGGTACATGCCTTTAATCCCAACCCTCAGGAGGCAGAGGAAGGCAGATCTCTGAGTTTAAGGCAGTCTGATCTACAGAGTGAGTTCCAGGACAACCAGAGTTACAACAGAGAAACCCTGTCTCAGAAAAAAAAAAGAAGAAGAAAGGAAGGAAGAAAAAAACAAAGAAAGAAAGAAAAGAAGGAAGGAAGAGAGAGAAAGAAAAGAAAGAAAGAAAGAAAGAAAGAAAGAAAGAAAGAAAGAAAGAAAGAAAGAAAGAAAGAAAGAAAGAAAGAAAGGAAGGAAGGAAGGAAGGAAGGGAGAGAGAGAGGAAAAGAACCACACTACTGACTTACAAAGGAAAATTACAGGGGAAACAAAACAAAAGGTGTTTTAATAACTTTGCAATTTAGTTATGGGATACATTTATAGCTATCCTTCACTGCTTGTGCATTGTGGTGATTTAAATGAAAATGACACCAATTAGGCTCACAGGAAGTGGCCCTATTAGGAGGTGTGGCTTTGTTGGAGTAAATGTGGCCTTGTTGAAGGAAGTGTTTCAATGGGAGTGGACTTTGAGATTTCAAGTGCTCAAGCCATGCCCAGTGTCTCTCTCCCTGCTGCCCGCTGATCCAGATGTAGAACTCATAGCCCCTCCTCCAGCATGGTGTCTGCCTGCGCACTGACATGCTTCCCACCATGACGACAATGAACTCTCTTCATAGCAATAAAACCCTAACTGTGATAGGCATGCCTGGGAGAATCTCTGGAAGATAATTTGTGCTATGACCCCTCCGGCTCTAGGTGCCTTCCCACCTTCCTTGACACTTTTTGGCTTATTGGCTACATGATTCCTCTCTATTTCTACCTTTGTCTAGCTTTGTCTTCCCTCTCGTGAACCCACTTTCCCTGGGCCCCTCTTCCACAGAGATCCTTAATGGCATTGAGAGCCTACCTGTGATAATCTCATCTCAGGATTCTTAATCATATCAGCAACAACCTTTTCCCCAAATATGATATTATCTAGAGGTCTCAGAGATGAAGATACGGCGATATGTCGATGGTCACGATGAATCGCACTGGGAAAGGGTATGGCCAAGCCTCTCTAGGACTGTCAGTTCTCCCTGTGTCTGGAAAGGATGGATGGAGGTCACACTACCTGGAAGCTGTGGGGTGCACCTTCACTCATTAGCATGAACTGTCTCTCCCTTTCACCTTGAGTTATAATGCATCTGAATATATTAATTTCACCACACTCTTATTGAATTTTCAACTTCCTGTGCATTCTGTTTCAGCCTGATTCTCACTTTTATATTATTGTGATGATATATTTGGACTTATTTCTATCATTTCGGCATTTTTTTCCCTCTTAACCCTGCTTTCTGCTCTGTCTCCTGTCTTCTCTAACCCTGGTATCTATTTACTCCCCTACACAGCTAACGCTGTAGCCTTGGGTGTCTTCAAGTTCAATCAAAACTTCCAGGGTAGGTTTAGTTATGTGAAGAAGGCAGTCACCCTCCCCAGGGAGCACACAGAACACATTGTCTTTTAAGCATGAGATCTGAGGCTAGTGAGGGACCAGCTACGGTCTCATTTTGCCTGAGGCATCCTGCCGTCCACCGCCCCAGGAGCGAAAACCCTTGCTCGAGAAGATAGTTCCAGTGAACTCACTGTGTTAAAATGCATCTGGTCACTCTGTTTCCTTTGTTAAAGACATCATCATAATACAGCTTGAAGTATTCCACAGACACAGCCGAAGGACACACTAGGGTAAAAAGCCATGCAAGGTACTCAGTTTTAAAAGCAGCAAATGAAAGCCAACTGGAGCCCTGTCATCTGAAATTGTCATCCACTGACTTTTTCTTAAACCCAGCTGTGACCAAGTTGGCTCTGAAAGGACAACAGTTACATAAGGGGACCAGTGTGCCGCGAGAAAACGGGGCCAGGGAGGTAAAGCGAGGCAGTCCCAGCCAGCGTGTTTCTTGGCCACCCGAAGCAAGTATGCTTGGCTCAGTTCAGCTGCAGCTGCTGAGCTAGTAAAATCAGAGAAAGAAGTTCAGTGAATAAGGAAGACAGAAGTGAAAGGAGAGTACACAGCCAAGAGTCTCTAGATAAGGCCGAGACATTAGGGAGAAAAGGAATTTATGACCCAGAGAATACACTTAACTGGGCTTTTCTCACATTGCTACAATCGCGGTTAAAATTATCTGGGTTTGAATAAAAGAATGCTCTGTCCTGGTCATTATTCATGTTTCTTCTAAAGGCACAGATTCCAGCATAAGCAATTTCACTGGGAACCCAACTATTTATTTACTGGAGGCTTGCTAATGATCACTGCATCAGACAAGCAGAATTCCTCCTGCTCACTTAGAATCCGGCCTGGCTTCCTGTGTCCTATGGCTCAAGGGTGCTCTGCCTGGCCCAAAATGAGAGCTGTTATAAAGCCTCAGCAAGGCCAAGGGCAGAGACAGCACCAGTCTGGAGGGAAGCTGTAAACCAGAAGGAAAGACACCTACCTGGCCCTGCTTGCTCTGGAACTTACCACAATACTGAGTTTACATTATCCTATGCCTCGGTTTCCACACTCATGCACAGGTGATAGGGCATCGGTGAATTCAGAGATGCTGAGAGGGAAAACCTGTTAGCAGTTATCCACACTGAGCGTGGAGAGGATGAGCAAGAATGCAGCATCCTCCAGATAGGGCACCCTCTATGTGGAGCCCCCTATGGTACAGAAAATAACTAAGGGGCAGGAAGAAAAGGAAGCCGACCTGAGAGACAAGAGCAACTTCTTGTCCCCACCTATCATTCTGGCTTTCTGTCTCTGGGTCCGTGTCCTCAGTTCTGGGACAAGGGAGGACCCAGCTGTGGCTCCATTATCCACTAGAGGAATGGGCCAGGTACCTCTCAAAACAGACTGTCCTTCATACCCAGTAATTTTCAATGGAGGACAAAAGAGCTGAGGAAGAGCTCACAGGTGTTTGTCTTCACAGGAGAGCAGGGTTCTGGCAGCTGGGTTCCATGCCAGCAGTGTCATGCCAGCATACCCCCAAGCTTCCAGGGGAGATGAGCCTATTCGCATATCTATTCTGGTGTGTCCCCTGGCTGAATCAGGTCCCCAATGGTATATCCATGGCCCCGCCTTCCAGGAAAAGCCATTTGTGTGCCAACACCTACACCCCATAAGGGCGGGTTTGTCCTGGGCCTGTGCTAGACATAAGTCTTTGAGCTGAGTGTCCCCTCTTCTCCATAACAGACCCTGGTCTCTTCCTGAGGAATCTCCCAGCCCCCACCTCATCCCAGTGCATACTTGGTCTTGATGACATATAAAACACAGGCACTGCTGGTCTCTGGGGCCCCTCAATAGCTCTGATGAAATGGATGAAAGGGACGGGGAGTGCTTCTCACCAGCCATGTGGGAAAATAAATAATGGGGCTAAGATGTTGCCTTCCTCACTCTTGCCCTGGTCTCCTCCCAGCTTGATTGCATAGGTGTACCCCCTTCCCTGAGGAAGGAGCCTGGATCCCTAAGTTACCAACCAGGAACATCCTTATGCAGCTTTTTCTTGACCCAGAAGGGTCAAGCCATTGGCACACAGGTTTAATTTGTTTCATAAGCCATCATTACTCCTCAAGAATCTAATCACAAACACTAGAAGATCACATAAAGGAGATGCCTGGTTTTCATTAAAGGGGCCTGTCCAACTTTATTCTGTTCTAATGTGCCACAGTGAATCATCATCTTCCAGGCCCGGAGGGATCTCTGGCCAGTCCACGCTCTCCTTGACTAAACAGACATCCTGGTTTTATTTGAAGTTACAAACCCAACTGCCCCACACATATGCTCCATCCCTGGGTCCAGAGCTGTGGCCTTTAGGATCCAGTAAAGCCTCAGCACCCCCCTACTGGTCCCCAGAGTTGCGTGTCTTAGTGTACTTCCTGTTATTATAAGAAAATGCCACATGGTGGGTAATTTATACAGCGGTTTATTTTTGCCTCACAATTGCAGAGACTGGGAAGTCCCAGGACATGGCAATGGTGTGATCAGGGGTCCAGTGGGGGCCTCCCTACAGCCTCATAACACAGAGGGAGGCAAGAGAGACAAGGAGGCTGAACCTGCTTCCATAACAACCTCCTCTTGTGATAAAAGACCCATCTCAAACTGCCTGTGAGTAAACACCAGGGTTTGACTCCTCGTCTGCCACAGACTGACACAGTAAATGAAAAGTTAATAATCAAAAGCTGCTAGAATAGTAAAAAGGGGGGAATCTGGAAAAAGAGACATCTGCATATTTTATCACTAGCTTCGACAGATATAAAATTACTCCATCTGAGGTTCCTAACCACCCTCCATTTTGTACACATTACATGGCAGAGAGTGATAAACCACTCTGTGACTGGACTACTTCATAACCACCCTCAGCAAATACCACATAGGCAAAAGTCAGCACATGACTGCTCCCACACAGACCAAATCCAGCATTCCATCGCTGGTAGCTGCTCTCGTGGTAGAAGACTGTGGAATAGTTAAGAGAATCATTAGCAAGCCCTGCATGGTAGTGAATGCCAATAATCTCAGTGCATGGGAAGTAGAGGTCAGGAGTACAAGACCATCCTCTGCTACGTAGTGAGTTTGAGGCCATTCTGAGCTACATTATTATACACCCTATCTCAAAAACCAAACCACAAAGAAAAAATAGGAAAGAATTAGCTCACTGACCTTCGCTGAAACGCTTATCAACGTACTCCGGGCCACTTAGGGACCCTGACCCATCTGTCCCAGCCTCCCTATCCCCTCAGGGCTGATTTTACCTACCTCCCCTGTCCCTTCAGCAGTAGTGAGGATTACATCAGTAACCACTAAGAGCCAGAGGAGCAGTTCCCTAAGGTGCCTTAACAAATCACAGCAAGCGGAGGTTTAAAAGAACAGACACACATTCTCCTCAGTTTCCCAGACTAAAAGCCTAGATCAAGGGCCAAGCCGGCTACAACACCATGAAGGCTCTGGAGGCTCCTTCCTTGTCTCCTGCAGCACCCAGAACTCCTGGGTTTCTCACCTTCTGCATGCATCACTCCAGCTCTACGTCATCTGCGGGTGTCTGTCCTCCATGGCAAGGATGCCTGTCATGCCGCATGGAGTATCTAGCTGGATAATCCAAGATGGAATTGTCTCAACAGATTTTTAGCCTGACTATACCTGCAAAGACCCTTTTCTCATATAATATCACCTTCTCAAGTTCCGGGGCTGACAGTATAGACTATCTTCTGGAGGCCACCATTTGACCACCACACTGAGTGTCTATTCTGTGGGTTTCATCCTTTAACCTCAGCCTCACAACACCCCTGTGAGGAAGAGACTGGTGTCCCCATGTAACAGAAGACTTGTCCACAAGGAGGAAGTTCATAATGTATAGAATCATGGTCATGGGTGAAATAGAGAGAAAGAACTGAATCAAAAAGACCAGCTGAAGCCCCAGGACACATAGGCATAAATACCATGTTCTGAGTGGAGGAAAGCAAAGACAGGACAGAGATTTAAGGCTGGTTTTGAATGATGGGGAGGAAACTGATTTCTACTGGGATGATTTGAGCTGGATCTAACCTGAAAGCCTCCTTCCTATGGTCTAACTTCCATCGTACAAGAAAGTACTATGCAAGCTGCCAAGGGAAGGAGGCAATCAATAGACCTATCCAGCCTGATGCTTATGAACCACAACAATGGCCAGTCTGGCAAGATATCCCTGAACTGCAATAGTGGCATTCATATGTTGGTGGTAACCAACAGCTACCTAATTTGACTTAAGGCCCTCTCAACAGGAGGGAAATCATGACTGGTTCTAGGAACCCAGCTAACTGCTTGAGGCTAGTGAGGTCACTGAGCTTAGAAGAGAACCTACTACCATCACTTTACTAACTGCATTCAAGGCTACCACCTATCCTTAAAGAAGCTTCTCTTTAGAGCAAATGGTGACCATCACTGAAAACCTTGTAACTAGACACAATGTAGAGATCAATTAGGTCGTAAGAGGCCCAGCCCCAATGGATACACACAGCTCACAGAGGTGGAATTAGGCAGCCTGTTCTCCAGCCCACAGATGTATTCTCTGCACAGCCACAGAGTCCTGGAAGTGACACAAGGTTCACCAAGAACTGTGCACGTGGGACGAATGGCTCCCTCACTCTGCACATGCCAGGCTCTCCATCCTCATGCCAACCAGGAGAGGTGGCCATAACTGTGGTATGCTTTACAGAACAAGAAAATGAGCTTTCAAGATGAAGACAATGGGCACTCAGCTCGTAAGGGACTACGTTAGAGCTTGAACCCAGGTCCATTTGAAAACAGTCATGCTTACATTTACCACACTAATCAAGAGTACTCAATAGCAGGCCATTCCCAGAGCCAGAGAAGGACCATCAGCTACAGTGCATCAGCCATTAAATCTCCACAAAAAGCATCCCCTCCTATCTGGGATTAGGGAGCCCCAGTGGCTCTTAGGAGAATCAGTGGGACTCGGAGCTCCCCATAGAGATAAAACTGTACTTCCTTCTCATACTCTGTTGTCTGAGACACACACAAAGGGGTTGGGTAAGATGCAGAGTGGGAAGAGTCCCAGAAGTTTTAAATAGACAATCTCTCACATGAGTAAAGCTATTTTATGAGACCCTTAAAGTCCCCAGCACATAGCAGGCATTCAGAATACTTTTGAAAGAGCAGGTAAAGCGAGCTAGGAATGCATGGAGGCACCTATCAAGTTGAACAGCACAGACAGTACAGCATTGAGTCCCTGGTGGTCAGGGGCAGTTCAATGCTTTACTAACCCATATAGCCCTTTCCTGCAAGTTATTAAAGACATGTCTCATTCAAGACTTCCCTCTATCCCGACCTCTGCCTATGAGTTGGAACAAGTCAGTCTACTGCCACCTGCTGGAAAAGTGAAATACACAATTCTGCAGTATCTTCGATGGGAGTGGTTCCAGCCCTCATGTACCAGAAATAGGCGCAATTTGTGCACAACATAGAAAACTGCACAGTACAGCTCTGAGTGTTAATGGTAAGACTGCTTGACCGGCAGAGGCAAAGCAGGTTCCAAATTCGGGGTGGGGGTGGGGGTGGGGCCTCAGCATGTACTTCATGCTGCCCCTCCTATTTGTCTACTGATGGAGAAAAGTATTTAGAGTGAAGCAAGAAAACAGGCTTTCTCCAGCTTTGAGGGGACAGACGGGTCTTATTTACAAGCCTCATGATCTCAAAAAGGCTTTTCTCTGAAAGATAGCTTGAGAGAGTGGCTTGTCCACCCCTTGATGCGGGCCCTAAGAGGCTCCTCGTGCTCTAGTAGATGTTTCTACCCCACGCACATACAGGCAGCACTAAGTGGATTCTGGATATTTAAAGAGAGCACAATAGAGAGAAGGCAAGCACATGAAGTCGGAAGGGGAAAGTAGTAGGAGATGAGGGAGAGATGAGAGGGAAGGGAATGGATGGTGGATTTGATCCAAACCCATCCTGTACAAGTATGAATATTAGATAAAATATTATTTAAGTAAAAATAATGAATTTTTAAAATAAATATCTCTTCTCTCCCTATTTTCTAAGTCTTCCATGTTTGAGCATCCACAGGTCCAAAGGTCATACTTCCCTTGGTAACATGTTTTATAGTTGAATTGCTCACATGGACAAGAGTCACATAACCTCCTGCCTGATGGGGCTGTGGGAAAGAAACTGATAGACACTGTGGATGTTTGAATGAAAACGACCCCTATAGGCTCATAGAGAGTGGCACTATTAGGAGGTGTGGCCTTGATGGAATAGGTGTGGCCTTGTTGGAAGAAGTATGTCACTGGGGGTGGGCTCTGAGGTTTCAAGTGCTCAGCCAGGCCCAGTGTCTCTGCTGTCTGCTGATCCAGATGTAAACCTTTGGCTCCTTCTCCAGCACCATGTCTACCTATATATTGCCATGCTTCCCACCACGACAATAATGAAATAAACCTCTGAACTGTAAGCCAGCCCCAAGTAAACACTTTCCCTTATGAGAGCTGCCATGGTCATGGTGTCTCTTCATAGCACTAGAAATCGTAACTGAGGCAGACACAAAAGCCGGAAGCCAGGAATGCTCACAGGAAAGGGGAAGGGAGAAGAAAAGAGGAGGCTAAAAAATAAGGCATTGGTGGTGTTTCACCTCTAAGAGTAGTTTTTCCAGGTGCCTTTGAGCTTCTATAAAGGGCAAGAAATTCAGCTCCATACCTGCTCAGAAAAATAAATACATTGAAGTTTAGAAAGTATTCACACGGCCTGGGCATTTTCTTTTCCAATAATCTTCCACTAACATCGCTAGCATAGCCAGCAGAGACACCAGCAAGGGTTTTAGCAAGTGTATTTTCTAGGCAGATCCTTGAATCCCTTTAATTTTACATTAGGATATAAAATCATTCATTGTAATGGGTTACTAAATGCACGAAGTCCTTCAGAAGCTCCATTGATGAAAACACAGCCTAGGCAGAGGGAAATACACTGTGATTTCTGCTCTGTCTGTATTTCCATTTCCTAATAACAATAATGAACTTGAAGCATCGTATTTGCATACAGATAGGTCTAGATCCCTGTTTTGCGGAGGCTATACAGTTAAGCATGTCACTGATGTGCACTTCCCAGCCTCGAAACACAATTTAAAGATCACTTTATGGAGAGCGGAATTACAGCAATGTGTTTAAGCATTAGGGCTGGGGCTTCTCAAAAAAAAAAAAATTGTTGGCAGCAGAGCCAAGTTCTATGGCACATAAAAGTCTATCACAAGTTCTGAGCCACTACAGCTCACTGGAGGCAGTTGTTCTTTCAATGTCTGCGTGTCAGCATCCACAGTGTACTGCCACCCATTCCATCTCCCAAGCCTTGATGCTGCTCTTCCCTTCGCTCTGCCCTCTGTGCTCACACATTCATTAATGGCTGCTCTGAACCTTGGACAGCACAAGACACTAATGCATATAGAGTTTCGTGCAAATCACGTCTTCCAGCAGCTCGAGTCAGATGGGACAAACTGGAGACAAAGTGCAGTTTTGTGCAAGGCGCCTGGCAATCACCTGGAACACTGAAGGTGCCAACTGCTGGTGCCCACTTGAATGAAGGCTTCAGGAGCATGAGTTCAACAAGTAAATAACAGGATGGGGCGTGAGGGGTGGCATCCCCAGCAGTGATCAAATCACAGAAGTGCACATAAAAACGGACACATACAGTCTCAGGCTGAACAGTGAGATAGAGGAGGCACTGGAAAGGTAAATTTGGATGACAAAAAGCCTTCAGTATTAAGCCTGGGGATGCATCCAGGCAGCAGGGGACACCCAGGTTTCACTGACTCCATTTGTGAGCTATTGTTATTGCTGTGTTTTGCTATCGGTAAGAGAAAGGATTAATGTTCAGGATCATGGTCATGGGTGAAATAGAGAGAAAGAACTGAATCAAAAAGACCAGCTGAAGCCCCAGGACACATAGGCATAAATACCATGTTCTGAGTGGAGGAAAGCAAAGACAGGACAGAGATTTAAGGCTGGTTTTGAATGATGGGGAGGAAACTGATTTCTACTGGGATGATTTGAGCTGGATCTAACCTGAAAGCCTCCTTCCTATGGTCTAACTTCCATCGTACAAGAAAGTACTATGCAAGCTGCCAAGGGAAGGAGGCAATCAATAGACCTACCCAACCTGATGCTTATGAACCACAACAATGGCCAGTCTGGCAAGATATCCCTGAACTGCAATAGTGGCATTCATATGTTGGTGGTAACCAACAGCTACCTAATTTGACTTAAGGCCCTCTCAACAGGAGGGAAATCATGACTGGTTCTAGGAACCCAGCTAACTGCTTGAGACTAGTGAGGTCACTGAGCTTAGAAGAGAACCTACTACCATCACTTTACTATCTGCATTCAAAGCTACCACTTATCCTTAAAGAAGCTTCTCTTTAGAGCAAATGGTGACCATCACTGAAAACCTTGTAACTAGACACAATGTAGAGATCAATGGGTTGTAGAGATCAATAGGCATTAACGTTTTGTATTATCTGCAGTTGATGGCTTTATGTGGAGGATGTTTGATTGGTCATGATCTGAATGTGCTATCAACAGAATACCTGAGGAATGTAGGTTTCAATAAAAACCCCTGAGATGAGACGCTCGAGGTTCCTCTGTCCAGGATGGCACTTGCCATGATAGTGGTTCCCTCTGCTGGGGTCTGGCACGGTTTGTACCTATGAATATGCCTCCATGTCTTGCTTATAAGCCTACACAGTGGGTGTATACTACATTGATCTTTGCATTCCTGCATTTTATTTTAATTAAAATATAATTGCATCACTTCTCCCTCCTACATCCTCTCCCTTCAGGCCCTCCCAGTCCCCCACTCCCTCTCAAAGCCTCATATTCTTTTATTATTGTTGTTATACATACACATGAACAACTATATAAACAACCTACTGAATCTGTTTTTGCTCTCCATGTGTAAATGTTTTCAGGGCTCATTCTTGGGTTCCCTCTCTCAGCAGGCATGCAGTTCTTTGTCTAGGATTATTGTATTTTCTCCTTTCCATTTTTAGCATGTGTATTGATACGGTTATCTTTCAGATCTTGTATATGCAGCCATTTCTAGGAGACAGCCTCACAGCAGAGTTCCTGATATTCTGCTCTAGAATCTTTCTGCCTCCCTCCTCTCTTTGAGATATTCCTTGATACATTATACATCCAAAAGTGTTTCAATGTCATACTATATGGCCTAGGCTGTAGGTGTAGAATATTCCTGTGTCCCAGAGAAAGTGGTTGAGACAACACAGCAGAACTAGGCAGGGGTTGAGACCAAGAAGTCAAATCTGAGACCTACAGCCCACAGCAGTCCAGTTCTGCTATGACAAGATTTGTGTGCTCCCACCAAATCCTGCCCTGGAATATCTTTCCTCAAGAACCCTTGGTACCCTCACTGCCCTGTAACAAAGCCTGGATGGCCACCTGCATGGCTCAACCCATCCTCAGCATATACATTTGCTTCCCACCAAATGTGGTAACATCCTGTCCCAGCCCCAAGAGCTTCTAGTCCCCTTTTCTGTGAGCTCATGATGCCAGTTCACATCACCTGAGCAGGTTCTTGCACAGGGCCCCAGGCCTAGATTATCTGAACCTTTTCTAGTGCATCCGGTCCCCAGGCCCAGAAAGTTGGTAGCATCATCAAAACCATTTGACAGATGGAGAAGCAGAGGCCGGAAGAGCAGAGAAACTTGCCCCAGGCTAGTGCAGGTAAAGCTAGAGCCACACATACCAGCTTCTGAGGGCACTCACATGGGTGTATCATCAGTATATGAACATTTTACATTTGTTCTATGAAAAAAAAAAGTAGAGTATATGAACACTTTACATTTGTTCTGTGAAAAAAGCAAAATAGAATAATGTAGAAAAAGATACATTATGAGGGTATTTTTAAGATCTTTATTTTTATATTTTAGTTGTGTATATGGGGGTATGTGCACATTTGTAGGGGAGTCCAAAAAACTGAAATTGCATCCTTTGGAGAGATAGTACATGCTCTGAACCACTGAGCCATGTAGTTGTTAGGCTACTGTGGCAGGTCAGCAAGGAGACAAGGAGAAATGTTCATTGGTGCAAATGCTTCCAGACATAGGCAGTGGAACCCCATGTATCTGAGCTCAGGTCTTTTCATTGATTCAGAACTCCTCAGGTGTTCTACTGATAGCACACGCAGATCATTAGCAATCAAACATCCCCCACATAAATCCAACACCTGCAGACAATACAAAACGCCAAGACCTAGACATCCCCTCACACAACAGTGCACAAAACAAATATTTTATACGTAACTAAAAACAAACTTCCACAACAGAGCCATATCTCCAGCCCCAAGATACATTTTAAAGAACAGACATTTAGACTGGGGATGGAGCTCAGCAGTACTTTCCAATTGTGTGTGAGGCCCTAGGATTAGTTTCCAGAATGGAAAAATCAAGTTATTTTGAACAAATAGTAAGTAATATCTTCCTAGCCTCATTTACACACACACCCACTTAATTTGAACCCAACTTGGAGGTACAGGATTATGTTTCCTTTTAAACTTTCTGTTCTATTCATGCTGCCCTTCCCCTAAGTCTCCGGGTCAATCAAAATTGAGGTTTTCCTACGCAGTGGTCTTTAGTGGCCATGCTGCAGGGTAATAGTTAAAAGTTTCAAGTGCCTTGAATGTAAAAGCCGGCTGTGCCACAAATCTCCTGGGCGACCTTGGGAGAGTCCACTAACGTCTCTGACCAACTTTTCTTCTTCTATCAAATGGAAGTGAGTGGCGTAGCCCACCCATCCTTCATTGGTGATGTACACAGATAACCAGGTACAGGATTGGCACAGAGCAGATAATCACTGATAGTTATTCTAGGCCACGTCCTGAAGATGCCGCACAGTGCAATATGAGGCTGACTTTGCTTGGTTCTGCACAAGAAATTCTTAAAGATGTTGGAAACTATAAAATAAAATGAAACCCATGCTGCCTTGGGACGGATGAGCACACTGTTTTCTCCTCCTCGGCTGCAGGAGGACGGCGCCATCATGCATCTGGGGGCTGTGGCCCGTAGCATTGACACACGACTAACAGAGAATGCTCAGGACTCGAAATTCTGAATCTTTCAGACAATCCCACCAGTTTCCAAACACTGCATCAACGTCATGAAATGGTTCAAAATCAATAAAAATACATTTGGCAGCTGAAGGCAGTTATTCATACATTATCTGAAAACAATAACGTAAAATATACCTTCCATTCAGTTCTCAGGATAATACGCACTACAGGTGAGCATTTATTTTTAGCTGACTTTCCCCCCTTTCCTTATTTTTTCTCCAGTTGTTAGTTTCTGGGGGTCAGAGAGAGTTCAGTTGTATAGAGAGAGTACTAACTGCTGAATGGCTCTGTCAGGCTCCTGTATTTAAGGAGACAGAATTGCATATTACAAGAAAATGATTGTTCAGCTACCTTTTCATTAACCATTTGTCTAAAAGGAGACAGGCTGAACTGCCTCTATTGAAGTTGGGAAGCAACAAATTGAATGTGTTCCATAAGGATTATGTCATACTTCAAACATATGGAGAGCTACAAACACCAAGATGGAACATTTAGAAATAGTGGTGGGTTTGCTATTGTTGGGCGGCTGTTTAATTGAACAGCCACAAATACTGACACTAAGGGGAAGAAGACTCTTGGCATCATCTGCTCAATCTGAGATGAGATATTGTGATGACTTTCTTTCATCTATGTCTTTTGATCGCCGACACTCAAGAAAAATTTATTTGGGAGACTGAGACTGAAGGTTACTGAGGAAGGATCAACTGCAAAATGCATCCCTGGTCAGTTTCTTCAGAATATTTCTGTTGTTTTTTGAGACTGGGTCTCACGTAGCCCAGGCTGGCCTCAAATTCGCTGTGTCCGCTATAAGGGAAGCCTTGAAGTCTTGATCCTCTCGCGCCCATCATCCTAGAATGGCAGGTGGTTGCCACCATGAGCAGTTTACGCAGTGCTGGGGATTAAACTCAGGACTTAATCAAAGTGAGACAAGGACTCTACCAGCTGAGCAGTACCCCAGCCCTCTGACCAGCTTCTCATCCTGAGCTCTGAGAAGACATCCAGAGGAGAGGACCGGGAAAATCCTGAGTAAGCCTAGTGTTAACACAGATGGACTTCAATGGGTGCACCTCAAGATTAAGGTACTGGTATACCCAAAGATGGAGATACTAGGAAAACAGATTAACTAAGATTATTTCTGCATCTGTCCACATAGCAAGCCCCAAAAGTCCATATCACCACCCACAAGGTTCTAAACCTAATGTTCTGCCTTTTTAACATATTAGTTCATACCACTCACTTGTGTGCTTTAAGGGAGACACTGGCTGTCCCCACTTCTAAGGTCCACAAGTCCACACCAGTGGAGGCCCATCCACGGCTCAAGGGATGTAGGTTCCTTCTGTGTGTCCTCAAGACTAATGTCCACAAGGAAATCTACTCTTGCCCAAACATGAAATACTAACCACTAATGCTTACTACTTATACATTTCATAGACCTAATGCCAAAACAGGTGCTCTGTCCTGCTACTTAATAGAAAGATTACTCATGCAGAAGAGAAAAAAGAATACTTCCACAAAGAACAAAACACACCCTTGGAAATCACACTAGTCCTCACTGTGAGCTACATGAGGAGTGGCTTCACTGGAAAGGAAGTAGGAGTAAGTTGTTTCCTAACAAATTATGAAAAATAATATTTGGATATAACTTGTTGAAAATATGGAGAAAGACATTAGAGCAGTTGTTCTCAGTATTTTTAAGCTTAGTGTCTCCTTGAATAACACACTACCTCCTTCACAGTGTCCTGAGACATAATTCATGAAAATAACCAAAATAACACACACTAGAGTAGCTACCAT
Organism: Cricetomys ansorgei; assembly: GCA_026225945.1. Taxonomy (NCBI): domain Eukaryota; kingdom Metazoa; phylum Chordata; class Mammalia; order Rodentia; family Nesomyidae; genus Cricetomys; species Cricetomys ansorgei. The sequence goes on along the minus strand of JAMJFZ010000107.1, from coordinate 23,626,073 downwards.
CAAAAACGCAGAAAATAACAAGTATTGGCAAGAACATGGACAAATTGGAACCACTGTCCACTCTGAGTGAAAATGACAATGAGGAAACCACCATGGCTAGTCTAATATCTGTTCCATTAAAAACTGTAAAATAGAGCAGTCATATGACCCAGCAATCCCACTTCTGAGTGTGTCCAGAAGAATTAAAAGCAGAATTGCAAAGACATATTTGTATAGTCACGTGAGCAGAAGCACTACTCACAGCAGCCAAGAGACAGAAGCCGCCGAAACACTCACCAATAAGCCAGCAGATAAATAAGATGCAATATATGTGCAGAATGAAATATCACCCAGTCTTAAACAGAAATGAAATGCTGTGCCCTACGACCTGAGTGAACGTAAGGATGTCATCTCAGGCTCAGAAATACAAAGACTATTAAAATCCCCTGATTTAAGGTACTCAAAACAGCCAGATTCATAAAACAGAGAGTAGAAGTCTATTTACATCTTCTAGAAGTCTGCTCACATCAATGAAATATGCTAAGCACTACTACAGTGCACACTCAAGATCATTACCAAGACCAGGCGGCGGCGGCGGCGCACCTTTAATCCCAGCACTGTGGAGGCAAAGCGAGCCAGTCAGATCTCAGTGAGTTTGAGGCCAGCCTGGTCTACAGAGTGAGCTGCAGGACAGCCAGAGTTACCACAGAGAAACCCTGTCTTGAAAAACTAATAATAATAATAATAACAACAACAACAACAAAGGTCAGAAGCTGTCTGGGTGGTGTTCATACAACCCAGCCCAAACATAACTTTAGAAACAGTGAATACGTCACCCTAACAGCTGGGAGGAGGAATATTTGAGTGGCGTGCACACATCTCAGCAGAGACGCCCGGAGAACCTGGCGCTAAAGCATATAAAACAGTGCCCAGAGGCTGCCACTTTCTTTAGAATCTCCAAGAACATGGAAGCCACAGAGGCAGGAGAGAAGATGGGTCAGCCCGTCGACGTGTAGGTTGTGATAATCCTATGTTCACAGAAAGCTAGCAGAGCCCTCTGGTCATTGCCACAGCCTACGATGCCTCTCACACGGCATCCCTAAAGAGCAGCATCCTGGAGGGAGCACAGAGAGTTGCTCAGGAGCCTCAGAGAGGCTAAGAGCATCAGTGGGTAGAGCTATAACCCTGTCCATCAAACAGCTCTGGCCCCACCCAGACCTCTGTTGGGGGAGATTTCTGCCATATCACATTATTGGGCCTTGTCATGTTGGGTGCCAAACATGGCTAACACACTTCTTGGCAAACCATCCAAGAATAGAATCTAGGATTGGGTTTCAGTTTCTTTGACATGTACTTTGTCTCCTCCCTATTCACTCTTCCTACTAAAAGAGCCACAGATTGTAATGCTTTCTTGCTGAAGGTTTTATGGGGTTTTGGGTGGGTTTTTTGGCTTTTTGTTTTGTTTTGTTTGTTTTTATGAGACTGTGAGTTAGTATTGTAGCCCTGGCTGTACTGGAACTCATTTATGTAGACCAGGCTGGCCTCAAACTCACTGAGATCTGCCTGCCTCTGCCTCCCAAGTGCTGTGACTAAAGGTCACTATGCCCACCTGTAAAATTTTATTTTACTTAAGACTCAAAATAGAAGTTTTAGGCTCAAAGAAATGGAGCACTGATGGTAAATACTGCTGAAAAGGGGAATCTCTATATTCAGCTCCATATTCCCAAGTCACGTCCCAAACTCATCAGTAAACTTTTGATTATAGAAACCAGGAAAGAATCATTTATTTGTGGTCGAGGAAGTTCAAGCCTAACAATGGGCACTGAAATCATTTATTATTACTTGGTCATGAGTCTGTTTTTCATAGGAGAAACTCGTGGGCCTTTAAGCTTTCTTTGTTCTAGCTTTCCTAACCTGACCAAAAAAGTCCTAGCAAAAATATATTTTCTTCTTAAACTACTAATTCGAAGGCAGCTGGCAAAACATCCTAATTTAACCCTGTAACTATATGTGGAAAATACCTACTGTTTTTAACTATACATGTTTTTTAGTTATTCTTTCTGGAGTTTCAATAGAGTCACCAATTCAACTGAGTGGCACTGCTTTGCCCAAGTAGCATTGCCTGAGGGAAAATCATCACCATCATTATGTGTACCAGTAACACTGCCCAGTGAGGGGTTAGAAACCCCCATAGAACTTTCATACCACAAGAGAGACAGGGAGACCATGGTAGGAACAAGCACGATAAGGCTCCGCCGTGGCAGAGGGCATTCAGGGGACAATCCCCTGAGAGGCCAAGGTAAAAACAGACTGTTGCCCTGCTAAACAGTAGGCTGTCTCCTGAAGCTCCAATGCTGACTGCTGTTCCCCTGCACCGGTCCCAGTAAAAGGCCAAAGTTCTTTTGGAGCTTTGAAGAATAAATAGCAGGTCTTCCTGTTGACTCCGAACATAGCGGTACCTGGACACACCCATTCTGCCAACTCTGCGCACTGCTCCTAGGCTGAGAGCTGATGCCCATGTCTCTTCACTTTGCATTTGGTTGGCATCTCCCTCCTGCGTTGCTGGATCTTGCAGCTGCCTGGAGAGTGAACAGGGCTGCCACAGCTGCCCTGGCTCATGCAGTCTCCCCAGGCGTCCCTAGGCCATGACACTTCCTAGTAGTAGAAAAAAATGAGACAAGAGGTCTAATGAGGAATTATGTCATGGAGAAAGCAGTATTCAAATGCCAATCAGACGCTAATTAGCACATTAACCACATGCTGTACAAATAAAGGCAAGGGACCTGGGCTCCCTTCCTGCCAAAGGCCACACAATGGAAAAGCTTTAGAGATTCTTATATCAGCCAGTTCTCCCTGTGTCCCTGAAGTCCCCTGACTTCAACATACATTTATTGAGCACCTGCTGTTTGTTTGTGGTAATGCAACACTTACCACAAAGGGGAGAGGGGGGCAGCACCCACATCCCAGCCTCCACCAAGAGACGCTCACTGCTATAACAGATAAATAGAATTTTCAAGAACATCATGGAGAGGGGGAGGGGGAAGAGGCTAGCAGTGAAAATATTTCCGAGAGAAAATGCCCCCGAGATTCTGAGACGAGAGTGCCAAAGGGTTTGTGTGCCTGAATAACAGAGAACATTGAAAACAGTAAGCAAGTTCTGTGTCTAGACAGAGCTGAGTTGAGGAACCGTTATTTGATATGCAATTTTCTACTTAGCAGAGCAGGTACACAGAATTCAATTTGGGAGCGATCTGTATTCTGTTCAGTCTCACAATAGCATTCAGATGTAGGCAGGGAACAGGGAATTTATCTTCCTGCAAATTCACTCTCTAGGGGTAGATGCTGGCCCACCAGTGGGATTCAGCACTAGCTAGGTGGGCGGCAGAACAGACAACAGCAAGAAATTACAGCCACAAATCGCCCCTCAGGAGCAGTGTGGGAGCTGCTGGCCTCTGCCCACTCCGGTAATTGCAGACCCAAAACCACTGCCAGGAAAAGGGATAACTAACCTGCAGAAGAAAAAAAAAAATGCCTCTCCTGCTGCCCAGGAAGCTGGTCTCGGTCTAAACTGGAGCAGTAAATCTTCTCTTCTAATGCAATTGCTCAGCTAAAACGTTTTCCCATTTTACCACATTTGTCGTTTCAAAATTTTGAAGTGTGCTTTGTAGTTAAACTGCATATTTTAAGCAGTATTTCTTTCTCTCCTCAACCCCCCTCCTTATTGTCATTAAATAGATAGTGTGTTTTACAATCAGTAACATCTTAGAATCAAGGAAACTCAATAATTGCCATGATTTAAAATGCATTTTCCGTAAAATGAGCTGAGAGGCTGTGCGGCTTCCCATGCAGGGCCATGTAATCAAGTGTCTTCTGCTTACATCCCATCAGCAACCCAGTGCTTCCACTTATGCAGTCTCTGGGGGCAGATAAGCCTTCCCACTGGGCCTGCTCTCTATTGAGCCCATGCAAGGCAAGTCAGCAGCCAGGCTGTCCCCAGACAGGAGACAGCCAGTCTCTGCGTCTTAGGGACACTCAAAAGATTAAGCAGTGTGGTGTAAAGACTGCTGAACTCAGCAGCAGATTCACTTGACTCCAATTTTTAAAAAGTTGTGGCTCCAGCCCCCATGACTTCTATCTCTGATGCAATCAGTCAGATAGCCAGATGGAGGTGCAGAGGCCGCTGATGGTCACAGCATTCCCTCTGGGGCTGTAGAAAACACAACAGCAGCAGAGTCGTGCTGCTGCGAATGCCAGTCCCACTAATATGGCCACTGCAAATGACTCAGCTCACAGTGGGGTTCTATCCATCCTCTGCTTCATTCATCTTGCCCTGCCTTTCTATTTGAGCTCTCGTCTCTCGGGTTCCAGAGGGACTCACTAGAAAAGAATCAGTAATGATAAACCATAAAACTTTCTTTTCATTGCCTTGATCCTAGGGCCAAGTTGGCTTTCTTGCCTAACCAGAGTGGGATTTTCACAATAAGCAGCTAAATGTAGAAGACGGTTCTGAGAGCTTTAGAAAGTGCCAGCAACATCACTACCCCAGGCAGACAAACTTGAAAAGGCCAGTTGTGGCTGAGCTGAGTCTTGGTGAGCCCATTTAAGGAGCTGTTAATAGACTGAGCAGGAACGTGAACTGCCGGGAACATCCGCTCTCCATGGGCGCTGGTTGGAGCCAGGCATCTGTCAAAACACCTGCAGAAGCCAGCTCTGAAGGAGGGAAGGGAGCAGGGGAGAGGTACAGCAAAGAAGCTGTTGTCAGGAATTGCAGTTTTACTGAAAACAAAAAGGCTAAAGGAAAATAGAAGGCTAGTACTTCAACTAGAGTTGAAAATACAGTTTATCTGCTACTTCTTTGAAGTAGAAAACTTTTATAATCACTATTAAAATAAAAAGTACTGTTAATGGCCCAATGCACTAAGACATCATAAAAATAGACAGATCAACACTGGCAGGCAAGTCTACAGCACAGCATATACAGAGAAGGATGGGACTCTGGACCAGTGAGAAGGTAATGGCCAGGTTCCAAAGCCACCTGACTGCCCAGGCCTTCATGTTCACCAGGTCGAAGTGACCCAGCATCAGAAGCCACCCACCAGCTAGGGAAATTCCAACTGGACTGTCACCTGAGTGAGACAGCATGTCTATGTGCTGAACTCTGAACCTGGGAGCCATGCTTGTTACAGTAAAGAACAAGACCTAGCACCCATCTCTGTCTCTGGGAGCCTCCAGCCCAAACTCAGCTCAGAAATCTCATCTGTTACTGTCCTGAGCATTAGCATATGGCAATCTTCAGAGTTTCATTGCCTTGTGCACTGTGATGACTGCACAAGCTTCTTTTTTTTTAGTGTGTATTCACTGTACAGTGCTGAGTGAAGACATTTCCATTCCAGAATTGTCTTCTTTGGGTTTCTATTGCTTTGATAAAACACCATGAAGAAAAGCAACTTGAGAGTGGGGTATTTTATCTTATAGCTTGTAGTCTACCATCCAGAGAAGTCAGGGCAGGAACTCAAAGCAGGAACCTGGAGGCAGGAACTGAAGCAGAAGCCATAGAGGAATGCTGCTCACTGGCTTGCTTCTCATGGCTTCTTCAGCCTACCTTCTTATAGAACCAGGACCACCATCCTGAAGGTGGCCCCTCCCACAGGGAGCTGAGCTCTCCTACATCAATCATCAGTCAAGAAAATGAACTACAAGCTTGTCCACAGGCCAATCTGGGAGGGACATTTTCTCAGTTGAGGTTTCCTCTTCCCAAATGATCTAGCTTGTGTCGAGTTGATATAAAAGTACCCACCACAGTCATGTACTTTGACCGTATTTACCAGCACCCTGATGACCATCTATTGTTCCCCTTCCCACTAATCTTTTCCCAAATGGTCTCCCTTCTACTTTCATGTCATTCATCTCCATGTAATCTAGGACCCATATATGATAGGAAACATGGCATTTGTCGTTCTGAGTCTGGCTTATCTTGCTTAACATGATGATCTCCAGCTCTACCCATTTCCCTGAAAATGGTATAGTCCCTTCCTCTTTACGACATGATACTCCATTGTGTGACTATCACTCTTTCTTCGTCCATTCACTTGTTGATAAACAGCCAGGCTGGTTTTTAAAAGTTGGCTGTGTCGAAGAGCCCTAAGCTTTCTGAGCCTCAGAGTCCTTTCCTATGAAATAAAAATAATAATAATACCACCTTACATGTATGTGTGGTAGTTAAATTTGGAAGGGGAGCAGAAACGTAAAATTGGAACATTGTAATTCTTCAATACACTTTCAGGCTTATTATTCTTCTAAGGCAGCAGTTCTCGACATGTGGGTTGCTGCCCCTTTGGGGTGGAATGACGCTTTCACAGAGGTTGCCTAAGACCATCTGTATATCAGATATTTACATTATGATTAATAATAATAGCGAATTTTGAAGTAGCAATGAAAATAATTTTATGGTCGGAGGTCACCACTGTGGGACCCGGGGGCTGGAAAGCAGTAGAAGTTAAGGCCAAGTGCCCCTACTCCCTGGAAAGGTGACGTGGGATGAGACGCGTGGCAGACTCCCTGCTCTCCCAGCCCAGGAAGGTCCCTAGCCAGAATATTAGTTATAACTTGCTTGCTTCACAAGAAGCTAAAGGAACATGTTTGTCTGCATTGGGGCAGGTCCCTTGCTTAGGAACGCTCCGCCCCTCCACTGCCATGCTAATTAAGGCTCCCCCACCCTTCCCCGGGGAAAGAGGCTATTTATTGAGGTGAGCCCCTTGAATAAAGGAGTTCGGGTTCATCAGACGCTGTCTCCAGGGATTTCTTCTCGTGTCCTGTTTGTTCTCAGCAAGTGGGGTCAGGCGGCCCACGCGGTCCAAGGAACCCAAGTCCCTCACGGCTCCCCTGTGCTTTCCCACGGCTGTCTGCTTGAGCCTCTCGCCCCTGGCCAGGGCAGGGAACCAAGCGGTATTCCAGCCAGCTGCGGGCTGGGATAGGGCAGTGGCGAAAGTGCCAGGGAAGACCGGAATAATAACAACACACCACAACATGAGGAACTCTATTAAAGGGTCACATCATTAGGAAGGTTGGGAACCACAGCTCTAATGCAGGCTAAGAATAATAAAGAACTGCGAAAAAGTGAATACAACTGAACATCACTAATAACAAGGAATAGCAAACTAGAAATGGACACAGGAGGCAAACAATATTTGGTTATGATTCATTCTGTGTTTGAAGGAGGCTTTGTGTTTCCATGTTAGAGTCTTGTCTCTGGAGCAGCTCTTCTTGCTATACTGTGAAGTACAAGCTGAGATAGAAAACCTTGCTAAAACCCAGTTCCTCCCTGCAAGTTATTCACACACTGCTCCTCCCTATCAAGTCCAATGTACTTGGAGAAGACAGTGCAACACGCTGGAGGAGAGGAGGGGAAAGAGGAGTACCACCTCCAGGCTGGGTTCCTAAAACCTGAAGGAATTCCCCTACAATAAAACACATCTTTTCTTTCCTTCCAGTTGGCTGGGCAACTTTGTGTTGAAAATTATAGAGCCACTGTCCACCAACATCCCTGAATGACCATACAGAGCAAAGCTGCCCACTGGCCCCTCAGAACTATGATCAACCCTCTGATGTATTCAGCAGCTCTGTCCTGTTCTTTGTTGCAGCAACAGTGTACCCTCGCTGACTTGGACTGCCCTATCTCTCAGTACCTAAAACTAAGCATGACTCTGAATAAGGCTTAGTAAATTGCCAATGACCTACCCAATGTTACACCTACATAGCGGAGATCTCCAAAATTGCTCCCAGCTGTGAGAAAAAGAAACCAGAACTTATACCTTCTGTTACAAAGAAAAAGACTGTGAAGATTTCTAAAGAAATGCTGAGATCTGCAAACATCACTGAGCCATCCACAGATGACACACAACCTGTGAAGTATCACTGCCTGTCCTGGCTCGTTTTATGTCAAGTTGACACAACCTAGAGTCATCCGAGAGGAGGGAACCTCAATTGAGAAAACACCTCTATAAGATAGGGCTGTACACAAACCCATAGACCATTTTCTTAACTAGTGATTGATGGGGAAGGGCCCAGCCCATTTGGGTGGTGCCATCCCTGGGCTGGTGGCCCTGGGTTCTATAAGAAATTAGGCTGAGCAAGCCATAGAAGCAAGTTAGTAAGCAGGACCTCTCCGTGGCTTCTGCATCAGCTCCTGCCTCCAGGTTCCTGCCCTCCTTGAGCTTCTGTTCTTTCTTTGAATGGTGTGGTGGTGTAAGCCTCATAAAAGCTTTCCTCCTAAGTTTCTTTGGTCGTAGTGTTTCATCACAGCAATAGTAACCCTCACCAGGACAGTGCCTAACTGCTTCTTCCCTGAGTGGCATGCATCCTCCTTTACAGCATTCACTCCTGAAAGTATTTAGGGACCATCTCCCCCTTTGAGGCCACCACTCCACTCTCACTAAGGTTTGGGTCTAACTACACATGGAACAGACAGTAACAGACATGGTTCCCCAGCCATGAACATTGCCTGGAGATGGCCTGGGTAGTTACAGTAGACCAGAGACTGGCCAAGTTGTTAATACTAGTTGAATTAAAGGTATGAATTCAGCCAACACACTTTTAAAATAGCAAACAGTGCAAAAGGTATTTCTGAGATAAAATCATAGAGCTTGTGAGAGAGCTTAGCAGACAAAGGCAACTACTGCCCAGTCTGACCTCATGACCTGAGTCAGTCCAAGAGCCACACAGTGAAAGGGGAGAACCAACTTCTGGCAAGTTGTTCTGACTTTCATATATGTGCTGAGGCACATTCTTATGTACACATGTGGAGACACACACAAAAAATAAACAAAAACAAAATTTTTAAATTACAGGTGCAAGCCTAGGTCTCTGCACACTCAAAGAGTCTGATCTGACCTTAGTCAGACATTGGAGCCGCCTTAGAGTGAGCACCAGCCAGAAGAAAGAGCACAGAACTCATCATTTTATCATATGAGGTCAGTAGACCACTACCATATAAGGAAACTAAAGCCATTGTTACTGCTCCCATGTACCATGTCCTATGAAGTAGAATCTCAGTAGGCCTGGTCACAGCCCAATCCTTTGTGGGGATGCAGATAGATGACTCTAGTGACCTATTGTAAAGGAATATCTACAAGGTCTCAATAAAGAGCAAGGACAACTCTCAGAGATGCAATACCAGTATGATTTAGGCAGAGGTCTTTCCTCACATGCTCCTCTCTGCTTCTGCCACTAGGTCCTTTATTCATTCAAAACTCCCTCCTACCCCCACACAGGCCTTAATTACACAAACAAATAGAACCTAACACCCCTCAGGGCCTGCCAGTGGACTTGTCTTGTTGCCTATCCTAGCCTATCCCGGCAGAGTCTTGTCTGGTTTTCTAGTTGAATAACCTATCAGGGCTATAAGGACTCTTCATCCACATTAGCATAAACAAATGGCCTGATTATGTGGAGATCTTAGGGGGCTACATCCATTGTTTATAGCACAGAGGTGTGAACAGGTGCAGGAAGCAAGTCTCTTACAGAGTGAAAACAAGCTGCAAGGCATCTGGAAGTACTCTTCCCCATACAGCACACAAAGCACTTCTACATGAGCACAATTCCATAAAGACAGAGCATAAAACTATAAAATATCTAACTCGAACATCCCACTACAACTTACCATGTTGAATCACACTCAGTGACTCGAATGGGTGTCACTAGGATGTGGCATAGCATTACGTGCACAAAATATAATAATAATAATGACCCCAAACTCAGGTCATTTGTGGCGCTATTATAGTGTACACTCCTTAGAACAGGTAAATTATGTAGACCCACTGGTGAGTGTCTCCTGCCTGGGCCTGTGGGAGGGTGAGCCTCATCTGCGAGGTCACAGTTATCTATCTGTCTTTACATGTAAGATGGTTTCTTCCAGTTTTCCTTGTGAGATTTCTTTCCATAGAATTCACTTTCAAAAGGACACAACTCCATGGGGTCAGTAGCCCTGGACAGGCCTGGAACCGAGGCAGTCAACTCTCAAGACTAACTTTCCACACGCTCGGCACTTTCAGATGCCTTTGTGTACTGCCGAATGCCAAACCTCTGTCCCCACTGGCTAGAGGTCAGGCGTTCCCAGTTTCCTCCTCTGAAAGCAGCCGCATCCATCTCCAGTAGTGGTCAAGAGCCCTTCCATCTCAGAAGACAACCCACCACCCCACCAAACTCTGTCTATCTGGGCTTCAAATTGCTTTCACTGTGGTTTCTCATCTAACAGCCAGTGACCAAGGTCAAAGGCATGCCTGAGATAAGAGCACAAAGGAATCCCCGACTACCTTCTCAGCTCCCATGAAACGTCCCCAGTGTCAGAGCCAGCACCTCCAGCACAGAGTGGGCATCGTCCGGGGAACGTGGGCTCAGATCCTTGTGCTCATTCTTTTATGCCATGAGGAGAAAGGCTAGAAGGATCGAGGCTATGTGTTCTGCCTCTGAGAAGAGCTTGTGGCTCCCCCAGTGCTTCCTCTGCAGGCCTGACAGCAAGCCTGCAAGACCCCCACACACCATGCAAATAGATGTAATAGCTATGGTTTATTAAATGCTGTGTGAACATATATGTTAATACATTGAATCATTACAACAATAATAACTAGTTCCATTTTCTGTATGAGACAGGAAGATTAAGAAACTCGCCTTTCCCAGCTACCCTTGGCATCAAGAATAGAGATAGGAGAGTCCCCCAGCCCCTTCCTTGTTGGTTTGGGACACCGCAGCAAACACCTACTTTCAGAAATCTTCAGAGCCCTTCAGCATCTCCCCGACCTGTCAGAAATGCCCTCACATTTCAGGAAGTCCCAAGAAATCCCAGCCAGCACCACCTCCTCACCAGTCAGAGGTCAGTTACAGTTCTGATCCCCTCACCCCGAATGAAGACAAATTTTACTTCTTGGGTTTCACTTTGAAGTTCCTGCCACAGCAGAGAGGAGGATGGTTTCATCTTCCCGGTTTCCTCCAGGTCTCACTGAGCCCACCCAACAGAGCTGTGCAGGAAACAGCTCCAAGGCCAGCAGGAAGTCTCAAGTAATTGTCACAACCAGAGGGACCCCTTGGGTCCTGTCTGGGTGGGGGTCGCTTCTGCAGAGTGTTCCTTCCTATCATGGTCACAGCAAGGATGCGCTCCCCTGGGTGCCCACAAATGACTGAAGCAATGGCAGGATACCAGCAGTGCCTGGCCAATGGATAAGGATGTGTTTGGTAAGCCACTTCCCCAGAGATTGATGCCAGCACCCCTGGGTGCGCTCCAGGAGTAAGAAGTGAGATCTTACATCCAAACCATACTCTTTATATTTGGGATTTTTTTTTCTACTAGTAGAAAACAATACATCCTCATTATGAATATTTTGACCATTATTAATTTTTAAATTAAATAAGAAACAAGTAAAACAGAAACTGAAAAGCCTCCAAAATCTACTCCCTCACCCAAAATAATAATAAAATTTTAAAACCCTGTTATAGTCTGATCAATCACTTAACCGATTTATCATTGTGTCTCAATGTTCCAGAGCACATTAAATATGTAAAGTGGCTATTACTAGCACGAGTAGGACTTTTGTTTGTTTTTTTGTTTGTTTTTAGTTTATTTTTCATTTAATTTTTCTCATATAATATATTTTCCCTCCCCAACTTCTTCCAGACTCTCACCAACTCCCTAGATAAGTAGACAGGTTTTTTTTTTAAACAATGATGTCTGGCTTCTGATGTTTGTGCTTCTACCTCAATGTTGAGCAAGACTCTCCCTGTTCCAACTTCATGCTAAGATAGTCAAATGATACAGATTAGGCTGGCCCAGTTCCTGAGGGGCCAGAGGTCTGGAGGTCATCTATTTCTGAGTCCTTACCCTATTGTGGTGTGACTTCTGGTTGATAGCAGGCAATGGTGCTCACAGTTCCAGCAAGCGAATGTAGTGCCTGGCATGAGGACAGTTCCCAGGATGTGGAAGCTACAGGAAGTATCTCCTTCCTTATCAAAATCTACAGAGTGCCTTGAGGACACGGCTTGGTGGGTAAACTCTTGCCAAGAGTGTGAGGACCTGGATTAAAATCCCAAGACACACATAAAAGTCAGGTGTGGTAGGACACGTCTGTGACCCCATTGCTGTACAGCCAGGGAGATGCCATGACAGAAGCCCTGTCTCAGACAAGACCAGGCAAGGACCAACACAGAGTTTTCCCTCTGACCCCAACAAGTGCACAGAGATACCACATATACACATTACCACCATCCCCCAAAAAGGGGGTTGAAGTATGTATGTATGTGATGGTCCTGGGACCATCTTGGGAAGTTCCTCTTAACGATGAGAACCTTCTGAGGTAGCTTAGGGAGACAGCACAAGGCCACCTCATCGCATACCAACCCTGCTGCTACCTTGATCTTCGCAGAATGCTCAGCGTCCAGAACTCTGAGACATGAGTACCTGCAGATTACAGACTACTCTATCATAGGACACCCTGCTGTAAGCAAGCTGCCTATGGGTCTGTGGGGCTCCCTTGAGTCCCAGGCAGGAAGCCTCTGTCCTTCCACCGGAGAGGCGGCGATGCAGCAGTCCCTGCCTCCTCCCACGGCCCTCCTCGTGGAAAGTGCATGACTGGAAATCACTAAAGGAGTAAGAACCAAAGTAAAGACACAGTCGCACTAAAACACCGAGTGCACACACAGCAAGGCGGTTCGTCTTACGGCTGCATTCCTTCTCCTGCCACGAGTAATTCATCTGAACATATTTTCCTTCTTGTTCCCAGTAAGCATATAAAAGAGGCTCTAGCTCCATAATGTTAGGTGTTTGGGAACTGTAGTAGACATCATTCTTTGGGTGGAATCTTCTCCACAGTGATAAATCTCGAAGGAAAAATGAAAGCAGGATGATGCAGTCTACGGTCCTGGTTTAATGCACAACTTTTATGTCTTTGTTAACATTTTTATCTAGATTCCTGAGAATAAATGGAAAAACATCCAATGCTGTACAAAAAAATATATAACTGCAAAATAAAAGCTCTGAGCAAAGTCATAAGTAGAAATAATCAGGTACAAAAACACCTCTCAAGTTGAATAAAATAGTTTAAAAGTTTTAGCTAAATATCAATCTTGGATACAATTACAGCCCAATAGTTAGCAGATCACTCAAAATGGATGTTTTAGTGTCCTACTTTTCAAATTACAGTGTGGAACTCTCAGCAATAAAGGGCAGTTTGAAGAAGCGAAAAGTCATAAAATGGAAACTATAACACATCCAGCAAGAGCAGGGGAGGGGAGGGAGGGTGTGGAGTCTGAAATGTGGCTGGCATCGCTACAGCCTCTGATCAGAGAGCTCCAAAAGGGAAAGCTGGGTAGGCTAAATTTAGAAGAAAAAAATAAGAAATGGGGTGGGACTCTGAAGTAAACACCAGAGAGAAAAATGTAACATTTGCTAAAATTAAAATTCGTCTCAGTAGAACTGAGGAGTGTGGCTTAATAGTAGAGCATATGCCTAGCATGAGTGAGGTACTCAGCTACACACAACACACACACACAGGCACACACATACACACACCCATGCATGAGCACACATGTGTGTGAGAGACACACATACACATATGCATGCACTTGTCCATGCACACACACACAAATGCACAGACACACAAAGCCTTGACATTGATAACAAAGTGTGTAGCCCATGAGAGAGCTTGTTTACCATGTACAAGACCAATTGATTTGATTCTAGCACCACACCAGGAAAATAAGGAAAAAGAAAGGCCAATCTTGGTAAGTGAGAGTCACCAATAGAAACTGTCCTGACAAGAACTCAGACTCCAGAATTGTTGACACCACCACTTATTAGTGGTTAAGTAGGGAGAACGTTCATTAAGCTGATTATTTAAATTGTGTAACCTTTCAATGCAGAAAATAGTCCCCTAACTACAAGACAAAAAACACAAAACAGAACAATACAAAGCTGGGCTCATAAATATCTCCAGCCACACACAGAGTTGAGCAGTCAGAGTTGGGGGACCTCTATCAGTGTGTTCTGGAGAGCTTAAGGCTCATAGGAGAAACCATCTCTAACTCTGAGGGACATACGGTCCTTATCTCCTAAGGCTGCTTGCTGTGCAGAGAGCCTGAAATGACACCCCTAACAAAAGCTACCCTTTCCCTTCAGTAAGATACTCACAGATAGAAAAGGTCATTACAGAGACATGAACCTCTCTTCAATATCAATAGATGTCAGTAAGACAATGAATCAGTAGTCATCGAGTGATGGAGAATGGCCTAGAATTTCATGCCCTGGGAATCAGGACAAGGTTCGTCTCTGCAGCTGTAGTTGCTGCAGTGACATCAGTGGATTAGAGACTCCACCAGGACATAGTTGCAGCTTCAGAGACTACACAGCAGAGGCGGCAGCAGGCATAGGGACAGCCACCGCTCAGAGGACATGAATGGCACCTTTGGCCACCACAGACCATCCAAATCTTGCTGCCATCAATGTTTGTGGTCCACATTATGAGACCTGATATAAGAAAGACTTTTGGTAAGTCTTTGAGCTATAGGATGCTGTCTGTGAAGTCAGAACCTTAAGGAAAAGGAGCCAAACCCTCCTATTGACTTGCCACAACCTAGAATCAGCTGAAAGGTGAATCTCAATTGAGGAATTATCTGCATAAGGTTGGCCAGTGTATGTCTACAGGGGATTGTCTTGACTGTTAATTAAGGTGGGAAGACCCAATCTGAATTAGGTGACATCGTTGCATGGGCTGGACCCTGAAACCTAGCCAACACAGGCAGGCAATGATGCATTTCTTCTCTCTCTGCTCTTGACTGCGGATGTGATGTGACCAGCTGTTTGAGTCCCTGCCTTGATTTCCCCTCAGTGATATACTGTAACCCAGAAGCATAAGCCAAATAAACCCTTCTTCCCTGAGCTGCTTTCTGTCAGGGTGTTTTATCACAGACTCAGAAATGAAACTAGAGCAGCAGCCCCAAAGCACAGGATGACGGTTTGTTACAATTTTATACCCAAAGCAGAATCTCTTCATACCGTCGAGGGACTCCCAGGGATGCATCCACAAACACAAATGAAATCTGCTGACAATGAAAAGCATGAGTAGAAATCAGGAAGTTGATTACTGGTATGATTTCCAAGAATGCACTTGAAAATGACAGCCAAGCCATGCTCTCTTTACCTGGACAGACCGAAGAGTCCTGGTTATCACAGGCACCTGATTGCCTGGGCCAAGGATGTGCACCTATGACCTTTACATCAAGAGCTGTGGTATAGACAGCTATCAAAGCCAAGCCCTAACCCACCAAGGGCTGCTTATCCCCATAGTAGTATATTTTGGTGGTGCCCAGGGGACATAAAAGAGATGAGAATAGCCCAGCTGCTCCAGCAACAGATGAAGCAAATCAGCACGGCGTCGTGGGGAAGTGCTGCTGGTCTGAATAGCCTTGGACTCTATCTCTTAGCACCCTGGCAGATTGCCTCCTCTAGGAACCTCATAACTCTGAATAGCTTCCACCCACTGAGGGGGTTAAAGGTAATGCGGATACAAACTTAGCTGCACAGGCTTCTTCCGCTGACTCAGCTCAGAATGGTCCCGGTCTTCTCCCTACACCAGCAGTCCCTGCCACACACTGACCAGCTCAGAGTCTTTGCCTAGCGCCAGCAGCTCAGAATCCTACCAACATTAGCTGCCTTCAACACTGTCTCTTTGGAAGGGATGGCTGCTTTAACGGTTGCCTGGGCAGTGATGACCTTTCCAACAGCACCAGGGCACCGTGGTGGGAGGCCCTTGGCCAGGCATTCTGTAGAGCCCGGAAACATGCCTCCACGGCGCTCTCCGCTCTGCAGTTTGTGGACACTGCCGAGTGCTGATGCTGCTAGAAAGCAGAAGAAAGATCCAGAGGGAGATGACCTGCTCATCTATCACCTGTCCTGAGACTTTGGGGCTCAAGGCCCGCTGCAGATGTTTCTGCCCTTTGGGACTATCAGGTCTGCCAAGTTTTTGTAGACGATCAGACAATTCGAGCGAGTGTTTGGTTTTGTAAGTCACAGCAATTCTGTTTTAGCTCAAGCTGCCATGCAGCTCATGAAGGGCTTTCTGCATAAAATGGCTTACTATGAAGCTCTGGTGTTGGAAGGGTAACAGGACTGAGCATTCGCCCCTCCAGGATTCTCCATTTCCCCTTTAAAACAGATCACTCCTTCTCTACTGCTGGATAAATACTCAACATGATGAATTTTTTGGTCACTGTCAGTTTTAAAATTTTAAATGCCTAAATCCCAAAATAATTTCACATTTTAAACATCTAGTGAACTTCAAACTGTAAGCTGGGAATATTAAGTTGAGTCTTTACTCCCTGACCTAGTCAGGCTGTTGAAAGCAGAAATTCTGGCAGATCCAGAAGAGATTCTCAGCTTCCTCTCCTCCTCCTCCTCCCCCCCCCCCCCCCCCCCCCCCCCCCCCCCCCCCGTGTCTTTCTGTCTCTCTCTTTCTGTTCTCTCTCTCTGTTCTCTCTGTTCTTCCCTCTCTCTCTCTGTTCTCTCTCCCTCTCTCTCTCTCTCTCTCTCTCTCTCTCTCTCTCTCTTGCTTGTGCTATTTCTCCTCCTTGCTAAGCAAGGCTTCTAATCCCTCCAGGTCAACAGAAGGAGAGGCCAGGGAGGAGGACAAACGCTTACTGGCTGGGCAGGAGGTGGGCAGCCCCAGTGTTGGTTCAGTCACATATGTTCACATGTGATTGAGTTTCAGAAGTCCTCAGTGGCCCCCTGCCCCAGCCTCAGAAATCTTTTCCCTGTAGTTCACTGGGTCAGGAATGCAGTGGGGTATTCATATTCTCTCTTCTTGGGGACAGTTTTTCCTCTACTTGACTGCTTGGCTAGAATCTAAAACATCCCACATGGCTCTCTTAGGTGTATGGTCCACATCTGGTTCACAAAACACATTTGAAACATCCTTTATCCCCAGAAACTCAGAATGGACAATCTGTGATTTGCAATGTTTCAACTTGATGATTTTTCAATTTTATGATAGTGCAAAAATTATATGCACATAGCAGAAACAGATGGTGAACTGAGTCGAGCGGCGATAGCCTGTAATCCAATCGAGAAACTGAAGCTGGAAGATTTCAGGTTCAAGTCCTGCTTGGGCTATAGAGCAGGTTTAAGCCTCCTTAAGGATTCTATGGTGGAGTTCTTAACTAACTTGCATAAGGTCCTAGGTACATTCCTCAGTACTGAACAAAAATAAGCAAAGAAAAGGTAAAAGAAAGAAAGAAATGCTGAAAAGGGAGCATGGTAGTACAAAGCTGCAATCTCAGCATTTGGGAGTCTGAGGCAGGAGGATTAAAGTTTCAGGCCTGCTTGGGTTTGTGAGACTCAAGGAAGGTGAGAGATAGAGCAAAAATAGTAAAAACTTTGCTTCCAATTTCATAGTTTGGAACTTTTTCTGGACTAGAAAGATCCAGTATGACACTCTCTTATGGATCATTAGCTCCCAGCCAGCTGCACACCAGCATGAAAGGAAGCAACCACATCCTATAGCCCACCCTGTGACTCAGCCATAATGATCAGCAGGTTAGAGAGAGCAAACACATCGATGTAACAATATTTTGAACTCATGGGGAGCTTATTGAGATGAAACCCCATTGTGAATTGAGAGAAAGACCTCTTTCCTGATTTTATAAATATAGAGCTGTTTAAAGCTGTGATAAGGGGAGCATGCACATACAAAAACTGTATGGTCATATAATGTATTAAAGTTCTCTAGACTAGAGTGAGTCTCAACATGTGAGGCGTGACTCCTTCGGGGGTTGAACAACCCTTTCACGGGGGTTACCTAAGACCGTCTGCATATCAGATATTTATATTACGATTCATAACAGAGGCAACATTACAATTATGAAGAGCAATGAAAATACTTTTATGGTTGGGGGTCACCACAACATGAGGAACTGTATTAAACGGTCATAGCATGAACAAGGTTGAGAACCACTGCTCTAGAGGAACAGAATTTATAGAATGAATCTACATAGAAGGAGAAAGGGGATTTATTAGAATGGCTTACAGGCTGAGGTCTAGCTAGTTCAACAATAGCTGTCTATGAATGGAAGGTCCAAGAATCCAGTGGTTGTTCAGTCCACAAGGCTGTGTATCTCAGCTAGTCTTCAGTATACACCAGAATCCCAAAGTAGTTTCTAATTGCAGTAAAGGAACGGACTTGTTAGCAAGGATAAGAGAAAGTGGGCAAAGAAAGAGAGAAAGCTTTCTTCTTCCATGTCCTTTATATGGGCTGTCAGCAGAAGGTGTGGCCCAGATTAAATGTTTGTCTTTCCACTTCAAAGATCCAGATTGGAAGTGGGTCTTTCCACTTCAAATTATTTTAATTAAGAAAAAAATCTCTCAGCTGGGCAGTTGGTGGTGCATGCCTTTAATCCCAGCACTTGGAAGGCAGAGGCAGGCAGACTTCTGTGAGTTTGAGGCCAGCCTGGTCTATAGACTGAGTTCCAGGGCAGCTAGGGTTACAACAGAGAAACCCTGTCCCAAGAAAGAAAGAAGGGGGGGGAGGGAAAGGAAGGGAAGGGAAGGGAAGGGAAGGGAAGGGAAGGGAAGGGAAGGGAAGGGAAGGGAAGGGAAGGGAAGAGAAGAGAAGAGAAGAGAAGAGAAGAGAAGAGAAGAGAAGAGAAGAGAAGAGAAGAGAAGAGAAGAGAAGAGAAGAGAAGAGAAGGGAAAGCCCTCACAAGTGTGCCAGCCATTTGGGTTTTAGTTAATTCCAGATGTAGTCAAGTTGACAACCTAGAATAGCCATCACATGTCAGAAAACAAAATCCTAATCCAATATTCATTGTTAGAGCAGTAAGACTTTCCTCTAAAGCTGAGAAGTCAAGGACAGCAGCATAATTATCATATTTCAAAAGGTTTAACTTTACCTACTGAAAAAAATAGTTAAAACGGGGGTCAGGGGGTGAATAAAGCCAGATATGGTGGTGCAAGCCTTTAATCCCAGTACTCAGGAGGCAGAGACAGGTAGATCTCTGTGAATTGGAGCCCAGCCTGATCTACATAGTGTGTTCCAGGATAGCCGGGACGAAGAGTGTTCAACATTCTTTTAAGTACTTATGAGCTATTTGTGTTCCTTCCTTTGAGAGCTTGCTGTTGAGCCTCATAGGCCATTTTTAATCTACGTCTTTCCTTTCTTGGCATTTAGGATTTTTTGTTCTAGACCTTAATCCTCTGTCAGATGTATAGCTGGCAAAGATTTTCTCCCATTCCATCTGCAAGCTGCATTTTCACATAATTTATAGTTTCTATTGCAGGACAGAAGCTTTTCAATTCCATGAGGTTTAACTTGCTGATTGTTGGACTTATATATGAGAAGGAGGGGGAGGAGAGAGAAGAGTAGGGGTCCAAAATGGTTAAAATTAATTATATAAATGTATGAAACTGTCAAACAAAAAAAAATTAAATCACAATGGAATGCATTTGCATTCAACAAACTGACAAAAACGAACATGCTTCCATCAGTAGAGACAGAGATTCGATTTGTCATCTCCCTGGGAGAGCAATTTCAAAGTAACTGCTAAAGACACTGCTGATTATACCCCATGGTTTGGCAGTTCCTCGAAGACACCTCAGCAAAGCTTGCCTGTGTGGACCAGAATTATAAACAGGAGTGTTCTTGACAGCTTTGTCGGAAACAGGAAAGGAGGAGAGGAACATAAATTTTCACCCACCAGGGAATAGATTTCCTTAAATGCAGTTTTCCTATAATAAAATACTACACAATAGATAAAAAGAATGAACTTGCCATTTAAGTGTCAATATATAAACCTCAAGTGCAACGTTGAGGCAGGAAAGCAGGTTTGCAGGTGACGCTATATGATATCACTCGTTTGAATTTTTAAATGTGATGAGTATTTCAGCAGAACCATGTATTATTTATGGGCCTTTAAACAGACCGTGAAAGTATTAACACGTGTGGGAAGGAAACATCCCCTCTAGTGAAGTAGAGAAAGTAAAGAAAGGAGTGGAGATGGGGCAAAGCCAGAGAGCTTGCCTGCAACTGTAATGTAGTTCCTTCAAAGATAGATGACTGGCAGTGACAGGAAGGGAATATGGCGAAGCACTCCATGAGTCCACTCATGTGAAGTGCTTAAGTAATCGCATCCCTAGGGTCCGAGGATGGTGGCTGCCAATAGCTGTGGGCGGATGGGTGGGCGGTATCTTTTCATGGCACAGAGTTTTGGCTTTACAAAAGGAAACTGGTCCTAGAGATGAGAGCTGGTGATGGCTCAAAGCAATAGAATGTATTTAATGACACCCACTGTACACTTTATGGTGGAAAATGGTGGAAATGGTACATTTTCTTTTCCTAGGGAGACATGAATGAATGTCTGTCCACACCAGCTAAGCGGTGATGACAGACAGAAGGAACAGCTCCTCCCAAGTCTAGTTAGGTGGACAAATGAGTTACTTACAGGAGAGTGGGTGAGTGGCCGCTTATAGGAACATGGTGAATCTCGGGCATCTCCATCACTGAGAAGCCCACCCTAGCACCCCAGCCAAGGTGATGATGATTTGTGAAAGCTGTACCCCAGAGCTTCCCCACCACCAATTTGTAGGCAGCTTCACAGAATAGTCTCTCCTCCCCTCAGCAACAGTTCACTGGTTGTATAATCACAGATGGGGCCTGGTGAGTCCTGTCACCTTCTGAGCTTCCTGTGCCTTGTGTGCTTCTCTCCTTCCTCAAGAAGGGGATATTTCAGTTCTGAAGAAACAGCTACACAACAAAACACAATTAAAAGTCTACAGGCTGGAGAGATGTCCCACCAGGTAAGAGCATTGGCTGCCCTTGCAAAGGATGGAGGTTCAGTTCCCAGTACCCACATGGTGGTTCACAAACATTTCTAACTCTAGTTCCAGGGGGTCCCATGCCTTCTTCTGGACTCTGAGAGCACCAGGCACATGTGTGGTAGACACACATACATTCAGGCAAACATTCCACATAAAATAAAAAGATTTGTTTTTAAAATCCATCAGAGAATAATATGATATTGTACTGAAGAACTATATAAAAGAAATGAGGGAGTGAGAGGTCATACAGAGATATCTGTATGACATCTGTACACATACAGAAAGTGGCAAGAACAGAGGCCATCTGACAGGCACTCAATATGACAAGACACCAAGTGCCCCAAGGGCACAGGCTTGCAGACTCTCAGAGGATAAGCAAACACTAGTTTGAGACAAATGTCCTTCCACATGCTTGGTTCTCATTCCATTTCTGTCAGTAATGGCTCTGTTGCTTTAATTATGATCTGTGGGTCATTATGAACTGGAGTGCAGAATGGTTAGAGGAGGGTTTGCAGAGAGATGGGGTCTGACAGCCTATGGAGAACTTATCCAAACCAGCTCCTTGGACCAGGACTTCAGACATTTCATCACTTGAACCAAAGAGGAAGGCACACAACTGGAGGTCTGTGGAGTCACATTCTGAGTTCTACAAGATCTGTCTCCACAGTGTTTCAGGCAGGACCAGTTACATAATTTGCAGGAGACAGTGCAAAATGAAATGCATGGTCCCCTGTTCAAAAACTAAGAATTATAGGCAACAATAGCCAAGCATTAAATCAAATTCAGTGTTGTTCCCTGAGGCAGGTGGCATGCTTGCATAGCCAGCCTGACTTCCAGGTGACAAGGAGGCAGGATGTAGTGAAGAGTGATGTATTGATGTGGTAGACAGTTCTCAGAGACTCCCTTTTATTTAAAATGTGTTCATGTATGTGTTATATAATTTTGTACATGTCAGGGTATGGGATATGCATTTGTACATATGTATGAATGTGTGAGTGGTATATGCATTTGTATGCATGTGTAGCCTATATATTTATATATGTGTGTGTGGTACATGCCTTTGTATATGCATCTTTGTGGTATATGCACTTATATGTTACACACATGCATGTATGTGTGGTCACGTGCATTTGTTTGTGTATGTATGTGTGTTTGAGAAATTCATCTTACTTTTTGGCTTGCTAATTTTGTCATCTTGGCACAGGCTAGAATCATCTGAGAGGAGGGAACTCCAATTGAGAAAACATCTCCATAAGACTGAACTGTAGGCAAACCTGTAGAGCATTCTCTTAATTAGATAGATGTAGGAAGGCCCAGCCCATTGTGGGTGGGGTCACTCCTGGGCTAGAGGTCCTGGGTTTTAAAAGAAAGCTTGCTGAGCAAGTCAGTAAGCAGTGCCCCTCCATAGACTCTGCATCAGCTTCTGACTCCAGGTTCCTGCCCTGTTTAAGTTCCTGTCCTGACTTCCTTCAGTGATGAACCCTTGATGTGTAAGTGTAAGCCGAATAAATCCTTTCCTCCCCAAGTTGCTCTTAGTCATGGTGTTTGATCATACCAATAGTAGCCCAAACTAAACAACGTTTTTAAACAACTCCTTTTCGATTGTATTTCTTAATTGTGCATATACATGTGTGTCTGTTTGTCTATGTGTACACACACATAAGGGCCAGTGCCTGTGAAGGGTAGAAGAGAGCATTGCAGACCTAGAGCTTGAGTTGCAGGCAGTTCAGCTACCCAACACTGGTGCTGGGAAGAGAGCCCGGGTCTTCCGCAACAGCAGTGTGTACTCTTAACTGCAAGTCTGTTCCAGCATAGACTTCCTTTCACAGAAGCTTGGGCAATCCTGTAATTTGACTCTGTTCTGTTGAATGCTAACATTAAAACAACAGTGAAGACGAGAGTGAGCATGATGGAATGGATCACCTTTTCTCCTTCCATATCCCAGGAAACAATAATCAAATCTCCCCTTCAAATGTTCTGCTGAGACTGCAGAGCAATGGGAAACAAACAGCATCCCACATGTTTTCAGCCTTAACTCAATCAAAAGCTTTAATCTCAGAAAGGACTTGCTAAGTCTCTGTGAAGAGTGGAGAGAGCTGTTTTGGGAAGCAGAGGGCGTTTGTCCCCAAGAAACTTCCAAAAATCCTTACATCAACGCAGTTTACTGCTTAGACAGAGTATATGAACAGCTCAGAGTCACTGCCGGGAAATCCCAATTTCAAGGCACATTTTTTGCTGTAAGCCAACAGTTCACGGAAATTGTCAAGGAAAGCAAAATCTTTACCTGAACACACAGGAGAGGAAAACTGTGAAGATTCCTCATTGTAGCTGAGAGACGCCATCAGGGTGACTTCTCAGCCCAGCTCTGTCACTTTCGATCAACATGACTTCCACAGTTGTAAGCCTCAGTTCTCCTCATCTACTGAATGGGGATAATAACAATTATGGAGTAATTAAGATGATATTCAGAAATCTCCCACCAGAAAACACATCACAGACTCCTTATTAACTGCTAGTACCTTTTGCTGAGCCATGGATTCCAAAAGGGCACAAGGCTTAGTGTGGTTTAAGTTATTTTTAGTTATATATAAAATAATTGTTTTGTACACTATTGGGTGAGGGTCCGCCTAGGTCTCAGCATTTTATATTGTCTGCAGATGTTGGATTTATGTGGGGAATGTTTGACTGTTCAGGATCAGTAGAACACATGAGGAGTTCTGAATCAATAAAAACACCTGAGTTGAGACATTCAGTTTCCACTGACCAGTATGGCACTTGCCAGGATAGTAGTTCCCTCTGCAGAGGTCTGGAAGGGTTTATACTGATAAATATGCCTCCTGTCTT
This sequence comes from Cricetomys ansorgei, assembly GCA_026225945.1. Taxonomy (NCBI): domain Eukaryota; kingdom Metazoa; phylum Chordata; class Mammalia; order Rodentia; family Nesomyidae; genus Cricetomys; species Cricetomys ansorgei. The sequence continues at coordinate 23,602,402 of JAMJFZ010000107.1, read as the reverse complement.
CTTTAGTGAGCAATACAGCAGCACACAACTACAAATGGCACCTGGAACATGGGGCATGACATTACACCAGCTAATCCAATGTGGAGATGAGGAAGAATGAGAAAGAAACTCCGCCTCACAGAGTCCGTTTTGTTTTGTTTCCTGCAAACCTGTCCAGATAGTGGTGAGGTGAGGCAGTCCTGACAGACATATCTGCTATGGTGATGAGAGCTCCACCACAAGAAGGAACTCTTCCTGCAGACAAGCCTACCAGTTGTTTTTCCTGCAAACCAGACTCTTATCCTAAATCCGGAAAGTGTTTCCTCAGGGTCAGCACACTGTCTTTCAGAACTGGCCGAAGTTGTATCTCATGCTGGAAGCCAAACTTGGTATTGTAAGTGTCACTGAGGTGGTGCTGATTTTAAAGGCATGAAGGGGTCTTTAGAGAGTAACTGAAGCTTGGCACTATGAGAGTTGAGGAGAGGCCATTGGTGAAAGTGAAGCCTCAGTGGCAGTTGAAGGCCCAGATTGAAGGGGTCATGTAAAGAAGTTGAGGTTTGGCACCATGAAGAGAGCCCAGGAGAGGCTATTGGTGAAAGTGCAGCCCAGTTTCAGCAAAGCACTGCAGTGTTCTGAAGATGCCAGTACCATTGGATGCTACCAAGAACAGCAGCAGCCAGAACCTGGAGGACAAGCTATGTATGCTGCAGGGGGCAGAGCAGAGAAGTGACCCAAGCCCCTTGGAGGAATCAGGAAGATTGTGAGTGGATTTCAGATAATTGGACATTGATAATGTTTTTCTGCTGTCCAAAGATATTGTAAAAAGCTTGATCGATGTTTGGTTTCATTTGGTCCTGTGCACTAGAAACCCTTGTGTTTGTTTCTCTTGTAAATGGTTTTCTTGGTGTGGTGTTAAATTGTGTTGTAGAGATAAAGCATTTGTGGGGGGAGGGGCATTGGCTTATACAGAAAAGGGGAATTGTTGTGGAAGCTTATTTTTAGTTATGTTTACAATGATTTTGTGCACTGTTGAGTGAGGGGCTACCCTTGGTCTTGGCATTTTGTATTGTTTGCAGATGTTGGATTTATTAGGAGATAGTGATTGCTAGTGATCTGCATTGCTACCAACAGAACACCTGAGGAATCCTGGATCACTAAAAACACCTGAGCTCAGACACTTGGGGTTCTACTGCTCAGTACGGCACTGTTCAGAGGCACAGTACGCCTCCTTGTCTTCCTTGTTTAGTCCGCAAAGTGGATAACTTACTATAGCCCATGCAGTTGTAGAAGCTGGGCACCGATTCTGTTAGTCCTGGGATATAGAGCTCTTACTCAGGGGTGCTACCAAAAGCCCTGGTTTGGGAATTACCCCTCATCTGTTCCATGGCGCCTAACCCCTCGGCTGCCCACTTAGCCCTGAGGGAGATTCAGTAGGAGCATAAAGTGCAAACTGAAGTGGGACAACCACTTCCCATCAGGATCCCTGACTACATCTTCCCGCCCACCCTTGGCAAGCCAAATTTCCCAAAAATGGTACTTTGGTTTGGTTATGAAGGGACTCCCAAAAGGATACAGGAGCTCAGTGTTGGTGGCACTATTTCAGAAGATGGGTCATGCTTGGAGGAAGCAGGTCACTGAGGGTATGTCCTTGGGAGGGGTGCTTTCTCTCTCCTTCTCTTCCTCCTCCTCCCCCTCCTCCTCCTCCCCCTCCTCCTCCTCCTCCTCCTTCTCCTCCTCCTCTTCCTCTCCTCCTCCTCCTCCTCCTTCTTCTCTTTCTCTCTCTCTCTCTCTCTCTCTCTCTCTCTCTCTCTCTCTCTCTCTCTCTCTCTCTCTCTTTCAATTTTCAGCATGCTATGTGGCAAGTAGCCTCGGCCACAAGTTCTTGCTACCATGATGTTCTTGCCTCACCACAGGCCCAGAAATAATGAAAACAAGGACTATAAACTCAACCACCTGAAACTATTAGCAAAAATAAGTATTTCCTCCCTCTAAGCTGCTCTCTGGGAAACTCTAGTCACAGCTACAGAAAGCTAACGCATATGTATGGGCCTTTATCAGCTACTATCCTCTGCCCAAACACTTTTTCCTCATTGCCTTGGACCAGATTGGACCAGATATGAAAGAACTTCCACCACAGAGCTGAACCCCACTGAACATCCTTTCCTACCCCACACCTTTCCTACTACACACCACCCAGCCTCTCCTCAGGCAAGCTCCTCTCACCCCCTGTTCTGTGGATGGATGGCGCACCTCATTTCCACTGCCCAGCATTTCCATAGTCCAAGTCTCTCTGGTCCTCTGCCTGCCCCTTCTGGTACTGATTGAAACTGAGTCTGGAGTTTTTGAGTTCTAGAAAGCATTAGAAATAATGAAATGTATGTATTCCCACTGTGTTCATCACTCCAGAATATATTGTCAGTAGATTAAAGACATAAACATTTTTAAATTAATTAATATTTTAGTTACAAATTTTCATTGGGTTCAAGGCATATACACATACATCTAATGTGTGTATGCAACATAATGGTAAAATAGGAGTAATAGGCCTTTCCACCCCCTTAGACACTCTTACATACTTTTGTATTAACATATAATAACTACATATTTACAAGGTACAGTATGATATTGAATACATGTATACACTGTACACTGATCAAATTCAGTTAATGTTTCCATATCATTACTTCATACTTGGAGCCTTTAAGCTCTTTTCTTAGTTATTTTTGAATATGTAATAGGTTATCATGAACTGCATGACAGAACATTTTTTCCTCTTTCTGTGTTGTCCAGCCTCCCTGTGTCCTGCCCCCCACCCCTTGCCATCCCCAGGTAATCACTAGTCCACACTCAGGTGGACCTTCTTAGGTTCTCTTCTTAGAGCAAAGAAGGCCTTTCAAAGCACAACAGAAGGCTCACCACTTTCTATCCATCTCCTCCAGGAGACTGTCTGTAACCACCATCTTGTCACCACCACCTCCACCTCAAGTCTGTTCATCCAGCTGAAGAATAGAGAACTTCATTTCCCAGAACCCTCATCCCTGCATGGTTCTGAGTTGAGTCCTCTGGTGAGAGGCCCTAACAGAGATGAGAGTCAGAAGAAAGGGGCTTGTCTTGCCTTCTAGAAGCAACTGGAGCCAGACACAAGCAAATGTGAGGTGGGGACTCCTAGCAAGCTCTTGAGAACCACATGTCTTGCTCTCCATCACAAGATACAAGAGAAAGCTGCCGAGGGACTCCTGAGAGTTCTACAGCACTTCCTCTGAGTCATACAAATCACCCACTGCCATGTTCTGGCTGAGAATCCAGTGTCATTTCCTCTGCTCTCAGGCCCCCAGATCTTCCACGGTCGTGTAAGCCCTCACTACTACCTTTACTAAAACAGTTAACATTAGAACCATGTAGAGAGGCTACTGTTTCCTGACCAGCCTTTGTCTGCTATATCACATGTCGATATCACGTGTCTGCTACATGTATTATATGTATCAATTAAGGGATGTCTTGGGAAAAAATAGGAAGCTGGTGAACAGAAGTAGGATGAAGTACTGAGGGTTTTTGCCTCGTGAACATTCATATTAATATATGTTTTTAAACTGTACTTACACTGTAGAATAGTTACTCAGCCAAAAAAGAATAAAAATCCTTTGGAAATGGAGGTCATCATGTCAAGTGAGATGAGCCAGGTGCAGAAAGACTGCAAGGTCTCGCTCATATGTGAAGAGTAGCTTTCACAGAAGTTGGGGGTAGAATGACGGTTACCAGCGGGTGCAGAGATGGGAGGAAGAGAAGTGGGAAGGACAATAGGTACCAAGTTATTCTTGTTGGCTAAGAGAAATGCCTTCTGGTCTTCTTTTGTATATTAATGTGACAATAGATGTTATTAAACAATATATTTCAAAAATATATTTCAAAAAAGCCAGAAGCAAGGATTTTGCATGATTTTTTTTTACTGAGGTTCAATGTTTGCAGAGACATGTTGGCTTATCCTGTCTTTAACATTATATTCTGTGTACAGATACTGAAACGTAACATGCTAGCCCATGTATATAATGTGTATAATTCTGTGTGTCAAAATAAATGTAAAAGAACCACTAGTAAGCTGGTGCAATTACATGTCATTCTGAAATACCAGTGAGGCAGCACCAACAGATAAGAGGTCGCTCTCTTTTCTCCTTCTGATTTTAGTCCTTGTGAAATTTAAAATGATCTCGAAGTAGGGAGACTATTCTAGCAAATATATTTTGGGACACTGTCTGTTGGCCCCTTTGAAGATTAATTTCCTATATCCATTAATGCTTAAATCTGATGCCTCAAAGGATGAGGCAGAAACTGCATTGAGCTCCGAGTGCTTCTTTGTCTGTTTCTAATGCAGGATTACTTAAGCCTCAGATCCATATGTTTTATGTTACAGAGCTAAAGTGCCTACTGACTTGGTTGATAAATTCTCAAGATTGATTTGGCTGCTCTTATATCCTCCCGCTAATTGAAAAAGAATTAACTAAAGGCAGATTCTTGGTTTCCTTTTGCTGTAACAAAATACCTGCGGCTGGCACTTTGCAAAGAGGGTTATTTAGCAGGCCTCTTTTGTCTTGAGGTTCTGTCCCCATACTCATCTGCTTTACTTTTCCTTTCCTCTCAATAGACCTTCTAGATGGGCAGGACAGCTGCCAACAACTTCCAGCTTGGACAAGATAGATAGAGAGAGATAGGCTCAATTCTCCAGATCCTAAGTCCAAACTCCTAGGAAATGTAAGTTTTCAGTCCCCTTAGGCCAATCAGATGTAAGAAGGGATGATTGGGCTTGCTGTACAAAATGGCCTCTCAAGTAGATGTGGCAAAAGACATCTGGAAGGTTCCAGAAGGGCAATACTTGGATTTACAGTTCAATTCTACCTTCTCCTTCATGTGCAGTCCTTCCCAGAGCCTCTTGAGGCTCTGTTTACCTCCCTGACTCTCTCCCTTCTTTCCTTGAGTGTCTCTGCTTTCTAAAGCACACAAAGCCACAGGGCATTCTGATCTATAGATTGTTTCAAGCTAGTCTTAACTCAATATTGAGACAACATCACAGAATGTGTGGTAAGTTCCTAATAAATCTCAGTATTCATAAACATATACAGTACTTAGTGAAGCCACCATGCTTTCATTTGACAACTATTGAGAACCGTGCATGACCTTGTTCCTGGGTCTGTGGTTCATGTTTAACCTCAATACAGTCCAGAGATTTTTGGTAGCTCAGAGTCATTCCTCTAGTGTCATTGTAGCTCAAAGCGAGTGGAACTGATGCTATGGGAATGAGGCCCAGGCTTGGCTCAGGTTGGTGATTACACACAGCCCTTGCTTGGCTGTAGGAAACCCAGTGGGCAAGGAGTGGTTTTAAGAGAATCCATCATCGCTACTGACAACCTGACTTAGAACGTGTTCCTCCAACTGGGATTTGATAAAGTTACCTTTGAATGCAAAGCATAGCACAGTGATTGACAGGCATACTCTGAGGTTAGCTCTGTTTATCTAATTAATGAAGAAAATTCTAATATATTGAATTACTTGTTCATATACAAATTCTATGAGAATTTGGAAATTTTTCTATATATTCACTATTGATTTGATCAGTCAAGATAGATTTGTTTTTTGCCACTGCCATAAACAGTTCCCACGACCCCAGTGGCTTTAATATTGCATGTCGCCTATACCCATGACTATTGTGGGTTGGCTGGAAACACCGGCTAACAGACACTCTACCATCTGGAGGTCATAGATTGTAGTCATGAGAGGGATGGAAAGCAGCACACACTGCTTCAGCAGATAAGACAGGCTGTCTGCTGGCAGTAGATACCTGTAATCCCAGCACTTAGGAAACAGAGACAGAAGAGGGGTCAGGAGTTCAAGGCCTAGCCTGGTATACTTGAGGCCCTGTCTCAAAACAAAATGAACAAAATGATTCTGTGCAAAAGAAACACTCATCACCTCATTCACATTGCTTTGGCCTTGCAAGCCATGTGGGCACACCAAGGGGGCATGGAGCAGAAACCCACCATGATGGAATACTGGCACAAAGCCCGCATATTAACCACGACCTGTAGAATAGCCCTGTGTGAAAGCTAGAGTCTATATCCCAGGAGTCTAGATTCAGAGGCCTGTGTAGTTTGGATGGACTGTGGACATACCTTTAATCTAATATTCAGAAGGCAATAATGGTCCACACTTTTAATCCCTAGAAAAAAACAGTGAAAGCAGACACAAGAAATAGAACTCAGAGGAGTCAGAGTCACACAGGAGGTGACATCTGAGATGAGTCAGAGTGAATAGCAGACAAAATGACAAGTCAGAGGAAGAGTTAGCAGAGTAAGGACATGTCCAACTCTCAAGAGAAGATGCAGGCTCTCAGCTCAGTAAGTTACATAGGAGTTAGATTCATGCAATTAACACGGTCAGTTACAGATTCAATTAACAGAATAAGTTGAAGAGTCAGGTACAGAGGAAATTCAGAAGCTGAGGCTGGAGTGAGTTATAGAGCAGTTAGTTGAAGCAGTCAGTTACAGAGGCAGGATGGAGCAGTGAGAGCTCAGGGAGAGACACAGAGACACAGCAGTGCTCAGCAGAAGCAGCCCAGAACAGACAGTGAGTTGAACCAGAAGAGTAAGAGTTCAGAAGGAGCTAGTCAGAGTGATTCAGTCAATAGTAAGTCTCAGAGGACTAAGGCTGAAGCCTTCTAGGTCCAGGCTAGCAGTTTAAATGTTATAGATTATATGAAAGCTGAAGCCTTCCAGATCAAGAATTAAGTGTAAATTGTAAAGATGAAAAAATGTTCTAGGGCTCAAGGACTCCAGGGCTCCAGGCTAGAACCAGTGATTTAATTAGTAAAAGAATAAACTGTCCTCTGCCCTGAACCAACATCTACATCTGGTGAATCTACATAAATATCTATATCTACAATGACCCAACTCCCCTCCAGTTACCCAGTACTCAGCTCAGTCTTTGTTTATTTTCTCCCCAAGAGATGGACTTCAAAATCCCCACCTAGTCATAGGTCAGGAACCTCTGGGTGATGCTCTTCATACCTCCATCAGGAGTTCACTGTTTGCTACAGCCACTGTAACAAAATACCACAGACTAGTGGCTTAAAAAGGAGATATGTATCTCATAATCTGGAGGCTACAAGTCCAGGATCAAGGACTCTTAAGCTTAATTTCTCCTGTGGCTTCTTTCCTTAGCTTGCAGATAGCCTTCTTCACATTGTGTTCTCATGTGACATGTAGCCTTTCCTCTGTTGCCTTTATCTTCTTATAAGCCACCAGCCTTATTGGATCCAGTCTTATGACCTCATATAACCTTAATTACCCTTTTAAAGTCACTATTTCTAAATATGATCCCACTGGATCTAAGGCTTCAACATAAACTTTGAAGGCTGCAGTGTAGTCCATAGCAAGAGATGATAGAGTAACTAACCTGGGCCTGATAGTCTCCGATTGTTCTGGAGACCATGAACTAAAAAGATAAGATGTCTGCCTTCTAGACACCTAGTTTCCAAAGGTGAAATAGGAAACATATACTTCCGAGAAGCATTCCTATTTGAGAAAGGGGAAAAGGGAGGGCGGCAGCAGCACTGACTGTAAGCATCTCTGAAAGTCCCTGAGAAAACAAGGTGAAGGCCACCTGGGGAAGGTCATCAGCCCTTTAATGTGCTCTGTGAAGGAAGCCTTTGTTACCCATATCTCTCTGTGGTCTCTGGCTTGCTTTCCCGTTATGCTTTATGGCACGTGGTAACTAGGCATCTGAGAACACCCTTAGCTTGAAGGCTGCACAGCTTTCTCATTTCACTTCGTGATCCAAACTGTTTCTGGTCCTCGGGTCATTTGACGCCTCTCACACTTGGCCTTTTTCCATTCTGTCTGGTAGTTACTTTGTAGGACATCTCTTGCAATGACTTCATCCGCTTCATATCTGCTTGACAACAGTTCCGTGTACAAACATCCACACCTATAATTTTCTTCAAAGACTCCCTTGGCTTTTACTCTGGTACAGTCTAGTCCCATCATAGGCTTTGATAATGATGTGATGGCAAATGAAATATAATCAGGTGAGTGGTTTCTGAAGGTAGATGTACAGGCCATGCCCTTTGCTGCAAGGCTCAGCTTTAATATATTTTTATTGCTAAAAGGCTCTCCCAATTTCATCCCCTACTGTTTGGTGTCTGAAATCAGTCAGCCTTTCTGACACTGGAACGCTTCACACTTTCCATTAATTCCTGCTTGGAACCCAGCTAATTCTTCTGTGACCTTGTTTCTTACAAACACCTTGTCAAAGTCAACCATTAGAAACCAAAACACATCAGTACTATTGCATTTCCCTCCTCTTTCCCTATGGCTGTCAATTCATATATAATCTGCCTTCCAAGTCACTGGGGACAATGGTTTGACCAAGGCTCTTGCTGCTCTGTCACTTGCCAATAGACTTTGCAATGCTCTATTCAATGCCTGTAACTTGTCCTTCAAACCAATGACAAATTACACTTCTCTAACTATGTTAGTACCCTGCTCCCACTAGCAATTTATGAATTGGTCACAATGAAACTAGATTCTGAAAAAAATAAATAACGATTTCTTTCTCAAGTGACATCCTCATTATGAATTAGCTGGTGGAGGGGAGAAGCAGACTTGGCTCCATGTCATCTTCACTTAGGGGTGGATCTGTTCCATCACCATAGGAACTCTTATGGCCAGAAAATGTGACTGTAATTTGTGCATTAGATCAGACGGGCTTCTGATGACACCTCATTGGGCAACTGTAAGTCCCATGACCATATCTAATCTGTGACAGGAAAGTCTCATCTTACCTTGTCCTTGGAAAGTATAGTATCAGAATAGTAATAAACAGCCCCTGAGTCTAACATTCTTTTTGGTAGTTTGTTTTAGATTGGGGTACTTTGGGAAAAGCTTCAAAAAACTCCCCACAAGCCTATACCTAAAAAGACACACCCCTCTTCATCCACGATTCTACATATGTGAGAATACCTCGGGCTGTTTCTCAGCAGGATCTCAACATGCAAGGCCCACTGAATATTAGGAGATGCTATGTGTAAAAAGAAATGTGTGCTGTAACAATGTTGACAAAGATGGGTATGAAGCAGAATGATTTTCTCCACGACAACTCCACTCAGCAGCATCTCACAAGCTAGCCACGTAGCATCAAACACACTACGTGGGGGAAAATGGCTTTCATCTTTAAAACTACCCTTTGGTAAGTGAATTCATTCCAGGTTGTGCTCGTTTTTATTGTTCAGGTGAAATAATTCTTAGATTGCTTTTTTGTTTTTTTTAAGATATGGACTCTATTGCCTAAAGAATAATCAGTATCTGGAGAGGTCGGCTCTGCTTCAGCACGCCAAGGTGTCCATTCTGTGCTTTTCTGATGAAGGGGAGCAGTTTTCAGTTGGTACAAAAGTGCCTGGTGTTTTCATGTAGATAATGATCCCACCAGGAATTCCCTTCACTCTCCACTTGACTCATACAGTCAACGGTGTGGAGTTGGTCTTTTTCTCTCCTGCACAATGCTAAAGGTATCCTTTCAGGAAATGGTCTCTCCCAAATATCACCTTTGTATCATGGGGGTGATTTTACTCATTTAACAATAGAACACCATACCTATATTCCCTAACACCCAAGGTATATCCCAAACTCAACCAATGGAGCCTATCTTCACTGGTGCTATTACTAGAACATACTATTACTGGAGCCCTTTTCAATGTAGAGAGAGTGTCCTGGTTTTCCCTGTGGAGTACGGGAAGCCCTGTGCGTACTTGTACCTGAGTTAACATTATGTTCATGACTTAAGAAGCATAAGACTGTATCGGCTCTGTTGCTAAGTGCATTATGAAAACTGAATGCTTATTACACTGTCACAAACAACTTTCCTCTCTATGTTCTTGCCTTATTTACTTCAACAGCATTGGGCACACACTCAAGAAGGATAACGCTCCATGGTTATGTCTTCTCTGGGACTTGCAAACAAGACTCAGCCAGCCTGCTGAGCACATGCATATGGGTATTCCAACACCAGGCAGAAGCTGTGCTGCTCAGTGAACAGAATGAACCACAGCTGCTAGTTTAGTTCTGGCTCGAATCACAATTTGTGACTTCTGCCATCTCCAAGGGCTGGTTAAAGCTCTGATTCATGCGTGAACCACTCAGGCCATATGGGGTAGGCAACTCTCAGCTAGGTCTGAGACTTTCTATTCAAATTTCATCAAGTCCAAGAAAACAGGCTTCTGCTACCAATCCACAGCTATTCTCAGATGATTACTTAGCAGCTGCGTTTAAAAGTCACCTATTTTTAATCTTCCAAAATACAATCTGACTTACTTATAGTAAAAGTTAGAGCTGTTAAAAATTATCTCCCAATCACAGGCCCTAGGATAAAACCTGATATTGTTATTTTGCTAAATGCCCATACTTCCACAGTGCCTTCTAAGTATTTATGTTTACACCATAGACGTGGGCTGCTTGCAACTTTGTTCACAGATGCTTCTTTTTGCAGAGGACAGCAGTCAGTAGGGAGAGAGGTACACAACTACTCGGAGGGCTGGGTGCTCTAGGCCAGCTCTCACACACACCAAGGCTGGGGGAACATCTAAGGAGAGGAAGCAGAAAGAATGTAGAGCAGGGAGATGCGAAGTGCTGTCTCCTGGACATCACACAGCTGTTCCAGTCATGCATTCACCACAGTCGAGTTGCCTGCACAAGAGCTGCACAAGGCCCAGCCAACCAGATATCCCAGCTTCTGGGGAGGGGGGGTGATCTCCAGGCCCCACCTCTTTCCAAGGAGCTATTGGCTGCTGACAGTTGGCTTTTTATTTTTGTTTTTTTGTTTTTGTTTTTGTTTTTGTTTTTGTTTTTGAGAATGTGGCCATTGGTCAGCTTCAGTGCCCCACTAGGTGGCCTCATACCCATCCATGTATGGGCAGCACTAACTGGACTTAGTTATAAAAAATAGCAATTTTTAAAAAAGAGTTAGGGAAAGGAATGTTGAAGGGAATGTGGGAGAAGTTGTAGTGAGGAAATGCCGGTAGATATGACTAGACTCCATTGTTTACAGGGATGAAATTTATAAGAATAAAGAGGAAAATTTTTTTTTGTTTTTTTTCAAGACAGGATTTCTCTGCTATAACTCTGACTGTCCTGGAACTCGCTCTGTAGACCAGACTGGCCTTGAACTCACAGAGATTCCCCCTGCCCCTGCCCCTGCCCCTGTCTCCCCGGTACTGGGATTAAAGGCATGAGCCACCACTGCCTGGCAGAAATCCTCCCTAGCTAGTGAGATGGCTCAGTGGGTAAAAGCACTCATCCACAAACTTGAATGACCTCAGTTTGATTCCTGGGACCCACACAGTGGCAGGAGAAAACCAACTCCACAAGTTCTCTGGAATCCACATGCGCACCATGCACACACACACACACACACACAACACACTAAATAAAATGTAATAAATTTTTAATTAAAAAATTATCCTCCCAGCCAAAGTTCCTTCTCCATCTTTTTAAACAGAGGCTTGCCTCAGATGGATGTCTCGGGAACAAGCACTGCCTGTGCTCTCAAGCCCCCCCACTGCGGTGCCCCTAACCGCAGCAGTGGGGGTGTCCAGAGGGAGGCAGGAAATTCTGCCAAAGATATCTGCAGCCCCTTTCTGTTCTTGCTCTCCTTCACACGTAATAAATTTTGTGCATACTCTGCAGATAATTAGGATTATTCTAATAAGACAGGGAATACTGACTGAAGTGGAGACGAGTGCCACCCAGATCAGAAACAAAGTGTGTTCATTATTTAATAAAGAATGCAATGTGAAAAGATGACAGTCAGACATTGATTGCCTTTCAGATGCGGACAGTAACTAACACGTCAGAGGCTGAGCAGCTGCAGCTAAAGGAAAGGCTTATGAAACACCCAAAACTGAGAGAAGGGACCTCCAAGAGTCGGCACAGAGACATCTGCTGTGTTACCGGGAAGTCCGTAGTCAACAAGGCTAGCTCTAGACATGTGGGGAAATTGCAACAGGAAAGGAAGCATTGCTTCCAAAAGATTCGCAGGACTCTAGGCTCAGTGAGAGGAGACAGGAGGGAGGTGGGTCTTCCCACACCAGGCTTGCAGCCTCCACCTAGCAAGCATCTTGGCTGGTTCTATCGGGAAGCAGCTGGCGAAGCAGCAATGAATTTGCAGTCTCAGACTGGGTAACATCAGCCAGGGTAGCGAAGACATGGGCCGGGGGTGAGGCCACTACTGACTAGCTGCCACACTTTCTCTACTCCAAGGCAGTTCCAGTTGATGCTCTAGGAAAATGGACCACAGCATTCACTCTCTGGCTTCATATGCCTCCACCAAGCAATTTAGAGGCTTGACAGTGCATTGGTACTGGCTGTAACCAGCCAGAGAGACATAAAGCAAACACTGGGACCACAGGCTCTCCCTTACCAACACAACTTTTTATGACCTTGAACATACCGGTTTGTCAGTCACCTGTTATTTAACATGAAGAAATTGGATCAAATTTTCTTAAAACTCATTCCAATCTATAATTGTAGGAGATCAGTGTGGAAAAGTTCATCTGTTATTAGCATTGTTTTTGTGGGAGAGGGGACCCCAAAGCCATGAGATGGGATCCAGAAGAAACAAAAGGTGGATCATGAAAGGACAAAAAAAGACCTGACAACGGAGATGTAGGAAAAAGAAACAAAAGCTAGAATAGGGCCATAATGGTTGTACAAGCCTCTAATCACAGCACTCTGGAGGCGGGGGTACACAGATCTATTTGAGGCTAGCCTAGTCTACATACAAGATTCTAGTCCATCCAGGGTTACATAGTAAGTCCAGTCTCACAAAAGAAAAATAAAAAGGAGGAGGGAGAAAATGAGGAAGAGGAGGGGGAGGGGAAGAGAAAGAGGAAGAGAAGAAGGAAGTAAAGAAGGAAGAGGAGGTGGAGGAGGAAGAGGAGGAGGGAGAGGAGGAAGAGGACTAGAAGGAGGAAGTAAAGGAGGAGGAGGTGGAGAAAGAGGAAGAGAAGGAAGAGGAGGAAGAGAAAGAGGAGGAGGAGGAGAAAGAGGAGGAGGAGGAATAGAAGAAACCAAAAGATGCCAAAGACGAGCTATGGGTGTTTAAGGAGAGGAAGCACACAGCAGGAGCCTGCCTGGCATCTGTGACTCTGACCATGCACGTCAGCTCCTTAAGGGCTTCTGGTGGCTGTGACTTGGAAGCTCTGCATGCTCTATAATTCCTGCACAGATTGGAGACAGAATGGGCACCAGCCCACTCCAAGGAAAGCCAGCCGTCTGTAGGAACGAGTCAGAGTCCTGGTGCTGAACACCTAATCTTCTCTTTCCCCTCAGGGCTGTAAAAATGGAAGATGAGAGGCCGGTGCACATTGCCATCTGCCACAAAGCATTTCTTGACATCCGACTCCCTTCATATAGATGAAATATTTTGTGCTTCTTGGCAGAATGGTGTTATTTCAATGCGCACGTATAACTCACTCCCACACTGTGGGACGAATTGCTTCTAACTGAATCACAGAAAAGGCAGGTGACAGTGCTATAGCTGGACTTTGAATGTGTAGGGTGGGCATCAAAACACTATCTTCCATAACTCTCCCTCGAATATGGTTACAAATCACCTGATAATTAAATATCCTCTTCAAGATACTGTGGCTGATTTAATGAGGGCCAAACCCATCTTAACAGATTGTTAATCTGAGCTGGAGGGTCTTTTCTTCCTTTGTTTCATTTCCAAAGATTTTTATTGCTATAAGATATTTGGTTATACTCTTTATTAGGCTGATAAGTTTTGAATTGCTTTTCATTTTATTATCACATTAGTTCCCTCTTAATGGTTTTACTGGAACTCAGAAGTCTCCTGAGTTTTAATAACCTCTCTTTTTTTGGTACTTATAGTCATGGAATTAATTGTATAGAATCATGATCCTTCACTGAATGTGTCACTGGGCCAAAAAAAGGAAATTCAATAAGAAGAATTGGACCTTGAAGAGTGATTAACGATTCACCCTGCTGCAGATTTCTCACTTTAAGGCTTTCATTTGCTTTGCAGAACCAGAATTTCCCTTCTCTCTACCTTAAGAACTTCACTCAGACTAAGTACTTCAGAATTCTCTGAAGCAGGGAACAGTATGATTAACTGTTTAGGCATCAGCTAAATTGTTTTTAACATATGAAAGGATTTCTTTTTCCTACATAAGAATGATTTCTTTGTCACTCAGTTTGTTTAATGCAGTGGTTCTCAATCTGTGGCTCACGATCCCTTTAGGGGGAGAATGACCCTTTCACAGAGGTCATCTTAGACCATCTGCACAGCAAATACTTACATTACAATTCATAACAGTAACAAAATTACAGTTATGAAGTAGCAACGAAATAATTTTATGGTTGAGGGTCACAACATGAGGAGCTGTATTAAAGGGTCGCAGCATTATGGAGGTTGAGAACCGCTGGTTTAATGGATGGTAACAAGAATATGTATGGAAGGAAATTACCATATTATCAAGTAACCAAAGTTTCTTTGCATCTTATTTTCCTTGCTTCATGGTGGTAATAATCCTCCCAAGAATAAATAGCCACTAATTAGAATACTGAGGTCAAATCCTCTTTACTAAGTCATAATTTAATTAGTATGAACTAATATTGAAAGAACAGCTGAAACAGGCTCTAAAAGAACAGAAATTTACATCATTTCTTAGATATTGTCAAACAATAAGACTGTCAAGTGGAAATAGTCAAATTTTCCAAACAGAACAAATAATTAAACACCCAATTACAGGAATAAGAGTTGAGCAAATTAAAATCATAACTACCAAATTAATCATCATCAAGCAAATAAATATTCTTAATGATTAGAAACCTTTATTTTTACCAGTATAACTGAATACATAGATGGGTAGGTGGATGGGAGGATGGGTGGATGGATAGATGAATGGATGGATGGATAAATAGACAGACTGACTGACTGACTAACAGACAAACAGACAGAGCTATGGACAGACAGACAGACAGGTAGATAGGTATGGATGATAAATAGATACCTCAGTTAACATCTTTCCAGCAGTGGCAAATGAGAACATTACCTCATGTCAAAATCTCCCTAAATCTAACCCATAATGGATAGCTACTAAATGAGTGAGTTTGTTCAATTAATAAATCTAATCAGATAAAAAGAACTGAGCCTATATAAAATAACTCCTTGGTCTGGCAAAGCTGAAAGTTTTACAGGTAGTCAATTATTAATGAAGTTCATCTTTCAGTGTCTGAGTCATTTCTAAAGATACGTAAGTGAGCAAAGTGTTAAAGTGGGGACCAAATTAAAACACAATTATTAACATGATGTATATAAAACAAAACACAGATTCTAACACCTTCAAAGGCACGTGTAACCAAACCGCTTCACTAGTGAATTTTACAAAATGTTTAAAGAATAATTAACTTGAATACCTTAAAAAAATCTATAAAATAAACATCAAAAATACCAAAAAGACCAGGTGTAGTAGCTTATGCCTGCCTTCCCAACCCTCAGGAGGCTGAAGGCAGGAGAACTATAGGCAGTTCAAGGCCACACTGACTACACATTGTGTTCCAGGGAAGCATGGGCTGCAGAGAGAAGCCCTGTTTCGTTAAATGAAACAAGAGTATGTGAAGGAAGAGAGAACTTTCCAAACACATTGTGAGTCCAGCCTTACCCTAATACCAAAAGCAGACACAGTCATCATGAGAAAAGAAAACCACAGAGCAACATCCTTTATGATAGCAGTCACAAATCCTCAGCTAAGTACTAGAATGAAGGTACATGCAAAAAAAAAAAATATTCACCCATAAGCAAATGGAATCTATCCTAGGAGCACAAGTCTGATTCAATACATGAAAATCTACCAAAATAATACAGCATAGTGACAGAAGGGAAAACACATTATATATATGGCATTTGATAGCATCTGACAGCATTTCATGATAACAATGTTCAACAAACTAGGACGAGAGGAGAGCTTCCTTACCCACATAGAGATTGTGTACAAAAACCCCAGATAAGACTGTATTTACTGCTGAAAAATGGGAAGCTTTCCCCTGTGACTAAAGAAATCCTGAGAGCTCACAAATAAACTACTATATCTGATAAAATATGTGCAAGATTTGTCTGCTGAAACCATGAAACACTGATGGAAACAGTTCCAACTAGCCTAAAACTTGTGGCAATCCTTCTGCCTCGGCCCCACAGATGCTGGGATTACAGCACGCACCAGCACATCTGGCCTTGCCAGTTGGTTTTCAACGCAAATAAGATGATAATTCAGGTGGGGAAGAAGCCAGCAGCAAAGAGACAGTCTTCAATCCACACCTTACTCTATAAACAAAAATTAACCCAAAGTGGATCACAGATCTAAATGTAAAAATTAAAGGTATAGAACTTCTCAAATTAAATATATCAGAAAAAGCTCTATGACATCAACAAAGATTTCTTAGACACACCAAAGCACAATTCAATTATTTAAAAAACTTACTTAAATTGCACTTTACCAAAATTTAAAACTTTTGCTCTGCAGAAAGACATCAAATAATGAAAAGAAATGCCACAGACTGGGCAAAACTTGGTAAAACACAAGCCTGATAAAGAATTTGTATTCTGATTAAAGATCTATCAAAGCCCAGTAAGAAATAAATAAATGGTCTAAATTTAAAGAGACAAAAGCTTTGCATGGACATTTCACTCAAGGTAGCAAAAGCATATGACACGGTATGTGTCATGAGAAACCAGTAGAACACACCAGAGAGGAGGGCTGAGGATGGCAGCACCTGCCATTCTCACAAGCTGCCAGGCACAGTCTGATGCTTTCCTACAAGGCTGGCATGTCCTGAGCAACCCTGCTCCCAGTTGTTTTATTTGTAATCACCAAAAAAAGAAAAGAAAGCAAAGCTCTTTCTACTAATGAATAGGTCAGCAAGGCGGGGTACATCCATACAGTGGGCCCTACTCAGTGACATGAAGGGGTCTCAAATGCATGAGCCAAGTAATGGAAACCAGTTCAAAGGGCTCATCTCCGTGGTGTCACTAATATGACATTCTGGGTAAGGCAAAGCCCAGGGACAGAAAATGAACCACTGGTTGCTAGGAACAAGTTGGGGACAGGAACCATCTTCAAAAGGACACAAGGGGATCTTATGAATAATGGATTCCTCCTATGTCTTAATTGTCTTAATGATGATAATCATGTGACTCTGACTGAATCGTCAAAACTCACAGCACTGTGAACTAGAAGGTGTGAATTTTTCCATGTAAATTATAGCTTAAATTTTACAGTGTGTGGCTTTTATATTTTATCACAAACACCTTTGAATATGAGGTTACATTTCTGTAGTGTTTATGTAAGTTGCCATTATCAGCCTATGCACAGAAGATGGTTCCAATTTCTTAGGACAAACTATTAGTTGGAACAAAGGATTGAAGACTGACAGAAAAATACCAAGCTTGCTTTGAAACCTCCTCCTGCTGTGGAAAAAAATGTTCCGAAATTGCAAATCACTGTCCTTCGTTTCCCTTCACATACAAGCTGAGCGTAAAAACTTCTTTCTTGTCTGTACTCTGGCAATAGTTCATTTGCTTTGGGGAGAGACTTTATCATAACTCATCTGAATTGTTGCATGCTTGTTAGCAGTTTGCAGGATCTGACCAGTAGTCATATGGATGATCTGAAAATTTTGTTTATTGATATCAGCCTAACTATAATCTACTGTGTTTGATAGCAAAGTTATTCTTTCTGCTCGAAATAAAAAGCAGAACCCTCTGTTTTCCTGATAACTCTTCCTGTACAAGATCAAATTTCATGCCTTAAGTGGCACCAATTTTAAAAAAGAAAAAAAAAAAAAAAGAAAAGAAATAATCACCGATCAATTGAAAATACAAAATCCCCGCATGTGAGTCACTTGGCAAGGCTGAGTAAGACATAAATCCACTGCACACTTATCTCATACCCCAGAAGTGCTGAGCACCGGAGCGCACGGTCCCTCTTCTTCTTCTGAGCACTAATGGGTGGAAACGTTTTCCTTTCATTTACTGAAAACAACAGAGATGCTGCATCAGCAGATAGGCCTCAGCACAAAACACACGGGAAACCAGATGCCGCCCAGCAAATTGAGAGCAAAACAAAGAGGTTTCATTAGGGCCTGGATTTTGCGATCTAGAGTTGAGTTCTGAAAAATTAAATCATGGAAAGAAAAGGCCTCCACCAAGGACAAGAAGAGTGCATGGCACACTCCAAGGCACGGATGAGCCAAGGTCTTAGACACACACAGCAATGCAGCACCAAGCTGAATGTCAAAGAGAGGAAGGTGAAGGCAGCCTGACTTTCCACCAGATGGAAAACTGTTACATGGGAAAGAATTAGTTACATGTAAATAAAAAGAGGCAGAAACATGCCAACGAGAATTTCATAATTCTCTCTGAATCTACAGCCCCTAAGTATGCATTTTAATTAACAAGACTTTCTGAAAATAGTAGAGAAAAATATTCTTCTAGTTAATCATATGTTAGAAGAAAGTTTTTTTATTAAAAATTGCAAATTTCAGGCCAGCACAATTCCTCCCATAAGTTGTCCTCTAACTGCCACATTATATATATTACACTCATAATAAACAAAATAATATAATTTAAAAATTATAAACTTCTAATTTGGAGCCATTAATTTAGGAAGAAGCTAACACTGCTCGAATGGAGTTATGACTATGGATAAAAGTAAAAGAAACATTTAAAAAACTAAAGAGGCACAAAATGTATTCCAACTAGGGATTCTTAACCCACAGAGGGACAGCACTGCCATTACTTGCTCTGAAGGAACTGAGCCTCCAACTACATACGCATATTACAGAATTATCCAGAGACATGAGTGCTCCTCTGAACGAAGTAGGTAAATCCTGAGAGCACTGGAGAAAATGTTTAAGACAACACATAACAGAGGTGTGGCGTCTAGTTTGAGAGGAAAGAGTGGGCAAAATCACTTCTGAAACTACAGACCAAAGGGAGCCTGGGGTTAACTTGGGGCGACGATGGGGCTTGGAGGGGTTGTGCAGGCTGCAAAGGGAAGCTGGGGTATATAGCAAGGTATGAGTTACTAGGAGTCAATCACCATCAGCATGACTATTTTGTGTTTTAAACTGCAGAGACAAAACCTCTAGGGTCTGAGATTTAAAAAAAAAAAAAAAAAAAAAGAACAGAGGGTCTGGGAAGTAACTCTCTCTGTGGTAGAGCCTTTATCTAACATGGATACATTCCTGGGTTCCAGCCCCAGAAAAGGGAAAACACACATTCCAGTAATAGTATGGGAAGACACGGGATCGGCCTCCTCCATTTGGTCCACAAACATCTGCAGACTATCTAGGAGATGCAGGCACCATGCTCCAAGCTAACCATATGGGGGCTGGCATCCTGGTGACACACTCACCTGCATGTCCTTTAGAGTTGAGACCCCCTACAAGGAGCAGCCTGAGGAGACCATTCACTAAGAGAAATCTCCTACAGATTGGCACAGTGGGAAGTCCTAGGCTCTGATAGCAGCCCTGTCTCACTCAGTCTGAGACTGTTTCTCTCCATCAATACATATGAGAACACCTGCACAGGTTATTAAAGTTGTATGTGGCATAAAGCACACAGGGATGACCAAATGATTGAGTGATTAAATTAGCCTCCCAAGAAAGCCTTTAAAAATCACAACAGCGGGCAGATCTAACATGGTAAAAATAAAATAAAATAAAATAAAATAAGACAATATATATTAAAGGTCCTTTACTTGCTTCAGAAATAAAAAACACACTTGAGTCAGAAAATAACTCCACTTATGTGGCTTATTAAAAAAAATAGTATGTACGAAATATAGCTTATTGGAAGCATGACAGAAAGCCCAAGTGAGCTAACAGCGCAGTCTTATTTGAAGACAAATTCAAGAGAATTATGAGGGAGTCTGTTCTTTGCACTTGGGGCCACACCTGGGGACTAGGCTTACCTTCAGAAGCCACTTGAACAAGATGGCATATACCTTAAGGTTAAGGATAGCTGCCAGCCTAAAGAAGAAATGAGAATAAAAGAAAGATTCACTCAGGATAGGAGGGTATCCTTTAAATGTCTGAAGTCTGTCTCATGAAGAAGGCATTCGGTATGTCCTGGGTTGCTCTGGGGGTGAAATTAAGGCAGTAAGTGGGAAGTGGCAGAGTGGCAGGTTTCAAGCAGCTATAAGGAGCTAAGTCCCAGGCTGGAGAGATGGCTCAGCAGGTTAAGAGCACTGGTTGCTCTTCCAAAGGTCTTGAATTCAATTCCCAGCAACCACATGGTGGCTCACAAGATGGAATCTGATACCCTCTTCAGGCACACATACAGAGCACTCATATACATAAATAAATAAATCTTTAAAAAAAGAAAAAAGAAGCCAAGTCACACATTAAAAGGGTCTGCCTTAAGATTTGGTGTGAGTAAAGCATGGTGCTGGTGGTGCTGGTGGTGCTGGTGGTGCTGGTGGTGCCGGTGGTGCTGGTAGTGGCAGCAGCAGCATACACCTTTAATCCTAGCACTCCAGAGACAGAGGCAGGCAAATCTGTGAGTTCAAAACTAACCTGCTTCTACATAGCGAATCTTAGGCCAACCCAGGCTACATAGCAAGACTTGGTCTCAAAAAGAAAAAGACTCAGGATGGATTACCTGGCCCTGGACACCTTCCACAAGCCTCTGAAGTTATATAAGACAAGCTTCAGACAGGTGTTGATGGTTGCTTACAGTCAGTAACCTAAGGTTTCCAATTCAGCACTGCTTGTGTATGACACTTTCTCTTCTACCAATAGATCCTTTGTTAAACATCACAAAAGGAAAAGACCTGTCATTTATCTTGCTGTTAGAATTTGGTACTGGCCATAACCAGTTCTAAAAGCACTGAACTTTCAGAGAAGGCAAGCAAAAACAACAAAGGAAAAGCACAATCTGTTGGAGGATGGACATGACCTAGGGAGATAGAAAGTAGAGAAGTGTTACAGAAGTTTATTTCTAGTTATGTTTATAATAATTGTTTTGTATTGTCGGGGGAAGGGCTGCCTAAGCCTTGGCAGTTTGTACTATCTGCAGGTGTTGATGTTATGTAAAAGATGTCTGATTGCTCATGATTTGTACCTGTCCATTTCTCTCTGGCAGAGCCATTGTGGAAAAGTAAAGTTGCTGTGAAGGAATTCTTGTGGCCCTCCTTCCCACAGTCTCCGGCAACACAACGAGAATACTTCCCTTAGGCCTTGAGTTCCCCCACTGTAAAGGTGACATAGCTTGGCTGCTAAAAGCTCGTGGGATGAGACTAGGCTACAGGTTTCCTTCGTTAAGCAAATAGGCCTTTAGATGAGAGGGCAGAGTTTTTACATTTGTAGAACACCTGAGGAGCTTCATATCAATAAGACATCTGAGATCAGACGATAGAGGTTCCACTGTCCAGTATGGCACTTGCCATGACAAGTGGTTCCCTCTGTTGAGGTCTGGCAGGGTTTGCATCTATGAAAGTGTCTTTTTGTCTTCTCTGTGGAGCAACACAGTAGGTACCTGCTACAGAGAAGGGCAGTGTTTGACTTACAAGCAGAGAAGATTTTGTTTTGGATCATGGTTTTACAGACTTTTAGTCTATGGTAGCTTGTGCCCATAGTTCTGAGCCTGCAATGAATCATAACATCAAATGGGGAAGAGGAGCACAAAGTAGAAGAAGTTCCTCCTCCTTCTTCTTCTTCCTGGCCAGGGTGGCCAGGAAGCCACACCCCAAAAGTGATACCACTGCCCAACAGCAAATACTTGCAGCTCCATGTATAGTAAGTATATGGGCCTCATGATAAAATTATCTTGGCTCCAACAGCCTTAGGCAAACTTACCCCTCCAGCTCTGTAACTCACAGCACATGTAACCTCTCTTGGGCCAGTTCTACTCTGCCTGTAGGTTTCCTTAGGAGACAGCTCATGGTCCTGGCATCTCCAACATCCTAGAGTCTCAGTTGCAACTTAGGCTTCATCTTCATTATTTTCAGCAATGGCCTCTCAGATAATTGTACCCTGTGACACATTACCAGGCCTCAGCATCTTTCTGAAACCTTAGTGCAAGTCTCCATGACTTCTCACTCTTGTATCTATCATGCCTGACAAAAAAAGAGTAGTTTCACATGGATGAGGTTCCCAAGTTCTGCTGCCAGCTTGAGATATATCCCCCAGCCAGATCGCAGTTGCTTCTGCCACTGTGTGCCTTCAAGGGTTAACCCAGGAGAATATCACCCTAAGCAGTTGTTTGGGGGCAGGAAAGCCCCAAAATGGTGGCATTCTCAGTTCAGGCTCTCTCCATTCAAATGAATTTGTATTTTCATAAGTTAAAGGCTTTGATGGGTAGAGTTTTCCATTAGGGCATTTCTCCTATTGGTCCAATGCAAAAAAAAAAAAAAATTGTTTTCCTTAATGGAGATTGCATTTGTTATTTTCTGATGCTGTGATAAAACACCATGACCAAAGTAAATTATAGAAGGAATGGTTTATAGGGGCTTATGGTTCCAAAAGGATAAGAGGCCACCATGATGGAGAAGGGGCAGGCGTGGAGGCTGGAGCAGGATTCTGAGGGTTCTTTGGTGGCAAGCAGGAAGTAGAGGATAAACTAGGCATGGGTGAGTCTGGACTCTTAAAGTCTGCCCCAAGTGATGTACTTCCCCAGCTAGACCACACATTGTAAACCTCTCAACAGCACCACCAACTGGGGACCAAGTGTTTAAATGCCCAAGACTACTGGGGACATTCTCATTCAAAGCAATGCAGTGCTATATTATCTTCATCAATAACAGCTGATTTCCTAGTTACCTTCTCCACAACTGTAAACTCACTCGAACTCCTTTCCTTACCAAACTACACATCATTCATATCTTTCTACTCCACTTCTTGGTCCCTCTCTAACTGACAACCTGGATAAGAAAATGAATAGTCACTCCAAGTCTGAATGGGATCCTGGCCTGAGATTTCCTCTACTAAACAGATTAGTCCATTACATTTTAACTTAGCCTCAGTCTATTTCTTGACACATAGACAGAATACAGCCAGCGTCTTTGGTGGAATATAACACAAACAGCCTGCCACTCATTCCTGATAAGAGCCCTTGTTCCCCTCTGAAACCTCACAAGCCAGGTCGTCACAGTTTGCATCTCTCCACATTATAGCTGTCCAAAGCCCCCCTATCCCAGATTGGCCCATTAAGCTCTGCTTACAGCATTCTATATCTTGTAATAGTTCGTCTGTGGGGTAGCTCAACAAGAAAGCAACACAGGGGCATTTTTCAGACATGGAAGCCCTGCCAGACCTCAGAAGATGGACCCATCATCCTGGCCAACACCAGACTCAATAGTGGAACCCTAAGCATCTCAGTTCAGGTGTTTTTATTTATTCAGAACTCCTCAGGTGCAGATCAGTAATCAAACATCCCCCACAGAAATCCAACACCTGCAGACAATACAAAATGCCAAGACCTAGGCAAACCTCTTCTCAACAGTGCAAAAATATTTTAAACAAAACTAAAAATAAGCTTCTACCACAATGTCTTTATAAGCCCAAAGCTCCAAACTCTTCCACATCCACCCCTTAACCTAGTTTCAGAGATCCAAATCATATGATAAGGTTTTATTACAGCAATGAGCCCACTTCTGGTAACAATTTTCTGCACTGGCTACTTTTCTCTTTACTGTGACAAAATATCTCAGAAAAGCAACTTAAGACAAGAAGGGTTTATCATGGCTCACAGTTTGAGGGTGTGCCCCATCACTGTGGGGAACATGGGGCAGCAGAACACTGAAGCAGCTGGTCACAACACACCTGCAGACAGTAATCACAGAAAGGTGAATGCTGATGTCCACTCACTTTTGCCTTTTTCTTCCCAGCCCAGGACCTCAAGTCATGTCATAGTTCTGTTCACATTCAGGATGGGTCTTCCCTCCTCAGTTAAAACTCTCTGAAAACATCCTCAGATATGTATGCAGTGGTTTTGTTTTTTTTTTTTTTTTTTTTTTTTTTTTTGCTTTTTTCCTACAGATGATACTAAATCCTGTCAAGTTGACAATGGGGATTAACCATCAGACTCCCAAATGCACATGCCCACCTCTTAACACCCAGTATCTCAGTGTAACACTGCTTGGAGATAGGGTATTTAAAGAGGTGAGTAAGGACTGGGGAGACGGCCCAGTGGATACAGTGCTTGCTGGGAGAGCATGAAGACATGAGTTTGAACCTGTAACATACATGTAAAGACTAGACATGACAGTGAACATCTATAACACTAATACTAAGGAGAATGGGGAGGACAGAGATGCGGAGACATGTGGGACTTGCTGCCAAATTTATCCAAATCCATAACTTAGGTTCAATGAGAAACCTTGTCTCAAAAATAAAGGTAAAGAGCCATAGAGGAAGACATTCCACATCAACCTCTGACTTCCATAGGTACATGCACATACATGTGCACATACCAGCACATATGCATGCATACCCCAACATATACATAACAAAGAGAGAGAGAGAGAGAGAAGAGAGAGGTGAATATGTTTAAATGAGGTTATTAGAGTGAGCTGTAACCCAGTCTGTGTGCCTTCCAGCTTAGGAGAACATACTAGGGCACACAGAGATACCAGGGGCAGAAGCAAAGAGGAAAAACTGTGAGGATACAGCAAGAAGCTATAAGTCTAGAATCCTCCGGAGAAACCAGTTCTCTCTTACTTGGACTTTAGAATCCAGCCTCCAGAGATGAGGAACCCATTTCTCTAGTTTAACCCCCAGTCTGTGAATGTCATGGCAGCTCCAGCTAAGAGAGACATGTGCATGCAACGTTAGTTTTCTAATATGGGTGATGTGTTTGCGCTGGGGTGTCTGTGAGTGGAAAAACTGAGCAGTTCTGTTCTTAGAAGATAATGCTTCACTGACCTTCTTTAAAGTGGATAGAAGAAATCTGTTAGATCTGTAGCTTTATCCTTCAGGACCACCCTTTGCCTACAAAAGAGAAGCCTGATTCAAAGAGGCTCAGAACCCAAGCTTCAGAGGCTTCTCAGATGCTGCTAATATCCGGGCTCATGCACTCAAAGGGACTGGCTTAGAGCAGTCGTGCCTTCCTGCCCAGGAACTGGGAATACAGAAAGTATGTCTTTACAGTCAGCCAGGAGTAAGAGAATAAGCATTCCATGTGTTTTGCCAAATGTGTCGCTGATTGTGGTCTTAGTTTATCCAACAGAGAAATACCATGTCCACACTGCAGTGTTCACATGATTTTATTTTTTCCCTGCCCCCCTCCCCCCGAAACAAGGTTTCATGTAGTCTAGGCTGTCCTCAAATTCACTATGTATCTGGGGATAGATGACCTTGAACTCCTGACCCTCTCCTGCCTCCATCTCCTAGGTGTGGAATTATAGCTGTGTGCCACCACACCCATGGAATTTTCCTATGTGTGTAAGGGCTATCATGGACAGTTAACATATGATGACAGCCATCATCAGAGTTTCTCAGCTACAGACTTCTCATCACAAACATGTTCAGGAAGAGAAAATTCACAGGGGAGCAGCCTTGCCATTCTGAGCTGCCATGGGTATGCAGCGTGGTAAGTGGGGATTACAGAAGTGAAGAATCTGACATTTCTCCATCACATGAATTTTTTTCAGTCTTACCAAATTGAAGTTTATGTTAAAGAGATTTTTTGACAAAATACAAATACCTTTGAGGATAGCAGTAAGCAATCTAACACTTAAGTCAAACACCAGTGGATATGTGAACAAAAGACCGTGAGATAAGATGATCTATAAAGCACTAGGGACTGAGTGTATGGGGAGCATACAGGGAAGATCACAAACAAGCCCGAAGCTTTGCCTGCCGTATGATTTTTGCCAACTGCTACTTACACTTACAGGGATTTATTCCAATGTATTCTACCACATCATAGTTCTATTAACTGTCACGTGCACATGCGCACACATACACATGCATGCACATACACACACACACACACACACACACACACACACAAAATGGGCCTGAATTTACAGCAAACCTACAAGATCCCACTACCTAAATGTATCCACCAAATTGCAGGGGTGTGTGCAGGTGTCTGAGACTATTCTAGAGCTTGGATTTTCATAAAGACTTGGACTTGGCGCTTATTTTCCATCCTGCAATATGACAGAGAAGAAAACTAACTCAACTTCTCCCATCCACCCTTGGATTAAACTCTGAGATCAATGAGCCATTGTTTGATCAATCCTTCCCCGATAATGTTCACACCATAATATTAAATTAGAAAAATAAGACATCTAATTTCCCCACCTATAAAAGTTATATGGTCCTTTTGTTCATGTTCAATTTGCATCAGTTCATTGAGTCACAAGTGTGCCGCTTCCAAGAGAATCATAATGTGTCATTATTACAGAGCACCTCAATCTAAAGGAAGGTGTTCTGCCTAAGATGCAGCTACCCTTTCATTGATACAAATATCCACCTTCCTATTTAAGTATATGGTCCACGCTGTCTTCAGGGATAATAAGTTCCCTGTACTTAACACCTGTTTTGGCAAATGGTATTTTCAGTTATAAAAATTTACAGTTTCTAAAAATTTACACAGTTCAAAAAAAAAAGTTTCTAAAATCGGTTCTAAAAATTACCTATTTTATAAATGGAATCCTAGGACAGTTCACTCAAGTCTGGGCAAATAAGGGCAAACTGGGCTCTGTTCTCTTGGGTCTCTGGTCCTATGGGCTGGCTCCTCCTACTTGGGACCATGACATGCTCAAGAAAGTCTGTTAACTTGTCCTTCCAAAGAGCACTGAAGTTCCTCTGGCCTCAGCCTCTAGTCCTTAACTCTGATATATGTGTCCACTCATGTGATATATGATGTCATGTTCCCTAGTCTAACATAGAGTACCTCCTTGCTTCTTTCTGCCAGCAAACAGTCCACCTGCCAACATTCTGCCTGGACTCACTCAAGCCTGTTTAAACCGATTGGGGGAGATCTGGAAGGATGTTTGGTTCCCATATGGTTGCTCTCTTGACAAGGTCAGGAGTGGACATTGTCCCTTAAGAGAGAATGAGGAACCATTAGTGACCTATGCTGACAAGAGGCTTCAAGAACTGCGTCCATGAGCCAGCAAAAGGCTCAGTGAAGAAAGGCCATTGGCACCAAGCCTGATGATCTGAGTTTGATCCCTAGGACCCATGGTAGAACTGACTCCCACAAATTGACCTGGCCTCCACACATGTGTAATGGTAGTCCCCTCCCCATGCACACACACAAAGATAATATAAAAAGATATTTTTTAAATGAGATGTGTCTTCTAGCTAGCCCCACTTCCTGAAACTTTAGAGCCCAGCTTATTTGAGGCCTCACACTTCATGGCTGTTCTGGTATAATTTGATGTTGTTCATCAGCATCCCAATATTCTGACCTCTTTGTTTTGTAAAACTATAGTGAGAAAGTCATGAGCAACTTAAATTTGTGAGGATGGGAAGTTCTGTCAGAATTACACTCCACCTTATTATAATGACATTAGAGGTCTGTTCAAATGATCCAGGAGGTTCTACGAAGACTGGAAAAGGCCCATCACTTCAGCTCATCTTAGGACTCATGCATGCTGCAACATCGCTTCTGCAACATCCCCACCAAGTGGCTGTCCAGCTTCTGCTTTCTGTCTACAAGAAGGAACTCCAGGATCCAGGGCAAGTCTAATTTCAGGTGACTTCATGGAATGCTTTTCTTACTGGGCTTGGACTTCTGGTCAACATCTTCCCAAGGATTTTCAACTACTCTCCAAAGCCAATCAGCACAGCCTAATACCAGAAGCAAATGAGCACAGTGAGGAGCTCATGCTCTTTAGCAAGGACCCCTTGGACCAAAACATGTATGAGCAAGGAGTGACACCAGGCCTGGCACATGCTAGACAAGACCTCTACCAAGAGACCTGCCCCAGCTGCCATTCTGTCTTCTTTAGCTTCTGATTTTATCAAGTTGGCACTGGTCCCTGATTCTAATTTGTTCAGATATAAACCCTGTTTTTCACATTCAACACAATAGTTCTCATGAGAAAATTGATCAGTGTCCTTAACGTAGTAACTGACAAAAATTCAAACAAGCTAGAGAGGAGAAGCCATATCTTCCAGTAGGAGAGTCATCCTTGCACCGTTTACTTAACAAGGCACCATTTTAAAGAACAAACTTGTGATCTTACAGAAGCCAGCTACAACACTTCTATGAAGCTTAGGTCTCAGGACCTAGCATGAGCTAATTCTTAATATGTTAAAGGGAAAAATGGTAAGTTATAAATGACTGCAGTGTGTTGTCTTTACAAACCCATCAAAAACGTATATAGAAAACTGGAAGACCTCTAAGGTCCCAAAGACCCTGAATCTATTCACTACATATGCATGGCAAGAAGTAGTGGTAGCCCCTACTATTCCAGAATATTAGAGCAGGAGGTGAGAGCAAGAGGTGGACACCAAGATCTGTACTTCCACCAAAACCACCCACCCACAACAGAAGAACTCACTTTTCACTGGAAAACTAGAGGCCTGGAAAGTGAAAGATGGCAGCACTTAACAAGTGATGTCATGCCCTTGCCCTCCATGTGCTCTTCATAAACATATGAAATTTTTCTCTTTACCACACCGCTTCCATTTCTTCAAAGACCCTCACACACACTAAAATTTGCTAACTACCTGGTTCTGCCTTCTACAGAAGAAATTCCAGAGGCCAGGGGCCAGGCATGTCTTCCCATTACGAACCAGGAGAGCCTCTACAGACAGTGCCTGTGTGTGATGAATGAGTGATGAAATGGATGTGTCCCCAGATGGTCCTTATTTACAAGAAAAGTATCAAATGTTCCTATTTTTATCAGTTTAGCTAAATATTCGGCCATCTTTTAAAATTAAATTCCCATTAGAACAGCTTGGTATTTAGGTCCCAGGTGTAGGAGTGGAGTTCAATCTTTTCTCTGATAAGAACAGATTAAGGCCACCATGCTGCCATTCAATATTCATTTTTCAGATATATGAAGCCTGTCTACTCACATTCAGAGACTTCCCTTACCTTGTCTTCTATCTAAATCAGTCAAGTCTCCTCTCATAAGTGAGAAATGTTAAATAAATGGCTATTCTCATAAAACAGAGAACTGACTAGCAGAAATAATCTGCAACTTCTCTGAACAAGCTTTCCCTCGGTGTCTAAAATATAAATACTGTTTTTACAGAGCAAAGACTGCACAGTGAGTTTTACAAACTGATCCCCAGACCCATGTTCAGTGTGTCACTGTCCTAGTAGCAGACACTAGGGAAACCAAGGCTCAGAGACTGTAAGTCACTGCCCAAGGCCTCCTGCTAAGAATAGGAACTCAGCTCAAACCCCAAAGCCCAGTCACTCACTGTTAACCATTACTAACTTCTCCACAGGCTCCAGCCAGAGCTCACAATCTCTCACTGTTAACTACTTACTAACTTCTCCCTATGCCAAGGATCTTCTCTAAATTCCTCATCAAATCTAAGATGTTACCCATGGTAATGCAATGACACCAAAATATACAACACTGCCAATTAAAGCAAAGTGCAGTTTGTCACAATTTCCACAATGTTAAAAAGTGTGCATGTTACATAGTTCATTTACACACAGGTGTACATGTACATATACATATTCAATCAATGAAGTACAGTAAGCCACCAGCCTTAGGGCAAAACATTCTTTACAAGTATTATAAAACATAAATGTCACTCTCTGAATATTCTAGAAAATTATTTTAGCTACAAACTACATTTATGAACAAAACTATTGGAAACTGTAGGCATTTGCATAATTGCCCCCTTCCTCTTCATCTGTGGCATTAAACCATGCTGTAGAGAGGTAACAACCTTCTGGCCATAAACATGACTATCACTTATTCGTATCCTCATGCATCATACTGTATGAAAAGGCAGTAAAGCCATTCAGAATATTCCAGAAGAAGAGATTTTATTGGGGACGTAGAGGCGGGAGGATCAGAAGTTCAAGTTCATCCTCAGCTACCTGGCAAATTCAAGGCCAACCCAGGATACCTGACACTGCCTTTTAAAAAAAAGCAGATTTTAAATCTAAATGTTTTCCCTAGCTCCTGTTTGTTTTCTCTAATAGTTAAGGAAAACAACAATGACTCCTCGTTCCATGTCAAGGAAAGTTTGCACTGTTGCTGAGACACATCACTGTGGATAAAGAAGCCCACACCTAGCTGTCTCCATGAAGCTCTACTGGATGATCCACTCAACGCTCCATGTTCAGGCCCTTGTTTCCCTTCTTCTAAAAGAGCTCATGTTGTACACCCACACGGTGTCGATCCCCTCTCCAGTCGTGTGGTCTGGAGTCCAGTGTGGGAAAGGGAACCGGCAGGCAATAACTCGAGCCTCATCCTCAAGTTCAAGCTCAAGTTTCTTCTCCAGCTGAGGCATCTGTGGAGAACAACAGCCATTAGGTTCCCTGAACAATGACAAAGGAGATGGCTTCAAATTGCCCTTCTGCACTGCAAAGTCCCTGAAAATACTAATAGAACACATCACTTCAGGCACAAACACTTATCAAGCCATCTACTGACTCAAGAAGACACATTAACAGCAGTTACAGGGACATCTAGTACCAATTACAAAATAACCTACTTCAGCAGCTATGTATGATAAATTATTGGTTTTCTGACAAAAATCATGATATGGCAATAATTAAAATACTAATTATTTTAAAGGATTTACCTACTTGTGCACTTCAACACAGCATATGCCACATGCATTTAAGACATATTTTTCTATACTTTTAACATCTCTGAATTGGGACACATCACACAACTGACATCATTCTAGAATTACAATTGCTGTTATTTTTTTCTTAACAATAATAACAGTACACTGTAGCATCAACATTTAGAGTCAGTGAAATATTGTTTATTCAGACCATGAAAAAGTATACACATTCTACCAATTAGAAATAATTTTAAAATGTGTTTATAATGTGCTGATGATGCATGTCTTCCCTTGAGGGTTCTATAGAGTTCACCCAGGACCTCACACAGGCTAAGTACCCCTCTCCCACTAAGCTACATCTGCAGCCACAATAGTAAATTTCTCAACAATATAGATTATATCAATCTTGTATAATTTTATTACCCAACCTACCAATAAAGTGTTTTTTAATATTTGCTGAATGTATTGACATTTTAACTACATTGACAAATTAACAACTATTTAAAATTATCTGCAGTTTGTAAAAATGTATTAACACCCTCATATTCTAAAAAATGTTTGTTTTACTCACTACTTTTAACTGATTTTGAGATGTTGTCAATTTGTAGACAAGTTGCAAGACTGAACAAAGGACCCATGTGCAGTCCACCCAGTGGAGTTCCAGCACTGCCTCGTTGTTCACCACAGCCCTCTCCCTCTGTGAACACTGTCTCTAAACCTTTGGAGAAGAGGCTGCACACAACACTCCTGTTTCTTACACACACCGCAGGGATCACATCAGAAAACTTATCATTCTGCTCACAGTAACCCCATAACAATTCAGTCTCTTTTTCCCAGTGGTACCCTGCAGCACCCAAGAAGGGACTAGTGCGGAGTAAGTCTCTGTGCTTAGCCAAACGGTTTGTTTGGTCTCCTGGTTTTGGTTTGTTGTTGTTCCTTTTTTGTATGGTTGGTTTCGTGGTTCTAGGGGATGACCAAGCTCTACCACCAAGCTATACCTCACTTTAGTCTCTTCTGATCTAGGACAGTTCCTGTCTTTCTTTGTCTCTCATGACAATGGACCAAATGACCCTCACCTCAGGTTCCTCTGATATTTGCTCCTGATGGTTCAGTGCATGGTGTGTGGGTCTCTGGCAATGCTGCTGCTGCAAGCCTGTGAACTCATCAGAGCTCCAGAAGCCCAGAGGGCCCTTCTGCTCCTGATGGTGCCATCAACCACTTGTTCTGGGTGAATCTGGTATCTCCATAATGTACTCAGAATTTTCCCTTTACCCTTATGACCCGTTGTAGAAAATATAAGCACCTTTACTCATAGGCCATCTCTGTCCTAAAAGTAGCATACATTGAGGATTCTGTCTGGAATCAATTTTTACTATAAAGGCTGCAAAGTATTAATGGGCTAATCCATCCTTCCTCTAGATGGACAGTTAGTATTCTATTGCAAGGAAGAGCTTTCCCTTCCTGTGCCCTCTGTCTCCCTGCCTATAACATCTATCTATTGCAAATATGACTATCCATATTCTATTGTGTGCCTTGCCTGTGCTAATGCTCAAACTGTCCTAATTTGGCCATGGAGCACCCCCTGCATCTGGCTTCTCCATCCTTGCACACATCCCATTAAATACTTTGAGTACTTCCTTATGTTTTGTCTCAACAAAATGCTCCAAGCTTTTGTACCTTCCTTTCTGTAACCATAGATCAGCGATTCTCAAGGATTCCTGGTTCCCTGTAGTGAAAAATGATACTTAGAAATGAAGATCTAAGCAAAAACTAATCCCTCTAAAAGTAACTACACCAAGACAGAGAAACCAGCAGGGCTCTTGTGAAGGTTTTATTCTTGACCAGCATCCTATAAAAATGGCTTGTAAAAACTCCCAAGATATGGATGGAATAAGCCAAAATTCTAATGCATCATTAGAATTGATGACAGAATAAATTCCACTAGTGAGAAAAGATTTCTATTCTTCTAATGGCCAGAAAGAATTAAAAAGAAGAAATTATTACTTGAGGGAAAAATTAAATAAGCAAAAAATGAGATAACATGCACTTTTCAAAATATCAGGTTTCTTATGGTAATTTTGTTCATAAAAAGATAATTGTAAATGTATTCACATTACTATTCTTTTCTCTTTTATAGTTTCTTTTATTTTAGAGTGACTGTCATATGCTAAGTCAAGATAAACCTAAAAATGAAAGAAGCTATTTCAATCATAAGAAATTAACTGACTAAATTACACATAAATATGCATCAAATCTGTCCTGATAGCACACAGAAGAGAAGCAGTGATGTGTCATGCCTGTCTAATAGAATTCAAAATTATTCATATAATTATGGGTTTCAAAGCAACACAAACTCATCCTATTCTAATTACATCTTCAAAACTTGAAGCACGGGTTTGGACCTCAAACACACTATGTAGCCAAGGATTATCTTGAACTTCTGATCATGTGCCTCTACCTCCCAAGTGCTGGGACTACAGGCATGCACCAGCACATGGGTAATGCTGAGTACTGAACCCAGGGCTTCATGCACGTTAAGCAAACCTGAGCTACATATCCAATCTCACAGAGGATTTTAAACAAAGAACCAACTAACCTGTTCCACATTTTGAAAAGAGCCTCTTGGTGTGTAAGTTCATGCTAAATATGGGTATTTGCAACTTCTGTAGTGTATTTACTAGTACAAATGGGACTCCTAATCCTACTTTGATATGTACTTTGTATTGAGACAGTAGCTCTAATTTCCACCTACAACCACACTGTGCCATCAGGAATAATCCAGTCAACATCAGAAGCAGAGCTGAGGTCTTACGATGCCAGCTGTTCTCTGCACACCCCTAAGGGTCCTCCTGACTCCCTAACTGCCTGCCAATGTGCATCAGCTACCCTGAGACGCTTTCCATGGCATGCTGGTTTTTGACAGCCATCTGCCCATGACAGGAATACTGACCTGTGCTCAAGAGAATGGGATGCAATTTAGCAGCATCCTTACAGACAGGTTAAGAACTTCCCCGGGTCCACACTATCAGAGGACAAAGCTGGTCTCCAGCTTCCCAGCCAGCATGCTCTCCTGCTCCTGGCTACTTCCACTTGAGCAAAGTTTGATATGGGTTGAAAGGGGAAATTCCACACATGAGACTCAGCCTTCCAGCTCAACAGAAGCCAAAGAGCTTTCTGTGCCCCTCACCAACCCACCATATGGAGAATGGAGACCGGCTAAATCTCTTTTTTTTTTCTTAAGGAACACGAATGCTCTGTGAATTCCCACTGTTCCCTGGAAACAGTGAAATGCTGATGTTCTTCAGCTAAGATTTGTCTGTGCACAGGAGAATAAGCAATAATTGCAAATGTATTTCTCAAAATAACAAGTCTCACACGGCCCCTGAGGAAACAGCCCCTGACGCAGCGCAACCCAACCCTGACTCGGGTGCAGAGCAGCCTCCACGCAGTATTACAAAGGCCACTGCTGCCCCCAGCTGGGACAAGGCAGCAAGGCTTCATAGCCCACATCTCAGCCTCACATCCTCTCTCCAGACAAGACACAATTCTCAGTAAAACTACTTTTCTATTTTCCTACATTAAAGTTACTTGTCTCCAATATGCTAATTATTGTATCTTAGAACAATGGTTCTCAACTTTCCTAACGCTGCGACCCTTTAACACAGTTCCTCATGTTGTGGTGACTTCCAACCATAAAATTATTTTTGTTGCTACATCATTTCTGTAATTTTACTATTGTTATACATCGTAATGTAAATACTTGATGGAATTAGGTAACCACTGTGAAAGGGCATTTCAACAGCCAAAAGGGTGGCAACCCACAGGTTGAGAACCACTGCCTTAGAAGGAAAAGCTCAAATAGCAATTCCCTATCTAGTCTACGATCCCAAATTATTTCTATTTGTAGACCTGGGGGAGTTGAGACAGGGGCTCACTCCATAATCCAGTCTGGCCTCAAACTTACAATAATCTTTCTCCCTTGGCCTCCTGAGTGCTGGGATTGCAGGTGTGAGCCCAGGCCTGACCCAGGCAAGTTTTTAAACAACTGGACTAAGACCTCACACACCTGCCTTCACTTTTAGAACAAAAGTATAGTTACTCTTGGGCTTCACAACAGACATATGGAATATTGTCACTCTTTTAATACCATCATTTCTGGTTTGTAAGAAGCAAAGAATGAGGCACTGCACTATAAGTTCCAATGTGGGGATAAATTTCTCAAGCAGTTAACTACTGTGTACAAAAGCCCCAAGCATAGCTGGGCATGGTGGCACATGCCCATAACCTCCACATAGGGAATTGGAGGCAGGAGAACCATTGCAAGTTGAAAGCCAGCCTGAGCTTCATAGCAATTTCTAAGCCAACCAGGACTACACAGTGAAACTCTAGCTCAAAAAGCAGTAACAAAAATCTATGGCATAAATAAGAAAACAAAACAACAAAATTAAATTTCCCTTTTTTTAAAATTAAAAACCATATCAGTTATATAGTGCCATTTCAGCAAACATCCAATTCAGCCAAGATCATTATGGCTACAATTACAGACTTTGAGAAGTAAAAAGGGATTGATTTCTACAGTCTCTAAACCAGCAATGACAGTAAAAGCACCCTACCCTGGCCATCTTCGCAGAGGCTAAAAGGCCCATTTTCAGTACAATACTGTGGCATTTTTGCTTTGAAAGTACATAATCAAAGTTCAATACTCAGTTCTTTGGCAAATCTGTGAATTGGAGGAAATTGAAACCAGTCAATGCTCATCCACCCTGAAAATTATCTTCCAGCAAAATTGGAGGAATGATCAATTCAAAGGGAACATCCCATTAACTTCCCCGAGTGATTGCAGCAGGGTGTGAGTGAGCAGCTGTGAAATTCACCAAGTACACTCAATGCTGGAACCCCATAAAGCAGTTTTCAACTGCAATTGTTAAGGCTTTGGTAGATCATTGAGATTTTTCTCTGAAACTAAAGTTGTAAAATGTATCTGAGTCTTTAATGACTAAACTTTAAGGTCCTTATGTATTTTATTAAACCAATGAACTGAAATCCAATGTTCCCTCAACGTTACTGGAAAGCCATCACTACATGTATGAGAGGTCATGTACTGTCTACAACTGATAGGGTCAGCGACATTATGGACCACAGTCAGAGGATAGAGGTACATACTCACCATCTGGGGCACGCCAAAAATGACAACATTGGAGTACTGTGCAAAGGTGACCTAAACGAGATGGGAAACAATTGATGGATTAATTCTAAAGTCTTGTATCACAGTGAACTTGTTTCACAGGAGCCCCACTGCAAGGTGGCAGGTTTTCACCCATTCCCCCAAAAAACGGCCTCCTAAAGCTAGCACAGTGAAAAGAACACCTTGCCTACACTTTGATGCATGCCATTCAAATCCATCAGCTTTCCAGATGCATCCTAGGACTCATCTCCTCATCTTCCCAGGGACTCCTTCAGGACAGGACCCTGCTGCTGTCAATCACCTAAAGCCACCTGTTTCACAATGCAGCATCCTCAGACTTCTAATCCTCTTCCTTCTCCCTAAAAACGCTACATTCAAAGTACAATAAAATGGCTTTTGCAGCAGTTGATAAATGGGGTAAAAGTGCTTTGCCAGTCAAAATTCTTATTGCCCAATAAAAGTCATATTTACTCTATTGAGACTGTTTAGTCATATACAGCCTGAAAAACAATGCAAGCAAAATTCAAGTGCATTTTTACATGCTACTGAGGACGGTGTTACAGTGGGAAATTCTTATTTAAGAGAAAGCACTTTTTGAGATTTTCCTAATGCAAATGATAGGGGTGCTGGTTTTTTTTTAAGACTACAAATAAATTTAGAAAATTCTTATACTTTTATGAGAACAAAGAGCCACCATAACAAGGTTCACGGACTCTTTTATCACCTATCTTTGTCTTTCTCTTAATATGCAAATATATACACACAGAAAAGTCAAATAGATAATATCAAGAATAATCTATGAGCCAGATGTGGTAGCACATGCCTTTAATCCCAGCACTGTGAGTTCAAGGTCAGCCTGGTCTACAGAGTGAGTTCCAGGACAGCTGGAGTTACACAAAGAAACCCTGTCTCGAAAAACCAAAAAATCATCATCATCATCATAATCATTATCACCA
Organism: Cricetomys ansorgei; assembly: GCA_026225945.1. Classification (NCBI taxonomy): domain Eukaryota; kingdom Metazoa; phylum Chordata; class Mammalia; order Rodentia; family Nesomyidae; genus Cricetomys; species Cricetomys ansorgei. The sequence continues at coordinate 23,565,497 of JAMJFZ010000107.1, read as the reverse complement.
TCATCACCTATGATTTCCAAGTGAGATGAAATATCTCATTTCAGAAAAAAAAACAAAATGAAAATTTATTTTAATTTATTCAATATTTCAATTTATTCAATAAGTTCTTAACATCCATATGACTTTCATCAAACCTGAAGCTTCTATAGTAAGCACAGCCTATTGTAAAATCTATCAGTGGAAAATGCATATCTACTTTGTTATGTCAAATAGTCATCTGGACTTTATTTTTCTTTCAACAAACTTTCTAATTGTGAGTCACACGATGAATAAAGAAGGTCTGTTAGCTTTTCTAGCATCATTCTGCACATTACATACCTTCCACAGATCTGAAATATAAAACTTGGCAGAGCCATGCACACCTTCTCTCCAGGCACAGTATCTGGAGTACCAAACCAGCCATGGGTTCAGTTCATAGCCCACAGCTGGGAATCCTTCCTTTGCAGCCGCAATCACCTGGAAAGAGGCAGGGCGTTAATGAGATTTATGGTTTATGACCTTAAAACATCCCATTCAAAGGTATCCCCTGAGGGCTACTGGGAAAGAGGAAGGGATCAGGGAGAGAGGAATGTGGAGGTTGAATGAGAATGGCCCCATAACTCATAATTGAATACTTAGTCCCCAGTTGGTGAAATTGTTTGGGAAGGGTTAGTAAGAGTAGCCTTAATCAAGGAAGTGTGTCACTGGGGGCAGGCTTTGAGGTTTCAAAGTCCCACACCAGGCCAGGTTTCCTTTCTCTCTCTCTCTCTCTCTCTTTCTCTCTCTCTCTCTCTCTCTCTGCTCCCCACCATGATGGCCACAGACTCTAACCCTCCAAAACTGTAAGCCCCAAATAAATTCTTTCTTCTATAAGTTGTCTTGGTCATGCTGTCTAATCACAGCAATAGAAAAGTAACTAAGACAGGAGCTAAGAGCAGATAAGTGGAGTGAGTAGGATCAAAGTACATTATGTACATGGACAAAATTTCACAATGAAACCATTATTCTGTATAATTAATATAGGCTTTAAAACAACTCCCTTTGATGAAAATACCAAGTAAAAATGTTATACCTAAAGTTCTATAGTTCATGGACAAGACAATGGCCAACCCAAAGTTTTCTGAGATTTGTCAAAGATTTCACCTTGAGCATAGGAGACAGACACTCAGGCTTGTATTGGACAAATGCATCCTGAATTCTTACCTAGCTAACCTGGGTGGCAACAAACCATGGCTGAAAATCTATACATCTCTTTCATTAGTGGTTGACAGAGCAGAGGGGAAAATGAAAGTGAACAATGGAAAATGTGCAAATAATAGTAATAATAATAACCTGTCTGAAAAACCATTAAAAATGGTTAAGATGGTAAAAATAACGGTTCATAATATTTTGTCACAATATAAGAAATGTTCTTAAAGTTAATAGAGAGCTCGAGGCACTTTTCAGTGTCCACAGGACTAACTAAGGTTGTATAGTCCTGCTGGCCTGCACACCAAACACAAGCCTTTCCCCTTGTGGTCTCTACTCCCACTCATCATCGGGATGAGCCTAAGGATGTAGCCGCTTCCTCACTAAGGATCGATCGCCTGCTAGTCGGTGATGTTTTCTTTACTCAGAGACTCAGACTGGATCTCAACATGTTGAACACTAAAATTCTATTTTTTTATTTTGACAAGATCTCATGTAGCCCAAACTCCGTATATAGTAGAGGCTGGCCTTGAAGTCATGATCCTCCTGCCTCCACCTCCCAAGTACTGGGATTACATACAGCTCCATGCAACTATGCCCACGCTGAATTCCTATCTTTAGTCAAGCAGGGCTTCACCAATGGCCTTTCTCTATCAACTCCTAGGAATTGCTTACTCATACATCAATACAGTGGAATATTAAGCAAGCATCTAAGCCACAAAAGACTAAAGATAATTAAACCCCACGACTCAACATGTTTTTTGTAATCATGCCACTTTTACTGAACCAAAAATTCTAATAGAGTATTTGATAATTAGTAATTAACTGCTCCTTTCTATCTGGCATGTATACAGAGTACTTCTCCTCCAGGGGGTAAAAAAATCAATCAGAGAAAAATGAACCTTAAACACATGCTGGTGGTCCAACAGTTTAGCCAAACACAAAATGAAACACACACTTTGCAAACTGTCACATTTGGCAAATCATTGCAGATGCCTCATAAGAAACATAAAGCAGAAATTTTAACAATTCTGGTTCCAAACCTTAAAATGTTTTGGCATAACTCACAATGCGCCCATCGCCACTGCCAATGTCCACCAGGGAACCTCTTCTGTGTTGTAACATCTTCACGCCACTGCCAATGTCCACCAGGGAACCTCTTCTGTGTTGTAACATCTTCACAACATTTTCAATCTGCTTCGAAGTTGCAGGCACAAACGGCAAACAAATTTTCCGAAGGGCTGGCATGATAAACGGCGTAGCCACAGCATACACTGTCACCAGTGCCCCACCAATGATGCCAGTAAGCAGGAACCCCCAATCACTCTTCTTCAAACGGCTGGATTCCAAACTTGTAGGCAGAACATGGCCTGACTGCCTTTCTTCCTCAGGCGTTTCTAGGTATGAGCCATTGTTGAAAGCAGAAACACATGGAGCACACATTAGAAAATCAAGGCTACATCTTCTCAACAACTCTTCTGACTCATCAGCTCATGCTTTTTATTTATTTATGTTCATTTCAGTGTGTGTGTGTGTGTGTGTGTGTGTGTGTGTGTGTGTATTTGTGTACACTTATGAGCACATATGTACAGATGCCCACAGAGGCCAAAAGAAGTTATCAGGTTCCTTGGAGCTAGAGTTACAGAGGGTTGTGAGTTGCCTGTCATGGGTGATAAGAACCGACCTTGGGTCCTCTGCAAGACCAGCAAGTACTCTTAACCACTGAGCAACCTCTCCAGCCCAACTAATCCTTTTAAAAGGTTAAGTTCACTGGATGTGATCTAACTTACAAGTATAAAAGTCTACAATGACTTCTAAATTCCACTGATTTGGGAAAAATTCTTCAGTACTAATGAAATATTAAAATCTTTTCTTTCCATTGTACTGATTTAGTGCGTGACTAGGACTCTTGTAATTAATTTATCTCAGTATGCATTATTGCAAATTTTAGTCATAAACTTCACATTTTTATAGTCTGAACAAAAAAAAAAAAACCTCAAAAAAAAAAATGAAAATGTCTAGTTAATGCCCATTTAAAACTGCAAGTTTAATAGCAGTTTCACATCGAAACTACCCTAGCATCTACAATCCAGTTGCACAAACACAATTTTGAAGATGAAAATCAGGTTTTGTCAAACTCTTTAATAAGTATGGTAATAAAAAAATGTTTAAAGCATTGAAATGGTGGGTCATTTCAATACTCTCAATGCCTAAGAAAGCAAACAAGCTTCATCTGTGACTGCAGAGAAATGAATGTCACCTTACATACCCTCCTTTTGAGTTCCGCCCTGTAAAATGCATCCTTAGTGAGGCGTGAAACTGAAGGGGGTGAAGTTGATCATGACAAGCAAGGCACAGCTAAGAGCCAGCTCAGTGTTAACAGTCTGACCTCCTGTTCCTCCTGATGAACCTTCACCTCCATAAACTGTAGGCCCAGAGTTTGGGAGAGTGAGTGAGGTCAGCCACTCATGGTCAGGCACACCGGCAGCAGAGGTGCACTTGAAGCAGAGGCAGCCAGTGTCAGCTATTTACATTTTATTAGAACAATATGGAATCCCACAGCAAACAAGCTCTGCTTCCAACCTGATATTTCTTGTTTCCCATTCCTGTCTCTTTCTTTCAGACAACAGTGCGCCCACCAAGTTAGTCCCAGATAATCTCTGATCCAAGATCTTCAATCACATTTGCACATGTTACATCAGGCAGAATGCAGATGGGGAGGGGGCATTCTACACACTACGCCCATCAACTGTGACAATCTATTCTACCAAGTTAAAACTCTGAACATTGGACACAATAGATACACAGCAACAGGTCACAGTCCAGACACTCTCAACAGCCAGCTTCCTCAGCTCAGCACATGCTCTCTTTCACTTCTGAAGACCCCTTAAAGTGAGTTTTAAAGCTGCTTTTGTTGTTGAGAGGCAACAGGAGGCAGGGGAGGGAGTCTGCACTGATGCTATGATCATAGGGAGGGGCATCTGCTGCTGATGCTGTATCTGAGGGAGAGGAGTCTGCTGCAGATGCTGTATCTGAGGGAGGGGAATATGATGCTGATGCTGTATCTGAGGGAGAGGAGTCTGCTGCAGATGCTGTATCTGAGGGAGGGGAGCCTGCACTGATGCAGTGATCAGGTGAATAAAGTTACCTTTAGGTGTTTAATAACAGAAACCTTCAATAATTTCAGTTATAATTCTGACACTATGTGGACAAATATGCTATAGACATTGCATATTTGCTTATTTGAAAGAAGTCAAGGCTCATTTGCCCTGCCTTCATGCAGTGTACTCCTATGAGCATTCCAAGAGGACACAGCACAGGTAGTGAACATACTTAAGATTTGGTCCTGGAGTCTCAAGTCTCAAGTCCTAAGCTAGCTGTTTAGCATCTGATAAGTTGCTACTGTAGTATGGCTTGCTAATCAAGAAAATTTTTATTTTTATTTTATTTTACTTTTCTGTACAACTCAAAACTTAAGGAAGGGGGTTTGATAATACTACTATCCTTCTCTGATTACCACAATGTTTCAATTAGCATGTATAAAGTAAAAGCCTGAAAGACCCAGTAACAACTGTTAACTGCCATCCTTAAGACTACCATTTGGAGAAGTGGAGACTCCATTGTTTTTTTTTCTTTTTAAAACAGAGTCTTGCTATGTAGCCCACGCTAGCCTTGAACTTCTATTGATCCTCCAGCCTCAGTCTCCCAAGTTCTGAGATTACAGTCATACACCACCACACTCAGCTTGGAAAACCAGTTTTTTTAGGCCTTACTAGGACAGAATTAATACACATACAATTTGTCCATTTAAAGTGTACAATTCAATAGGCTTTAGTAAAGATGTACGCAACTTTCATCAGTCAGTTTTAGAACATTTTCATTTCCCAAGAACCCCTTTATCCTTCAGCTGTCACCTCCCCACCCACCCTCTGCTCCCTGCCCTAAGTAACCATAGCTTTTAGTCTCTATATCCTCTACTCTAGACTTACATAAGTGTCTTGCAAAGGTGACTTATAAAGAGCTTGCAAAGGCCAGGGAGATGGCCCACTTTTACTAAAGCCAGAACAAGCCCTATGGAGTCAACTGACCAGCACTCTTAGGGACTCACAGAGCCTGAAGAGGCAGACATGAGACCTGCAGGGTCCTCCAAATAAGTCTTGAGGTTATCTGGCTTGTTGTTCTTGTAGAACTCCTACAAGCTGGAGGCGGGTGGGGGATACTCTGACCCTTTTGACTGCCCTTGGGACCCTTCGCCCCCTGCTGCGTTGCCTAGTCCATCCTTGATGTAGGGATTAGTGCCTGACCCTGTTCCCTCTTGTGCCCTGTTTGAGCAGTAACGCTGGAAGGACTGTTCTTTTCTGGGGAGAGGCAAGGGTGAAGGTGGAAGAGTGGGAGGGGGTAGATCTGTAGGAGAGAGGAGAGTAGATGGGGGAGCTGGGAGGAATGGAGGGTGGGGAGGAGGGTTGTTGGGACGTATTATATGAAAGAGGAAAATAAGCAAATATAAAAATAAAATAAAATGATGTCCTCTGGACTCATTCATGCTGTTCCTTATCAGTACTTGATTCTTTATATGGCTGATCATAATTCTAGCATATAGACAGATAGCACTGTTTATCAATTTAGGCAATGACAATTAATTAAACACATGTCAGATGACTCAAATTCTACCTCACCTGTATACACATGTACCCTTCCATAAGAACAACATGGTATACAACACAATAATGAGGCCTGGTCTCCACGTCTCCCAGCTGGACTATGAGAATAGTGGAAACCAATTGAAGCAGACACAGGATGCAAAAAATGCTATACCATGTATAACATGGTATAGCTTCTGGAGGTATACAGGAGGCAATAGAAACTATAAGCAGAAAATCTGAACTGAGGGCAAAAGCAGCAAGCCTGTGGACCAGGGTGTGGAAGGCAGAGTGGAACTAGAGTGGGAGCCGAACAGGAAGGCAGGTCTTTGAGTACCAGTGGACCACATGGGACTCTAAGATCAAGCACAAGTTGTCAGGCTTGGCAATGCCTTTACTTGCTGAGCCATCCTTGAAGTCTTTCTTGATGTGCACCTTGATGTCCACCAAGAGATGAATGGATAAAGTGTGGTAGTATATCTACACAATGGAACTTTATTCTGTTGTAAAACAAGAATGATCCAGAAAGGCAAATAATATGTTTTCTCTCAGATGTATTTCTCCCTAAGGGGGAAATAAGGGCAACAGGAGAGACAAAGTTCTGCATGTTTTCTCCTACGTGGAACCTAGATTTAACGATATATAATATATGCTTATATGTAATACATAACTATTTGGGGGAAAAGGAGACCAGCAAGTGGGAAGAATGGGAGGAGAGGGGATAGTGGAGAGGGTGTGTGAAATAAGAGCACGGTGCAATAACATAATTATATATATGAAAATGTCATGAGAACTTATTTTCTATGTAATTTTTAAAAACTCTTGTACTGACCTAATGTCATCCTTGTCTTTTTGCTACATACACGCTATCGATACTAGGAGTCATCCCAGTGTTCTGACAGGAAATAAGGTGCACTGGGGACACCATTAGACATTTTCTATTCTCAAATTAGCAAGCAAAATGAATTGCAGAATCCATTTGGATTTTTAACTCACCACCCCATCAAAACTGAAAGGAAATAAGACTACTAGAAAACCTAAAAGGCACTAGGAGCATCACTGCGTGTAGGAGACAGAGGGTTGGTCATTAGGCAAGGTCAACAAAACATGAAATGTAGGACAACAGGCTGGCTTTCAGGTCTGTGCTGTTACATGCATTCTAATTTTGAGTACCTAATAAAAATCAGTAATAATACAGCAGGGACAGTTTCTGTTCTGTGGTGTACTAGCGGAGACAGTGGAAATTCGCAACAAATAAATCCAAGCTTTATAAAATGGATCGTGATTCCGGGACGACGTACAGAGCATTTGGCGTTACGGGTATCCTACTAGCAGGAAAACGCTGGGGTTAAGAGACTCTGAGCACAAGGCCGTGCTACTCTGTCACCACCTAGCAGGATACCCGGGGCCAAGTCATAGGATCTGTGCAACGTGGGGCGTTAAGAACAAATACTGGGTGCTGACGACCAAATACTGGCCACCGTCAAGGCTTCCAGCAACCTAGTGGAGTAGGCAATACAATTACAGCTATTTTTGCAAACAAGAAAATAAAACCGCAGGCTCAATAACTTCAAAGCGGAGGCTAGTACACGAAAGGACCTGCTCCGGCAGCCCTACGTCTGAAGGGAAAGCTGAGGGGCGAGCCGTGCACACCGAGGCGCGGACAGCAATGTCCAGCATATGGCGGGAGCCGGGATCCAACCAAGAGGACACCAGGAGGGGCGGGGCGGACGGCGCGACACCCACGCGCGCCCGCGGCCACTCCGGCTGCCCACCGCGCGCCCCCGGCTGGCCGTTCCCCATGCACGCCCGCACAGCAGGCAACGGAGGAACGTGCCACCATGCCGGTCAAATCTCACCTCGTCTCTCCATCGCGAGTCTTCCGGGGAGACCGGAAGTGGAATTTACCATCTTGCTAGAGCCGGCGTGGGAATAAAGGAGAAGATGTCTTAAGGGAATTAGCTCCCCACTGAGGTTCTGTATTCAGAAACTCTCAAAATTTAAAACTTTGAATCAGTGACTTAGGTTTAGTGCAAGTTTGAGGCCTCGTGACGTTTCGAGTTTTAAAATACCCCCCCAGCTTCCTAGATGATAGACGTTCCCAAGAGCGGCGGATTCCAGAAAATACTCTGTGGCGTTAAATAAGTCACAGTCGAAAAGTAAGTCTCGCGCGGTCTGCACTGCGCACGCGCGAGGCTTTGCGTCCTCTCACGAGAGGAAGTTGCCTTCTCTATTCCGGTGTGGTTCCTGCCGGTGTTTGGAAAACGCCGGTTCCAGTTCGGCCACCATGGCGTCTGTGGGGACCCTCGCCTTCGACGAATATGGGCGCCCCTTCCTCATCATCAAGGACCAAGACCGCAAGTCCCGTCTCATGGGACTTGAGGCCCTCAAGGTAACGGCCGGGAACGTGAGGCAGCGGGACGAAGGGAGGCGGGCGGAGCGCTCCTGCGGCTGCGCCGGCGTGAGAGCAGTTCGGCCATGTGCTGGCCCGAAAGATCGAGAATCTCCGGTTGCGGGGAGCCCCCTCTGGGCTCCAGGTGCACACCCACTCCCTGGAGAGGGCATAGAGGCCTTAGCCCCAAGGTGGGGTGGAGAGGGCCACTCGGCTCCTCCACGCTGGGTGGGGCCGCATCCATCAGCTCACCTTCGGGAGAGGGCCTGTGGCCCCCGAAATGGAAGGTGTAGTCACTCGCAGTGCAGTTGTCCATGGGATGGCATGTTTCTTAGACACGGTACCGTCCCGTAAAGGAAGAAAATTAGAGTGAAAAACGGGCACGCGGCAGCCCGTGTACTGTGGAATGGCTGCTTGTGGGAAGGATGGCTTGATAGTGGAGGGAGCTCTTCCAACTTTGGGTGGAAGGAACTTTCCGTTACACACACACCCGTTTAAAGGGGCCACAGCACGATAGGCAGAGTAGACAAATTCTTGGACCAGAAAATGCGCGGTTATTTTTTAAGTAGAAGGAGACAGTTTTAATGGAGCACAATTAGCTGCAAGTTTATGATATCCCCCCCATTGGAGCTCTTGAGCCCTATCACAGGGAAACAAAGAAGTTATCCTGAAGGAAGGCTGGGCCGAATCGTTAAGTAGGAAGGGTTGCCCTATTGAAGGAAGGGAATAAAAAAGGCCAGGGAAGATAACCCATTGCTAGAACCCATGTAAGAAAGGAATGTCATTGACAAGTGTTGCCACAGAAGATACAAATAGGGACACTTTGAGGGAGCCCCACCTTAGGTTTTATTTGTGGTTTGAGGTTTTCCTTGTTCACCTAATAATGTTAGGGTTTTATTTAAACAGATTTAGAAATAAATAAGTTCTCACTGGCTCCAGTTAAACAACCTCTCTGGACTGGTTTCTTGGTAGCTGGATTTCTGTCTTGACAGGTGTATATTAGAGTGATTGAAGAAGTAGACATAGCCATCAGGACATGATAGATACTTGGTTCTGTTTCCTTGGGGGAATTTTCTTCAGGTTGTATGCATTATGTATTCATATTTTTCACCTCAGAGGACTTGCAGAATAGACATTCCAATAGACAGAAATTTTACCAATATAATTAGTGTTAATGGTTCCGTCTTGTCAGCCATTTTGTGCTTAACTACATGGATTACTGCATGTGATCCTCACTCAGCATAAATACTGTTACCAAATTTGATACTTCGGGACAGGGTCATAGAGAAATTGCCAAAGATTGTACAGCTACTATGCGAGAAGGGCCATGGCTTCAGTCCACCTGAACTCAGCCTTAGCATTGGGGCCAGATCATTTGTGATGGAAACATGTTCTGTGTACAGTGTTGAGCTGCTTCTTTGGCCTCTGCTCAATACATAGCCAGTTTAGCCAACTCAAAATATGTCCAGGTGTCTCATATCTTGGCTCCTAGAGAGACATTTCCCTGTGGAGGTTATTCAGATACTCCATTATGAGTATATACTTTCAAAGTGTGCTTTAAGAGCCACCAGTTTGCAAAGACCAAATGAACTGTGTTTTGTAGCCTGCCATTGGGGGTTGACAAGAGAAGTTAACCAACATATGTGCTTGGCTCAGCTCTGAAAACACTCAAGATTTCTGTGGTTAGAGAAATTTGTATCCATCAGAAGCTTGGGGATAAGAAGATGAGCTAGAGAAACCATCAGAGATCATCCTTGCCCCTGGGGAGCCGGGGCTCTGTCTCTGGAGTTCTTTGCAGAAGGACTTTCGCTTTTGAACTCTAGTATTAAGGCAGCGGGAGTCATCTTAAACTTTTGGAATTGTTAAAGGACTCATTAGAAAATAAATTAATTGACACATAGGAACTAGAGAGGATAAGATTTTGGGATTCTGTGGGATGGTTTTGACCTGAGTGAGGTTGGTAATGGCAAGATGAAAAGAACATGACATTCAAGGAGATGTGAGCCAGTTACGGGAACGAAAAAGGATCCTTTCAGGTTTGTACCTTTACTATTAATGTAATTTCTCATGTGGGGAGACTAGGTCTGTTGGGAAGGTTGTCGTAATTAGCACCTCTGAGTTACAAGAATTTCAATGAAAACTAATGAGCAAGACCAGATGTTGCAGTGAAGCTGTAGATTACATTCCTAGAGTGTGGGAATCAAGATCTCAGGCCTGCTAGAGTTAGTAGCCTGAGCATTGTTAAGAATTGGGTGCCTACCCCTCAGTGGTGGTGCAGGCCTTTAATCCTAGCACTGGAGAGCAGATTTCTGTTAATGTAAAAATGTCTAGATTTTAGAAATTACATCTCAAATCTTTTTTTTCTGTAAATATCAGCTGTATGCTTTTAATTATTGAAATGACATGTAACTATATGTTTGCTTTTTCTGTTTCATTTAGTCTCATATCATGGCTGCAAAAGCTGTAGCAAACACAATGAGAACTTCTCTGGGACCAAACGGTGAGGGGACCATTACTATTTTTAATAAAGGTTTGAAGTCATAGCATAGTAAATACTGCCTACTCAGAAATGCAATGGAGCTATCTTCCACCTCAGTACAAGATGTTCTGAGTGTCCAGGCTCCTTAGAGGTAGTGCACTCAAGACCTTAGGTAGGCGTTCCTTCCTCCATTTCATAAGCATGTTCCAGCACACCTGTGGTGTCTTGAGTTGCTATTGTATTTAACCTATATTTAATTTGTATTTAATTTAATCTCAGAGTAGGGCTTATGAATGAATTAAACTAAATAAGTCTGTTGAAACTGAAACTTTTAGAAAGTCTGTAGAAAATGTGTCATTAAATAATATGGGGATATATATACTTTGCTTGCAAAATTCACTAAATTCCCTGCATATATAAGAGAATTGAAATAGTAGTCCTCGGTACTGGGTATACATTTTTCTGGCCAACTTCCTTCTAAACTCTTGTCTTTTTAGGGCTGGATAAGATGATGGTAGATAAGGATGGCGATGTGACTGTAACAAACGATGGCGCCACCATTCTTAGCATGATGGATGTTGATCATCAGATTGCCAAACTGATGGTTGAACTGTCCAAATCCCAGGATGATGAAATTGGAGATGGAACCACAGGAGTGGTTGGTAAGACAAGAAACAGCCTTTTTAACTTAGGAGGTCCTGTAAAAGCATCATAAGACCTAATGTTTCTGCATCAAGTCATGAGGACAGTGGGATTGATGTTACAGCACAAGTGGGCCAGACTTTGAAAAGTAGAAAGGTGTTGGGGAGAGTTGGCAGTGATGGGACAGCCAGTTGTAGTGTGTACTTTTGATCCATTTGTTTTTTAAGCTGCAAGCATTGTTGAGGTAAATGTGAGGCAACACAATAGTGGATTGCATTGTATTGTATCAATGTTCACTGTCCTCAAGCTAACAGCTACTTTATAGTCATACAGAGAATGCCTTAGTACTCTATTACATTCCAAAATATGGAAGAGGAGTGACATGCCTTGATTCCTGCAATTAATAGTGTTTGTATCTGAAGAGAAAACATGGATTATCATGTTCGTTTTTACCATTCTTAGCATTTTTTCCCTGATATTTGAACTTTTCATCATCAAAAGTTGAGGGACGGCTGGCAGAATGGCTCAATCAAGTGTTAAAGGTGCTTGCCAGTAAAGCCTTAGCACCTGAGTTTGATCCTTGGGCTCTACATCATAGAGTGACTCCAGCTGATCATCCCTCTACACACACTCCCACGCAGGCACGCAAACACCCATACCTATGCACCCACGCTTGCTTGTGCGTATATATAAAAATAAACATAATTTTAAGTGCTTTACAAATTAAAGGAGACAAAGATACATTAATATGTGCAGGGTTATCTTTGCTGAGGCTAATTAAAAATCATTTGGAGTTGCCATAATGTCCCAGTGCTATAGGTATACTTGAAGAACAGCAGCAGGTTTTAAATTATCAGAACCAAATTCATTTCTGTCCCCAAGAGAGAAAAGGGAAAGGGTTGGTGTTGGGAGAATAGGCACTCATTGGCCCCTCCACAGGCCAGGCTGCCTTTGCTTAGCAGAAGTCCCTGGACAAGAGATCACAATTTGCTGTTTTCCACTTACAATATTGTTCTTGCATTGTAACCTTCATCTTTCTGCTTTACATTTACTGCAGAGAGGGTCATACGGAGATCAGAAGACAGCTTTTGGGAGTCAATTTTACTGTCTGAATTCCAAGGCTGTCAGTATTGGCAATAAGTACCTTAGTACTGACTCATATCACTGGTCCCACTTCAGTTTTTCTTACTGAGTTCTTCAAGGGGTAGCCTATTGAACCTTCATGACAATCAAAACTAAGAGAAAGAGGGCCTCCTCCCTTTCAATAATAGGTCTGCCTTCTAAGATTACATCCAGCCCAATTTTAGAATGTTCTAATTTTCAGAGCAGCGTGTAAGGCTATACTAAAATTTGTAACTTAAGCTGATTGCTGTCTGTTTGCAGTCCTGGCTGGTGCCTTGTTGGAAGAAGCTGAGCAGCTGCTGGACCGAGGCATCCATCCCATTAGAATTGCTGATGGCTATGAACAGGCTGCTCGAATTGCTATAAATCACCTGGACAAGATCAGTGATCGTGTCGTTGTTGATATAAACAACCCTGAATCCCTGATTCAGACTGCAAAAACCACACTGGGCTCCAAAGTGTGCGTATCCTATCAGTAGAGACTAGCTTACCAGCCTCCCCTTTGTAGGACTGTTCTCCTGTTCTGAAAGGCGCTGTGTGGTTTGAAGTTTCTGTTGGTTTTGCCTGTTTTCATGTAGCTAAAGATAATGTATATCTTACGTTTTAGTTGAAGGCTGTAATTACCAGTTACGTTTTTAAATCACCCTGGCTATAAAATTCTTTTCCACTATTGTAGGACAGAATGATTTGAAATCAACCAGAAAAGCTTTTTCTACTTGATGAATCTCTATTCTAAGTCTTCTTTTCATCAAGGCTGGGAAGTCATTCTGGGGAAGCATTTCTATTTGTAGTCAATAAGCAAATTTACTCACTTAAAAGTTATAATGTAATTAGGACGGATGGTCTTAAAAGTGACCTTCCTGTCTTGTAATTGTTGTCAACATTTTCCTAATGTCTGCTCTCGCCCCTAAGGACTAAACAGCCTCAGTCAAGAGATGCTCCTCTCTTCAGTGGCACAATGTGGCATTGAAACCCAATGAAAGCATTACTACACATGAACTCTTTTTAGTCACACATAGTAGGATTTTTATGACATTTCATAAGTGTCCCCTTGTACTTTGCTCCTGTTTATCCCGCTCCTGCTTGACACCAGTATACATTTTTAATGTTAATAATCTGCATGTGAGAGAAAATGGGACTCCCTCCTTTTTGCCCTCATTTCCTCCTTACTACTCTTCTTACATTTTGATTGTGTGTGCATGTACAACTTGTGGGAGTCTGTTCTACTATGTGGGTCTGGGGATACAGGTCCCCGGATTTGGCCACAAGCAAGCGCTTTTACCCATTGAGCCATCTCACCAACCATATAACCCTCTGTTAAATCCCTTAATAGTGTGAGTGGTATCTAAATGTGTGAGTTGTTGAATTTTTAGTATGTGTATCTAGTAGTTTTAGCAAAAAACAGGTGGTCTCAACACAAAGAGAAATGTAATAAATCTGAGCTGTGAAGCACCTAAGGACTGCTCGTTCAATGTCTGAGAAGATACAGGGAAGCTTGAGCACTTGCAAGAAAGGGTCAGACATCCAGAAAAGAACATGAGGCTAAAATGTAGTTAGTGTCTGCGTGGGTAACTGATGATCCTGCTTTAAACTAGACCTGGCCAGCACCATATGATTTGTGCATTTTTAGAGGAAGATCAGTATACACTTAAGTTCTAAGACTTGCAAGTAGAATAGGTTCAGTCATAAAAAGTTTGTACAGCTCAGATTGACTGCCTAGTTCATTACTATTCCTGGACTGCTTTGAACTTGGAAAGTAGCACAAGTCTTCACAGAAGTTTTGTTGAGTTGCATAACATGGTGGTTTAATTGCTGCAGTCGTGTAAGGAATGTGAAAGTTGTGTGTTTTCATCAGGGTTAACAGCTGTCACCGACAAATGGCTGAGATTGCCGTGAATGCCGTCCTCACGGTGGCAGATATGGAGCGGAGAGATGTTGACTTCGAGCTCATCAAAGTGGAAGGCAAAGTTGGGGGGAGACTGGAGGACACCAAACTTATAAAAGGTGTGATCGTCGATAAGGACTTCAGTCACCCACAGATGCCAAAAGTAAGTTAGTGCCCTTATACTTTTACACTGCTTTTAACTATAACCTACCACTTATTGGTGTTTTTTCTTTCCCTATAGAAAGTGGAAAATGCTAAGATAGCAATTCTCACATGTCCGTTTGAACCACCTAAACCAAAGACAAAGCACAAGCTGGATGTGACCTCTGTGGAGGACTACAAAGCCCTGCAGAAATATGAAAAGGAGAAGTTTGAAGAGATGATTCAGCAGGTAAGTCCTGTAGTGCTCCTTGAACCCTGACCGTACTGTACAAGGCAGTAGCTGAATTAGCATCTGGAGACTTTGTCATGTGACTACAAATAACATGAAGTGTAGCGTGTGTTTAGCATCAATCATAAAAACAAGCATAGTAAAAAAGATCAAGTGGTGTATTAGGAAAGTCTGGCTTTAACCTGGACTGCCTTAATAGCATGGCAGCTTAGCTGTGCCTTTCATTACCAGCTCTTCTAGACTCTGAATGGACCAAGCAAGAGAGCTGTGAAGTAACGAGAATTAAAGCATAGTTTGGAAAGCAAGGCTGATGTTTTAGTATTGGAAGGAGCCTATAAACAATACATGCTTGTGTGTTTCCTTCTCTTTCCATACTTTCTTGTCATTTTGATACACTGACGTTGCATAGAGCTGTGCATCTCCCCTTGTTTTCGGATCATGTAACAAGGAACAAATATCTACTTGTTAATGATAGAGTTGTGGCATTTCTCTTTCCAGATTAAAGAAACTGGTGCTAACCTAGCTATTTGCCAGTGGGGCTTTGATGATGAAGCCAACCATTTACTTCTTCAGAATGGTCTGCCTGCAGTTCGCTGGGTAGGAGGACCTGAGATTGAGGTAGGAGGCCCCCCACTCATCCCTTGCTGGGTGTGGGGTGAACATAACAACACATGCTTGTATTCAGTGCCACTTTGATAGCACTTGCCTGAAAACCACAGCACACCAAAAAGCTACAGCTTAGAGGAAGAGGAACTGTACAACATTCTAGTCATCTTTATTTGACTAACAATGCTTTGTTTTTCTGGTGTTGGATAGTCAACTCCCTGGGCTTCCCTGCTAACTTTGAGAGGCAGAAAGCCTGGTACTGTACCTTTCTGTGGCAGCAGAGAAGGAGCAACTCTCCTAAGCACTTGTCTGGACAACCCTTTCTGCAGCCTGCGTGCTATGGGGACAGGGCCACCCAGACAATAGGAGACTGGGTTGAGAGTTGGCAATGGCACAGTGGGTAGCGCCAGCCGCTGACCCAAGTGCCAGCTCCTCGAAGCCTGTTGGTCTGACCAAGCACTTTCCAGTAAACTTGAAAATTTTGTCCATCTATTGAACAAGGTGGTCCTAGGTTGGATGTAGTTCATTTGTGCTCCTTTGGAAGTTCATTAGCATTGATCACATCTGTGTCCTTTCTGGTGCATCCTGACAGCTGATCGCCATTGCAACAGGAGGACGGATCGTCCCCAGGTTCTCAGAGCTCACCTCTGAGAAGTTGGGCTTTGCTGGAGTAGTGCAGGAAATCTCATTTGGCACTACAAAAGACAAGATGCTGGTCATTGAGCAGTGTAAGAACTCGAGAGCTGTGACCATTTTCATCAGAGGGGGAAATAAAATGGTAAGAATTTGGTCCTTGAGCTGGGGGTGGCTCAGTGGGTCCAGGCACTTGCTCTGCCAGCATAAGGAGCTGAGACATGACCTTCTCCTTAGATCATTGAAGAAGCAAAACGATCCCTTCATGATGCCTTGTGTGTCATCCGCAACCTCATCCGCGACAATCGTGTTGTGTATGGAGGAGGGGCAGCTGAAATAGCCTGTGCCCTGGCAGTCAGCCAAGAGGCAGACAAGGTAACGGACAGAATAACAGTGAGAACTGCTGTGTTTCAGATTTCACCCATGTTTTATGTCCTCCTCACCTTCATCCTATAGATAAAATAACTAGTTGATTAAGCTTACCCTAAGTAAGTTTTCCAATGAGTGCTTATGAATTCCTGTTGGGTTCGGTGGCTCTTCAGAGTACTCATTGCCCCTGTGCCCTTCCAGTGCCCAACTTTGGAGCAGTATGCCATGAGAGCCTTTGCAGATGCCTTGGAGGTCATCCCCATGGCCCTTTCAGAAAACAGCGGCATGAATCCCATCCAGACCATGACTGAAGTCCGGGCCAAGCAAGTGAAGGAGTCCAACCCTGCACTCGGGATTGACTGTTTGCACAAGGGCACGAATGGTGAGTTGCTTGATGGCATTCTGAATGGACCTGGTTTCCATTGATGTGAAAGGTCAACTTGCTGTGCAGTGTGGTGCATGCTATAAGACTGGCTTTTGTGAGTTCTTGAGTGTACTTGGGATGATTCTGGGTGTTAGTGGATTGAGTTGGTTGCTGTAGGACTTAGTCTTAGCAACACACCTCATTTTAACCACAGTTCAGTGCTCTTCCTCCATGCAGATGTCTGCCAGGCTGGCCAATGGTTGTCCCATTGTTGTGGAGTGTTTGGTAAACTGTAACTGTAGCAGCTTGATAGTTCAGCTTTTGAAACAGAGACAGACATTTAGCTTGTTGAAACTTTGCTACATTTTTCTACTGATGGACCATGCCTCATTCCTGCAGTGAGCTCAGCCACAGAACTTGACAATTTGTAAAAGCATTTTAACAGTAGCAACTTTAACATCCAGCAGGAGACCAGGGTTCAGTGTACACCAGCATCCAAAGCAAAATAGTGACCTTTTTTATTATTGTTATAAATTATTTTTTCTACTTTCGTAGAATACATCCTGACCCCCTCCCTCCATTCATCCCAGCTCCCCCTTTTTCCCAAGTGACTTCTGTTGATGTTCTGACATAAATGTCTGCTGATTTGATGTTGCAGAGAAATGCATGTCACTACTGTCCCTCTGGGTTCCTTGAGCTGTCACATCACTAACTTGCTTCCTTGTAGTCACGAGCCCTGCAGTTTTGCTACCATGTTCTCTGTCAAGCTTGCCCTCGGTACTAAGGAAATCCATCTGAAAATGGCAGGACAAACCAACCAGTTGACTGCTACAGCTTTGGGTTTTTTGGCTTAGGGTTTTATTAAGATTTATGTGTATGAGCATTCTTCCTGCATGCATTTAAGAGTGTGTCCGTGTGTGTGTGTGTGTGTGTGTCCGTGTCCGTCCGTCCGTGTCCGTCCCTTGGAGGCCAAAAGAGGGTACTGAATCACCTAGACCTGGAGCTTACTGGATGGGTGTAAGCTGCCATGCAGGTGCTAGGAACTTGGGTCCTATATGAGAACACTTGGGGCTCTTAATCACTGAGCCATCTCTAGCCCACATATATGTGTGGCTTTTATTTATTTCATTGTATGACACTGATAGGTATATATGTGGTGTATTCTGAAGACTCCTGACCCCACACTCTGCTCCTCCCTATAAGTCCCTCTCTCACTTTCCTTTCTTTGTTCTATTTGGTGTACTACTGGGTATAACCAGGACTATGTCTATTATGACTATAGGTTTATAATCTGCCTGTTGGAACCATGGGCATAACTGAAGACAAAGATCACCTAGTCTACCAGAGGCCAGTAGTTTAGCAAGGAGAGGTAGTGCCCCATGAACCACTCACCATCGATGACTGAGTAATGACACAGTCTTAAAAAACATTTTTGTTTTGTAAATGGAGTTTCACTCTGTTGCCCAGTGTGACCTTGAACTCCTCAACTCTGTCTCAGCCTCCCCAGTAACTGGGAGCACAGACATATACACTTCAGTCCTCTATGTTCTTAAGTTTTGTTGTGACTACTTAAATTGAAGCTCCTTGTTGATAGTAAATTTGTATGTTCTTGGGACCAGTGATGGCTGTATTTGTTTTTCAGATATGCAGTATCAGCATGTCATAGAAACCTTGATTGGCAAAAAGCAGCAGATCTCTCTTGCCACGCAGATGGTTAGAATGATTCTAAAGATTGATGACATCCGTAAGCCTGGAGAATCTGAAGAATAAAATGTACCATTCACCACTGTGACTAAATAAAGAGTGTGTCGTGCTGCATCTGCAGTTACTACTAGTCCTCTCTCAGCCTGTAGATGCTGGAATAAAAGCAGATGTTCGGTAACTGTGGTTCCGCTTGTTGAGAGTTCTGGTGGAAGATACACTTTCACAGCATCCCTTCTTCAGAGTTAACAAACATACACTACAGATACTATTTCAGCAGCTTAGATGTCTTTGGTGATGTCAGCTACCCCTGTCGGAAATCAGTGACAGGCCAGTGCTGACTGTGAGAGTTGGTGAGGGTATTTTGGGTTGCACCAACACCTACCTTCAAGGCTGAAAACAGTGCTGGAGACTGAATCCTCATATTCCCCCTGGCTTGCCTGATGATGGCCACAGTTAGCTCAGGTGCCTGTCAAAACTGGCATAGGCAGTGCTAGGCCTCCAGCATGTAGGGAGAGGGCAGTTGAGACATGGGTACTTTTTGGCTGGGGTAGCATAATACTAGATCTGGCCATCCCAGGCAACCTGGCAAGTCCCCACCTCAATGGATTCCATAAAAACATCACTGACTAAATCGGGAGCATCATTCCTTGCAGATGCAAACTATGGGCTCTGCCCTCCACCTCCACCAGTTAATGGGCACACTTGCAGTGCAATGTGGGACACAAAATCGTAAGTAGGTGGTAATAGTGTAGGACACAGCAGGTTGATAGCTAGTCTTTATCATTTTCTGAAAAACCTGCAAGATGGTTCAGGCTTTTGAGTTGCCACCAAGCCCAGTCACCGTGAGTCATTGTACTTGTGGTGTAAGATTGCCATGAATTATCCTCTGATCTCCACACATGTAGCACAGGTAGGCACCCACAAGTGTTTGCTTTAAAATAAGCTACAAGTTTGTACATTTGAAAAATCAGTTTATTAGATTGACTATTTGGGTCTATAGGAATTGGATTCCAACACTATTCACACTAAAGTGCATACACTTGGCATTGAGTTTCACCAAAGCTCATAAACATCTGGATGTTCAATCTGCCCAGTTGACAACTCGTGATCTTCCTGGCTTTGCACATGAATTGTTTTAACAGGGTTCAATTAGTGTAAGGCTGTATAGGAGAATCTAGCTGCTCCCTGAATGGCCCCAGATTTTCCCTAATAATTAGTTATGCTATCATTCAAATTTTTCGGATACTGACCACTTACTAAAATTTTTGATTGCATGTTTAGTAAGTTTTAGCTTAGTTTGTACTGTATTTGAGTTTCAGAAGAATTTTAGGATTCCTATACTTTACATAAAGTAAGAAATCAGATGATCATTTCCAGGCATACTTGAATGACAGCTGGCTGTGTTTGGTGTTAAATGTACTTGTTCAGCCACTCAATGAGATTCCTTCTTGCCTCCTCAATGTAGGGCTTGTCAGCAGGGGAGCAGTCTTCTCTCTTCCGATGCACAAAGCCATGGGTTTGCCCAGAAAATGTCTTAACTTGGTAATTAACTATGCAGTGTTCTTTCAGCTTCTGGGTCAGCACAGAGACCTAGTGCACCAGGGGGAAAAACAGGATCATACAACTTGAACCCTTTAGTAGCATCTTCCTTTTTTTGAGGGGGGGGTATTTTGATAATGTTTTGAAAAGGTCTCTACATGGTCTTGGCTGTCAAGAACTTGATATGACCAAGCTGACTTCAAACTGCCTCCCAAGTGCTGAGGTTAAAGGTATGCACCAGTACACCCAGCTAACGTCTTCCATTCTCTGCAATGCCTGTTCACTGGAGCTAACATGCTTTGCATAGTGAACAGGCTCTGTAGCTACTGAATTGACTTAACAGTTCCTGGCCACTGTCAGAGGAATTGCAGAGCAGTGAAAGGATGATGCCACACCAATTAGAGAAGGCTCTTGCATTTACCCTGGGGCTGAGACCCAGTAAATCTACTGAATTAAAAATACTGCAGGTCAAAAGTGCACTGGGCATGGTGGTATGGTGGTACACATTTTTAATCCCAGCTGTCAAAGAGACAGGCAGGTAGATCTCTGAGGCCAGCCTGGTCTACAAAATGAGATCTTGGACTTAAAAAAAAAAAAGTTGGGGAACATTTGGTATGCGTGAGGCCTGGTGGGTTCAGTCCCCAACAGCACCAGGCAGGGTGGGCTTTCCGTACAGCTGCCCTACTGGCCATCCTAGCTTATCAAGGCACATTGAGACTTGCATCCCCTAGTGATGGGGAGGTGTTTCGTCTCAGCTATCACATCAGGAGACCTCCGTACACATGTGGGGGCGGGTGGGGGGGCTAGACCAGGAAAAGAGCCAAATTCAGAAGTTGGTCTATTGTGTATAATTTTTACACTATAGTAAAACTGAAACCAAACGATCTTAAGTTGAGGACTGTTACATCATTTAAGACTAATTTCCAAATGACTGCTTTTAACTTGGATTTTTTTTTTCCTTATCAATTTCCTGGGCTTTATGATAACTGGTAGGTTACTGTGGAGGCCATTCCTTCTCAGAGAAGTGAACAGGCTGTCTCAGGAACACTTTATTTGGCTGTCTTCCTGAACAGACCCATTCGAACAGCTTAAGTTCCATTTTTATTAAATATTCATCATTGGAAAACAGTTATAATGAGTTCTTTGGAACTTCTCTCCAAAGACATCAGGGTATGCTGTTACATACACAAATAAAAAGCAAAGCTACCCACTCACCTACCTGCTCAAGTGGGATCACAGAATCATTTTCTGCAAAAATGAACAACGTTGGGTTCTTCAAATTATAAACATCTTCAGAATCTCTGATGATGCCTGGAAAGAGTTGAGGGAGATTGACTTCCTCAGAAAGTTGCCTGGATTTGGTGTGGTTTTTCAAAATAAAGTATGTGGTTAGAGACTGTCTTCATGTGTGTAGGAGGGATATGCATGTGTTCATGTGAGCGTCCACGTGGGCTCTTGTGCACATGTGTAAGTGTAGAAGCCAGATGTCCATGTCCGGTGTCTTGCTTATTCACTCTCCATCTTATTTTTTGCTACAGGGTTTCAACCTAGGTCTTTAAGCTAGAGCTTAAAAGATTCCTCTAGACTGGCTGGCCAGTGTGCTAGAAGGATCCTTCTGTCTCCACCTGCCCAGGGTTGGGGCAGCACTCCCCTAGAAGACTTAAGCGATGCTGGGGTCTGAACTCGGGTCTACATACACACACATAACCAACTCAGGGTAGACATGCAACCAACATTTTGCCGCCTTAACCATCTCCACAGCCCTTTTGTGTATTTTCATTTTTAGCAATTCTACAGGAGCCTAGCCTATGAAATTCTGTAAAAGTGCAACTGATTTAGCCAAAACTTTCTACTCTACACCTTGTTTAACAGAAACCAGGCCAATAAAAGGCACTATGGGCTGCTTGGTATGTAAGGACACAGCAATCTGAGACATTCCCTCTCGAGATATTAATCACATCAGGTCATAATTTTGAAACCACTACTCTAGAAGTTTCTACACAGACCCCACATGTGTTCTAGTTTCAGTGGACTAAACAGTTTTATTCATAAGAACTGCCATTGGACCATGCTAGTGTTCCAACAAGACCCCAAGGGTACAATGTTCTGCAGGTTATTATGTAAAATTCAGCACTCTAAATTTAAAGGTTAATTAGTGCAAAGTATTGCTCTTCCAGGCCCAGGGCAGTCCCCAAGTGTTCTTACTTGGAGAAAAGCAAATTCATGTACTGTTGGAAGAATAGGCAGGAAAAAAACTAGTGAAATGGCTCACTTGCCACACAAGCCTAGGGACCTGAGAACCCTCATAACGTTTTCTGGCTTCCCTACAGGCAAGGGCGCACTCGCACGCACGTGCGCACGCACGCACACACACATACACACACACACTACGTACACATGATTATAATCGATTTTTAAAAGATTAGAGACAATTTTTCCCTGCTTCCTGCCAGTGTGACAGCAAAACTAAGTAACACACAGTGCTTCTTCTTCCAATTACTCCTCTCTAAAGGGCAGGGCAGTGAGCCACAGGAAATATGGCAATGCTCCCTGCCCCTCTCTAGCAAAGCCACATAATGGGTCTGGATGTCTCAATGTCTGCCATAACCTGCTACGCACATGCTGCAGAATAGAAGCCAGCAGGTGGCGCCAGAGAGGCATGCACCCAGGAGCACCTTTTAATTCACCCAGAGACACCCTTAGCTGGCCTTCTGTCTGAGGCCAACTGGTCATTTATTGCTCTGTTGTTTGAGACTAGCTCTCACTATGTAGCTCATGCTCAACAAAAACTTTCAGTCCTCCTGCTCCAGCTTCCCAAGTCCTGGGATTACAAGTGTGTGTGCCATGCCTAGCTTTATTTCCTTTTATGTAAGAAAATATTTTAGTTTTTTCTTACTACTGATATTAAATGAAATGTCATGTTAGGAAGTCCATATGACAGATAAGAGCTGCTCATGCATATGTAACATTTTGAAATAACAGTCATCTTTGTTTTTGACATTTTAGTCTGGATGCTTTTAAATTGTACATTCAGTTTGCTGTTTCTGTCAACAGAGCTCACGGTTATAATAACTTTTCTTTTGGCTCAATGTAAAGGAGAGATGGCTCAGCAATTAAATGAGTATTGGGTACTCTTCCAGAGGACCCAGATTCAATTCCCAGTACCCACATGGTTTCTCACAACCATCTATAACTGTAAAAGGGATCTGACAAGCTCTGGCCTCTATGGGCACAAGGCACACACATGGTGCACAGACATACATGCAACATACCCATACAAATTTTTTAAACCTGCTAATGTTTTTAAAAGTGAAAGTTGCTATTTGTACTTTAAAGTGGACTTTGTTTTTTTGTTTGTTTGTGTGTGTGTGTGTGTGTGTGTGTGTGTGTGTGCATTCGCTGGTGCAGAGGTGCACATGCATGTGGGAGTCAGAGGACAATCTTAAATGTGTTCCTGGGGAGACTTTCCATCTGGATTTTGAAACAGGATCTAGAACAAGTAGGCTAGGCAAAATGCCCAGTAAGCCAAAAATCTCACCTGTCTCTGCCTCCCTGAACATGGGTTCTGGGGACCAAATTCAGGCTCTCATGCTTGCAAGAGCCTGTCCCCAGCTCTATTTTCAGATTCTGAAAGCCATGCTAAGCTGGTTTATCTCATGCCATTGGGTTCTGGGGACCAAATTCAGGCTCTCATGCTTGCAAGAGCCTCTCCCCAGCTCTATTTTCAGATTCTGAAAGCCATGCTAAGCTGGTTTATCTCATGCCATTGGGTTTTCTATCACAGCATGTGGGAAAGGCCTGTCACTCAGCCATCCTCCTGCTTTCACTGAGTAAAATGTACCAGGCACTTACCATAGACAGACACCCCAGCCCTGACTTCTGGGTATGTCAACATCACTTGGTGCACAACAACACCCCCCCAGCAGAAGCCTACAATGCCAATCTTCTGGGCATGACACTGTTGTCTCAGATATCTCAAGACAGCGTCGACCTCTCTGGAACAGAAAAAGAAGCATTAAAACAGGGCTGGCCTGTGGACCCTCAAGGTCACTGGTAACTGGGATGTCTCCGTGAATATTACAGAGATCCTAGAAAGAAGCTGTGACTGCAAGGCTGATTGACTGCTTAAAACTTCAGTGGCTGTGGAGTGTTTGGAATGTTGCAGGTCTAGAGCCTAATTACAGTTTATCTTGGGCTACCTTTAGCCCACTAATGAGCCATTCTGTGCCCACTTCTGTGTTGGCTCTAACTCCTGTAATTAGCAGATAAAGCTGAACCTAACATCCTGATAAACAAATGAAAAACTTTGGAATGTATCAACTCAACAAAACCTTGTTCTCCACCAATCAAAGAGCCAAGGATGCTATCAGGTAGCCACCTAGGTCCGGCAGCTGAGATTCCTCTACTATGCTATAGCTACCTAATTAATATTTCCACCAATGTATTTGAAACATATCTTGATTTAGAATTTACCTTTGTTCTGTTTTGTTCTATAAAAACTTTATGACACTGCTTCCGCAGTAGAATGTGGAATTTTGGGTAAACTAGACCTCTGTAGTTTCAGTCCTCTTTGGTTCACACCTGACCAATCAGAGAAGAGCAATCTCCTGGTCAGAACGATGGGTTCCATGATGGCCTACAGAGCCAATCATAATTGAGGGGGGCAAATGAGATGCCCTTCATGTTGCAGGGAGAGAAGCTATGGAAGAATGGGCTGCCTCTGAAGCGAGAGCTTCCTGAGAATGAAGCTTGCACACAAGCTGATCAGTGATGGAAGAATTAGATCTTTTTAAGCTATGGACCACTTCCTACTTGAACTCCAAACTACCTCCCTTGGTTCTGTAAACCAATAGCTCTTTTAACTGCTGATTCATTTGGGGGGTGCCCTAGCACTTACAAACAAGCACCTAGGTGGATGCAGGACTTTGAACTCATCACTTCTCAGGGAGGTGAGCAGCTGTGCTTGCTGGGGCAGTGGAGCAAGCAGCGCATGTCAGTCTCCATCCTCACAGTGTGCTGGAGCAAAGCTATTTCCCATCATGCTGTGGGAAGGACTGTGTCTAGGACCAACTGAAGTCCAACCCCACAGGGAGGGAGGAGATCTGTGGTGAAGCCCAGTTCATCTGTCTCCTCAGGCTGTGTCACGTACAGAACCAAGCCTGCTGATAACTTACCGATTAAGTTTTCTAGCATTTCTTGTTTTCAGCCACTCAGGGAAGGTGGACCAGTCGCCAGCTGGGTCCCAAGGCTCTTGCCCCCGGAAGAAGTCTGGAACAATGGTTCTGTAATATGTAAATGTAAATATGGGCACAAATCAGCCTTTGAGTCGCCTGAACTCAATGTTTGTCAGGTTTATTAAGCACCTTGTTAGATTGCTAATTCTAGGCAGAGGGAAGGAAACACCTGGGCCCTGAAGGCCACCCTTGATTGCAGCAGAGGTCACCTAGACAGACTGCGGACTCCACAACTGCGAGCATACAGCTTCCAGCCACCTGGGTGTGACTTTGCTCTAACAAGAAACAAGGCCATCAGCACGGACACTTCTCGAGAGCTATTCCAGTGCAAGGGGGAGACCAGGACCCATGAGCAAGGGGTGTGTACCCTCAAAGGTCCTTCCTGCCTCCATGGAGTTTTGTTGCTCTCAGCCAGTCCCAGCCTTTCCTGCCCTTGACCACTGGCTTCGGCCAAAGGGCGCCACTGAGGACTATGACTAGTCCCTGTAATCAAGTAACGTTCCCCAGCTTTGGCACAGGTTGCCAGTCTCCTGCCCCAGGAGTAAAGTCCACAGCAGGTTCTAAAACAGGCTACGGAAAGGGTAAACAAAGTAAAGATTAACAGCATGACCTCTACATGCTCACCATGGTGAGTGTGAACCCTCACCCATACAGACATAGAGGATCGAATGACAGCAGACCCAGCCTTAGGCTGTGATGAGTTTTTCTTTTTAAAAAGGGTCTGAGTGTGGCTGTTTGTTTGTTTTTGGGTTTTCGGTTTTGTTTTTTTGTTTTTTGTTTTTTTTGTTTTTTTGCCATTTGGGTCTGAGCTCTGTATCTATGCTTTCAAGCCTTTATAACTTACTTTTTCCTCTGGTAACTTGACCCCGCCCCTTCGTTCCCCACTGAAAGATTTCTAAATGTAACGCTTTTAAACCTCAGTTAGCTCAAAAGGTTAAGAAGGAAAGGGGCAGAAAAGAAACGAAAGAGAGAAACCTTTACAGCCCTTTTCCAGCTGTCTTAATCTGTCTAAGCCTAGGGAACTGAACCAACTCTACACCCCTCTGAACTCTGGACCCCTCTGGTTCAGCTTCTCTGGGCAAGGCAGTTACTGAGAAAGATCTAAATTGTAACTTTTCTAAAATCCCAGTTAGTCCACTTTATCTGAGCTTATTTCGGCCTGCTTTACCTCTCATCAGCTTCTGAGCTCTCTTTCCCTGTCCTACTTCAACTGCCTTTCCAACTGTCACTCTCTCTTACACACCTCCCTCCAAGCTGTTCCAAGAAGTCCAAGTGGCATGCAACCACAAGGTGGGGAAGGCCTCTTCTTTGGCAAAGCCTTACTCTACAATAGGCAACTGGCACAGTTTGGAAATCTCAGACTTTATTAATCCTAGTGCTTGGAAGGGCAGAGGCAGGATTGCACATTGGAATCCATGCCATTCTAGAAGCCAATCTATGAGGCATGGAGCCAGGGCCACAGTCTCCCAAAGTAAAGAGTAATCTGTGGCTGAGATTTGAGGGACCAGCGTCTCTGCTGCACAGGTGGGCAGAGCACCATGGCTTGGACCAGAAAGGTCGGATTCATGTCTCAGTACCACCGCGTACTGAAGTGAGACCTTGACAAGCAACTGACCGCTTTTATCCCTGATATTTCCACCAATGTATTTTAACAGTGCCTTGACTTATGACTTTCCCTTGTTCTGAGTTGCCTTCCAGGGAGACCTGAGAAACCCACACTGAGGCTGAGATGCTTTGAGAGCAACTGATGAGTCCAATGAGTGTGCACAGGTGTGCTGGTTTGTGACTGACTGGGGAGGGCCCTTCATGGGGAGAGGACCCTCTGTCCAGCATATCTGTAAGGGCCAGCTACCCCTGGGGACCTGATGCCCAGGGATTCTGTTGCAAAGAATTGCCTCCATCAGGTCCGTGTTAAATTTAAAAGGGCAGTTCCCACTTCCCATCACTGAGATAAGGAAATGGATAAAGTAAATGAGGATACAGCTCAGTCTATGTCGGGGTCTTGGTTTTGTCTTTTTGAAAGGAACAAAATGGACCACAGAAATTCAAATGAATTTAAACAAAGAACAGAACTTCATACGTACGTGTATCCATTTCTTGCAATCATGTCGGCCATATACCTGGTGTTGGGCAGCTGCCAGCCAAATATATCCTGAACCACAATCACAGCTTTGCCTGCATCCACAGGGGACCGGGTGATGTATGCCTTGATGTGCTCAACCTGAACTTCCTGCCCCATGCCACCATATTCTAGCTTGTGACCAATGTCACATGGGCAGGGGTTAGCTTCGTTAGCCATTGGGAGTCCTGACGTCAGTCTACAGAAGGAATGAAATACTCATTTCATGCTGAGTGGTACAGACCTAAAGGATAATACATACTAATAAACTATCATCAAGATTACTGGAAAAAAGTCAGGCAGTGGTAGCTCATGCCTTTAATCCCAGCACTTGGGAGGCAGAGGCAGGCAGATCTCTGTAAGTTCAAGACCAGGCTGGTCTACAGAGTGAGTTCCAGGACAGCCGGAGGTACAACAGAGAAACCCTATCTCAAAAAAAAAAAAAAAAAAAAAAAAAAAGATTACTGGAAAAAAACATCCAATTCCACCTATGGCATTTATTCTGAAATAATTCAATGATGTAATAGCTAATGCTGACTGTGACCTTGATTGGATTAAGAGGCACCTTAGGGGTTTAGTGAACCTATAGTTTCCAGAAACAATTAGGTCATGGCATTGGACTTATTCAATGCATTGGTCCCTTGATGGTTTCGTATGAGGGGATAAACAAGTAGTGCCTTCATGAAACATTGATGAGGACAGTCTTTTCAAACGGATGTGAGCAAACTTCCCATATAGTAGTAGCTTTGGTGTAAATCTCAACAAATATTTTATGTAAATGTTATCAGTGTGATAAAAGTCAAACTGGAAACGTAGCTCAGTTGTTCACCTAGTATGTATAAAGCCCAGAGTTAGATTCCTAGCACGACATAAACCAGGTGTGGTGTGCACCTGTGAAACCAGTGAAGTCAGGCAAGAATAGGGAATAGTTTAGCAACTAAGGATTCCACTTGGGTTGAGCTATGCACACACCTGTTTTCTAGTAACACACCTTGCAGCCTAGAAACCTTCCCTGCACACACTATGCACATGTATCCGCTCTGAACAATGCATGTAGCAACCTAGGACTCTCACTGGCACCAAGCTGCATGAACAACCCTCTCAGAAGAATGTAATGAGTTTCTCCTCTCCTTAACAATCAGCAAACTTACACAGATTCTATTCAATTATGCCCCAGTTGTGTTACAGTAGGAGGAGCTGATCTGGCTGATCTGGTCTCAACTGGTCTGGGGGTCATTTGCAGTAAGGCAAGCTATATCCTGTACATGAACTTTTAAAAAGAATCCTCTATTTGACATCTTGTGCCTATTCAGATTTGAGCATACATATGATTAAAATCAGGTGCATTATAGGAAGGAACATGCACAATAAAGAAAAGAATACTTAAAACTGCCAATCAAAATAGAGAACCACAAAAGAAAGAAAGAGGGAAGGAAGGAAGGAGAGAAAGAAAGAAGGAAAGAGAGAGAGAGAAAGAGGAAAAAGCCAGGCATAGTGGCACATGCCTTTAATCCCAGCACTTGAGAGGTAGATGCAGGAGGATCCCTGTGAGTTCCAGCCTGCCTGGTCTATATAGTTCCAGAATTGACAAGGCTACATAGTAAGACCCTTTGCCTTAACGAAACCAAAAACAAAAAAACACTCAAATTATCCCCCTACTAACCAAACTCTCCCTCCTCTCAAACTTGACAGATAGAAGACCAGTGTCACAATCAGGGCCCTTAGGTACTTTTTCAACCCTGTGGTCTCTTGTTACTCTTGATGGTGCATCTGACCTGTCTATTGCTTTGTTTTAAATAACAGTCCTTTGATATTTGGAAATTTGTGTGAACTTCTATCTTGATTCCTTGAATAAGAGACATAGAGCCTGAAAATGCCTGGCACAGACTCTGACCAGTTACCCTGGCTGGTAATTCAACTAGAATTTGGGAGATAGAGGCAGGAGGATGAGAAGTTTAAGGTTAGTTTCAGCTACATAGTAAATTTGCAACAAGCTTAGGCTATGTGAGAGTGACCAGGTCCCAACACTAACTAGCTAAATATGATAAGGTCATAATAAAAACTCAAAAGATTTGGAAGTCAATTATAAAGTTCAGGAAGTCGGTACAGTGGACTGCAGAGAACTCTTCAGAGTCTATGCTGCATGGATTCAGGACTGTGTGAAGGTGAGCTAAGCCTCAAGGAGACAGGGGAAACAGAACAAACTTACTGCGAGTCCACTTAGGCTGCTGTACCAAATACAACATCTCAAAGGCAACACATGGTCCCGAAGCCTAAGGGACCCAGAAGTCCACGTTCAAACTGACCGTCACCCCGCTGTCTGCAGCAGGCACTCTTTCTGATCCACAGACGTCACCTCTTCCCTGTGTCCTCAGATGGCAGGATGACACACAGGTCTCTGGAGTCTCTTATAAGGGTGCCCATAAAATCCTAAGAGGAGCTGGGCCCTGTGACCCTTTCCCCTCCCACGGAGCCCACCTCATGATAGCATCGCCTTCAGGATTACGTTTCCATGTGATTACTTTGGAAGTACATATACACTTCGATCTAACAAATCCTTCAAGTAGATGAACAACAGAAGAGACTGAAAACATTCAATTCTGACCCCTTGAAGAGTTCTGAGCAAGGCTCATATACAGCCAAGATGTGACTGAGAGAGAGAAAGCCATAAGCAAAGGAATAAAGCATGGGGGCACAAAGGACGCAGTGGAGGAGAAAGACAAAAATAAAAAATAAAAAGGATAAAATAAATATAAAAATAAATATATAAAATATAAATATGTTATATATATATTTATATATCTTATAAAAATAAATATATAAATGTAAAAAATTTTCAAGGTGTCCAGCACCTGAAGAGTGGTCCCAAGGTTGCCTTCCGTCCTCTCTATGCATGTATATAGACACACACACAAGCCACAGAGATAGAGTAAACTAGACAACATCTGTAATTAGTGGTGACATTCCATGGATCCAAGGAGGGGTGAAAAACAGAGGCGTGACTGCCCCACGGTGGACTGTGGGGAGCCAGGGTGGCTTCATGCACCCACGGAACTAAGAATCCGAGAGGTGGGAACCTGACACCAGAGGGAAGACACCATCCTAGGCACCGCAGGCCTTGTTTTCCAGCAGGGTCCTGGTGGGTGCAGGTGCTGAGTGGGCAGAAAGGCTCCGTGGGGTTCTGTAAGGTCACCCCAGAGGGCAACAAGACACAGCTGATCCGCAAGAGAAGGACGGACTGGCCATGGAAGGAGCAACAGAAGCCACATGGAGCTGCCCAGCTGAGAAAACAAGTCACACAGGGCCCCTCCCAGCACATCGGAGATCACATCCGGAGACTCCAAATCCAAGTGGAGGACGCAGAATTAGCCTGTTCTGTGCATTTGCAGGGGAATGCTTATCCTTTACCATTGGACTAAGACAGGATTTCTGAACTGAGACCCCAAAAATCATACCATCGAGGAAAAGGCTAGTAAACTTCAATTCACTTCAACCAACTGTTAAGGAAAAAAAGTAGGTGCTGGAGAGATGGCTCAGTGGTGAAAAGCATTTAACTGTTCTTGCGAGTTCAGCTCCTAGCATTCACATTAGGTGGCCTGTAACACCAGTTCTAAGGGATCTGAAGCCCTCTGACCCCGAGGACACCAACGTGCGTGTGGTACACATAAACTTCTGCAGGCACACACACGGAGACAATGAGTAATTAAAAAAATAAAGCTACAAAGAACTGAACGTTGAGCGGGTATTTAAAGATGTGGGTATTAAAGATGTGGTGGGTGAGGGAGGGTTTGCCGGTATGTTGAGGAGTCCTGTCTTTCTTAGACAAACGACACCTGTACGGACGAAGTGACCAGATATCTGGGACCTGCTTCCCACTGCCGTGAAGTGAGGAGAGGATGTTCCATGTTTCATCAGAGTCTTCAGTGAGTTCAAGAGCACCCTAGTCTGTCCACTTAGATTTTTCACAAGTTTTTAAATGTTCACTGTAAAGAAGGCAAGTTACTAAGAAAATAATTAGAATTAATAAAAAAAAAATTAAAAAGCAACGCACTGAGGGGGCACAGGCAGACAGACCTTTGGAATTTGAGGCCAGCCTGGTCTACATGGCAAGGTCCAGGCAAGCCTGGGCTATATAGTAAAATGCTGAATAAATACATAAATAAATAAACCCATAAAAACTCAGATATTTTGCACAAAGAGAAGAAACAGCATAGATAGATGTGGGTGCGAGAAAGTGACAGGGTGATGTGCACGCTACCACACATTAGTGAAGAAACAACGTTCCTGATGGTACTCATGGTGACAACAATTGGATACAATGCCACTACAAGCCCAAAAGAAAATGGAGTCAATTGTGAGTTTCTTAATTGTTGTGAGTTGAGCAGTGTCCTTTTCAAATGCAGATATGTTCAAACCCTGATTTTACTCTCTAAATATGACCTTAATAGTGGGGTCCTTGCAGATGTATCGCATCAAGATGAGGTAAACCGGAGTGGGATCAGCCCTAAAGCTGATGGCTGGTGTCCTAAGAATGGGGTGACCTGTACAAGCATGTAGACACATGACGAGAAAGCCACATGAAGAAGGAGACCACTGGAAGCCACCAAGAGCTGGGGAAGGCAGGGAAGGATTCGCTCCCACATGTCTCGTAGGAAAAGAACTCTGTCCTTGTCTTAATTTCGGATCTCCAGAACTGAGAGGATACATTTCTGTTGTATTATTATTCATTCCGTCTGTGGAAATAAGCAGCTGTAGGAAAGAAATGCAGTCAGAAGAGGAATATTACAGAGTTGTCACTTAAAACTGAATCCATATTTACCAGTACAGTGTCTCAAAACATGTGTAAAGAGACATTGTCATTTTGATACCAAATGTACATTAGGAACTAAACATAATGTATTATTAATAAATGTACTATGGTTAAAGTATCATATCTGAGAATAAATATAGCGGTGATAGGGAAGAGAGATTGCCTTGTATGTGTGAGGTTGTGTTTCCTGAAAGGCCTTGTTTTTTGTTTTGTGTAGGAAGGTCTCATATAGATCAAGATAGCCTTAAATTCACTCTGTAGCCAAGGATGGCCTTGAATGTCTGTTTTTTCTGTCTGTGATTCCCAGCTGCTAGGATTACATGCATGTACCATCAGGCCTGGCTCTAAAAACTTTTGACACAAAAATAACACAAAAAGAAAACATCAGGCACCTATTATCCTAGCAGTGGGTAGGCAGAGGAAGGTGAATCTCTGTGGGTTTGAGGCCAGCCTTTCTACATAGTTTCAGGACAGTCAGAGCTACATAGTGAGACCCTATCTCAAAAAAAGGGGGGAGGGTAACATATATCAAAATTGGGCTATATGTTTGGCTGATAAATCGAGTGGTTGTTAAATAATTTGCTACATTCTACTGAATATTCTTAGTCTTAGTCTTTCAAATTTACGGAGGGAAATGTGAGATTTTTTTAAGAGGCAAGAAAGTGAAAAGTTACTCAATCAAGCAAGGTGAGTAATTTTCTTGGTCTGTTTTCATAAGCTACTTACAGAACAATCACCAGTTAGACATAACACAAGAATCAGCATCAAGAACCATGCCAACTGGACTGTGCTGAGACTCAATTCCAAGGACAGATATAAGGTACATGCCTATCATACCAGAGTTCAGCAGCCCAAGGCAGGGTATGCTGCTTAGTTTTTGTCAACTTAACACAAGCCAGAGGCATCTGGGAAGAGGAACCTCAATGAGAAAATGCCTCGGTCATATTGTCGTGTAGGCAAGTCTGTGGGGCATTTCCTTGACTGATGGATGATGTGGGAGAGCCACCTCTGGGTGGGGATCCTGGGCTGTATAAGGCCACTCATATGCCCTTAGGTCTGCAGTATACTTCTGAGATCTCCTCTGCTTCAGCCTTCCACAGAAGCTGAGGGTCTGAGCTTAGGCCCTCCAAGGTGTCTGAGTGTGCTTCCTTTCCTCTAAGACTTGGATTTCCATTCAGGCAGTGGTGCACATGCCTTTAATCCCAGCACTCGGGAGGCAGAGGCAGGCGGATCTCTGTGAGTTCGAGGCCAACCTGGTCTACAGAGTGAATTCCAGGACAGCCAGAGTTACAACAGAGAAACCCTATCTTGAAAAACCAAAAAAAGAATTTCCGTTCTTGGTTCTAATGTTTCCCCTTGACCCCACATCATTATGAAAATGTCTTGGAAAAAGCTCTCAAGGATGACCAGTTTGCCCCATGCATTCATGTGGGCAGAACTGAAGTGGCCTCTGCAAGAAGTGGAGTCAGGCCCAGTTCACCTTGTACACAGCTCTGGGCAGAGGAGGAAAGTGAATAGTCCAAAAAAGGAAAGAGCAGGCAAGCAAGGAGGTTGAGTAAGGTAAGGGGAGCACAGTAAGCAGCACTCTTCCTTGGCTTTTGCTCAGTTCCTGCTTCCAGGTTCTATGTAGAGTCCCTGCCCTGACTTCCTCAGCGATGGGCTGTGATGTGAAAGTTTAAACCAAATAAAACTCGTTGCTCTCCAACTCGCTTTTGGCCGAGGTGTTTTATCAAAGGGGATGAGGACACAGAGGGTACAAGTTAGCTTGGAAGCCAGACTGGGTGGGTAAGAGACAGTGAGAGACCCCCATTTCAAAACAAAAGAAGGAAGAGAAAGCAAGCCAGTCCTGGTTCTACCAGCTACTCTCTTACCTGCACTCCACTGTGAGGACCCAGGGGAGTCTAGCTTCTTCAAAGCCACTGGTAACAGGATCTTTTGACTTGATATCCAATTACAAAAGGAATTTTTACATCCAGGAGAGCCAAGATTTTTCTCCCACGGAATGGGGTAGAGCCAGCATTGGCTAAGAATGCTATGTGTGGAAGACTGGAATCCTGTCCAGCTCCTTCACATGGTCTCAACTGCTGAGCCCAGGCTAGGAAGCAGGAGCCAAGTGTACTCTGGACAGGGCAGGCAGTTTCTACCCACCGGCTGGCCTGTGGGGGGTCCAGGCTAAGAATCAGAAACATGTGCTTGGCCCTTGGCTGCCCACCTGCTTTCTGGGTCTTCCTTCAGGATTTCTGCTTTTCCCCATGACACGTTTTCTAAAAGATAAGTTTCAAGAGAAAGCAAAGTCCTTAGTCTCATATAGATGTAAAAATGACCGACACACCCCACGGCTAGTGGGCTAAGTTTGAGGATTGAAGGATATATTTCAAAGATCTGAGTGAGCACAAGCTGTGGAACTCCAGGTTCTAAGCACAAACAAAGCACTTCTCAATTTTATTACTAAAGCAAGCAAAACATGAGGTGATGTTTACAGTTAGCTTAAACAAATACAAGTAGAGTAAGGGAATACACTTAGTGATATGTCTTATCATCTTTGGTCACGTGAAAAGAGTCAAGAATATTCCTCCCAGCCTTTTGCCTTTCCCACAGAGATTATGTGGACATGCTAGGGCATCTTCTTCATGCACTAGCTTTCACGTGCACTCACTCATCATAGTTTATGCACTTCTTTCTAGAAGGCTACCTTGTGGTAGCCTACACTCTGCCCTATCCATAGTTCACAGTAAGTTTGCACCTGGCGGGGAGCATGGTGCAGGAGAAAAAGGGATAGATGTTCTAACAGGCTGGAGTATATGCCCTCAGGAAGGTGGAATAAAGTTCATATGGATACAAACTTGCTTCCCCAAGAGGGGAGGAAAGAGATTGTATAACAGGCAGGATATAATTTAGAAATCTATCAGCCTACAAGTTACCCATGACCTACAAAGAATTGCAAAATGACTCAGATAAGTGGAATATGGCTGGATTCCAAAAGGCAGAGAGTGAGACACAGAGGAAGGACACTTTGTACTGAAACATGGTTTCTTCTGAACATCCCTGGGTCCTTCGCAGGAGTGGCAAGGCTCCTGTTCCTTTGTATAGGGGGAGGGGCTCATTAGCTGTGTTTGAGGCCAGGCCCTTCAATTAGGTCTGTGGTCCCCACTGGCAGAGCCTCCAGAAGTCACGGAGCTCTTTGTGGCACCAAGTAATACTAGAACATTCCCCTTTGGAGGACATCCTGATGATATCTGCCAGCAGGACAAAGTGCTAGATTCTCCCATAAACACACATGGAAAACACTGCAAATGTGTGAATCGCAGGCTCTCTCCTGTACTAGAACACTTGTTGCCCCTGTAGACCTGCCTTCCTCAGGCAAATCCTTCTATAAATTATAAGCCAAAAGACAAGGTGGCTGGGGGTATCACTCAGCTAGTGGAGTGCTTGTCTGGAGGCATGAAGCCCTGGATTCAATCACCAGATCGCAAAAATACAGTATGGTGGCACAGACCTGTATCTGAGCACTGAGGAGGTAGAAGGTAAGAAGTTCAGGGTTGTCTCTGGCTACATAGGGACACTGAGGCAGCCAAGGCTAGTGACCTTGTCTTTAAAAACAAAACAAAAATAAGTAAATAAATAAAATAAAATTCCAAGAGGACTCTTGTTGTAGGTGCAACGTGCAAATTTCAAGGGCTCTTTCACCCCATCCAAGGGTTCTCTCACCCCATCCAAGGTCTCCCACATCCCCTCCAGGAGCTCCATCATCACCTCCAAGAGCTTCCCACGTCTTCTTTCTCACAGACACCTCTCTCTGGGGTCTTCCTGTTGTGGGATATTTTACTCCTGTGTGCTATTTTTGGTTTGTAAAAGGGCTTTGATGCCTTGCAGAGTGTGAAGCCCGATGCCTTGCAGAGCATTGGAAAAACCAACCATGGACTCATATTAAGCAATTGGACAATATTAACAATTGGCACACCAACGCATGACA
The DNA here is from genome assembly GCA_026225945.1 of Cricetomys ansorgei. Taxonomy (NCBI): domain Eukaryota; kingdom Metazoa; phylum Chordata; class Mammalia; order Rodentia; family Nesomyidae; genus Cricetomys; species Cricetomys ansorgei. Next base: position 23,529,428 of record JAMJFZ010000107.1, on the reverse strand, counting down.
AGAACACATGTGGGACATGAGACTCCAGGGACGGATTCAACAACGGAAAGGACAAAAACGCGGGACAGCAAGAGCTGAGGCAGAGGAAAGAAGAAAAGAAGAAAAGAATGCACGCGAAAGGTAAAGTAAGCTCAGAGTAAAAGGTAGTTAATAAAGGAGTTAAGTTAGAGAGAGAGAAAGAACATTAAGTTTAAAAGTAAAGAGAGAGAAACAGTTTAAAAGCAATTACTAATTCTCGTTACCTCAGGAGGTAACATAGCTCCTAAGCGGTCCGTAAAACAGAGGAAAAGTGTAGCAGATACAGGTTAAATACGGCTTCTTAAAAAAAGAGGAAAGCCAGAGAGAAAGAGGCAGAATTAAAGAAAAAAAAATGCACACAGATGCAATAATTTATAAAGTTTATTAATAAAGTTCCAGGAAAGGAACCACAGATTTGTAGACCTTCTATTAGAAGCGAAGGTAATAAAGAGAATGCTCCTTAGAAAGTGGGAGCCACAGTAGGAAAGACACAATAATGGAAATATACACAGAAGTCTCCTAAGGAAGGAGAGGATAAGTAAGATGGGAAAAGAAAATTTTCCATGTTAAAAATGGAAAATATTGTGACACAGGGCACTTGGGCTCTATATAGTCTCATTATGGAAGTCTTAGGAATGAAAGCAGTAGATGAAGAGATAAAGACTTCAACTGAGACTGGCATAATACAGATTATGGTTTTTGTTATCCTGGTATTTCACATTGTATTAACAATAACCATCATGGTATACTGTGCTCTTTCAAGGAAAATTGTCAGTACAGAAGGAAAAGGGAAATCTCCTAGCCCTTTACGGGAAGCTGACTTAGATACAGGAGATAAATTAAGAGTAAAATCAGAAAAATTTAAAATGGTGGAAAGAAAAGCAGAATCTACTTGCTTTTCACAGGAAACAGCCTTAAATAAAGAAAAAGATGAGAAGTAGGCTGAAAAAATGCAAACCTTGGTAACAAGATTAGAGCATTTAATGGAAGGAAGTTAAAACTTACCTCAGTCAGAGAATTCAGAGCCTACAACTCCACCTTATAATGAAAGGTGGCAGCCAAAGATTTTAAGAAAACCAACTCTGGCTTACCTAGTGACTGTGCAAAGAATGCCTACTAAGGAAAGGCATCCACAAGGGTATGATAAACTTGGATGGCAACCTGCAGAAATGCTAAATTTAAAGAGATTTAAAGAGGCAATAGTAGCCTGTGGAATGATTGGACAAACAATTGTTCAAGGTCTTAAAAATCAAAAGGTCAGATGTTTTGGCTGTGGAAAGCCAGGTCATTTTAAAAAGAACTGTAGAAAAATGGATCCTAGAAATAATATTTTCTCTGATAATAAGCCAGAAAGAAAACCTCAGTTTCCTGGAATATGTAGAAGGTGTGGAAAAGGCAAACACTGGACTCATGAATGTAGATCAACAGATATAGGAGGTACTTTCTTGCTGTGGGGAAAACGCCCCAGGGGGCTTGGCTTAAATTCCTATCACAGACAACATGAGCCATCGGTTTCCTATAGGCAACGGATTGACATATCCTCAGAGAGATTAAAGCAAGTAGCGACTGCAACAAAGACAGCATTGCTCTAGACCTTGCTATCAGGGATACAGCAACTGCAACTGATAAAACAGGTGAATTAAAAAGACTAAAAACAGATATTTTGGCAAGCATCTATAAATGATCAGAGACCTAAGTTAAAATTACAAACAAATGGAGTTTTAATTAAAGGACTGTTAGACACAGGAGCTAACCTGTGACGTAACCATCATCTCACAAGACTCCTGGGATCCAAACTGGCCTCTTCGGAGAGGTATCTACTCAGCTCTTAGGACCTGGAACATTTTCTCAGGTAAAACAAAACATAACAGGTGTCAAATGCACAAGACCAGAAAGTGGACTAGAAAATATAAGGCCATATGTAACAGATCTAGCTATAGACTTGTGGGGAAGAGACCTATTAAAACAATGGAATGTACAGACTAACACTCCTTCAATCTCAGAGACAACCTGTAAGATGAGATGCTACTGATAAAGATATTAAAAAATGTTATCAAGAACAATCACAGGCTGTCCAGGTTGTCCATAAGCAGGACATAACAGGTATTGATAATAATTCTCAGCCTGTTAAAAGATATCAATGGAAAGTTCATTCCCAAGGGTTGTCAGATAGGACAACCTATGTCAATATTTTGTACAAAAGACATTGGATATTTTATTGGCTGATCTTAATATAGTCACTTTAGAAAAATTGTTTAATATGGTGAAAAGAATTTTACCTTGTTGGGGACTACAGATAGCTCCTGAAAAGGTACAAAGAAGAGATTTTATCAATTATCTGGGCTATAAGATGAATCAACAGATCAGGAGAGATCAATTACAAACTCTTAATGATTTTTAAAAACTGCTGGGAGAAGCATTTCATGGTGATTCAGATTTAAATAGCCCAAGAAATTTAACAACAGCAGAAAAGGAGTTAACTCAGGTAGAAAGCAGATTACAGAATGCATATGTAAATTACCTAGACCTCAAGCTTGATTGTATGCTTTCTGCTGAGCTCATGATACAAAAGGAGGACAATATTTTAAAATGGATCCTTGCACAGAGTGACTCAGAAAGCTTGGGCAGAATCTACACTGCCTGTGTTAGAGTTTTTTTCTCAGCAGCCGCTTGGCTCTGGTTGTCAAATAACCAGCCCAGCTATGTTTAGGAGATTGGACCAAAAATTCAGCAATCTGGTCCTGGACCTCCAGGAATTTGGTATTTGGTTTTCCCTAGTTGGTAAAAAAGATTTATTTTACCTGTACTTGGAAGTTTGCTTATGGTTAATGTTGGAAAAAGTCCCAACTTCCTGGATTTGTCATGGACTACAAAAACCACAAGGCGTTGTGGTGGCTAGATGTCCCTGTTATCAGCCACACCTACAACTCAAGATGTTGGCATTCTAAATGATTGTCCAGCAAGAAAGGGACTGGATTTTAAAATTATACATGGTAAATAAAATTTCAGCTTAAATTTAAAAAAGAAAGGGGTATAGGATGTATCTGTAATTGGCTATTTTAACCTTAAATAATAAAAATTTTAATTTTAAAAAGATAATGTTTAAGCATTTTGCTCTAATAATAATAGCCTGGTGTGCGGAGACTCCACCCCATGTCGGGGGAAAGGTTGTGTTTTTGTCTTTTCAGAAATGAAACATCCAACTGAGAGTATCCAGAGACCACTGGGCTGAAGAGAGACATCAGATCAGAGTGTGCAGATTACTGCAGCCTTCAACTTCAATAGTCCCACGAAAATGGACCACTGAAGGCCTTCTTAGTTGCCTTTCTCTTTTGCTGCTTAAAGGTCTCCTTACAGCATTGTGAAAGATCAGAGGCAGTGGATTATAACTACAAAGAATTGATTTCCCCAGCTTAATACAGAGGCTAGTAGTCAAAGACGGGAATGTGAATTATGACATGAATCAACAGAAGACAGGGTGCTGATCATGCTATCAGTAATCCAGGGATGGGTAAGACTCATTGTTCACTAATTCTCTCCTAAGACAGGGACAAGGGGTAGTCTTCTTGAAAAGGGGAAATATGGAAAGCTTTTGGCTTCATAAAAACCATCTTGTCCTCTGAAATCATCTTGGAGACGACTCTGTAGCTTACAGTGAGCCTGTTTTGCAATACCAGAGCAAACATGCCAGTGGAATTGAGGAAGTTTCCACAGTACTCAACTGTGATGATGCAAAGGCAGACACAGGCTGACTATCATCAAAGACATTTGAACTACACGAACATTTTACATTGAACTTTTATTAACTTTTATTAATTGATGACCTTTGGACTTGATACGTGATGTTATGGGACAGTTACAATCATCAAAGACTTTTGAACTGCATGAGCAGTCTGCTAAACTTTGGACTTGATATTTAACAGACTGTAACTTTACATTTTAGCTTCATTTGATTGAGTCAATATTGCTCTTATTGTAAACAAAAAGGGGGAGATGTTGTGGGATATTTTACTCCTGTGTGCTGTTTTTGGTTTGTAAAAGGGCTTTGACACCTTGCAGAGTGTGAAGCCTGATGCCTTGCATCTGGTGCAGGCCTTGCTTCCTATGCATTTACACCTATGTGCTAGCCACTCAGATCTCCACAGGTAAAAGCCAATTGTTATTATAGTTAAAGGTGCCTGATCACATCAGAGGTCTGCGGACAAGGATCAGAGAAGACTCTGATCACCTCCAGCCGAGTATGCTAAAATATCATTGTGCTGTGATGAAGGCCTGGACGTGGAGAGGGGGCTTGGGGGAAAGGTTAAAGGAGCTAGCAGGGGAAGCAGGGAGAGCAAGCAGAATGGAAGCAGAAAAAGCAAGCAGAATAGGGAAGGAGACTGGAGAAGGAGAAGCAGGAGAATGGTGAGAGAGGATGGTGGAATGAAGTCTCTGCCTAGCCGCCCAGGTATTGAATCCCCTGAGATTTGACATGGCTTGTAATTAATAAAGAGCATTGAGGAAAACCAATGATGGACTCATACTAAACAACTGGACAATATATTAACATCTTCCCTTATTGGATGGCAGTCTGTACTTTCTGACGTCTTTGTTGAGTCAGTTAGGAAGGACATCAGCCTCTGCTAGGACTCACACAAAACCTCTGCTGTGGTCCCCTTTACACCCGGAGGAATGCCTGCCTTCTATGGAAGCAATCTTTTAGTGGCAGAACTCAGTATCACTTTTCCCCCTGGAAGTCATGGGTTGGAAAACATGTCAGAGTGTGGGTTTTCTGATTTCATGCTCTGAAGATTTAAAATAGCTCAGAAGTCAGATCACACAATGAAGTTGTCCAAAAGAAATGGAGAAAGAAGCTCAACAAGCTCAAAGCACAAACAGGATGACAAGAAGTACCTACAAAGAGGAGTTATACACAGGCTCCAGGTTCGAGGGTAAATTCAAGTCTGTAGAAAGGTGATGTTTAACAAGGAGGGACTGGCATTTTGCCAGGTTAAACATTGTATGAACTTCAGGGTTCCTGATTTTCAGTCCTGCCCTGGGGAAGGCAGAGCCAACTCTTAGCCTTAGGTGATTCTGCTGTCCCTCCTCCAGTTTTCCTTAGTTTTCCTACTCCTTAGTCTTCCTGACCATGCCTGTAATTTGCATCAGGTCCTAGGTTTGGATAGCATTTGATAGAAAGCTAAATGCTAGATGCACACAGTGACCCTCTTTAAAAAACGTCAATCACAGCTCCAACTTTGATCTGTTCTCTGGCTGATTTGCAGGCCCAGCAGACAGGCCGGTGTGTGCACAGGGCTCCTTCTGACTACCTTGTTTTAGACGGGCTCTGAAAACAACAGGTGGCCCTTTCTATCAGCAAGTGGATATAAACTGCATCGGCCAGTCTCTGCAAGGCCTGGGCCAGACCCAGTGGCCATGGAGTGTAAAATCCACTGTCTGTCTTGGCAAAGCTGACCCGACATCTAGGATGTCATATTTTTATATGACAGCACCTCTTCGCGTCTGTGTGCCCAGAAGAACTGCTGGGTACTGATTTTTGATGCAAATACCCTCGGGTTTGTTCACGGTTCAATGTTCATAAAAAAACATACAATCAAAATGTCCAGCCTAAAAGTAGTATTTAAGGGAGCGGTAGAAGAGTTCCTTGGGAACACGGCTTTGTGTTCAGAGCTCTCAGCTGTTTTAAAAGCTAACGTCTGAACACCTACAGGAAAATCTACTCAGAAGTAAAGGGTGGCTGAGGACTGGCTCGGGTTGTGGTCCTTGCCGTTTTTTTTTTTTTTCCCCAACGATATAGTGTCACGAAAGTTCATTTTGGAAAACGTACTTGGAAGTGCCTCACCTCTGCACCAGCAAAGCCCTTTGCTATACGGCAAACCCACGCGCAAGGTCCAGCAGGCTTGTCCGTCCGGTCCCCAGCGACCTGCACCTACCTTGTCTGGTGGAGGCGAGCGAGTAAGCGGGAGGCCGACGCCCCAGAGCTGTCCTCGAGGGGAGTGACGCGCGGAGAGAGGGAGGAGCCTCGGCCGCACGGGACGCGGTGACGGAGGCCGGGTCACCCGCGTTCCCGGGAAAAGCCGGAGCCAAGGGAACGGGGCGGGAGGAAGAGGTAGAGGAAACCTGAAATCAAGGGGTCCGCGGGGACCACGAAGAGGCTCGTTCCGGGGTGGAGGCAAGAGGGCAGGGTGTGAAGAGAGATGATGGAGGAAAAGCAGAGGTCTGAAGGGGAGCAGAGGGTGCTGGCACCTGTATGTCTGTTGTCAGTCACAATCAGGCTGTTTCAAGGAATAAGCTACCACATCTGTATACTTATCTCCCACTCCCATGTTCTCTTCATGTGACTCGGGTCCTGCCGACCACTTCCGTCGTCTACAGAGGAAAGTAGTGAAAGAAAACCTTGAGAAAAGAAAATGGAGCGGGTAGTGGCTTCGGTTGCCCTAACTTCCCCTAAGGCCTCTCCAGGCAAGGGAGATGAAACAGTGTTAATTTTCCTATGCTTCCTCGAAGTCATGGATACGGCCTCATGACCTTGCTCTGCGCAGAGCCTGTCTTCAGGACAAGCCAGGCAATTATACAAAAAGACTCCCAGGGGCAGGTGTGTCTCTGGGTGGGATCCCATGTCCACGACCTCCATTAATTGTCTCAGGTGGGTCAGGATTGCTCCTCTCCCTTACTAAACTGTCGAAAGATAAGCACAATGGAATGGGAAGGTGTCCTTAGTCAGTTTTCTACTAAAACAAAACATCTCTAAGTTGTTGGGTTTTCTTTTGTTTTTTTTTTTTTTTTTTTTTTTTTTGGTTTTTTTTTAGTGGGGGGGGCTAGTTGGGTTTTTTGTTTCATTTATTTATTTATTATTTTAATTTTATATGTATGGGTGTTTTGCCCTCATGTATGTCTGCATGCCTGGTGCCCTGGGAGACCAAAAGAGATCAGTGGATCCTTGGGACTGGAGTTATAGACAGTTGTAAGCCCCTGTGCCGGTGCTCAGAGCCAAGCCTGTGTCCTCTTGAAGAACCACACGTGCTCTTAACTGCTGAGCCATCTTTCAAGTCCCTTTTTGTTTGTTGTTTTTGAGACAGATTCTCCCTTTGTAAAATCCAGTCTGGCCTTGGCCTTGAATTTGCTCTATAGCCTTGTCTGGCCTTGAACTGTTGATGCTGTTGTCATTGCTTCCAAGTGCTGGGCTGCTGGTGTGTGTGTCACCACACAAACTGTATGACTTTTCTTTTTTTTCTTTTCTTAAAAAAAATTATATAGTTGGGCAGTGGTGGAGCGCACCTTTAATCCCAGCACTCAGGAGGCAGGGGTAGGCAGATCACTGAGTTTGAGGCCAGCCTGGTCTACAGAATGAGTTCCAGGACAGCCAGAGTTACAACAGAGAACCTCTGTCTCAAAAAAACAAGACAAACAAACAAGCTCAATTATATGAATAAGTGTTTTGCCTGCATGTGTGTATATATATGTGGTTGCCTGATGCCCTCCAAGGCCCAAAGAGGGTATTGGATCCCCTGGAACTGGAATTACAGAGTCCAGTTATAAGCTACCATGTGGGTGTTGGGTACCAAATCTGAGTCCTCTGGAAGAACAGCAAGTGCTCTTAACCACTGAGCCATTTTCCAACTCTTTGTTTCTTTGTTTTTCTTTTCTTTCTTTTTTTTCGGGGGGGGGAGGTTTTCAAGACAGGGTTTCTCTGTGTTGCTCTGGCTGTCCTCAAACTCACTGAGATCCTCCTACCACCAGGCTTCAGTTTCCTTTTTTTAAGAAATAAAAATAGGGTCAAGCGGTGACTTAGGAGTCAGAGGCAGGCGGATCTCTCTGAGTTTGAGGCCAGCCTGGTCTACAGAGTGAGTTCCAGGACAGCCAGAGTTACAACAGAGAAGCCCTGTCTCGAAAAACCGAAAAAAGAAAGAAAGAAAGAAAAAAAAAAGAAAGAAACAACTAAAACTGTTTTCAAGTATCGTTCAACACGTTTGAAACTCTGTAGACAAGGAAATAATAGATATGACTAATTACATATCATTTTCTCTATTTGCTAAATTTAGCTTCTTAAGCATCAGTACTAGTCTCTGATTTAATAACACTGTTATTAATAGATGGGATTTTATACTCTCGGAACTCTGCCTGCCAGTTTGTCACCCTGTGGTGAGCCCAGCTTGAGGGACTAAGTAGAATTCGGTAATGGAGAGAAGCCATCTCCGGTAACTGGGCCTCTGTTCATCTTTGGATTGAGGAAACTTGTTCTTCAGGAGCCATCACTGAGGATTCTCCTGCTCTTACTCTGGGCAACTCTTAGAAATGTCTCTGCTCTTTGTGCTTGTCCCCTTAGCTGCAAAGTGAGGGATTACACTGGATTTGGCCCTTACACTCTTTGAGAGGAGGCTGGCTAAACTGCAGGGCTGAGCCCTGACCACAGAGCTTCCATCCAGGGAGTCCAGATGGACCTCAGAAACTGAGCCCCTCAAGGCAGACACATATGCACACACCACACACTGCTATTGCAGGGGATTGGCTTATTTATTCAAGCTGCCTGTGAAGTGTTGCTAGGTAACCACATCCCAAGTGAAAGGCCAAAGTTGACACACAAGGCAGAGGGTTGGTAAGAAAGGATTGTGAGTCAGCGAAACCTAATGAACTAAGCCCCATGTTTGTTCCTCCTGCTTCTCACTGTGGTGATGAGGGCGTCCTGCAAAACCTCAGTGCTGTTCTTCGTGAAACTAAACTCATACATACAATTGTACAGAGAGGAAGAACACTGGATGAAAGCCAGATGGTTGGCCCCGGGGCTGCGTCAGCCAGTAGAGCCGCACCAGCAGGGGGCGCCACAGAATGACTATAGTCTTTCCTCCGTCTCTGGAAACACACACACACACACACACACACACACACACACACACACACACACACACACGAGCAGAGGGGATTCTAGGAAACAAGGTTCAATCTACATCAGGGGACACATTGTCAAACCGTCACACCATGGTGGATGCGTTTGCTGACCTCCCCTCCAGGACAAACACATTTCTAATTCTGTGTCTTCTATACATCCGTTCAGATGCTTTCACTGCGATGGGATTAGGAGTTGGAGTCTTGGAGTGGAGCTCAGAATAGTGTTAGTACCCCACAAGAAGGGACCAGAGTGCAGAGAAATAGAGCACACACTCTATTATAATACCCTTACCTCAGGCTCAGGGCTGCCTGAGAGGTGTGTGTTGTGTAACTCACCTAACCTAGGGTGGTTCTGTTATAACTGACTCTACGCCTGAAGACAGGTCACGCATTGCATGCAGGACAGGAGCACACGCGTGTGCACACACACACACACACACACACACGCAGGCACACGCCCAAACAACCAGTTCACACCTTCAGAATACTTTATATTCTAGTCTGAAGTGTCTGTAGTTGAATTACATACTACCTTGAGACTTGCCTGAAATAGATGATAGCTATGTGCATGTGTATGTTGGGTTTTCTTGGTTTTTTGGTTTTGTTTTATCTTTTGAGACAGGGTCTTACTGTCTAAGACAGGGTCTTAGCCCTGGATGTTCTGAAACTCACTAAGTAGACCAGGCTGGCCTTGAACTCACAGAGATCTGTGGTCCTCTGTATGCTCCCCCCCCCCCCCGGCCTATTTTAAAAAAGATTTATTTTTGTTTATGTATCTGAGTAAGTGAGTGCCATGAATGTGTGGGTGTCCTCAGAGGGAAGAAGAGAGTGTCGGGTTGCCTGGAGCTGGACCTACAGGCAGTTAGGAGCCACTTGGTATGTTCTATTCCCTGCTGGGAATAGAACACAGGTCTGCTGGCAAGTGCTTTTAACTTGTGACACTGGGCCATCTCTCCAGCCCCAGCAGTCTTATTTTTAAACGTCCTAATAATGAAGAGAAGTCACCAATGTGTCACCACCCAGAAGCACTGAGGGCAGCCCTTGTCATTCTTTTTTTTTTTTTAAAGCACACATTTCTTGTAATATCTGAAGCAGCAGCTTTGGGCATCAGCTGCTTGGTTTTGGACTTCACTGGAAACTCATCCCACAGCGAATATTTAACAAAGGCTGTTAAAGTCGGTGCGGGTTCCATCTTGATGTGCTCTCCCAGCTGAGTGAGCACCAAGCTTCAAGGTCCAACTCAGCAGCTGCCCCTAGTTACTCCTGCAAAGTTGTTTTTATTTTTCATTAGGAACCAAATTCCAGGGCCTGATGAATCCAAGCTGAATTAACAAAGGATCAAGAGCAAAGTTAAAACTTCTGACTGTGCCAGTCCCTGTGAAGAACACCGCCTGATCGTAAGGTTAGGGAAAGAATTTCCTCTGAACAACTTCTCCAAAGAAACTGGAACAAAATCAGGAGCGGCACTTTTGTCTTCAGGGAACCCGGGAAAAGAACCTGAGGGAGAGCACCCCCACCTCATCTGCTCCCACTTACAGGCTGCAGAGCCAGCCGCTAGGAGGCAGGCTAAGAAGTCCTGAAGGTGACTTGCAGGGCAGGCTGGGGGATAAAAGGGGAGGAGGGGCAGGGCTAAGGGAAAAGTAGCCTGGTTCAGAAGGTTCTAGAGCCACCAGGCCATCTTGTGCTTGGGCTGGAAAACCTAGGTTCACTTTATCTGTTTTTACTACTACGAAACAAGTATAAATATAGGGAGAAGTGAAGACACTAATAAACTACCACCTAGCCTGACTCAGATACACGTACTTTTAATATTTTACCAATTTTGTATCCTGTGTTGTTGTTTCTTTTCTTTTTTTTAGTTTTGTTTTGTTTTTGAGGTAGGGTCTTGTGAATTCCAGACAAACTTTGCTATTTAGCCAAGGATGACCTTGAGTTTTCACAGATGATTGTGAGCCACCATACGGTTGCTGGGAATTGACCTCAGTACCTCTGGAAGAACAGTCAGTGCTCGAAACCGCTGAGCCATCTCTCTAGCCCAGAATTTTTAATCTTCCCGCCTTCACCTACTAAGTGCTAGGTAGCCTGTTTATGTGGCGCCCAGGACTTCGGGCATGCTAGGCAAGCACTCTAACAACTGGGCTACACCCGCAACCTTTTCATCTTTCTGTTAAAAAAATTATTTTATGTGTATGGATTTTTGTCTACATGAATGTCTGTGTGCCACATGTAGTACCCTCGGAAATCAGAAGAGGACATCAGATTCCCCTGGAACTAGTTATAGACAGCTGTGAGCTGCCATGTGAATGCTGGGACTCAAACCCAGGTCCTCTGGAAGAACACCCAATGCTTTTAGCCACTGAGCCATTTCTCCTGTCCCCGTATTCCATTCTTTTTAAAGACAGGGTCTCACTATGTAGCCCTGTATGTCCTGGAACTCACTATGTAAACCAAGCTGGCTTGAACAGAGCTCTGCCTGCTTCTGCCTCTTGAATACTGGGACTAAAGTTGGGTGCCACCATGCCTGGCCTCTCTCAAGTACTGAAATTGAAGGCAGCATGATATTTTATCCTTTAATAATTCTATGACACTCACAGTGATCCATAATCTATGGGAATTCACACCTTGAATAGCCTTCTTCACTGTGCCATGACTGCCCTATGTAATCAATAGAAGATAGAAGAAATAATGGCAAATGTCTTCTTCTATTAGGTTATAAGAGACATCAACACTTGGCTTTGCTTCTCCTCCCATGCATGCCGTGTCACACCATAGCAGAGAAATGGAAAAAGAATTGGCTGAGTACGAAAGATAGAAATCACACAGAGCTGCTTTATGTTGTAACCTACTCCTGAGAGACTAGTTGAAGGCCTACTAGAACTACATTAATCTCTTCCAATGGCCAAGTCCGCAGTGACTTGCCACTAGGCAAGTCTCTTATTAAAGTTTCCTGCACCTCACAGTACTCTCAAATATTCATTCTCTCTCTCTCCGCTCATTTGTCACATGTCTATTCTAGAGAAGGAGCTGTCGTGCTTTGAGTGGGCCCATGGAAGGGCTTATATGATGTACGTAGGATGTGTCTGACTACACCCCCAGCTCACAACCTTCATGAGAAATGCTGAGCCAGCATCACCCAGCCAGGCCACTCCCAGGTACCTGACAGCTACAAACTATGCAACAATAAATTATGTTTATTGTTTTAATCTGCTAAGATTGTAGTTAAATTCTAGTGATTATTGCTGTCTGGAGTAGGTGTTGCTTTTACAAAACTTCATGTGGGGAAGTAGCTTTGGAACTGGACAAGAAACTTTATTGAGAGTGGCTGAGAGCCTTGGGCAGCCACAGCAGGTTTCCCGTGCTTGCAGGAAAGCGAGGCCAAGGCCGTGAGAAATGCAAGGATGGGATTTTCTGAAGTATGTCAGAACACTGAGCAGTTTTGCCCATGGCAGCCATGGGGACAAAAGTGGATGTACGGGGTGCTATAGTGAGGACATTTCAAATCAGAATCTTGGGGTTTGCCAATTTCCTCCAGTTGCTTCAGGTAAGATGCTGAAGGAGATACATTCAGCAAATTCAGTAAAACATGAAGCTGGCACTGTACCTGGGGAGACATGAGCAAGCATCTCTTCACTCCAGATAGAGAACCAATGACAGACCAAAATAAGTACACCACTAAAGTCTATTTTGGCAAACCAATGAATTTGTGGGGTGAGCAGTTATTTATATGATCAGAAATAACTCAAAGGCAGCTGTGTCATTAAAAGTCCACCCCAGCATGAGTAACAGCTCATAAAATCTCTACTGTGGAGCTCAAGGCATTACTTGTATACAGATCAACAGGTGGGAAAGCCTCTTCAGCAGTCCTTATTGCTTATCTGACCACAGGTTGGGCGGAGCTTGTGATATGGTCCGTTTCAGGGACTTCCTGGGGGTTTTGAGTTGATTACTTGAGTCTGAAGAGGCTTCATTAGCAGTCATTGGCTCTTAACAGAGGAAATGGCTACACAGCAGGAGCTGGGGCTGGGTGGCTCTGGGAACCGTCAGCCTTCTTAGAAGCAAATTACATATAAGGGTGACATGGCTTCCAAGCAAAGATCAGACGGAGGGGTCTGCCAGGAAAGCTGTGGCCCAAAGATCTGTAAGCATAACTAGAAAGCATATATTTAAGATTTCAGGAGCAAGAGGGGTAGCTCAGTAAGTAAAGTGCCTGCCGTGCAAACTGAGGACCTGAGGTCAGATCTGAAAACCCAGATGGAGTTCCGAGCATGACAAGAACCAGCCTGTAACTCCAGCCTGCGAGAAGGAGAGGAGAGCCAGCATGGCTGAACAGATGATAGGATCTCTCAGGATCTGTGAAAGACCTATCTCAAAAAGTAAAGGTAGAGAGAAATCAAGGAAAGATACCCAGCCTTGATTTTGAGCCCCCACATGTGTGCACACATACATACATGCACAGCTGCACATGCAAGTGCAAAACACACACACACACACACACACACACACACACACTTCAGAAATATAGACAGTCACCTCAGACAACCTTATCAACTAAGGGAGGTACATGGGTGCCATTCCTGACAGCCACTTACTTTTTGTAAATGTGTCTTTCACACTGATGCTCAGGTGCTTATTTTCTCTTTTCTCCATCTTGTTTTTCCTTGTCTGTCAATCCACTTCCTCTAGGAGAGGCTCATACCAAGAGGCCTCATAATAAATAACAGAGACTGTTGGCAAAGGTCATCACAGAATTAAGGATTCTTTCCAATAGGTTGTGTGGCTGTCCACTGGGGACACAGATCCTCGAACCCCAGTAAAACACCAGATAATCATAACCCTATATATGTATTGACGCTAACTTCCTGAGACACTCTGAGCAAGAGCTGCTGAACCACTGAGCTCAGATTCCTGACACTTAGAAGGTGTATGAACTACTAAATGTTGGGTAAGTAACATTCATTTGTTGAAAAAAAGATCTGTCTCTAAGCAACCCATGCTGACCTTGTTGTAGAAGTTTTAGTTATGTATAAAGTAATCATTTTGTGCACTGTTGAGTGAGGGACTGCCTAGGTCTTGGCATTTTGTATTGTCTGCAGGTGTTGGATTTATGTGGGGGATGTTTCATTGCTAATGATCTGCATGTGCTATCAGTAGAACACCTGAGGAGTTCAGTATCAATAAAAACACCTGAGTTCAGACACTCAGGGTTCCACTGTCCAGTATGGCACAGGCCAGAATTGTGGTTCCCACTGCTGAGCTCTGGAAAGGTTTGCACCAATGAATATGCCTCCTTGTCTCCTTGCTGAGCCACCCCAAAAGCATACTGCTACAGACCCCAAATTTATAATCTTCCTGCCTCCTGAGGGATGACCTCAGCCAAGTACCATCACACCTGGCAGTATTTGTATTCTGAGTCACTCTGTTTAATTGAGTGTTTCTGATGTTGTGACATCTGGTTCCTTGCTGACCCGGACATGCCCCTCCAGGACTGGCTGATTCCTAGAGACAGTGTTCTTTTCATCTGCAACTAACCAATCCTGAATCAGATCTTAGGGCTCCATTCTCAGGTGCTACTGGGGTCTCATACTCAGTACACTGACCACCAGCTCTTCAATCCAAGGTCAGATGCTAGACACCTAGAGATAGCCCTTATGCCTGGAACTCTCAGACATTACTCAGATGGGCCAAGCCCACCCTGCTTTTATGGAGTAAAAAGCCTGGGCTCATTTCCAGGTTTTGAAAACCTCCCATCCCTGAACTTGAAAATCACCAATCCCAGAGTTCAAAATCCTACCAATTCCTGAGCTTGCCCAAATTCAAAATTTGAAATCTCACCAAGCTCTACCCTGAAAAACTCTGCCCTCCAAAACCCTACATAAACCTGCTTCTTGTTCAGTTCTCTGCTGCTTCTCACCCAAGCAGAGGCAGTCACCCTTCTGTGTCTTTCCCAATAAATCTCTTGTGTGAGGTTTGTTGTGTGGTGTCACTTTGTGGTATTCCTTGGCTCTGGATTTCCATAATACCATCCTCTCAGAGCTGTACCACTTACAGCCTTGCCCATTTCTTCCCATGGAAACTATAGAAAAGGCTTCCTTTAAGAATACATCAATCAGAAACCAAGGAAACTCAGAAAACCAGTAAGATATACTTTAAAAACTTATCTTTCACTAAATTGGAAAAATCTTCTAAAATGCACAAATTTCTAGAGTCACGTAACTTCCCTAAATCAAACCATATGAGATAAACAACTTAAGCAGTTTTATGACAAGCAATGAGATCAGAGCAGTAATAAAAAATACTCTCAGCTAAAAAAAAGCACACTTTGCTCAATTCTACCAGACTTTTAAAGAACCAATACTAAATGTTTCTCAAAGTACTCCATAAAATAGAAGCAAAAAGAATGTTACCATACTCCATGCAAGGCCAGATTAACCCTAACACTAAAACAAAATACACACACACACATACACACTCACACAATTCCAGGCAAGTCTTCCTGGTGAACACAAATGCAAACACACTCTATAAAATATTTGTAAACTGAAATCAAAAACACATCAAAAAGATCATTTATCATGTTCGAAGTGGCTTCATTCCAGAGATATACAGTTTAACATATGCAAATCAATAGTGATATATACATCCCATAAATAAAACTCAAGACAGAAATCACACTATCATCTCAGAGATGCGAAAAAGGACTTAACAAAACCCAAAATTCCTTGACAAAAGCCCTGAAAATACTAGGAATAGAAGGACCATGTCTCAACATAATAATGGCTTATTATGATGAACCTACACCCTAACTATACTAAATGGGGAAAACTCAAAGCACTTCCACCAAAATCAGGAGCAAGACAATGGTTTCCACTTCCTCTACACATATGCAGTGTAGTCCTTGAAGTCTTAGAAAGAGCAACATAGTATAGGGGAACAAAAGAGAGACAGATGGGAAACAAAAAAGGAAAAGTCTTAATGGGCAGTTGATACATAAGAGATCCTAAAGATTCCACTAGAAAACTCTTTGATCTAGTTAACACTCTCAGCAAAGTATACAAAAGAAACACAAAAATCAGTAGCCTCTCTATGTATGAGTAACAAACATGTTTAAAAAAAAAAGTCAGTGAAAGAGGGCAGTGAGATGGCTCAGTGGGTAAAGGTGCTTGCTGCCAAGCCTGACAGTCTGAGTTCAATCCCCAGGAATCACATGATGTTAGGAAAGAAAAGAACTGACTCTAGAAAGTTGTCCTATTCCTCTATGTCCACCATGACAGCCATGCCCATACATGTGCTTTTGTACGTGCATGCAAACACACATACACACGCACTGTAGGGCTGGCCTAGAGCTAAGAGGAGGTTGAAGCAAGCTATTCCTTAAAATAAATCTGAATCTACCCACCTACCTACCTTCGTTTACCAGGATTGCTATAACTAAGTAACACAGATTGGGTGACTTCAACAATAGGCATATATTTTATCACAGTTATGGAGGCCGGAAGTTCAAGATTACAGTACAGCCAGGGTTGATATCTGGTGAAGCCTCTTCCTGCCTCTCATGCAGCTGCTGTCTGTGTGTCCTCATGCAGCTTTTCTTCTGTGCACCTGTGGAAAAGGACACACACTATTTGTCTCTTCCTCTTCTTGTAAAGACAGAGTCCTATTGTATAAAGGCTCCAGCCCATGACCTCATTTCACCTTCATTACTTCCTTCAAGACTCTACCTCCAAGTTCAGTCTCAGTGAGGGAAAGTGCTTCAACATATGAGTTCAGGGAAGAGGCACAACCCAATTGTAACTCTGTCTACCCATCCTATTTGTTCTTGTGCTGGGTAGTCTTATGTCAACTTAACACAAGCTAGAGTTATCTGAAAGGAGAGAACCTCAATTGAGACGATGCCTCTATAAGATCCAGCTGTAAGGCATTTTCTTAATTAGTAATTGATGGAGGCAGTCCCAGCCCAGTGTGGGTGATGCCATCCCTAGTCTGGTGCTCCTAGGTTCTATAGGCAGGCAAGTTGAGCAGGCCAATAAGCAGCACCCCTCCACGGCCTCTGCATCAGCTCCTGCCTCCAGATTCCTGCCCTGTTTGAGTTCCTGTCCTGACTTCCTTCAAGAATGATCAGCAATGTGGAAATGTTTAGCAAATAAACCCTTTCCTCCCCAATTTGCTTTTCATCACAGCAATAGAAACCCTAACATAGTTCTGTTTTTCTGGAAAGCCCCTAACTGATATAGACAGAATTGAAGCTACTACACACAGTTGCTCAACTGATTCCAGTGCTGAGCCTTATACTCTGTTGCTAACCTGCAGACTACTTAGTGGTCACACCTTGTTTTCAAATGAGAAAGACAGGGCTGCATCTTTTCTTTCACATGTAGAATCTAGAAAACAGACTGTGCACCAGAAAGGGGACTATTAAAGGGAAGGCAAGAGAGGGCCAGAAGGTTGGAGACAGCCTGTAACGTGTAGGTGAATATGATGAAAGCACATTTGTATAAAAATGTCTTATGGAAAGCCAGGCATAGCGGCATGCACCTGTAATCCCAGCAGATAGGAGGTTGAGGCAGGGGAATTGAGAGCACAAGGTTATCCTCAGTTACATAGTGAGTTGGAGGCTAGTCTGAGCTACATAATACCTCGTCTCAAAATATGATAATGTGATAATCAAACCCATCAATTTTTTACAATGAATATGCACAAAAAAGGCATAATAAGAAGGGTTTGCTTATTTAACACTCCCAAAAGTACTAAGGAAAAACCTTGACACATAAAGCCAGACATTATAAATGGCTGATCAATATTTCTGATGATAAAATAGCTTTGAAAAACAGCACAGGGGGCTGGAGAGATGGCTCAGCAGTTAAGAGCACTGGCTACTCTTTCAAAAGACCTAGGTTCAGTTCCTAGCACCCATATGGCAGCTCGCAGTTGTCTGTAACTTCAGCTCCAGGAGATTCAACTTTTACACCTTTACAACCTTTACACCTTTACGTACATGCAGGCAAAGCCAATATACATAAAATAAAAATGAGTACATTGTTAAAAAACAAAAAAAGAAAAACACTACAGTTTTATGAGTTAGAATGAAGAGAGGTTTATAATAGCTCTATTTATAATCATGCCAAATCAAAACCAGCTTTAGCATCTAATGAATGGCTTGATGAGCTGTTGTATGTCTGCACAACGAAATACTTCTCAGACATAAAAGGAAACAAATTATTTCTATATCAAAAACATGGGTAAATGAGTGACAGAGACCAGTCTCAAAGGTTTTAGCTGAACTTTTCCATTTATAGTGTTCTGAAAGCTAAAAAGTGTAGGGAGAGAGGCTGAGGTATAACTCAGTTGCTACAGTGTAATGTTTGGATGAGGTCTTGGATTGATTTCCAGAGCTGCTTAAATGGGAATAACTGTGCACACCTGTAATTCCAGCTTCCAGGGGTAATTCCAGTGGTGGAGGCAGGAGGGTCAGAAGTTTAGCGTATTCCTCCATAGTGAGATTGAGGTCAGCCTGAGCTACATGAGACCTTGTCTCAAAAAACAAAACAAATCCCAAGGGAACCCCATGATCCTTCCTTCCTTTCTCCCTCCCTTCCTTCCTTCCTTCCTTCCTTCCTTCCTTCCTTCCTTCCTTCCTTTCTCCCTCCCTTCCTTCCTTCCTTCCTTCCTCCCTTCCTTCCTTCCTTCCTCCCTTCCTTCCTTCCTTCCTTTTTTCTTTCTTTCCTTCTTCCTTCCTTCCTTCCTTCCTTCCTTTTTTCTTTCTTTCCTTCTTCCTTCCTTCCTTCCTTCCTTCCTTCCTTCCTTCCTTCCTTCCTTCCTTCCTTCCCTCAGTCCCTTCCTTCTCTCTCTCTCTCTCTTTCTCTCTCTCTCTCCCCCCTTCCTTCCTCCCTCCCTCCCTTTCTTTCTTTCTTTTCCTTTTTGCTGTTGCTGCTGCTGTTTCTGTTTTCCCAGACAGGGTCTCCCTATGAAGCCCTGGCTGCCCTAGAACTCCACTCATATAGATTACTCGGGCCTGGAATTCCCAGAGATCTGCCTGCCTCTGCCTCCAGAGCGCTGGGTGTGCACTACCATGCCCAGCTGTATGTTTCTCTTTCAATAAAGCAGCAAAGTTTATCCTGGAGTCCTGACTTGGAAGAAGAGTTTTAACTAAATTCTTGTAAGGAATGTCATGCTATCAGGGAGAGTGACCGGGAAAAGGAGAAATGTCTCCCTCATGAAAACAGCCTATGTTTACTAGTGTGCAGACACTGCTGAGGGGGAAAGGCTCCCTTCAGGAAAGAGTGGGGAGGAAGTGTCCAGCCTTCCTAATGCAGAAAGTCTCGATTGCTGAGCGGGGTGGTGGCGCACGCCTTTAATCCCAGCGCTTGGGAGGCATAGGCATGCGGATCTCTGTGAGTTTGAGGCCAGCCTGGTCTATAAAGTGAGTTTCAGGTCAGCCAGAGTTACAACAGAGAAACCCTGTCTCAAAAAAAAGAAAGAAAGCTAAGATCAAAGAAGACAGAGCTTCACCCCTTGGGGTCCAGGTAAGAGTAGAATGAGGAGCAAACATGCAGTCCCTTTAGAGGTTTCTTTTTCCCCTAACTAGCCCTTTTGCTCAGTGAGAAAATCAGCACACACTTGGGGGCTAAAAGCTAAATCCATAAGCTTCCTCAATCACTTCAATGGTGGGACCCCTACTCCATTGTACTGGAAAGTTAGGAAACGTTCTTTTGGTCTGGAGATTTGTTTTTGGAGCTTGGGATCTGGAGATTGGTCCTGGGCCTCAAACACACAAGACAAGTGCTGAGCTATTGAGCATTGTCTCCAGTCCTTAAGTCTTATGTGAGAAAAGGGTTCCATTCTGGCGCTGACAGGATACCAGTTATATTACTCATTTCTCGCTGAAGTCCAAAAGCAGCAAGAACAGCACTGTGTGGTGTCTGAGGTTTCTGCTGCTCTCCCTGTTCAGTCAGCCCTGGCATGGCTGGAGTTGGACGGGCAGGTCTGGGTTCTTGGTGTGACCGTTATACAGCTTCTCTTGCTGTGAGATCCTTGCATGGTCCCAGGGGTTGGTAAAGGTTCACATTATATCTCAAGGCCTGCTCTCAGAGTTGGTTTGCTGCTGCTTCTGCAACATTTTATTTAGAGTGAGTACAGGCCAGCAGCAGGGTGGTAACTGACACACTGCAGAAGAGGAGGACATGCTGGGATGCCATCCACTGGGAGTCCTAACCGGAGACAGCCAACCATCATCATACTAGTCACACTTGACACTTTTGAAGGAATTCCCTAAGTTAGCTTTTTTTTGTTTTGTTTTGTTTTGTTTTGTTATGATACTTTTATTAATAATTTGAGTTTCATACAATGTATCTCAATAACACGCTCTTCCCACTCCTCATTTCCCCTTGGTCCGACCTCCCACCCCTGCGCCCTCAAAAAAAGAAAGAAAAAAAACAACAGCAACAACAAAGAAAATTAAGTCAAGCTTGTGTGGCAGGAGCATGGTTGGCAGGCTTCACCGTGGTCTTTGGAGGAAGAAGGCTGCTCTGATTGTGTACTTTGACCTGGCCCATATTTGTTCAAGATGAAGCATGACAGAGTCGACCTGAAGTTGGGCCTCACTGTCCAAACCTGGACACAAAGCAGGCTCCCTGGTATCTTGCAAGCACTGAGGCATCCCACAGGCCTCTGACATCCCTCAGGGACCAGGACATCCTACAGGCATCAGTGTCTCCTGCAGGTACCCGGACATTCCACGGGGACCTGGATATCCCACAGGCACCTAGACACCCCCAGGCTCAGGGCCCTCTGTGGGTACTAGGAACTACCACAGGCATCTTGTTTTAGTTTTTGAGACAGAGTTTCTCTATGTGTAGTTCTGGCTGTCCTGCTACGTAGGCCACTAGGCTGGCCTCACGCTCACAGAGATCCACCTGCCTCTGCCTCTCCAGTGCTAGGATTAAAGACATGCTGCATTTTGCCTGGCACTAAGTAGCTCTTAACTCTGAATCTGTGAACTGGGTAAAATTAGGCTGAAAGTATTTCTTGAATGGGAAATTCACAATCAGTATAGTTTTAATGCAGTTAATCTCTAAAAAAAAAATATCAAAATCAGTTGTAGATGAATGTGAGAAATATCATTTCCTGTGTTTTTTGTTGTTTGTTCTACATTTTTATGCATTTATTTTGTCAATGTGTACGTGTGTGCCTGTATGCATGTGTCTGCATGTGTGTGCGTGCTTGTGTATGTGTGTTCAGGGATGACACACATGCATGTGGAGATCAGAGGACAGCTTTTTGAAGCCAAGTCTTGTTAGTATGGTCTCCCGTGCTGTCTCTGCTCCTTTCCAGCCCGCAGACGGCTGGGTTTCAGACCCATTCTCTGCACTGGTCAGATGCAGAGGACTGGCACTGGGGGAGCGGTAGGGGAGCACAGGAGCGGGGAGGGGGGATTCTGGGACCTGTGTAGACCCTGATTCCCTGAGCCGAGAACGAATGAATGAGATGCAATGAATCAAGCCTCTGGACCCTCTTTTGGTGGAAGCAGAGCTCACTCTTTAATGTAGGGTGTCTGCTACCTATATCCAAAAGCAGGGGAGGGTCCTGGGTACTCAGGGTAGAGGATCCATTGGGCTAGACAAGGGAATTGGGGTAGCCTTATTTGCATGTGGGGCTAGGTGCCAGGACTCTACCAAGGGGCACCTCCTCGCAAGGCATGGTCTCACAGAGACAAAGAGGGAGGTATCCTATCAGCCACAGGGCAGATAAGCACTTATCAAGTTACTTTCCTTTTGCTTCTGTGAAACAGGCAATATTTAATATTCAGCTGGGATCTGGCCAGGGCCAAAGACGAGGAGCAGCCGAACACTTAACACTCTCACCTTCTGGGATGGGGTGGTGTTTCTTAGCTGCTTCAACCCACTCTCTAGCTCCATGGCAGTCCCACAGAGTCTCTCCTGCCAGGTTGAGGCTTCTCTTGTTTCTGCTACTCTGCCTCCCCCAGGCTAGTTGGCTCGCCGCAGGGATTATAAATGTGCACCGCTGTCTGGCTTCTTATGTTGGGGACAACCTTAGACTGAGCCTTCTCCCCACCCCCACCTCCATTTTTGTTTCATCGTTGTTTTAGATTAGCATGGAAAATAATAGGTTTCCTCACACCATCGCATGCACACTCAGCTGGGTTCTGTTGCTTCCTCCCTCCATTCCTGTCTCTGTGCCCTACCTTGTCCCCACTGTCCCTTTGTCCCCAGTACTTCCCTTTTCTGCCTTCCTGTCACATGTGTTCTGTTACCTTCCTCCAGCTCCCTACAGCCTCTCTCTGTCCTCCTGTCAGGCACCCTTCTCACATTTCCGACCTCTGCCCACACCCTCACACTAAATACACACACATACAACTAGAGCCGTATATAAGAGAGCACACTGATGTCTTTTCCAGTTACCCTACTTAACATAATATTTTCCAGTTATATTTATTTTACTGCAAATTACATCTTTCTTTATAGCTGAATAAAATTCCATGGTGACTATGAACCACATTTCCATTTGTTGGTGGACATCTAGGAGTCCCTATTATTTTAAATGAGTTTTTTTCATCATGAGCTAATTAAAAAAATACCACAGAATTCATTCACTGTTTTAAAATGGACTATTATTATGTAATTGTGGGTCAACTCTCTCTGGTTGCCTGATGTCTAAACGTTGCCCAATGTTGTAGAACAAATGAGAGGATCCGATTCCAAAAAGGATGTGGTCAAACTTGAACTTCCTTGCACACTGGAGCTCAGCTACAGCAGGTCTCTGGTGGGCAGCTCAGAGAAAGGCCAACATGATCTTTGCCACACTGCTCAGACGTATCCTTTTACACACACCCCTATGCCCTGCAAAGCCTTGCCAAATCAATAAAGAGGCATGCTTGGTTGTCAACCAGTTCTACACTGACACCCAATCACATCTGCAGCCTGAGTTCATTCCAGGAAATCTCTGAAAAAAAGGTACCATGAAGAAACACCACAGTCAGGAAACCTACGGCCAACCTGAGAGGTGAGTAACCTTCACCAACCTTTTCCCTTTCAAGACCTTGTACTAACAGTTCTCTTTGATCATGAACTTGACCCTCGAGAACATTTTAATGAAAATCAAGAACATAATAAAGATTTTGGAGTTTTGTACTCTCTGGCCTGCCATTCTATATTCTAAGCCCCAAATTTTAGCCATATCCATCCATGGAATTTTTTTCCCCCTCTGGCTTTTGAGTCAGGGTTCCTAGAACCCTGATCCTTAGCCTGAGCCCAGGGCATGAATGTTAGAGAAGACATGAGAGAGAGCAGTCAGTCTCTCAGGAACACTGGGCAGGAGCAGGAGAGTGGCTGGTACTTACTGACAAGCAGACAGAACACAGGATCATGAAAGAGAAAGGAGGGAAAGAAGAAGAAAAAGAGACAAGAGGCACACGGCTATCTCCACAGCAGCTGAAGCTGAGGTGCCATTGGCTGTCAGCACAGAGACTGGAATGGTTAGCAAGTACATTGCTGGGCACTGGGTTGAGGTGAAGGGTATGTTGTAGAAGGGACCCTCCTGGGCAGCTCCCAGCAGGGCAGGTAGTAAAGGCTCTTCCCCAAACTGAAAAAGTTTCCACTTCCCTCCAAAATCCAAGTCTCCTTTTCTTGGCACTCAAACTCACTGACACTGTCAAAGGAGCATATTTGTAACTCCTCTTACCAGCGTCAGATTATCTGACAGAGCAACTTGAAGAAGGAAGGGTTTATTTTGGCTCATAGTTCAAGGGAATGGAGTTATTCGTGGACGAGAAGGTGCAGCACCCTGCTCTGTGGCAGGAAGCATGTGCGGTAGAGCAGGAAGCAGAGAACAGGCAGACATGAGATGTAGCTACACCCTTCAAGGCCTTCCTTCCTCCTAAAGTTTCCACAACTTCCGCAAATAGTGCCATTCACTAGAGACCAAGTTTTCATACACACAGCCCATGGGGACTTTTTACACTGCAAACATAATGAGTAGTTAGGGATGATACATGCCCCAAGAGCTGAGAGCATCAGACAAGGTTGTTCTTTCTCTGGAAAATGTAAACGAAAGCTCAGTGAGCCAGTGTGGCTCTCCTTACTCACTACCCTCTACTGTTAACGCATTTACCTCCTCCCCTTCTTGATCTTCCTGACAACAGGTCCAAGTGGAACCTCTGCCCTCAGGCTCTCTACCTCTGCACCTCCGAGACCACCTGGATATGAGCTGACCCCATGCCTTATGGAAAGTACACAGCACCCAGGGCTTCTAGGTTCAATTCTAAACTTACTGGTGTGTCACTGGCTTTGTGCCTCAGTTTAACTCTCTCTTCTCAGTATTGCCAAGTACATCAAATACTCAGACATGGCTTCATTTTCATGCAATCTGGTCTCTTTTCCCAGAAGACTCTTTTCTGACTTGCTGCCAACACACAGAGTCTTTTGGAGTT
The DNA here is from genome assembly GCA_026225945.1 of Cricetomys ansorgei. Taxonomy (NCBI): domain Eukaryota; kingdom Metazoa; phylum Chordata; class Mammalia; order Rodentia; family Nesomyidae; genus Cricetomys; species Cricetomys ansorgei. The sequence continues at coordinate 23,505,082 of JAMJFZ010000107.1, read as the reverse complement.
GATGGCAAATATTATCTCAGCTGCTGAGCTCCTGCCCGAAGCCAGCAGATCCCCCAGCAGAGCTGGCCTTTGCTGGGAGCCCCTGTGGATTCCTCACTTGTAGATAAAACATCTGGGATGGGTTATGGCTACAAAGTGGGATGTCTGCTTCCCTCCTACTCTGGAGGAGGAGGAGATGCTTAATTCCCTGATATTGTTCAGCTTTGTTCTCTCTTTCTAGTACACCCCCTCTTTCTTGTATTCTTGGATGTCTGTAGAGAGGCTCCCCTTAAATGCCCAGGAGGGATCAGTGTTAAACTGGTCTGTTGTTTCCTATTAGGTTACATTTAATTTTATTCATTGTGTGCGTGTGTGTGTGTGTGTGTGTGTGTGTGTGTGTACATGAATGTCATGGCCAGAGTACAGAGGAACTTGTGGAAATTGATTGTCTCTTCTACCACATGGATCCTGGGGGTCAAACTTAGGTCATCAGATTTGGCAGCAAGCTCCTTTACCTGTTGAGCCACCTCACCACCCTTGTTTGCCTGTCAAATTGTTCCCTTTCCCCCAAATATCTAAAATTAGGTTTTGACACTCCCTCAAAATCCATTACCACTTGATCTCAGCAATTTTGCTTCAAAATATAAAGCAAAAAATAAACAAACAACAAACAAAAAACCCCTAAAAACATGTATCCACACTATTTGCTTGTTCACAGCAGCGTTATCCATAATAACAAAAAAAAAAAAAAACCAATCTGAACATTCAGTACCTGAGGATGGTATACACAAAATGGACATAATAATACAACAGGGTATTATGTGGCAACAGAACAGAATGAACTGCTGATTCATGCCATACTATGGGTAGACCTCGAAAGCATATTACATAAAAGAGGCTAGCTATGAAAGATCACATGCTGTCTGTCTTAGTTACTTTACTATTGCTGTGAAGAGACACCACGTCCAAGGCAACTTATTTTAAAAGATGCATTTCATTGGGGGCTTGTTTACAGTTTCAAGGGATGAGTCCACGATCATCATGGTAGTGAGCTTGGCAGCAGGCAGGCAGGCAGGCATGGTGCTGGAACGGTAGCTGAGAGCTTACACCTAACCCACAAGTAGGAGTCAGAGAGACTGAGAGACACAGAGACACAGAGACACAGAGAGACTGGGTCTGGTGTGGACTTTGTGAAATCTCCAAGCTCACCTCAGTACCTCAGTGACATACCTCCAACAAGGCCACACCTCTTAATCCTTCCCAACAGTTTATCAACTGGGTACCAAACATTCAAATATATGAACCTATGGGGGCCATTCTCATTCAAACTGCACTGTGTACCAGTCTTAATTCATTTCTATTTTTCTGAAGACACCATGACCAAGGCAACTTATAGAAGAAAGCTTTCTGGAGTTTACAATCCATGACCATTATGGCATGGAGAATGGCAGCAGATAGGCAGGCGTGGTGCTGGAACAGTAGCTGAGCGCTTACATCCAGAGACACAACCACAGGGCAAGGAGAGCTAACTGAAATGCTGTGGGCTTTAGAAGCCTCAGAGCCCACTCCCAGTGACACACCTCCTCCAATAAGCCCACACTTCCTAGTCCTTCCCAAACAGTTCCAAACTGGGGATCAAACACTCAAACATATGAACAACTATCTGAAACAGTCCAATCTGCAGTCAGAATCCAGATCAGCAGCTGTCACTGGATGGAACAGAGAAGGGGTGGAAGAATGGCTGCTGATGGAGGTGGCTCTCTTCCTACAGAGAGGAAAAAGGCTAAAGATGGATTGTGGTCAGGGCTGTATAGCTGTTTGGATATACTGAACCAAAGAACTGTATGCTTTCAGGGGAAGAGTGAGTCAGAGCAATGGGGCCTCCATGCTTGTTACTGATTGTCTAAGTCCAGGGAGGCAGCTCCAGGCTCTTTCTCCATCGCCTTCCCTCCACTCCATGCTTCCTCCATTCTCTTCTCTGTAGTGGGGCAGCAAGGGGGTTAGAGAAGGCTCCTGGGGCCATTGAAGGTCCTTGGGGGCAAAGTCTGTAGAGAGCAGGACATGCATCTCTGCTGTGTTCCCAGATCCATGGTCTCCAAGACTTAAGGAGCTGTTTTCAAATTCTTGGTGTCAGCAAATCAGACTGTGGCACCTGGATTCCATCACTGCCAATCTGTGCTGTTGCAGGAGAAATGAGAAAGGCTTCAAGTCAGTAATCACAGCACTTGAGGAGAGTTCAAGGCCAGCCTGTTCTACCTTGTAAGTTCCAGGTTAGCCAGGGCTACATAGTGAGTCTCTGCTTTAAAAAAAAAAAAAAAAAAAAAAAAAAAAAGTGGTGTAATGGTTCAGCAGGTGAAGACACTTGCTGACTTTGGTCTTCTACCTTCATGTGGAAGGACAGAGACAACTCTGACAGGTTACCCTTGAACCTCCATCTGTGAGATGTGGCATGGCCCTCCCTACTCCCACATTGAAACAAAATAAATAAAAATATAATAAAAATTATACATACACATTGGGGGCTGGCTCAGCAGTTAAGTACTATCATTGCAGGGGACCTGAATTCAGTTTCCAGCACCCACATCAGGCAGCTCACAGCTACCTGTAACTCTGGCTCCAGGGGAATCAAACACCTCTGGCCTCTGTGGGCACCTGCACTCACATGCACAACAACCCTCACCCCCACATGATTAAAAATAAAATCATCCTTAAAAATATGTATATACATTGAAGTATTTCGGGGTAAGAATGTGTATTTATAATCTCTCAAATGGTTTTTAAATTAATTGATACATTATACAGATACCGAGGAAACACTGGTAAAGAAAATGTGGCAAAACAGTAACATTTGGTGACTGTGGGTGAAATGTCTCTAAGAGTTTGTACTACAGGCTGCAATGTTCTTGTTAAGCTGGGAATTATTTAAAATGTAGAAGAGGATCAGCTACTGAATGGGATAGTCTTGTTGGGGTGGAGGGAGCTGTGCTCAACAGTGCGCATGTGTGAACACGCACACACCTTACTGCAAATGTATGGGGAATCGCACCGTCATAGTGCCCATGAGTTAAGTCAGATACAAAAGGTCTGTAGTCTCGTTCTAGCCATGTGAGTTTTAAAGCAGGTGGAGCAGCATGCATGGTGGTGGTGACGGAAGTTGTATCCATGTTGAAGAGGTGGGCACTGAGGAAGGTAGCAGGAAACTCCTTGGAGATCCTGGAGAAATGGAGATGCTACATTTCTCTGAGTGTTGGTTGTAATTTAACAAGATGTGCACTCATGCTATGTATGTTCTTTGTTCTTGTTAACCTTCTTTTGAGAAGACTTAGATTGCCCTACCCCCATTTTAGCATGGAACACTGAGATCCACACCCTCTTGAAATAACTGGGGTATTCATACACGCTCAATGAAGGTTGCATTTACCTTGTTATTTCGTTGCTGAGCAACACAGTTTAAACTTCACAACCCAGTGAGGCCAATCATTAAGAACCATTGTGGGGGTGTGTTAAACCAAGGCTCTAAGAATGATGGACATGGAAGAGTCCCACGCTCTTGTACCCCTTGTACTCTCAGAGTTGGGGGGATGGGTTGGGCACATTGAGCAACACAGACCGTGCAGAAGGCTCAGCCCCTCCTGGCATGGGCTGGTTGTAGCCAGCCACTCTGCGGAGAGCCTGCCTGCTGCATCTATCACTATGGCAACTACCTCCCTAGCACTGGGGCTAAAATGAGGCTCTGTGGGTGTCCAACAGTGATTTGGAGTCTCCTCTGACACAATGAACAAACTGATGAGTCACTGCAGGAAAGGGCTGATTCTCAGGCGCAGGCATTTCGGCTGAAATGACACAGACTGGAGGCTGGTGAAGGGGCCTCAGAGACAGTGGAGGAGGGTATCAGAAGGTTGGAGAAGACACCAACCATAAAACCTAAGAACTAGCCTCTAAAACTAAGTGAAAATAAACAAAGGCTACCCAAACGAGAATCAGCAGAGGCTATTCTGTAGAACAGGAGTCTACTGTTGCCATTTGTGTTTGGCAGAGACTAAAGGCAAGCAGAAGAGTGAGAAATCTTTGTAATGAGAAAAGGAAGGCTGGGGTGGTTAGGGGCGAAAACTGGCTAGAGGCCAGTGATGTGAATGAGGTACAGTGGGGCTACCTAGAGTCAGGGCACCCCATGTGACTGGCATTAGAGCATATTGGCCTTTCTCTGGCTGATCCTGAAGCAGAAGCAAACACATAGGGAGTCAGGACTGTGGAGTAAATCCTGACCTGTCCGTGTTGGGCTCACTGGTGCAGAGGATGGAGCATGGCTTCCTGGACCAGCTGCTGCAGACCCCAGGATGGAGTTCTATTGTTACAAGCAGTCTGGCCACCATCTGCTTATAATATAAGCAATTTCTCAGGAAATACCCAGAGGTTGGAGAGCTCCAAGAGAGGGGTGCTCACAGTCCAATTAACAAAGAAGTGGGGCATGTAGAGAGAGTCTGAGGGCTTTCCTACATGTAGACTTGTGGTTAGGAAAGTGGTGGAAGGGGTCAGGTTAACACTGGCAGGGAGGAAGAAGGCTCTACTGATGTTAAAAGGGAGGTTGTTAATCCTCTCAGGAGACAGGATGGACATGAACTAAAGGTGGCCAGTAGGGCAGGATTTACAAGGCCTGGGAGCTCATGGCACTGTCTCACTGCTCCGTGTTTCTGACTCTGCAAGAGTAAGAATAGTGTTGGATACTGTAGTTTGAATGAGATGTCTCCCATAAGTTGCAGGTATTTGAATACTTGGTCCCTAGTAGGTAGGTGGCTGTCTGGGGGATGATTAGGAAGTGTGGCCTTGCTAGAGAAAGCATACCACTGAGGGTGAGCTTTGAGGTTTCAAAGAGCTGGTGCCATTTTGAATTAGCTCTGTTTTCTGTTTGTGGATTGGGATGTGAACTTTCAGCTGCTGCTCCAGCATCCTGGCTACGTGCTACTGCTATGCTTCCCACCACAATGGTCACGTGCTCCTATCCCTCTGGAATCCAGTTAAACACTTCCTTCTATAAGTTGCTTTGGCTATATAGTATCTTATCATAGCAATAGAAACCCTAACTAAGCCAGAGATTAAGAGATTTTTGAGCTTCTAAACTACAAGTTAAAGAATTTAAAACAGCACATATTGTTAGGACCATGGACTCAGGGCATGGTAACTGAAGCAGGCGGTGAGCAACTGAAGAGACCCCAGTAGATACCTAACACTGTGTGCAGGGAGACATGCAGATTCAGTTTAGGAGAGACTATATGCCTCTCCAGGGATGGGAGGGGAACTCAGCAGCTTCCCTAGAACACTGTTTTGATTGAAATAAATGTGTATATTACTGCAAGAGGGAAGGGACACTCAGAAAACAAAAGTAACCAGCATGTGTGTGCATTCACATTAACATTTATGGTTAAAGAGAAGACTTGAACCTAAGAAGTACAGAAATTCTCTTCAGGCACCAACATAACATCTAAGCAGGCAGAATGGGTATCACTGTTTAGATTCTCTAATAAAGCTGTTGAACAGCCTCTCCCTGAAAAGCCAGATGAAACTTTGTATCTAACTACATCCTTCTCAGAGGGGGAAGATCAGAGTCAGGTATGGTAACATACACCAGTAATCTCAGCATATGGGGGGCTAAGGTAGGAAGATCATTGTGCATTCAAGGTCAGTCTGGGTTATACTTTGAGTAACAGGCCAGCCAGAGCAACATGGCAAGAGGGAGAGAGGGAGAGCAAGAAGAAAGACAAAAGTAACTAATTAACTAAATATAAAAATAAAGGAAAGGAAAAGAAAGAAGGAAGGAAGAGGAGAGGGGGAGGAAGAAAGAAAGGAAGGAAGGAAGGAAGGAAGGACAATAAATTAAAATTAGTTCTCTCTTTTTTTTTATTTTTTAGAGACAGGGTTTCTCTGGCTGTCCTGGAGCTTACTCTGTAGACTAGGCTGCCTCTAACTCACAAAGATCCACTTGCCTCTGCCTCCTGAGTGCTGGGATCAAAGTGGTGCGCCTCCACTGCCCAGCTGAAATTAGCTTTTAAACTTTAATTTTCTTGCGTTCAGGACCTACCATAGCATATTACAGAGAAAAAACATGCAAAAAAAATTGAAAATTGGCATCTCCAGTTCTGTTATTACAGAATATCATATACAATGTTGACCTGACAATGTATACTTATTTCTCCCAGTTCTGGAGGAACTTGGGAAGTTCAAAGAGCCAGTGGGTCCAGCGTTTGGAGATGGTCCTCTTACTGGTTTGAAGATGGTTAGCTTTGTAGTGTGTCTTCATGTAGAGCAGAAAGAAGGATGCGGGCGTTGGGGCAAGAGGGAAAGAAGAGGAAGCTCATTCATGGAAGCCATACCCTCATTACCCCATGGAAGCCCTATCTCCAAATGCCATCCCACGTGCTTTTTCAGTTCTAATGGACTAACATAGCTGACTTTGAAGCCTTTTTGCTTTCAGCAGTCAACCTGTCAGTTCATTTCTTCCTGGGATCTGTGGAACCTGTGTGGCTCAGCATTTTTCAGAGTGCACACTGTGGCACTCTGACAGTGTGAGAAGACCTCCTACACAAGTTTCAGTGACCAAGGACACAAGGACAGCACCAGTGGCCATGCACCACTCCTGTAGCTCTTTTCCTCACACATCCAGGCCAGTGCTCTTAACTAAGTCTTCTTCCCTGCCCCAGACTGGCCTTCTTAAAGAAAAAGATATGAACAAAGGGATGGGATCTGCTAATTGTAGCTTAATGTCTCCCCAGGCATTCCTTTATTCACAGAGGCATGTTGGTCAGCACTTAACCAAGTCAACAAACCCTGTGGACCCTGTGACACTAATAATAAATGGCCCCACTAAACTTTTGCACCTCCTAGTGTACTGCCATGTGAAAGCACATCATTACTTCTGAAATAGTTTACCTTGAACAAATCTAGACCTAACCTGGGAACATAGGAAACAGAGGAACTAGGGAACAACTTAAGAGCAATCGGTTAGGAAAACCTCCAGCAAAGGACTTTGTATAAAGCAACTGTCCCATGGCAAGCAGGCATTGCCACTGGAAAATACAAGATACAGGAAACATTCTAGATTAAAGGAACTATGAGACCAAACCAGCAGCAAGTACAAAACCAAAGGCACCTTTGTTAATACAAGCAGGTTTATATGATACATTCTTGGGACAATTAGATAATTTTAGATTCTACATATTATAAAGGCACAAGCTTAAGTGTGTAGGGGCAAAGATAGTCAAAGACTTTCCAAATGATATAGGACTTTCCTATAATTTTTTTTTCTGACAGCATGTAGCCTTCATTGATCTAGAACTGATGTGTAGAGATCTGTCTATCTCTGCCCCCTAAGCACTGTGATTGAAGGGGATTAAAGGCGTGTGCCACCATGTATGCCCATCCCCCCATAAAGGTTTGTACTGCTAAGGATTGAACAGGCCTTCAAGCACAGATGTATATCGTACCATTGAGCCATACTCTAACTTCTGAGGTTCTGCATATTTAAAAATATTCAAAACAAAAGTTTGGTGACAAAAATAATGTGTCTTTATACTTGGATTAAATTTTAACTTTGTGTGAATATTGTATCTATGTAAGGAATAAGAAGCACATGGCAGCTGGACGGTGGTAGTGCACTCCTTTAATTGTACTTGGAAGGCAAAGGCAGGCCAATCTCTGTGAGTTTGAGGCCAGCCTGTTCTACAGAGTGAGTTTGAGGACAGCCAGAGTCACAACAGAGAAACCTTGTCTTGATAACAAACAAACAAACAAACAAACAAAAAAAAAAAAAAAACAACAAAAAGCACATGGCTTCTAATTTGACTGCATGCATGCATGCCATTGTCACACATTTTTGTATGAAGTATTGATATTGAATTCATTACAACCAAGCAATTCACACATGAAAGTACAAAAATGCCAAGCCTAATGTGTGACATTAGTTACTTACTTTCAGCTATTACATGAACTTGACTCTTCCTAAGAAAGGCATTCATACGCATGTTGCTATCCCTGCATCAAATGTCTCTTACAAAATCAAACTTTACTCAAATTTTAAAACCAAAATGTTTATGGAGCTGGTACACACATTTAATCCCAGCACTCGGGAAGCAGAGGCAGATGGATCTCCGTGAGCTTGAGGCCAGCCTGGTCTACAGAGTGAGTTCAGCACAGCCAGAGTTACAACAGAGAAACCCTGTCTCAAAAAACCAAAAACCCAAACCAAACCAAACAATCAAAAGAAACTTCCCCTGCTTATGGATAACCTACTGCATTTGGAGCCCTATGCTAGCCTCAGGGAAACACTAGCAAATGAAACATGGAGCCAGAGGCCACAGACTCATATGCTGCAGGTCAAGTGAGATAGGAATGGTGAAATGCATAGCTCTCTGAAGATTTTGTTGGTACACACTGTGAATAAGTATAGCTACTTTTACTGGAGAACTGAAAGTTGTTATTTTATGTTTAAATGTTTAACTCCAGCATACAAAGGGTATTTTAAAATAAAATACTTTCAGTAGTCTTTACTTGAAAATTACATTGTGTGTGTGTGTGTGTGTGTTTGTGTGCATGTGTTTGGAAGTCAATGGACAACTTGTAGAGTTGGTTCTCTGCATCATGTAGGTCCTGGGAATTCAGGTCATCAGGCTGGACAGCAGGTGCTTTTACCTACTGATGCACCTTGCTAGCCCTCATAAATCAGTCTTCTGAAGAAAAAATCATGGCAAGCATAATCATTTAATATTCTCTCTCTGGTAATTTCTATACATGGGTGTTTTGTGGGGTGTTTTCTACTATTTGTTGTGTGTTACTTCTTGTAGTTTATACACACACACACACACACATACACAAATTAGCCCTCAAAGAATGTCCACAAATGAGCTTATAAGGCCACTGAATACAACGTAGGTACATCCTTCCAGAAAGTCCTGGATGGTTTGGAACTCATTATATAGACAAGGTTGACCTCAAACTCAGAGATCTGCTTGTCTTTGCCTCTCAAGGTGTGTGTCACCATCCCTGGGCCAAAGCTCGTATCTACCAAATTCATTGCCTGAGATTATTGATCACTGATGGTTGAGTGTGAGCTGCAGTACATGGCAAGAGTGACTCATGGATTTAGTTTTTCAGGAATATTTCTATCCTTCCATCTTTCCACATTTGCCTTTTCCCTGTCAGTGGGAAATCTACCCATCTTTACATCTTTAGTTGTTCACTATAATAGACTGTTTAGCCACACCAGGTTTCTCTTTTTCACCTGCACACCTTGCTTTTGGGTCTCACTTCCAGGAAGAGAAATGGCAAGGAATATAGATGTGGTAGAAGACAGGAATAAAGGAAGGTAAGAAAGAAAGAGGAAAATAAGGAGAGAAAGCATGTGGGAAAGAAAGAATTTAAGACAACACCATAAGTTGCCCCCCAGAATTTTTTTCTGTCATAACGTCAATGTTGTGTAAAGCTCTTGGCTTAGTTAGTGTACCTATGCTTCTTCAGGAGAGTTCTGTGAAACTGTTGCAAGGTCAGAGGTTTGATATACACTTACTCTCATAGTAAGAGAAAAAAAAAGAGTAGAAGGTTTAATGGTAGTAAAAGGTTGCTAACACTAAAGCAATGAGGTTTAAAATACAGAGCCCGAGAGTCAGACACAGCTGTGCCTTAGCAGGGTTTCCTTTTTTGCTTTGTATCATTACCTGCTGTGAATCTGATGGCTCATCTGTGAAGCGGGTGTATGTACTTTACAGAATTGCTATTGATATTCATTGGACATAATAGGGACTTGGGCTAATTACTGTTATTATTCATTTGCTATTGTCATAGTTCCTGCTCAAAAAATTATACTGTATCCTCCCACACATCCTCTGAATCATCTTCTCATCTCATAACAAAATGCCTGACACAGGCTACTTACAAAAAGAGACTCTAGGCTAGCCAAGAGTACATAGTGAGACCACGTGTGTATGGGGGTGTGCGAGGAGGCTAACTCAGCTCAGTTCCGTGGGTTCAAGACCATGATATCCTGCATAACTTCATGTCTGATGATCTCATGGTGACTGGTGTGTGGGCAGTGAGGAAGCCCTGAGTGAACATGTAAGGAGTGGATGAAGGAAGTCTTGAAATATTTTTGACTTGGGCACAGCCGTGCCAAGGTCCCCAGTGTCTCAGACCCATGGGAGGGACAAAGCCTCCTGACAAAGTCAGTGAGGCTCAGAGGCATGACAAAGCCTTCCTCTGGTACAAGTATATCTACAAACAATTGACCAGTAACTGCAGCTTCTTCCTCCCAGATGACTGCTGTGACTGCTTTTCTAGAAAGACTTCTGCCGAGACTAGCTAACTCCTCCTCCCTGTGCTGTTTAGAGTAAACACTCTGAAGTTCTGGGTTGTGGCCTAGGAGATGCCTGTCCATGAGAGTGAGCGTGGCCCACCGGATTCCAGCTTGTCTGTATGACACCTGTCCTTTCTTCATGCCCTGGTTGCCTCAAGCTGTGCAGGATGTGGCAAAGGAGGAAGGTGAAATGCATGTGGGAGCGAGTGATTGTGTCTGGAATAAGGAGCTGAGAGCCTGATTGGGGCTAAATTTAGGCTTTTTTTTTTTTTTTTTTGTGAGAACTCCCAAAGAACAAACCTATAGGTTCCAAGAGCCCAGCCCAATGACTCAGGTACCTGATGTTAGGCCCACCTCCCAATGTTTCCAGCACTTTCCAAAAGTGATACCTCTAGTCTAACTTTTAATCTCAGTAGACCCTTGGCACAAACTGCTTTCAAATTGCAACATCCTCTCACATCAGCATTAGTAAAGTATCCTCGGAGCACAGTAAACTGTTGTGGGGTATTTTACTCCTGTGTGCTGTTTTGGTTTGTAAAGATGTCTTGTAGCTATAAAGCCAGATGCCTTGCAGTGGGTGCAGGCCTTGCTTCCTACCTATTCTCACCCTTGTGCTAGTCCTGCTGAGATCACAGATAAGACTGTTTACAGTTGAAGATAAACAATCTGATCACCTCCAGCCCAGTATGCTAAGATACTATTGTGTTGTAATGAAGGCCTGGACTTGAAGAGGGGGCTGGAGGAAAAGTTTAAAGGGTCTAAGGCAGAAGCAGGCAGGAGAATGAAGGGTTAGAGAATGGAGAAGCAGGGGAGCAGGAGAGGACAATAGAATGAAGTCTCTGCCTAGCCGCCCGGGGATTGAATTCCCTGAGATTTTACATGGCTTGTAATTAATAAAGAGCATTGGAAAATTCAACGATGGACTCTTATTAAGCGATTGAACATCATTCAACAGTAAACATCATATTTCTACACAAAGAAGGCATTGCCATGAACAAGGCTGTGGCCATGTTGCTACAGGTCCTAGGTCTTTAGCCCAGTCATTCAGGAATGGGCAATTTGCTGAGCGAATTAATTGTTGTTCCCTGGGAGTTTTAAACTTAGGAATAGAGAGCCCCACATTCACCCTGTTTAATGTCAAGGCTTTGGAGCTTTGAAGTTGAGAACTATCAATGAATGACCTTGTATCCACACATGTATAGAAGAAGTTGGCTTGACAAGATGAACCCAATGTGCAGAGAGATGCCGAGCTGTGGATGGGGCAGAGAGACTCTGGTTCTAGTAGCCCTGTGGCCCAGCAGAGTCCTATCCTTGAAGTTCACATTAAGAGTATTTTTCTTCTTTTAGACTGAAAGTAGTTAACTTTCAATCAGAGGCTTCTGGGGAGGTTCAACGGATTAATACAATTCAAAAACTTGTTGTGTAGACTGCCTAGCACCTAGTAGAGACTAAACAAACATTGCCCAATTACTTACACTTCATTCAAAGGAAATTAATTGCATAAGATAATTGCACAAGGAAGGGAGACTTGGTGAAAAATTAAGTTTTCCTTGAGTTCCCAAGGGGGAAAAAAAAATCAAAAGGAGAAAGCTCTCTACTCCACCACCTAACATCACCCATGGCCAAGAGGTTTACAGACCACCCTAAATACTTCCTTCAGCAAAACCTTCTCCCCCAACATCCTTCCTTCTGTGCTGACAGGCTTGATATTCTGGTTCCCTGTCTCTGGTTTCAGTTAGCTCAAAGTACGCTGCTATAGACCTTACACTAAGTGAATTCTTATTAGAATCATATGGAAGGGTAGGTCTGGGGAAAGAGCTGCTTGGGGAGGATATATATGCACACACACACATAATTTTTTTTTTTTTTTTGAGATAGTCTTTATCCAATGGCAGCTCAATTCTGAAGGTCAGCCTTTGAAAACAGTAGGTCTTCTTCACTAGTGTGTTAGTAAGTTTGCCTGGAGTAATACAATGACTTTATTCTCAAGAATTGCTGGAAGGGCTCCTTTTCATTATTTTTTCAAGTCTTACTCTAAAGAAAGGTCTTTCCAATTCCTACTCACACAGATGGAGAAAGTTCGGTTTCTTGATCTATTTTCACCTGCATGTTTAAGCATCAAGGTTGGAAAGACTTCTTTGCCTCTAATCTGTACTCTCTTCCTTCTTTAGAGAAAACTGCAAGGATTATGTGAGGACTACTGGTGCGAGTAGAGCTCTGACTTTCATCATTCTTTCATCAGCAGTTTAGTTCTGGCCAGGTAAGCGTCCCTAATTGTGTCAACATCTGGACCAATTTCCCTTGGAGGTGGATTCAATTTCAACTTTCAGCTGTGAAGAAGTGGTCTTTCCCATCAATTGCATAAGCTTCCCCAGGAGAAATCTCGATAACCAGGTTGCTTGTCGTTTACATTTTAGGGATGTCGTTTACATTTCAGGGATGCTTTTGTGCTTCTTTAAAACTCTGGTGCGGAACCAATTCTAGTTCCGGGGCCCATTCTGGATGCACTGGGAGCCACAGTCCAGCACCCAACGCTGGGGCCTTTGTCCCGTACACCCGGCTGGGCGCGCGCCCGACTCGCGGCGCTCGCTCCCGCTGCTCCGCGCTCCTTTGTCCCGGAACACGCCGCAGCTCCGCGTCCATTCCCAAACACGCGCAGCCTTCGCCACCAGGCCGTTCCCCACCCCCGCCGCAAGTCGCGAGCGAGAGTGTGCGCCGGAAGTGACGCTATCAGAGCTTCGGCGCCCCGCCTTTTCCGCCGCGCGCCCCGCCCAGGCCCGTCTCTCGGCCGCGCGCCCCTCCCCCTCCCCGGCGCTCGCTTTCTGTCAGCTGCTGTCCCTCTCCCCCTCGCCCGCGCCTGGCTTCCTCTCGCACCTGAGCGCACGCACCTGCCCGGCCCGCGTCTTGTTCCTCCTCCCCTCCTCCCTCCCGCCTTTCCCTCCGGGCCTGAAGGCTCTGCCGGGTCGCGGGCGCCTCGCGGCTGCGTCACCGCCGCCCCCTAGACAAGATGGACACCGCCGAGGAAGGTGAGGCGGCGGCGCCCGCGCCCTTGCAGCGGCGCCCGCGCTCCAGTCGGGCCGAGGCGCTCGCGGCGGCCCCCGGGGACAGTTTGCTCGCCGGGCCGGCGGGCGCGCGAGTCGAGCGGGCTCTCCCGCGGGCTCGGGTCGGAAGGTGACCCTCTGCGCGCCCCCCGCTGGTTCCCGCGGGCGACGACCCAGCCCCGACTGGGACACTAGGGTGCGGGACTTCGGAGTCCGAGACGTGGGGTGCCGGGACTTGGGGTGTCCGAGACGGGGATGGTCGGGACTTGGGGTGTCCGAGACATGGGGGTGCCAGGAAGTGGGGTGCCGGAGGCCATAGGGCGCCCGGGACGCGGGGTGCCAGGTGTGGATCGGGACCTGGGCCTCCGCCATTCCCCGGTCCGCGGAGGAGGGGCCCGCTGTGCGAAGTCCGGGGGCGTTTTCCACTCCCCTCCCCCACTCGTCTTTTTCTGTGTTCGGGTCTTTTTGCTGGTTGTCCTGTAGGCCCTGCCCCTTTGCCGCAAAACTTCTTTGTTGACTTTGAAACTTCGCGGAAAATAGACGGTCAGGTGATGACTGCCGAGTGGACTGAACTGACCCCTGTTGTAAAACCTTGCCCTGGGCTTACCTTACCCCAGTGTATTGACCATTCCTGAGAGAGGAGGGCCCCTAGATACGCCTGGAGGGACAGAGGCTGATACTTAGGTTTCTTTTTAAGTCCTTGACACCAGCATGCAGGGATTCGTTTTATTTGTGAATGTGTATTTTGTATGTGTTTGTTTTGAATAGCAGATAACACGGGACGAAAACAGCCACCTGAATATAGAAATGCATCTGCTTACCTGACGGGGGCAGGGTGTTTTAAAGCAGTTTAATGTCTTTAGAGTGAAACTGTAGAGGAAATTACTGATCGTGTACTTACCAGGGCGGATGCTTACACTTTGGATATATTTTTGTGCGAGTGAGCGACTCTTTTAGTCTTATGGTTTATTTTGGCGATTTTTAAATGGAAATGAATTATCAAGCATTATATTGAAGTCATTAGAATAATAAAACTTGATTTCTTAAAAAGAGTCTTTCCTTAATAAATAGTGTAGCTTACAAAACATGGTCATAAATACTCATTTTGAAGTTCCTGAGAGTCCTGCATAGTGGATCGGTATTGTTACCTTTCATGGATGTGGAAATTTAGGCTGATTTTAATAGCTTGTTTAAGGTTCACAATTGGCCCTATTATCATTGCTAGTCGTTGCCAGTCATGCTTCAGTGTGGTTCTTATACACAGTGAGTAAAGCTGGTGAAGCTAGGTTGCCACTGCAGACCATTTTGGGAAAGACAGTAAAATGAAACTGATGAAGATTAACAATCACACAGGTTGATCTTCTCTATAAATGTACATCTCTGCAGATTTCATTGCCTTTTAGATTCAGTGCTTGTGTTTTTGTTTTGTTTCTGTCTTTTGAGAAAGGATTCTCCCTATTCTTCTGTTTCAGCCTCTTTCACTACCATGATTCAAGTTTTTTGTTTTTTTTTTCTCTCAAGGTTTTTGTATGCCAGTGTTTTGCTCATATATAAGTCAGTGCAATGCCAGGGAGTGTTGTAAGCTGCCATGTGGGTGCTGGGACTCAACTTTGATCTTCTGCAAGAATAACAAGTGCTCTTAACTGTTGAGCCATTTCTTCTGCTCCTTTGATTCAAGTTTTTTGTTTCTGTTTTTACGACAGGGTTTCTCTGTTGTAACTCTGGCTGTCCTGGAACTCACTCTGTAGACCAGACTGGCCTCGAACTCACAGAGATCCACCTGTCTCTGGTCTCTTCTGAGTGCTGGGATTAATGGCATGTGCCACTACTCTTGGCTTTGATCCAAATTTTAATGACTAAATATAGTAAGCCATAAGCATATTACTTGCCTTGTACTGGTATATTAAGTGAAACCTTGATTTCTTTTTTTTTTTTTAACCTGGCTCTTAGTACTTGCATAGACTTATGGTATGACCATAATTATTAGTAACTCAAGAATTGAGAAACTAAGAGTGTCTGTGGTGTCCTGAAAGAAATGGTGCTTCTAGTGATTAAGGACACTTTCTCTTTTATGGAGATTAGATATAAGTGATGTTTAAAATGGATTTGGATATTGTACTCAAAGTAACTACTACTTACTGAGGAGTTGCTGTGTGCTTTCTCCTTACTAAACACTTTGTAATACATCTCAATTCTGTCAACATGTTTAGGAAGCAAGCAACCCTCCATTGTACAGGTGAAGGAGCTAAAGGTTAGTTTGACTAAGTAACTTGCCCAAGTTCACACTCACGTCCGACCCCATACTTAGTTTTTTTTAAGTGAACATAAGTGTTGCATATTGAGATAACTTGTTTTTGTCATTTCCTTTATAGGATGAATCATTAATATAAGTTGACAAGACCTTAATTTTCAACTGTTTTATGTAACTATTATTTGTGAAACTGAATTTTAAAATTTGTATGTATGTGGAGGTCAGGGGACAACCAATGGGAGTCAGTTTTCACCTTCTACCGAATGGGTTCTAGGAGTTGAACTGAGGTCACCAGGCACCTTTACCTGATGAGCCATCTCCCCAGTTATATGAAAGTGAATATTAATAGTTCTCATGTCCACTTTTGTAAAATTTTGAATTGGAAGTCTTTGTGAAATTTTCACAATTTAAATTTGACTTGAAATAACACTGGAAGGAAAAGTGGGTTACAGGAAGTTTCATGATAGATATTATAAAATGAAGGTGGGAAAATAGCTTGTCAACAATTCTATTTGCTCAGGTACTGCAGAACATTGCTTTTAAAAAAGATTTATTTTTATGTATATGAGTGTTTTGATGGCATGTATGTTTGTATGTGCACCATGTACATGCTGGTGCCATGGAGGCCCAGAGAGGACATTGGATCCTCTGGAACTGGAGTTATGAATGGCTGTAAGCTTCATTGTGGGTGTTGGGAACTGAACACTGGTCCTCTGCCAGAAC
This sequence comes from Cricetomys ansorgei, assembly GCA_026225945.1. Classification (NCBI taxonomy): domain Eukaryota; kingdom Metazoa; phylum Chordata; class Mammalia; order Rodentia; family Nesomyidae; genus Cricetomys; species Cricetomys ansorgei. Next base: position 23,488,749 of record JAMJFZ010000107.1, on the reverse strand, counting down.
AGCCAGTGCTTTTAACTATTGAGTTATCTGTCCAGTTCCTGTAGATTATTTCCTAAATTAAAGAAATGCAGTTTGTTTTCTTTGATTACAAAGGAAACAGGTGTTCGTTGGTTTTTGTGTTTAGAAAGTATAACTAAAAAGAAAGCAAATTAAATTTGTTTTGCTACATTATTTGCTATATTATTGTGGTGTATGTGTGTGTCTGTCTGTCTGTGTGTCTGTCCCTGTCCCTCCCTGGTTCATGGTGCAGTTATGGAGGTCAGAGGACAACTCGTGGAGTTGGTTCTCTACTTCAGTTCCTACTTCAACCCTGTGGGTCCTGTGTACCAAATTCAGGTTGTTAGGCTTAGAAACAAGCACCTTTACCTGCTGAGTCAACTCCGTGACTTCACAAATTGGTATTTTAAATACTTATTAATAAGAGTGCATGCTATAGGGCTGTAGAGATGGTTCAATGATTAAGAGCGCATGCTATTAGACTGGAGAGATGCCCAATGGTTAAGATCACTAGCTGCTTTTTCAGAGGACCTGAGATCCATTCCTAGCTCCCACCCGTCAGCTCATAACTGTTTGTAACTGCAGTCCCAGGGAATCCATTGCTCTCTTCTGGCCTCCAAGGGCACCAGGTATGCATGTGATGCACATACATGCAGGCAAAATACCCATACACATTAAAAAACATTTTTTTAAAAGTCTATTCATTTTTATTCTTTCATATTCTGTCAGAGGACCCCAGTTTACTTCCCAGCACCTATGTCAGGTGACTTAACAACTGCCTTTAATGCCAGCTCCAAGGATCCAACACACTCTGCTGACCTCCGAGGGCACCCCTCCCCAAACACACAAAGCAGACACACAGATGCACACACATACAAAGAAAAAAAACTTTTTAAAAAAATCTGTTAATACTGTCTCTTACTTAGGAAAACACTTTTTTAAAAATTAAGTATTCTATGAAAAGTGATTATTAGTAAAATACCCACCACAGAAATAGAATGTGACTCTTAGAAATAGCATGTTGCATTCTTCTGATAGACCATCTACAATCCTGTAATGCTCAAAATGTTTGTATTTGCAGTAAAGCACTTATTTTATGTTTCTGCCTGTTCATGGTAAATAGTTAGCAAATTTTAAATACTAAAGTGGTAAGTGTATTTTTGGTCAAATCAGCAAGTTTGTAATTCATTCTTATATTTGGTAGATGACTTATTATTTGTATATAGTTTGTATGAGTACAGGTGTGTTATGTAAATGGCTGGCATCAAATCTTTAAGCTTCAGGGCTAGAGGAAACCTTAGGCATCCAGCTTCTTCATTTTATGGGTCAGGTGTCTAATCTTGCATCACACTGAGTTTTTTCAATTTCAGAAAAATATTCTATTTTGTGTTCCAAGATACATTTTTTTTTTTTTTTTTGGACTTTAAAGGAAAAGTGCTGCAGTGTTGGAGTAGATGCTGCAATCAAGAACTCATGTCTGAAACGCTAATAAAAATATTAAGTATTGGGGCTGGAGAGATGGTTCAGTGGTTAAGAGCACTGGCTGCTCTTCCAGAAGACCCAGTTCAATTCTCATCACCCACATGGCAATTCACAGCTGTCTCTAACTCCTGTTACAGGGGATCTGACTTCTTCACACAGACATTACATGCAGGCAAAACACCATTGTACATGAAATGAAAAATTAAAAAAATATATATTTTGCTATAGTAAAATGCTTACATTTTAAACCAGTAATACTTTTCATTTTGCTTTCATTTATTTTTTATTTTGCTAAATAGCTACTTGTGCTAGTGGACAAAATGCAAATTTTTATCAGTATTTTTGTGGGTACTAAAGTTCTCTTTTGTGTTTTATGATGGAAAATACTGTTTTTTGTTTGTTTGATCCAAGGTCTCTCTTTATAGCCCTAGCTGGCCTGGAACTCACTATGTAGGACAGGCTGACCTCAAACTCAGAGATTTACCTGACTTTTTTCTGAGTGCTGGGATCAGTGGTGTGTACCACCATGGTTGGCCCTGGAAAATACTCATTTTTAAGAGTACGAAGATGAACTGTATTGCAACTGATTGTTTAACAATTATGGCAACAATTATAGACAGTTGTTTAACACATTGTTTAACATTATGGCAAAAGCTTGGAGTAGATTAAGTTTAGGAGAAATGCGTTAAAAGGATGAGCAGATGTCAGAATCAGATCTGGCTTCCTTCTTTTTTAGAACGTTTTAGAAATAGGTCTTTTACCTGTTTTCAGACATGTCCGCTTCCTCCTGTCCACAGACTTGTAAACCAAGCAAGCCTGGATTCATTATCCAAGCATGCCTATATTTATCTGGCATATTTATTGAACATGTCTTTCAAGCCAGTTTGTGTACTTGAATTAGGAAGGAAATAAAATGGAGAAAATTCTGTTTTTCATAGAGCTTAAAATCTAGTTAATTTGATAGGTGAGGAAGGGAAAACAAAAACAATGAATAAACACACATACATAAATCAAAGGTTTTATGTGCTGTGCAAAACAGCAAGTATGAGGGGAGAGCATACAATTTTGACAGCAGGAGACGTAACAGAGAGGACACAGGGAGAGTTATCTTATCCCTGCAAATGTGTTGTACGTAGAATAGGCATAGTCTCCAAGGTACAAGCATGCTTGGAATATCACGAAACCATTAGGAAGGCCTGTCTTTGGGGAGTGAATAAGCTGGGGGAGAACAAGTACATCATGAAGATATTTGGGGTTGTTGTCTATGGGAAGTCAGAGAGGGCACCAGTTTGTGTGTGTGTGTGGGGGGGGGGTGTGGTGGTGGTGGTGGTGGTGGAGGGACTTCTGTAGCCCTACTAGGAGGTAGGGCTCTGGAACAGTTGCCTCTAGCTAGAGCAGAGGTGACAGAAATTCTTCCCACTCTGTCACTGGCTATACTCCCTGTATAGAGTAGTTTGCTACTAGCTATTAACCCTGAATTTCTGGGAGCTAGAATATGACTAGCTCGTTTTGATCTAAGAAGCTGGGTGATAGTGGGAAAGGTAATGGAAGAAAAAAAATTGTGAGATGCCTGCTCCCTGGGAGGAACTGGAGTACTTGAGAATGAAATACTGCAATGAATACTGTGCTATTCAGAGACTGTCTTTGAGTTACCTATATCCCGTTTCTTCTAGACTAGACTGATTTTTTTTTCTTTTTATTTCTGTAAGGCCATGAAGATCCCTCATTTTTAGTGTTAGGAAGAATGAAGTCTTAAAAAGGAATAAGTCAGACACCAAGGGACTGTCCACCAAGTGGAATGTCCATTGTATTTTAGTGGGCTCTGGAAATTTAAGACAGTGGGAATGGAATGTGCATGAAGCAGATTAGTATAAACCCATAAGAACCTAATCATTGAGGTAGCCTAGGGAGGAAGAGTTAAAAGGAAATGATTTTTAGAGTAGTTTCATTAGTCAACAATGGGAAAAGTTGGAATTTGACCATTGTTTTAGTTTTCAAGGTGCTGTGACAAAGTGCCTTAGGCTGGGTGTTAACTGAGCACAGCCCTGAAGGAAGGAGACTTTGGATCAAGGTGTTGACAGGTGTCTTGGGGATGCTCTTTCTCCTGGACTTGACGATGTTTGTTTTCTATGTCTTAACATGGTCTTCCATCTGCACAGATCTGCGACTCACTCTTCTTACAAAACAGTCATACTGTTTAGGTCCCATACTAACTTAATCACCTCTTTAAATAGAGTCACATCTGAGAGGATTTTTCTGGTGGGAGGGATGGGGCTGTCATGCTGAGTTCTTGAAGGCTCAGAAGGCAATGAAGCATTTCCTCTACTTTTATTTATTATTGCTTAACCGCAGTATCATAGCCTTTTTTTTTTCCTGGCCTTCTTTTACTTATATCTTATTGCAGAAGTTTATTTCTAGTTATATTTAAAATGTTTTGTGTGTGTGTGTATTGTTAGGTGAAGGGCTGCCTAGGCCTTGGATTTTGTATGGTGTGCAGGTGTTGGCTTTATGTAAAAAATGTTAGATTGCTCATGATCTGCATATGCTATTAGTATAACACCTGAGGAGCTTAGGTTTCAGTAAAAACCCCTGAGATGAGATGCTTAGGGTTCCACTGTCTAGTATGATGGCACTTGCCATGATAATGGGTCCCTCTGATGGTGTATTCTGTAAAGATGGAAATAGGTTAATAAGGTACAATTTTCAGCCAATGAAATTTATCTTTTAGTGTGCGGTTCTTTTGGAACATGTTTGATGGGAGATTTGGAGACATCATGCCTATAAAAATTTTGTATCTATTTACTGAATATTGATTTCCTACTGTGTACTTAGGACCTTTGCTAATCAGGTAAATAAACTTCATTTCTTCCTTCTTCAGACATTGATTGCATAGTGCCTAGGGCATTTTATTGAATGGAACATTTTGAAGGTTGTCATACTTAGTCTGTTTCAAAAGTGTCACTTGTAGGCTAATGTGCATGATAGGGGTGCTATTTGGGAGGTTGTAAAACCTTTAGGAGGTGGGACCTCTCTGGAAGAAAGTGGGTTATGGGGCAGTGAGCCTGGGGGTTGTCAAGAGAGCCAGTCCTTTGGGTCTGAGCTCTCTGCTTTCTCCTATTGTGAGATGTAACAGGTCTCATGGTAGGTTACTATAGGCAGGCTACAGTGAACCAGAATTAGTCTCCCTTCATGGCTTATGTCAGGTATTCTGTCCCTGTGATTAGAAAAATAATACAAAGGATAGCTGATACAGATGAGTGGTTCTCACAGTTTATTCTCAAGGCCCCTTTATACTCTTCTCCCCTCACCCCCTCCATTTTTGGTCTGTTTTGAAACTAGGTCTTTTTGTCTTTGAACTTCTTGTGTATCCTAGGTTGGCTTCATACCTATCGTCCTGTGTCAGTCAGTGTCTCAAGTGCTGGAATCACACCTAGCTTTCTTTGTGCTCTTAAAATCGAGGGTTGTATGTATAGATATTTACTCTATTAGGAAGGAATGTCAGTCTTTAAAATATTTTTGTTTGTTTTATGTTTATTCTGTGTGTATACACACAGGCTTGAATGTGGAGGTTATTTCCACCATGTGGATTTCTGGCATCCAATTCAGGGAGTCAGGCTTGGAGGCAAGTGCCCTTACCTGCTGAGCTGTCTTGCTACCCTTGATTAACAGCTTTTAATGTTAATTTTAAAAGTAATGATGGAGTTGGAGAGGAGGTTCAGCAGTTAAGAGCACTTAACTGCTCTGGCAGAGGACCAAGGTTGTATTCCCAGCTCACAACCACCAGTTGCAGGGAATCTAATGCTGTCTTCTCGTCTCTTCAGGCACCAGGCATGTAGATGGTGTACATACATACACATAAAAGAAAATAAATAAAATTTAATAGTAATAAGCTCAGTATGTGGTAACAAAAATAACTTAATGATAAATATATTTACCCAAAGTGAAAGACTTGACTGTAAAATCTAGTATTATTTTAAATCTTTAAAGATGTTTTATGTGTGGAGTATTAGAAGACAATCACTTGGCCTTGCATTCACTTTGTTTACATGATTTTGTTAAACGAAAATTTGGGATTAAAGGAGGAGTATTTTCAAGTATTTTTGTTTGTTACTGTGTCAAAACTTAACAAGTGATAATATAATCTGAAAATTTCAGTTTTTAAATTAAAAAATTAAGTCAACTGTTAAGATTTTTGATGTAGGATTGGAGTGATGGCTCAGCCAGTGAGTTAAGTACATGTGGAGGTTAAAGAACAACTTTGTGGAGTCTGTTCTCTTTTATCTTTACATGGAGTCCCAGGGATACAGGTTTACATAGCAAGTATTTTAACTTGTTGAGCCATCTCACCAGCTCCATATTGCTGTCTTAAAAGTATCTTAATTTTTTAAAATTAATTAATTAATTAATTTATTTTTGTGTATGACTAGTCATGATATATGCTTGGGCTTATTGATTTGTTTTTATTTTCATTTAGGAGTTGCTTATTTCCCATTTTGATACTATTTTGTTTTATAATTATGAAATTTATTTCTGTGGCTCTGAAACAAAATGGATGAGAGGTCTACAGTTACCTTCCTTTTTCTCCTATGGAATTAGTCTAAGTGTGGGGAGGCCTTAATAATAATTTTATGTATGTGTGTTTGGAAAGGATCATTACTGTTATCTGAAACCCCCACCCCAAAGAGCCAAAAAATCAGAACAATTACTAATGATCAGTGGCTCTCAAACTTAAAAAAATGTGTATGCAAGTGCTGCAGTGCATGTGTGAGGTCAGAGGGTAACTTTAAGGAGTTGATTGTCACCTTCATTCAACCTTGTTGAAATAGGGTCTCTCATGTTGTTTCTGCTTCTGTGTTGCATATTCCAGGCACCATGGTCTGTGAGCTTTCAGGCAGGTCTCTGGTCTCCACCTATTGCAGTTGTAGGCCACTGTGTCCAGCTTTTTACCTGAGTTCCAGAGGTCACATTCCAGTTGTCATACTTGTGTGACTCATGCTTTTACCCTGGCTCTTAAACTTTTGAGGTCTTATCACATGTTTACACTCTTTTTTTGGTTTTCAAAACAGGGTTTCTCTGTTGTAATTCTGGCTGTCCTGGAACTCACTCTGTAGACCAGGCTGGCCTCGAACTCACAGAGATCTACTTGCCTCTGCCTCCTGAGTGCTGGGATTAAAGGCATGTATCAGGAAGAGCTTTGTTATATTAGAAAAGAAAATGGAACTTTTTTTTTGTTTGTTTGTTTTGAGACAGGGTTTCTCTGTGGTAACTCTGGCTATCCTAGAACTCACTTTGTGGAACAGGCTGGCTTCAAACTGAGAGAAATCTGCCTCTTGGGTACTGGGATTAAAGGCATGTGCCACCACTGCCCAGCAATAGAATTATTTTTAATTTCTCTTAAATAGCATATTCAATATGATGCTATACATACTATTTTTCATAAAACTGTATCTCCAAATCTTCCAAATTGGTAAGAAGAGTGGATTTACATTACAATATTTGTTTTTTTGAGACAGGGTCACTCTATGTAGCCCTGACTGTCCTGGAACTTGCTAGGTAGACCAGAAGTCTGCAAATGCAGAGATCTACCTGCCTCTACCTCCTGAGTGCTGGTATTAAAGGAGCGTGCCACTACTCCCTGGTTTATATTTATAATTTTTTAGTGTCTAGTTTAATAGAAGTACAGCTTGATTTTTTTTTTTTTTTTAATTTGTGGCAGCATCCAATATATTGTATCATGTACCCTCTACAAATGCCGCTGTAAGTTGGGTGTGAGGGTATATGTCTATAATTCAAGCATTTGGAGACTGTCAAAGAAGGAGCACTGAGTTTAAAGTCAATCTGGGCTACATAGTGAGATCCTGTTTTAAAAGAAAACAGAGGCATCCTTGGCAAACTGGCTCAACAGTGAGTAAGAGACTAAGGATTGCTAGAAGGTAGTTCTGACCTTTCAATCTCTGAATAAGGAAGGGACTCTACAGAACTCCAAGGATCCAGGTTCTCTGTTCCACAGAGCTTTGGAGCTTGACTTTAAGTTGGTTGTTTTGCATGGCATTGTGTTCATTGATTTGTATCTGAAAAGGATGGAGGCCTTCTGAAGAATCATTGTCTTCTCCAGGTGTGTATTGGGCCCCATAAGGAGATCTCCCCACCCTACTCCTTCCTCCTTTTCCACAGGCTCCTCCTGCCTATGAGCATCCCTGGAGTTTGTACTGCTTTGGTCTCAGCACAACTTTCTCAGCTCACACAGGGGCTGAGTCGCCTTGGACCTGTCAGCCATGTTCATGTATTTATCATTCACCCTTGTCCTTATCTCTTGTTGATCAGTAAGTTTCATCCTTGTTTTTCCCAATCCATACTTGGTGGCAGACCAGTCAACATATCCCTCCCTGGATGGCAGGTGCTGTGGCAGCCCTCATTCATATTAGCGTGACTGTTACTGATGTCTTTTCTTTGTACCATGTTCCCATGGAGCATTCTCAAAGGAGGGCTATTGATATAGGATACCATATTTGGTACTGATCCACCTGTATTAACTCACACCATCCTGTCTACTTGGTTAACCTACAATAATGTGTCAGTACTCAGTATGGTGGTGATGTTAGGACATTGGGCAGAATTCATCTTCTGCCTGGATAACTGGTATTTAAAAGCTAACCTGCATCTGCAGTGCTAGTGGCTCTGGTGCTTGTAGATAACATAGACCAAACTGCAAGCGTCCATGACCTAGTCACCTTTACATGTTGGTTGCACTACCTGCTATGGCAGTGACTAACCTGAAATCCAGGTAATGGGGGATCTTGGTTCATTTTCACAGAGGGGGCTTGCTAACTACTAATTTTTATCAAAGGAAGGCAGGTCATGCATATTACCAACTTAAACCAGGAAAGGGCAGTCAGTGGGTGCAATCTCACTAAACTGAGCTGTGAGATAGCTCTTCTATGGGCAGGAGAATGAAACTTTTCCTATTGGTGAAGAGACTTGTTTGATTGTTTAGTAACCAGGGACAGTAGTTCAATAACTAGTTAGGTTTTCATGAATATTTGGTGTCCCTCAGTTTGGACAAGCAGCATTCTGTTACCTAAGAATGAGCAACCTAAAAGTCTATAATGTTCCAAGTGTCTAGGACTGTGTACCATATTGCTCAGTTTGTGTGTCTTCTAAGCCAAAGGGTACCACAGGTCCTTTAAGTTCATTAGTGAAGAAGGGACCAGGTTTGGAGGCTATTCTCCATTAAGTGAGGAATTCTCTGTAAGAGAGCAAGTCAGAAGCAAGCATTATATCTGCTCCTTTTGCACACTGACAATTGCCCTTGGGATTAGCCACTTGGATTGACACTTGTTAAGAAGGATGACTGAGAAGGTAATAGCAATAGTCAAATTTCAGTACATGGCCCTGCAGAGGAGCTTTTAGAAGAAATGAGCAAGAGAGCACAGAAGATCACTTGAGGTTTTCCTGCACACTTCTTGCTGGCTTCTGCAAATGGGGAGGCAAGGGATGTGTGTGCCTGGAGCCCTTTGGTGCTGAGTCAGGGAGTGCTCTTCATAGTTGCTGACTCTTCAGCCCAGAGTGCCTGCAGCTTCTGCTTAAAGAAGTTTCTGATTCCCCTTTCTGTGGTAGGAGTCTGTGAGGTGCTGTGGTACCTTCCTTAAATCTTATTTTTGTGTGTATGTATGTATATGTGTGTTGTGTGTATGCGTGTGCATGCACACCCATTTCTTGTTTCCTTTCTGGTAGATGAGACAAGGAGAGGGAATCTACTCTATTTCCTCTGCTCTTACTATCCTAAGTCCTTAGACATGGTTTTAAAAATACTATTTTTAAAGTTATTTTTCCTTTTTTCTTTTTTTCCTTATGTGTATGGATATTTTGCTTGCATGTACCATACACATGAAGTGCCTGCAGAGGCCAGAGAAGGCATCAAGTCCCCTGAAACTGGAGTTATAGACAATTGTGAGCCACCAAGTGGGTGCTAGGAATTATACCCAAGTCCTCTGGAAGAGTAGTAGTCAGTGTCCTTAACCACTGAGCTGTCTCTCTCCAGCTCCCTGAAATTTAACTTTAAAAATAATTTTATTTAAAATTTTCAGGTTGGCATACAAAGTAATGGGTTTTATTCTCACATTTTCATGGAAAACATTATACTTTATGCTCAGTTTTTCTTCCCTCTCTGATGGTTTTTTTTTTTTTTTTTTTTTAACCCCCAAGACAGGGTTTCTCTGTTGAAACTCTGGCTGTTCTGGAACTTACTCTGTAGACCAGGCTGGCCTTGGACTCAAAGATATTCACCTGCCTTTTCCTTCCTGAGTGTTGGGATCAAAGGCATGCGCTACCACCACCTGGCTGGATTTAGACTTTTTAAAAGCTTGGGACACTACTATTTGTGATTAGGTGACCTGATTCCACTTATTTGATTCAGTGTTATAGAAAAATGCAAGTGTAGATAAATTCAACTGTTTTTGATATTTTCAATTTTATTTACAAAACTTTGTAAGGAACAACTTATATTAATGCATTTTGAAGGACTGTTCTTAGATTCAGATATAATCTTAATATGCTTCATCACAGTTTTCATGTCTCTGTCCTATTGATTTATGTGACAGATTTTACCTTTGGCACAAAATAATTTTGTTTGGTTGGTCTTTTTATATAAAAGTCATAACCAAAAGTAATTCCATTTTTCTCCTTTGTCATCAGACATATGTAGAGTGTGTCGGTCAGAAGGAACACCCGAGAAACCTCTTTATCATCCTTGTGTATGTACTGGCAGTATTAAGTTTATTCATCAAGAATGGTAAGTCATTTGGAAAATTATGTAATTCTTAAATTCAATTTTGTCATCTCTGTAATAAGAATGATCATTTCAGTGAAATTGCCCCATAATTCATTATTTTTAAAACTTTCATAAAAATTTAAGTTTTGAAAAAGAAATTATTCATAGTTATTAATACCAGACATGTTATTTTGATATATTGTGAATATGCTAATGATAGCCTATTGTTTATTTTTAGCATTGAGAACTTGTTTTGTTCATGGGAAGAATTACGCTTTTTTGATTTCAAGTGGCATAATTATAGCTTACATTTATTAAGTACTCTGTGCCAAGAACTGTCTTATGTGCTTTGTACATCTTAACTCACTCTTGGCAACAAAAGTCTGCAATATTATTATGTGGATGAAGAAATGGAGCATAGGCAGAATGACTTGTCCTAAGACACATAGCTTGCCAGGGGCAGAATGAAATTCAGACCTGTTTACTGCTCTGAGCATTGCAGGTCCGGTACCAAAACTGATGCTGAGCCCTGGATTATTTAGTATTATTCAGTATTCATTTGGCTGTGAAGAGATTAGAATTTACGTTAATTAAACTTTTTTTTATTAGTATAATGTATACTGGTTTTATATTCATCTGTTTTATACTATAGAAGGCACATAAAAAGTTAAAATATTATACATTTGAAATGGTGAAAACTATAAAAGTTCTTTAATACAAAAATTTTAATAAAATCATGAATTTTTGGTGAAACCTTAATGTTGCTTTGTTTCAAACACTGTAGTCATTAATGTATTTGTAATTACAGCTTAGTTCAGTGGTTGAAACACAGTCGAAAAGAATACTGTGAATTATGCAAGCACAGATTTGCTTTCACACCAAGTAAGTTCACATTTTCACTACAGTTTTCTTTTTGTTATTTCTAACAAAAGTTGTTTAAAGAGTTTGAAAGCAGTAATTTTCAACTTCACTGTCTTTGATAGTAATAGAAAAAAACTGTTCCACTTAGAGGAATATTTTAAAAACTGTCATCTTTTAAGTTAATACACTCATGAATGTTTTGTAGGCTGTTTTTTCTTCTCTGTGTTTTTGCTTAGTCACAGACAGGCTTAAACATACACAGGTATAGTGAGTACATGTGAAAACCCATGACCTGGTTGCATTTGTTTTTCAGCTCATGGCCTAGCTCATTTTATCTGAGCTCTCATTTTTTACTATAGCCTTTAAGTTTTTTTTTAAAGTCTGTCCTTTTTAAAAGAAGTCTGTAGGTGAACTATGGCGTGTACAGACTTGCTATTAGCTATTGCTTATTTATAGGTGAGTAGTTTTGTGATACTGCTTTTAAATGTTTTTATTTACTTATTATTTTTTGGCTGCTAAGGACTAAACCCAGCACATTATGTGTGAGACACCCTAGCACTGTGTCTAGTTTTAGTTATTTTTCTCTTCCCCAAACCCTGTTTTATAAATTTTAGATCACTAATTTATATAACAATTCCTTGCTTTGGCCTCTTTGGAGAAAGTGTTTGAAAGACTGTATGTTATCTGGAGTATATCTTTTTAGTAAATAGTTTTTACTGGAACAGTCCTTAGGTATTTTCTAAAGTACGGGAATATTCATGAACCATATCCAAAATACATTTTGCAAAGGTGTCTGAATTTAGCATTTGAAAATTAAAGTAAGATTTTAGAATTGGGGAGAGGATGGACTAGGTGACATTAGTGGGCTGTTGCTTCCACATTAAATGACTGTCACAGGCCGTTGGGTGCTGTGTCTAATGCTTACATTTGGAACGTTCTCTGATAACATGCCTTCAGATTTGTTTTTGCTCTTTTTTACTTGATCCTTTATAATTTGAGAAACCAGATTGTTGTATGGCTTGCCTGTTACACATGTGTAAACTAACACTACTTGGGATTCAAGGCTATGTGGAGGGGTGAGGTGTGTTTCTTCCTTTTTCAATGCCTTTTCTCTGCTCAGTGTCCTTTTTTTTTTGTTTTTTTTTTTTTTTTTTGTTCATTTCCACATTTTAGTTGTGGTTCGGATAAATAAGCAACTTGTATAAATGCAGTATTACTGTAATGGTTTGAAATTCAGTGGTTTATAGGAAAAATACTTAAGCACAGTATCTCTACTTTATATATATATGAGTTAAGTCATTTAAAAGTTTTCATGAAATCCTGTTGGTTTTTTTTTTTTTTTTTTTTTTTTTTTGGTTGTTGTTCCTATAGTTTATTCTCCAGATATGCCTTCACGGCTACCAATCCAAGACATATTTGCTGGACTGGTTACAAGTATTGGCACTGCAATACGATACTGGTTTCATTATACACTTGTGGCCTTTGCATGGTTGGGAGTTGTTCCTCTTACAGCATGTGAGTATTCATGACTCTTCTGGAGTTACTTAAACATTGTATAACTGTTTAATATTTTAAATGTGTTGCCTTGTACTGTTAATGATGTCTAATTATATGATTTATAATAGCCTCATTTAGAAAACATTTATTTTCACTAAGATGTTTCTGGAGAAGGGAAGGGTGATTTTCTTAAAGATATGGTGTAGTATTGGTAATTCACAAATGGCAGAGTATATAAATATGATTTCGTGGACTTTAAAACAAGCAAGGGTTTTAAATAATTGTAATTTATATCTTCCTGTCTCTTTAAGTAAAAGTAGCTTGGCTACCTGTGGAGATGAAAGCCATGCACAAAGTAGCAGAATAAGTACTGATGGAGAGTTACTTAGTGAGCTAGATGGAGCCAGTGATTTCTCCTACAATGTAAGTCAGAGAGACAAGCGAGTTCAGGTATGAGACAAACATGGAGAGATGGGAGCTAGAGCTGGCGATTTTACTATCTAACAAGTTGTTCTACCAGGTAAGATTACAGAGATGAGGAGTTGATCATTTCTGTTAGGAAACTAACCGTAATAAAGGAAGGAGACCACAAAATTAAATGGTCTCATGTTTTCCAGTGCTGGATAGGGTAGTGGTGGTGATAAGTATATAGAGATATTATGCTCTACAAAGTGGAGAGAGTCAGATATAAAATCAGCTTGTTGAATGCTAGAAGACAGTGGCAACTTCCAACTATGACCATTTTTAATATAAATCCTTCACCCTCAAATAGACTCAGCTGGAAGAACAAAATGCAGACACTTCCTTAGATGTACGTGTTCAGAAAGTTTACCACCTTAAATTTTTAAATAGTACATACCTGTAATCCTAGCACTCTGGAAGCTGAAGCCTCCACATCCCAAGTTTGAGGCCAGGTTGGCCTACATGGAGCCTAAGAAAAGAAAAAGAAAAAACATTCAGTTAAAGTGGAAGACAACATGCCTTTCTAAAATTGACAGATGAAGTAATTAAGCACAGTAAATACTGAGTTCCCTGTGACAAGCTTGATTTCTGACCTGACTTTTTGCATATACACATGTACTTCAAATTTAAGTTGCACCATATAATACATACTCTTCCAGACTCTTCTTTTTAACTATGTACCCCATCCCTCTTTTCTAGAACATTCTAGATTTTTTTTTTTTTAAGGAGTTCTAATGCTGCTCAGCCCATTTTCCTATTAATTGACTTTGGTTTGTTAGTTTTACTTATTGTAAGCATGCTTGCTTTCTTTTATATAGGTATGTAAGTAATTTCCATTGTGGACACTCCTTTCTACCCTTCCCTTTTGACTTGACCTTTAAAAAAAGCCACTGAACTCACTGAAAATGTGTGATACAAGACTAAGATCAGTGCTTAAACTAGTGTGCAAGAAGTGTTCTGGAGGAAAACCTCAGCTTTTCCTTAGTCCATTTCTAAAGCTGTATACCTCTTTCTCTCTAGAATTTTTCCTTTTTCACTAAAAACCCTTCTACTTTTTCAAAATAAGAGGGTAAGGAATGTCAGTAAATTTTTTTATGCTTGTGTTTTCCCTCCAAGGCCATAATTTAAGATATTCTTTGTTTGAGACCATTTGAAGCTGTTTAAAACGTCTTTTAAAACAATGGTGTGTATGTGTGTGTGTGTGTGTGTGTGTGTGTGTGTGTGTTTTCCTGTGCTGTGGTGTGGAATATCTCCTTCCCTCCTGTGCCATGGTGTGTGAGTGTCTGTCTTTCTCCAGCTTTGGGGTTCAAGGGACTGAAGTCAGGTTGGTAGATCCGCCCCTGAAGCTGTCATTGGGCTATTCAGTGTGCTGAAGAAGTTTCTTAGTTCAAACACCTAAGTTTTCCAAACTGAAGTCTTTTGTTTTTATGAATAGTTAATGAATTTTGTAATTCTAGATTTAAAAACAATCTTCATGTTATGATTTAAATCATTAATTTAGCCCCTCCCCCTAAACTCACGCAATTAAAAAAAAGTCTTAAGATATCTGGAGCTGAGGATGTAGCTCACTGTAGAGCTCTTGTCTAGAATGCTTGAGGCCCTAGCTTCAATCCTGGTTCTGCAGAGCCCAGCCAACATTGTCATGGAGAACTTACTATTCACTCACTGTTTTTATGCTCTTAAAAAGTAGTACTTTGAGACCAGTGAGATGCCTCAGCATGTACATTCATTTGTCACACAAGCCCCTGAGTTTTAGCCTGGAATCCACGGAAGGTAGGCAGGGTGTGAAACTGAAAGTTTTCTTCTGACCTCCACGTGCACACCATAATATGTGGGTGCCTACACTCAAACAACCCCTCTCACTAAAAACAAACAAACAAGAAACAACAACTAAAACCCAGTATTTTGAGACTCTGGCCTGCAAATACTAAGAATGCTTATTTTAGTGATGCTCTTGGTGTTCTACTTTACCTCGCTTTCTTGAGCCAGCTGTGAGTTCATGATGCTAGTTGTGACTATGCCATTGTGCCCTTTTTTTTTTTTTTTTTTGTAGGCCGCATCTACAAGTGCTTGTTTACTGGCTCCGTGAGCTCACTACTGACACTGCCACTAGACATGCTGTCAACGTGAGTACTGACTGTGATGGTGAAGTTTGGGCAATGTAAATGATGTTTTCCTCCTGTATTATTATTATCATTCTTTTCCTTCTCCTTCTGCCTCTCCCCTTTCCCCCTCCTTCCTTTTTTTCTTTTTTCTTTTTCTTCCTTCTTGTTGTTGTTGTGTGCTTTTTTGAGACAAGACTTTTTTGCATAACAGCCCTGGCTGTCCTAGAACTCACTTTGTAAGTCAATCTGGCCTTTAGTTATAGTAGAAATTGGTATGTGTAGGTTCTGGTTTTTTTTTTAACAGAAGAATTTAAGAATTTACCTTAAAAGAATTACCTTTTTGAAACGATGCAAAGACAGGTAAAAATAAGATATTTATGCAGTTTGAGTTGTATGCTATTGGATTTGTTATACTGAGCATAATTTTAAAAGGTCACTAAGATTATTGTTAAAACACATTAAAAACCTGTGCACTGTAGCTTTCCTCTTAATATGACATTAGCATTTTGCTGGCCCTATATTACATGTCACTTGATTGACTTGTAAGCTACCTCTTCCATTAGACTACTCACGGAAGAATGCTAGGTGGGAGTGGTCCAAAGAAATTATGAACACCCTTGGCCCCACACTGAGAGTATTATATATTCTCTATAGGATACAACTTTTTTCCTGAAAATTCTGGAGATCTACCTCATATGGCAGCAGTGTAGTGTGTAGATGAGATGTGTCATTTCCAGGCAAGCCATCTCATTTACTGATGAAAAAAAAAAAAAAGTTTTGAGACATCATGGTGTCAAACAACTGCTTGGGCTTAGTCAGGCTGTTCTCCATTGAGCTTGCTTGAGTTACATGTGTCTTTTGTGGGAGCTTGATTGTCTAAGATGAGCTTGTCTGTGGTTCCTTAGTTCTCCAGATGGCCTTTCATCTTCCAGAGGGCTAAAGGGGGCTTCTCCACAAGGTGGATGTGGAGAGCGTTCTGAAACTGGGAGAGGGGGATCTCACAAACTCTTTTTTAGATCTGGAACTTGGGCATCCTCACCTCAACTCTAGGCAAACAATGATGCTAACTAGCTGGAAGGCATTAGAGAAAGGGACTCTGAAGTTTGATTCCATTTAAAACTTACAAGAAACAGTTGTTTGGCAGGGGAGAATTAGAGAAGGAATATTTCAGTCCCAACTCATCATGATTTTGATGGTGTAGAAGATGGTTAGCAGCCTTCCTTTTGTAGTACTGCAGACAGGACTTCCTTAGAGGTGATGACAGTTAAGTGTGGAGCTGCTAGGCTGAGGTCTTTCAGATTGACCTTTTCTTAAATTTACGATGGACAAAAAAAGTAGTCAATTTCTAAAGGCTATCAGTATTTTTTGAGCTATTCTTAAATTATTCTGAAATCACAGACATTGAGAATGATGAGTTTCTTCAGAAAAGAAGGAACAAAGGCTCCAAGTGTTACAAATTCACATTTCCATGTTAAAGGAACCACTCTGCCTCTTTGGATTTATTTTGTATTTTTGTGGCTAGCATTAAAGTGAGTTTTGCTATGTGAAGAGTTTCTGTGCTATGTTTCTCCATCTGATCCACACTCTACTGAGTGCCTTTCAGCCTTTTTAAATTCATGTTGCATTAGACCAGTCATTGACAGAGTTCCCACCTTTTTCATTGATGAATATGTTCATTTATGTACTTCCATGTTGGTGAAGCTTCAAAGTTCTGTTAAAAGGATCAAGCAGAATTGATCACCCAAATTTAGTAAATTATATAAATGTGATTTTGTTGAGTGTTTTGCTGATTTTTTTTTCTTACAGTCCTGTTTATTGACCATGCTAGAAGGATAGGCTGGATAGTTATTAGCTATATATTATGATGTTATTTTATATGTACTTAATGTAAACATATAATAACATAATACAAATATATAAGTGTACATAATAGCTAGCTTACAAGATAAAATTTTTAAATATTTTATTATTTTTATTTTATCTCCATTTGTGTTTTGCCTGTTTATATGTCTGTGATGTCTGTGTGAGCGTTTCAGATCCCCTGGAACTGGAGTTACAGATAGTTGTGAGCTGCTACGCTGGTGCTGGGGATTTAACCCAGGTCTTGTGGAAGAGCAGTCAGTGTTCTTAACTACTGAGCCATTTCTCTAGTCCCTCCAAGATAGAATTTCAGCATCATTATAAATAATCTGTTTGAAGCAACTGAATTTTACTGAAAAATTAAGATTTGTTTTTGTAGTTGAGTTTACAAGTTTTTGGAGTTAATTGTGCTTTTTTTTTTTTTTTAAATAGGGAAAATTTGTTGGCGGATTGCTTGCAGGGCTGTTTTGTGGTGACATGCACACTTTGTGCATTCATCAGCCTGGTGTGGTTACGAGAACAGATAGTCCATGGTGGAGCACCGATTTGGCTGGAGCATGCTGCTCCACCCTTCAATGCTGCTGGACACCACCAAAATGAGGTAAACCCCTTACCTGAAATGTATCTTACTTGGGCAATACATGAAAGTAATTTTCACCCTCTGAGATCCAAACATTTGACTTTCATGTGTCTCATAAAGTGCTTCTGTCATAGAAGAGGACAGTGGGATTTTGGGGGATTAAGAGGACAGTGGGTATGAAAAAAAATGTTTCTGTGACTTTGCCTCTGAATGTTCTTGCTAGATGGGAGCAGGGTTAGAGGCAGTAACAACACTTTTCTTTTCTCTTTGCCTAGATCAGCAGCTTAGCTTGGGCCTGGACGGTAAGAAATAATGTCTTAGATATAGATGATCCAGTTCAGGAGGTAGAAGCAGGTGGAGCTCAGTGAGTTCCAAAACAGCCAGGGCTACATAGTAGGGAGTTCCTGGCTCAAAACACATACACACAAACGCTCTCTCTCTCTCTACCTCCCCCTCTCTCTTTCATACACACACTCTCTCTTTCTGCACGTGTGCATGAAAAACAGTTCTATATAGGTTTCTGACATGCTGCACAACATAAGGAGTGTTCTCAACCTATTCCAGCTTTGTTCTTCATATGTCTGTTAGGTAGGAAGAACCTTATGAAAAGTAAGACACTTGGGCCAGTCAGATGGCTCAGTAGGAAGACATGATTGCCATCCAAGCCTTATAGCCTCAGTTTGGATTCCCCAGAAGCCACAGTGGACAGAGAAGTTGTTGTGTCACCTCCACACATGCAGTGTGGCATGTGTACACACAACACATGAAATTACAGAAAAGAATTGATGTAGTTTTCTTATGAATGGTGATGATGTGCTCAGGTACATGCCAGACTGTTAGTTAACAGGAGGGTATAGCATTTTAGTATCTTGCCTGCTGGAAAAATTGTAGGGCCAAGAATGTCACGCATTACCTACTCAGTGAAGTGAAAAGTTCACACTCATATACTATTTTTAGTGAAGTAGTTGGCCACAAACTACTTAATGGCAATTAATATTTGTTCCTATGATCTTTTGCTTTTTTAAAAAAAATACATAGATTGACTTAATTAAGTCTACCATTCCTTTTTTTTCTACAGAATACATGTTTTCCTTTGAAAAGCATATATAAAGCCTACCACACATACCCCTGGTTCTGGGGTCCTGGGAAGCCAGGACCTTGGGGGTGTTAGGCAAGCACTGTGAGCCACACCCCTAGTCTTTGTTAACTTTTAGACTGGGTCTCAATATGGTCAAACTAGCCTCAAACTCACATTATGAGTAGTAGGGGTGTATCACCATGCCTATGCAAGTACTGCTATTAGAAAGGATTAAGATCAGCACTGTTGCTAATTGTATCTGTATTTTAAAGCATTTAATGCAGTTTTGTTTTAGAATTCCCATGAAATCCAAGGGAGTTGTGTTTTATGTTAACAGTTACAGTTACGTCTTTGCATTTGGTTGGGAGCAGAACTTTGATTTTTTTAAACTTTTCTGGTATTGAGGATTGAGCCCAGGGCTTCACACGTTAGATAACTACCGTCCCACTGAGGTATATCTTCAGTCCTTTTATTTTTTTATATTGAGACAAAAGATCTGTGCAAGTCCAATGGCAGACCTCAAACTTACAATCCTCCTGCCTCAAATCCAGCCCCTTGCTCCTACAGTAGCTGGGAATTCCACTTTGGGCCACCATGTTTGGCTTTGTAGCCCAAAAGGAGAGCCAGAAGAAGATATATTTGGGAATTGGCAAGGCCCAAATGGAAAATCTTAGTCTCTAGGTCAAACTAGAAATCATTTACTCAAGTGTTTAAGGTGTGTATTTATGTGTACGTATACATACATTTTTTAAAAATGTGTTTCTATTCCTTAGGAGTTAGACACACTTGTATTTACAATATTATGGAATGATGTGTTTAAGTTAGCCAGATACAGGCTTACACATTTTTTTCTTGCGTATGTTTGCATGTTCACATATGTTTATGTATATAAATGTAATTGTATGTGTGCTATGGTGTGTGTGCCTTCTACCTTATTGGAAAAAAGGTCTTAGGTTCTCTTCTAGCTGGTCCATGAGTTTCCAGGGATTCTCCTGTCTTCACCTCCTAACTCCATGTTGGGGTGCAGGATTACAGATACATTACTATGCCCAGCTTTATATGGTTTCAGGGAACCCAAAATCAGGTCCTCACACTTTTGTGGCAAATGCTGTGCCCACAGAAACCACCTCCCTAGTCCTATAGTGCTTTTTGAAATGTTAAACTGAGTGAAACATTGAGAACTGAATCTATGTTTCTGTGTACTAAGTTGGTCCTAAGTGAGATACATTTAAAAGAGATAACTCTGAAAGACACTTCTTTTTTAGTTTTAGTAGGGTTTGTCTTTGCTGGTTTGTTTTTCTTACAGGGTAAAGTATGATTTCAAACTACAGTAAAAGTGAGCCAAGTAGGTGAAGTCTTAGAGTCTTCTCTTATTTTAGGCTCCTGTAGGAGGAAATGGTGCAGAAAATGCTGCTGCTGATCAGCCAGCTAACCCAGCAGGTGAGAATGCAGTGCTGGGTGAGAACCCTGATGCTCAGGATGGTCAAGCAGAAGAGGAGGAGGAGGACAACGAGGAAGAAGATGATGCGGGTGTGGAAGATGCTGCTGATGCCAACAATGGGGCCCAAGGTAGTGGTGCTCCATGCCCTTGCTTACTCTTCAGGGTTGCCAGTCATAGCTTGCACTGAAGACAGTATTATTTTCATGTTTTACGATTTGTAAAAGTTCTGTTTATGACATTTCTATTTTAAACTAACATTTATTTGTATACATGTGAACAAGTATGCTTTCTATGAAACAAGGAACGTTTTGTGTTTTATAATCCTTTATGTGGATTTTTTTTCCCCTTTTTTTTTTAATTAGCTGGATTGGAAAAATGGTTAAACGTGACTAGGTATAGTGAGACTTTGCCAAGAAGTATTTTGTACTGCGCAGCCTTCCTTGTGGTTATATGCCGCTTGGACTTCTGGGGACAGCTTGGGAGGCTATTTAAGAGAGTGTTGTCAGTTGTAATTGTCAGTTAGCCAAGGACAGAGGAGTTAGTCTCAGAGGATGAAGATGGGAAAACAGGCAGGATCTAGACTCACATAAAGACAGGCAATGACAGAGGAGTTAGTGACAGGATGATGATGGGAAAACATGTTATGAGACAGTTAATGGGACAGAAAGTTTTAGAAGTTAGTACAGGTCTCCTGGTTTAGACAAATAAAGACAGCCAGAAGGAGCTGTAAAGACTTCTTTCTTTCCCTTTCTAATCTTTTAGAGCTCTATGGGTTAAAAAGCTCCAAGTTAAGAGTCTGTCTCAGTAGCAATTGGGGCAGAGGAGGAGAATTTGAAAGGGGAGTTCAGTTACCAGTGAAAAAGTAACAGGTAGAATGGGCTCCAAACAAATAAGGCTTCAGAGGCAGCTACAGCATCAGAAACAGCTACATTTTAAGAAATCAGTTACAACCAGGTCCATGTTTTGAGGAGAAACTTGGTATAGAATTACCTGATTTTTTTTTTCTCTCTCTCTGCTTTCATAGAATACTCACTTTTCAAAAGAAAAAAGAACTCCTGAAGTGCACACTGCAGGCCAGGACCATCTCTAGAAACTGTCTTGGCATTTTCTATCAATGGGAACTCTGAAGTGTACAATGAAACCTAAGATCTGTACTCAGTTGTCAGAGCTTATTGTCTGTCCTCTTCTGTTATCATTGCATCCACTTTGCTGGTGTCTGTGTCCATTGTGTCAGACAGACACTTGAGACAAAGTACACAGTTGTGAACAAAACGCCAGGGCCTGCCTTCCTGGGAGGTTCTGGTCTAGGGAAGAAGTAGGAGATACACATTGTGTTAAGTGTATATAGGTTGCTCTAAAGATAATTGTTTTAAATAAGATTTCCCAGGAAGCTAAGAGTAAGTGACATTTGAGCTGAGACCTGAAAGATAAGAAGAAACAAAATTCATAATGAGAGAAATAGACTTCCTCAGGGAAACATCAGAGGCTTTGAGAAAACTGCCTCTGCTGCTGCCACCTTAGTGCTGGTAGTCACCTGCTGTCTCTTGAGAATGCAGTCGCTCTTGAATAGTTAGTAGTCTTGTTCGTAGCTAGTAGCTACTAGTTCGTAGTTCGTAGCTAGTAGTGTCCTTTTTTTGTTCTTGCCCCCTCTAGTGTTTATAGTACTCTCCTGCTTTTATGTAAGTCCTTGGGTAATTTCCCTACCACACTGGAGTAAAACACAGCTCAGACTGCACACTCCTTTTTATTTGTTATTTAATCCCCGTCTGCCTTCCAAACATTTTTTTTTCCTCTTTTGTCTCAAAAGTTCAGGTTGGCTCAGAATTTGTAATCCATTTGTCTCAGCCTCCTGAGTGGTAGGCTTTGTTTACAGGCTTTGTTCCAACTGTTCCAGCTCTTACTTTAAAAAGAAAAAGAAAAAAAAAATATATATATGCATATACACACACACACACACATATTTATTTCTAATAATTTATTTCTATGTGGGTTTGTGTTTATGTGTGCAGTGCCCATGGAAGCCAGAAGAGAGTGAGTCCCTAGAGTGAATTTACAGGCAGTTGTGAGCCACCTGGTATGAGTGATACTAGGAACTAAATTTAGGTCCATTAGAAGAACAGTTGAAATTCTTAACCACTAACTTGTCTCCGAGTTTTATACTTTTATCTTCTGCTAATTTACTAATTCATCAGAAAGTTTAGTCCCTTAGCTTCCTTTTTTCCTCAAATCTACCAGATTTCATTTCTGATCCACAGCTGTTAGATTTGTCTTTCACATAATCCTGTTTATTTCCTTTCTAGCACTTACCACAGTCTAGGATTACTATATTTTATATGTATTCCTACTTATTTATAAGTATGTTTTTATATGTAGGACTTACAGCCTGGTAAGTAAATTCTGCTTGATAAAACTTTAAATGTGGCTTAGTTTCTCAACAGATTTTAATTAAAAGTGGCTTTTATTGGTTAGAGTTTAATATCCATCAGTAATCTTGAATCTGCAATTGTATTTTCAGATGACATGAACTGGAACGCATTAGAGTGGGACCGGGCTGCAGAAGAGCTTACTTGGGAAAGGGTAAGAATGTTAACTGTCATATGTTCTTGTGTCTTAGCCACAAACACAAATTTCATAGTTAAATTTGATTAAGACAGTTACCTGGATTTAATTTCTGCAGGAAATCAAGTGATGTACAACTTGTGGTAAAGATGTTGACAGCAAGCCCTGTTTAATACAAACCTTACTCCATGAAGGCAATTTGACCTGGAACTGTGGACTTGGGAAAAATTAAGTAAAAATTTAAATTTAAACAGAATTTCCACACTCTAATTAATGAAAATAAAGAACTTTTTTTCTTTTTTTCTATTTGGTTGGTTTTGTTTATTCGTTTGTTTTTTTTTTTGAGGCAAGGTTTCTCTGAATTCCTGGCTGTCCCAACACCCTCTCTGTAGACCAGGCTGGCCTCAAACTCACAGAGATCTGCCTGCTTCTGCCTCTCGAGTGCTGGGATGAAAGGTGTGTGCCACCACCTCCTGGCAATAAAGTAATTTTATTATGAAGTCATGAGTGATTCTATCTAAGGTAGGAATTAAACCTAAATTAAAGAATAGCTTTTTCTTTTTTTTTTTTTCTCCTTTTTGCAGTGTTAGTCATACAAATCCATGGCCTTTGGCATTGCTAGGCAAGCACATTTTCACTGAGCTCTTTGAACACAGGTTCACTCTCTGCCTTAGCTTCCCTAGTGTTGGGATCACAGGCATACACCTCTGCCTGCTCAAAATGGAACGTTGCTAGATATTTTCCATGTGAATTAGGGTAAAAGGAGACCCAAGGTATAGTACTTGGATATATAGACTTTTTTAAAAAAATATTCTAGGAACGATAGGGTTGGAAAGCAGTGATTGGAAACTGTTTAATAATGCAGAGAAGAAAAGCAGCCTTTCTATAAGAAAGTTCCTTTGCATCTTAAATTAGTGCTTACTATTTTTTATTTTAGATGCTTGGACTTGATGGATCACTAGTTTTTCTGGTAAGTGAAAGTATTACTTTTGATTGAATTACGAGTTATTTGTCTGCTATTCAGTAACTTAAGATTTATGGAGTATGTTCCTTTTTATGATAAAAGTCAAAAATACCCTTTGACTTTTGATTACTTCATATTTGAAAGTATGTGTGTTGACAGTACTAGAAATATTTAAAGTTAATGCTATTTTAAAAGCAAATTTCCTAAATATTTGAAAACACAGTCCTAAGTTAAAGCAGCTTTGTTCAGTAGGTGAGAGCCACAGTCTGATCTGGAAGTCTTCTGTAGGAGTAAAGCTTGCATCTTTTTTATTTTATGATTTTTAATTAAATTTTTTTTTATTTATTAGTGTATGTGGAGGCCAGAGTCTTTTATCTCCTTCCACTGTGGGAGCTTTGGAAATCATGCTGTCAGGTTGCACAGCAAGCACTTTTACTTGCTGAGCCATCTCAGTACCCCAAAAGCTACAGCTGAAAAGTAAAGGGGTAGATCTGGAGACTGGCTCATCAGTTAAGAAGACACACTGCTCTTTCTGAGGACCTGAGTTTGGTTCTCCTTGGCTCAACTGCATGTAACTCCAGCTCTAGGGGATCCAATACCAGCAGTTTGAGGCTCCATGGTACCTGTACTCATGTTCACATATTCCCATACAGACACAGGTACACAGACACACATAATTAAAAGATAATAAAGTGTAATAATAAAGGGTAATTCTTCCAAGAAGTTTATTCTTTAAAGGAAATGTGTTTTCAGGCCATGTAATCCAAAATTGCATGTTATTAGGGGTTTTTCAGTAGATTAGGGCTTGTCTCCAGTACCAGAACTGCCACAGATGGAGACATTGCTTAACAAGAAGTCCAGAGGAAAAATAGGCTTGAGGGTTGCATGGTCCAGTGGCCCAGTAGTATTATGAAGACCCAGATGATTTCTGTCTCTTGTTTACTCAAATATATCCTTTACCTCTTGGTGTCTCATAAGAATGGCAGAAGTTATTGAGGTAGAATAGGAGAAAGCCATTTGAAGCTTGACTTCATTCCTCGAATGGAAAATATTTATTGAATACCATGTACTGGCGTACAGTTCCAGGGGAATCAGATAGACGTGAATGAAATAGGACTCTGCCTTCAACAATACTTTAAAATTTAGTTAGAGATATAAAAATGTGAACCAGGAAGTTAGAGACCTGTGTTAGAGTACCAGTGACAAAAACTGCAATGTGACACAATGACACAGAAGATTGTCAAGCCTTTCTTTGAGTGGAATCTTCAGCAGGATATCTTCAGAGATAATTACTTAAGGAGACTGAAGCATAGATGATGTTGGGATAGGGAGAGTTTAGGAACCGTTAAGGAAGAAGCTGATACTATAGCTTCTGAAAAAATTGGGCGTCCATGGTAAGAATGTGTCAGTCATTCCTTTTGGACAACTTATCATCCTTCTTGCCTGATTGATTTGTGGAAGACTAGGAAACCCAGAGTGATTTTTTTTTTTTTTCTGAAAAGAAATTGGACACCCTTATCCAGCCCCACCTTGAAAAGTTCACTTGCCTTGATGTTGGGTAAATTGGGTCCAGATGATTGAACTTGGACAGTTTTGTGTGTCACGATAGATCGTGGCTAAGGTCTGCATGACTTGACTTCAGGAACAGGTGGATAGTGCATACCTTGGAGGTTAAATATATACTAATTATATAACTGAGTGGATCAGATGCCACATGAGAATATGTTTCTGAGGTAGAACAGTGTCAGGGTACCCACATGGAGAATCCAAGGACCAGAGATGATTTCATCTAGCAATTGCTGAGAAGGGGGTATTAAGTGGTAGTGAACTTGCTGAAGTTCAGAAAATAAAGTGAGTAGTAGGGAAAACACTCAGCATTTGACATTTTTATCTTGTTTAGAATGAATATGACTTCTGATTTTTTTTTCTACTTGGAATTTTTCTTTGTCATTTGATTTAAGTGAAATTTATGAAAATCTGTGTAATTTGTGATGGACTATTAGTTTTGAAAAGGAAATTTTTATAAATTGACTTATTTTCTGCATGTAACAATGTGAATTTCCTGAGATGTCTAGTAAGAAATGGAAGTTAAAAATTTTAGTCAATTGTTTTCAGGACTTAGCTATGATTAAGTGAAGTTGTTGAATTAAAATGTGAGATCATTGACTCTTATTAATACTTTCTCCTGTAGGAACACGTGTTCTGGGTGGTGTCTTTAAATACATTGTTCATTCTTGTTTTTGGTAAGTTGTACTTATGCTTTAAGTTTCTGTAGTATCAGCTTTCTAGGAGTCTTGTTGCAGGTTTTTGTTTTATTTGTAATTTAGGAATATTAAGAAACATATAATGTGGATTTAGAAGCCAGATACCTAGTACATTCCCTGACTTCTGTTTAGTGATTGAATCATCCTCTGCCCTATTTATCTGCTATGTTACTATGCTGCTTGTTGTTACCATAGAGAAAAGATAGTTTATTAAGAACACATTGAAATTTGGCTAGAAAGACTTCAGGAAAAGAGAAATACAAGTATTTTCAGATTTAACTGTAGTGTCATCTTCACATCTAAAACTTACTAGAATTTATTTATTGTTCCCAATAAACCATCATATTTACAATTTCTAGGTTGTTTCCTTAAATGCCACTTAAAGCCGGTTTGTTTGAATGAAGATCCAAATAATGTTTATGCATCACTGGGAAGTTGAAATAACTCTTCTCTTTGCTTCCTGCTCCACTCCTTTGTGACACTGATATGTTGATGCTGCTTTCTAGATGTCCTCTACCTCCATCCTCTGTCTACCATGTTTTCTAGAAACTGGAAGTCAGATTAAAGGTCCTGATTAGGTCAGGTTCAGTACATCCGTGACAAGGTTATTGGGCATGCATTTTGACTTTTAATGTGATTTAAGGAGGTCTTTGATATTAACCATTAACCACCCACTGGACTTTTCACTTTCACTAAGAGAGCAATCTGTGAAGTGATATTTTAGTATCATAGGACTAGTAAGCCATCATCCTTTCACCCAGTGACTTACTCTAGTCCTCTTTAGGTGTTGCAAAATTGCTGAATTTCTCAAATTCTGGCATTTTAAAGGTATTTATTGGCTAGCTTTTCTATAAAGAAGAGTTCATTTTTATACCAGGAACAGTCTAGTTAATCTGAAGTTGTTTGTCAGGAACCAGACAGATGACCAAGGTTGTCCTTTAATAATTGGTTCAAAGTACAGAATTTGTGTGTAGTGGTTTCCCAGTTACAAAATTTTTTTTTTTTTTTTGATGGTGCTGTTGATTTACTTTTTGTGGTTATTATTTTGAGCACTGAGTATTAAGAAGACCTCATCGGTTTGTATGTATTCCCATCAGTTTTGACCATTGGGTGTTTGCTTTTAATTTTTAATGCTCATATCATTTCTTTAAAAATACAAATGATATCCTCTTCAAAATAGCTCCTGTGTCCTTTTGACAGGGTCCTTTTAGACCTTGATGTTTTATTCTCTGACTATAGAGAATGTCCCAGGTACAGTTTTGTCTTTTCTTCCTAGAATTTTCCATTTCTCAAAGAAGTCCTGCTTCCTTTAGTGGAGATTATGTTGATAGTGCTCATTGTGCTAATGATAGGTTTTCTCTTCCCTTTTAGCATTTTGTCCTTACCACATCGGTCATTTCTCCCTTGTTGGTTTGGGATTTGAGGAACATGTGAGTATAATACTTTCAGAAATTCCATTTTACTAATTATCCCCAAATTCGTTATTTTCTGAGAAATATTTTATTTTTATTTATGTGTACAAATGCTTTGACAGCATGCATGTGTATCACGTGTTTCTTATTAGATCTCCTGGAAGTGAGATTATGGGTGGTTGTGAGTCACCATACTTGTGCTGAGAATTGAACCCTGGTCTTCTGTAAGAGCAACAAGTGTTCTTAAGTGCTGAGCCATCTCTCCAGCCACTAAGGAATATATTCAAGAAGTCATTTCTCAGTGTATCTTGTGCAGAGGAACAGCTAGCCATTGCAGTCTTGTTCTTGTTTAAACCTGAACAGTTGCTCAGTAAGGAGTATATCATATTGTCAGCCGCTGCAGGTGCTCTGCAGGTACACTGCAGAACCTCAGTTCCGCACACTGCAAGAGTTTCCAACAGGTTACTTTTCCCTCACTCGATGAACTTGTGTGTCCCTCTCTCCCTCTTTCCCCAGGTGGTCCATAGTGAATTTTGAGAAGTATCAGTATATTTATTAATTTTAAAAAAGGGAATAAAAACTGTCTTAGGGCAATGAACTGTAGTGTTTTCTTAAGAATTTGCTTATATTTTACATTTTGTCATTTCCTAATGGTGGATTAGTATTTGGATAAATTCTTACTAACTTTTTTCTAAAACACGTTAATAGTTTAGAAAAACATGCCAGTAACCTGGTGTCTTCCAGGTCCTTAGCAGTGAAAAGTGTTAATGTGTATGTCTGACTCTGATAGCTATTGGATGGTGAGGGCTTGCTTATAAACAAGACTGTGTTTTTCGTGCTAAGAAGGGGACTACCACAGCTGGAGGTCCCAAAGATCCATGGAGTATCACTACTTTCATGGTCTTTGTGAGGACTTCAGAGGAAGAACTGACTGGAGTCTTTTGTTCCCTTTGTGTGTGTGAGTTCTGAGATCACTTTTGGGACCGTTCCATTATCGGCTACTGGTCTAATACCTATTATTGGTTGCTAGTAAGAACCTAGAAGGCTGAGGTAAAGATTTTAGCAGATATTAACTTTCTGCTACTTATTACCCATAACTCAGTAACTGAAAAGATATAAATGAGAAATGTTTGTCATTCTCCAAACTTTTGCTTTCTGCACGACTCTAGAACAATTTTGGCAAGTTAGAGAAATTTAAACAGTTACTTTTAAGAATATGAGAGGATGTGGCCAGAATGTTACTAGGTGGGCAACTTGAGTAGTACACTGCTGCTTTATTGGCCAACCCTTAGCAAATGCACCTTTGTGAGAATAAGAGGAGACTGTTAAGATTGTGGTCTTACTGGAAGATTTCATTTACTATTATTTTGACTCTTCGGATAAAATACTATTCTTTAATATTTCTTCAATCTTCATTAATACTTAGAGGTCTGTTTATGAGAGTGTAGTTTGCAGATGCTGTATAAAGTATTTAAATTTTAAATTTGATTCTTATGAATATGTTGAATCAATAGTTTACTTCCTATCATTCAGAGCACTTAGTACACTGAAAAACTGAGTTATGAACCATGTGGGAAAGTTTTTTTTTTATTATTTGTTTTATTTTCAGGTCCAAGCATCCCATTTTGAAGGTCTAATCACAACGATTGTTGGATATATACTTTTAGCAATAACACTGATAATTTGTCATGTATCCTTTAATGAACCAGCTTGGAGGTACAATATAATTTATACCAAAGAGTTCTGATTATTAACAGAAGGCTTATTAACAAAAGGCTACTTTACCCCTGATGTCTTTTAAATAGTTACAGTATTTGTGAAGGGATGGGCAGAATTGGAAATATATGAAGTCTGTCATTACATTCAGTATAATACGAAAAGTTTCCTGTCCATATTCACAAATGTTCAGGTTTTCCTTGACTAGATGCTTCAGGCCTTGGCAACTCTTGTTAAATTTCATAGGTCTCGTCGCTTGCTGGGAGTCTGCTATATTGTGGTTAAGGTAATCCAGTTGTAAATTAAAGCTAAAAATAGTTTGTCCTCTGTTTGATTGACTCTGATAACCTTTATTTCTATTTAATTAAGGTCTCCTTGTTAGTTGTGGTAGAAATTGGAGTGTTCCCTCTCATTTGTGGCTGGTGGCTGGATATCTGTTCTCTGGTAAGTTGAGCACCCAGTATATAATCTCATTTCAAGGCTTCAAATGTCTTTAGAAAACATTCCTTTTAAAGGAAAGTATTTGATGATTTACTTATTCTTGGAATGTAACACTATTGAGTCTAAATGTCATTAATTTGTCTTGAATATTAAATTTTTTTGATGTTTTGTATGCATTTGCATGTCAGGGTATTTTGATTGGAGCTTTTATAACTATTGGAGAATTTTGTTAACTGGTATTTCCCTTCTAACTTTTACAGTAACATGACCAGCTTTTAAAACTATGATACTAAATATTAATAATTCATATTTTTTATTTTTTCTAAAGTACTTGTAGAAAAGCTACATTTGATTCTGAGATTGACATTTACTCTTATTCTTTACTATTTAAAACCTTTTGTGAATACAAATCTATAAGAAATCAAGACCATATGTAGTTAAAAAGAATAGTTTTTACATTTACATTACATTTTACATTAAACTAGTTTTTACATTTTACATTTACATTTGCAATAGTAGTAGTAAAAGGCTGAGAGCATAGGTCAGTTGATGGAACACTTGCATAGGATACATGAAGTTCTGGGTTCAGTACCCAGTACCACATAAACTAAGTGTGATAGTGTGTGTCTGTAATTGTAGCACTGAGGAAGAAGAGCTAGGATGGTCTGAACTTCCAGGTTTCTTTCAGCTGTATAGCAAGTTCTAGGTTGGCCTGCGATTCATAAGACCCTATCACAGAAAAAGAAATGAACTAGTGGAACTGATTATTTATGCTTCATGATTTTAATTGCATCATTTGTTTTCAGTATTAGCACATGTGACAGTGAGGGGACAACTTGCAGGAGTTTGTTCTCTATACTCTGTGGGTCCCAGGGATCAAATTTAGGTTATCAGGCTTGGTGGCAAGTGCCTTTATCTGTGCCTTGCCTGTCATGCTTCAAGATTTTAAAGTATTGTATACATCTTTAGAGCCCATTCTTACATAGTTCTGTAGTACTCTGAAATGGCATTAAAAGAACTGAAAGCCAGAGACATTGACATTACATACATTTGCTGATTTTACTTCTTAATGATGAAAGCACTAAGCATTGGAAATGTAGGTGGCACAGATCTCTCACCTGTTCTGTTTGGCTCAGGAAATGTTTGATGCTACATTGAAAGATCGAGAATTGAGCTTTCAGTCAGCTCCAGGGACCACGATGTTCCTGCACTGGCTGGTGGGGATGGTGTACGTGTTCTACTTCGCCTCCTTCGTCCTGTTACTGAGAGAGGTGGGTCCTACAGGGAAGACCTGTGCTCGATGCTTTTGAGAAGGGCTTTGCTTTGACCACCAGTCATTCCTCAGTAGCCTTGATGTTTTCTTAACTAAACCATATTTTCTACTATTCTGAAAAGGAATAACTAATAGGGTTTGGTTTGATTACTTTAGATTGAAGTTTATATCAAAAATAACAAGTTATAGTTTCAAAAGTGATCAAAGCTAATTAAAGACCAAAGTTCATAGTTGATATACATTTTACTAATCTTCTGTTGTAAACTCCTAAAAGTTATTGTGATAATAAATTGGTCTTAGTCTTCATCCCCAAGAGAGAAAGTAATTTTACAGAATTGAAAATATTAAGATACTTAGGAACAGACACTTTAATTAGAATTACAGTGAGGCTCCTATATGATCCCAATTCACTTGCCAGATGAGAACCTTCATATATACTGTTCTAACTGGTTTAAAAATGAGGTAATATTAGTATTTCCTTAATGTACATCTCAGGCTCCAGTTTCTATGCTGTATGCTGGGATAATACTGAGAAACAAAGGCACAATTCCTGTTCTCTGTTCCTGGGAATAAATAAATCCTTTGAACAAATTAGCTTATACTCTACTGAGACTGGTGTTGGAGGTGAAAGCCAACAGAGCCAATGGGAATAAAATGTAAAATCACAGAGCCTGAATGTCTTTGGTGCTTTAATCTGTGAAAGATTTGAGGAGGGTAGGGTGGATCTTAATCCTTTCCCTAAATAATATAGTGTGTTTGTATGTTTTTTACCTCAGCAATCCAGATTCCTTAATACATTCTTTTGTGTTTCCCATTTGCGAGTAAAAGCATCAAAGGTCATTAAAAGCACAGTAATTTGATAGAATTTTTGGCTAAAGAATGTCTTTTTCCGTGACAGTATTAATTGTCTGGGTTGAATTTTAGGTGCCAGAATAACTTTAGGACCTTATTTTTCTGTTAATGTTCATATGCATAGCATAAAGATGTTACTAAGTATCTGTCCCGCTTGAAATATACTTTTAGGTACTTCGACCTGGTGTCTTATGGTTTCTAAGGAATTTGAATGATCCAGATTTTAATCCAGTACAGGAAATGATCCACTTGCCTATTTATAGGCATCTCCGAAGATTTATTTTGTCAGTGGTAAGCAGGTCTTTTTATTTTTATTTTAAAAAAGCATGCTACCTTTTAGTTTCATACAGTGTTTTTGTTTGTATCCTTTTAGGTTGGGAGGGCTGGGAGAGCATACTGACTGTATTTATCTAGTCCTATGGCACAGACTTACCAACTCTTTGCTGGTTACTTTAATGAGGTTGTGCCCTGTTTCTTACTGCAGATTGTCTTTGGCTCCATTGTACTTCTGATGCTCTGGCTTCCTATACGTATAATTAAAAGTCTCTTGCCTAATTTTCTTCCCTACAATGTCATGCTCTACAGGTAAGCATTTTTTGTTGTTATTTTGGTGGTTTTGGAGATTTGAACTCAGTGCCTAGTAGGTTAAACAAGTACTACACTACTGAACAGCATCCTCAACCCTATGGATAAGTTTTTAAAATTTAGCAAAGCTATAATGATTTATAACTATGGGAATTTAATATCCAAATTACATTAAACATTTTATATGAAATTTCATTTTCTCATACTCTCAGTCACGTGTTAGTAGTTACATTTTTTCAAAGGAAAACTTATTTTTGCATTTGTTTAGACTTTTTACAACACTTAATAAGAATTAGTAGCATTGTTTTCTTTGTGTATACCTTTGTCTATGAACTTGAGTAAGACTCAAGGCTTTCATCTTTTTTTTCGCCCCCCTCCGAGACAAGGTTTCTCTGTTGTAACTCTGGCTGTCCTAGAAGTCACTCTGTAGACCAGGCTGGCCTTGAACTCACAGAAATCCTCCTGCCTCTGCCTCCCAAGTGCTGGGGTTAAAGGTGCGCACCATCACCATCCAGTGAGTTTAAACTTTTGAGTGATTTCATTACTCCATAGTTCGCTGCAAGCTATGGGAAATGAGATTGCTTCTGCAAATTTATGTCTGTCCATCTAAGGCTTGTCAATTCCAATTCCTTAAGATCTAACACTAAACCAACTCATTTACCACTCAGTAGCTTAGTTTCCATCTCCCTTTACTCTTCATTTATATATCCTACCTTCATCCCTGCTGTCTCTAGATTTTCTGAAAGTTTGATTATATTATTTCTCTGTTTAAAAAGTTGTCAGTAGTTCCTCCATGGTAGAGGTTATATTTATGGGCAAGGAGATAGGCTTTATAATAGATAAAATATATAGTATGCTTTATTTATATATAAAGAATATAAATATTCTTTACTGCTCTAGGGAAAAGGAGAGAACAGAATGGGTTTTAATTTAGAAGGAGTAACTGATAAAGACTGACAGTTGAGGAAAGCCCTGAAGTGAGGTGAGGAAAGGGCTGTTGTACCATGTGGATCCCTTAAAACTTAGTCAAGCAGGTACAGTGGCATCCAAGTCTGTTTGACAGGTTAGTTTGGTTAAGGAGAAGGAGAAAGGAAAGTAGCTGTGAAGTCAGAGAAGTCATTGAAAGCCAGCTCTGAGTCTTGGAGGCAGTAAGAAGCACTTTGACTTTGATTCAAGAGAGTTGGATGCTTATACAACACTATGATGATCACTCTGACTGGCCAGTGATATCAAATGGAGTGAGAATGGTCAGGTCATGATAGCCAGGAAGATAATGTGATGATTCTAGTGGAGATGGAAGGGGTGGAGATGAAGGAGGTAGCAGTGGGAGCTAAGAAGCAGTTAGGATTTGTAATATTGCTAAGAGTCAAAAGGAGTCTAACAGTTTTGATGTGAGGTGTAAAGAAGGAAGTCAGAAATCAGAGGTTCTGTTCTTAGCATGGGAAGGTATAGGCTAATCTGTGATCGTGCACATCACCATGAAGCACTGAGTTCCACTGGGGCTACACAAATTAGGAGTCAAGGAGAAAATGTCAGTAGTAGATGAAGGTGGTATTCAAGCCAGTTGCATCACAGTCACACAAAAAATTGAGAAAGAGGACAAATCTGGGGCCCTCATGTATCCAGACTGGTCGTGGTCGGCAAAGGGGAAGCAGCTAGTTTGGAAATTGTTGAGGAAGGATGATGAGCTCTGTGACATGCTGTTCTCACAGTGCAGTTGAGCACCAAGGCATGGCCACTACTGGACACCAAGGGACCAGGAACAGCTTAATGGGGTTTGGAAGGATAGCCTCTTAGACTTGGAGAGAGAGTGGGAGAAAAGGCATTACAGATGGCTTCATTTGGTTTTGGAGTTTTGTTTAATCTGATTGCTTGTTTTATAATTTAGAATGGAAATAGGACTCACGCCTTAAACTCGGCTCTTTGTAACTATTGTAGTGATGCTCCAGTGAGCGAGCTGTCCCTTGAGCTGCTCCTGCTGCAGGTCGTCTTACCAGCGTTGCTGGAACAGGGACACACGAGGCAGTGGCTGAAGGGACTTGTGCGTGCATGGACTGTTACTGCTGGATACTTGCTGTGAGTATGGCAGCTGACTCCCTGGGCATCTGTGTCACCTATGTCTATAACCTTTCTTTTTTCCCCTTTTTTGATACTAGGTACTGAAGCCAGGGCCTCATGCAAACTATACAATTGGCAATACCACTAAGTGATATCTCCAGCCCCATATTTTATTTTTAATTTTGAGACACAGTCTTACGCAAGCTATCCTCAATGCTAGAGTTCTTCTGTCCCAGTCTTCTTAGTGCTGAGAGTATAGGCATGTGCCACCATTGCCTATCTTGTTTATAACCTTCCTGAGAATGTGTTTTGTGTTCCACTCAGTAACAACTAGTTTGAGAGGCTGGAGAAATGTCTCAACAGTAAGGGTGCTTACTATTCTTCCAGAGGACCCTAGTTCATTTCCTAGTGCTAATGTCAGGCTACTCACACATGCCTGTGAGTCCAATTCTGGGGATCTGATACCTTTTCTGTTTCTGTGGGCACCTTCATATGTGACTCACACACACACGTGGGCACCTACATATGTCTCACACACACACACATACACACACACACACATACAAACGCTTAGAAAACCCTAGTTTTAATAGAAACAGTTGAGTACTGTGTGCAGGTTACCCTTTCAAGGGGAGTGTGTGTATAGTGTCTCCTCTCGTGCAGACTCACTGCTGTACCTCCTTTTGTGCTGTTAGATGTGGCAAACAAAGGGAACTGAGGCCCGGTCAGTACAGTTAAACTACATGGCGTACCTATATGGGAATGTCATGGTACTGTCAGTACACATCAACCTAAAAGTTAAAAAAAGTAGTGGTAGCTAAAGACAAACTAACTTACATTTATTTTAGGGATTCTAACTAGGTAAAGAACCTTTTCTAAGGTTTGCTTTTTTGTTTGTTACTTAGTTACTTTTCAAATTGCTGTGATAAAATACCCAACAGAAACAGTTGGGGAAGTGTTTATTTTGGCTTATATTTATGGATAGAGTCCACTGTGGTGGGGAAGTCTTGACATCAGGAGCTTGAGACATATGCTCCTCACATTTGCATTCAAAAAGAGAGAGAGAAATATTGTTACACAGCTAGCTTTTCCAATTTAGTCTGTCCAGGATGCCTGGCCTACTCAGGGACTGGTATCATCCACTCATAGGATGGATCTTCCTTCCTCAGCCTAATTTAGATATTCTCTCATTGGCATTCCAGAAGCCTGTCTCTTAGGTTTTTGTCTTAGGGTTTTTAGTACTGTAGTAAAACACCATGACCAAAAGCAACTTGGGGAGGAAAAGGTTTATTTCATCTTACATTTCCAGGTAACATCACTGAGGGAAGTCAGGACAAGAACCCAAGGCAGGAAGTGAAGCAGAAGCCATGAAAGAATACTGCTTACTAGCTTGATCCTCATGGTTTTATCATCCTGTTTCTTATATCACCCCCTGATCCCACCTCACCCCCGACACACACACACACACACACACACACACACACACACACACACTATGCACCCAGGTGTGACACCTATCTTCCCATTTCAATCACTAATCAAGAAAATCCACTATAGGACTGCTCATAGGTCAGTCTGTTGGGGGCATAGTTTTAATTTATTTAATTGAGGTTGATTTAATTTAATTCCCTCAGTTCCCAGATGACTGTAGCTTGTGTCAAGTTGACATAAAACTGGCCAGCACAATGACTCTAGATCCTGTTAGGTTGATGATCAGGAGTAGCCCCAACAGTCATTAATATTTATTGAGCTGCATTTATTTATCAAGTCCATGAGATATGGAAGTTTCTATGAAATATTGGCAGTACTATGTGCTATAGACTTGGTTATATTTGATTGAATACCACCCTTCTCCTCAGTGCTCCTCATTCTGAATTGATCTGTAGCTTGTATAGGAGATATAGCAGTCATTAGGAGAGAAGAAAAGGTTTTCACTCTTGTGGCTCCTAAGCCGGCTGTTTGTGCTTTTCTTCTAAATCACTGACTTCTTCAGATGTTGGGTACAGAATCATAAAATAGGTTGGACTTGTGGGGTGTCCCACAAGCTGGCTAACAGAGTGGAAGCAGACACTAGCATTTAGTCCAGTTAATGCTCAGTGTAGAATCCACATACACATTTTCCACCCTTTAAGAAAACACGTCATGCTTGTCATTGTCACTGACTTGCAATGAGACTCACCGGTGGAACTTTTGTATAGGGACCTTCATTCTTATTTACTGGGAGACCAGGAAGAAAACGAGAACAGTGCAAATCAGCAGGTCAACAACAACCAGCCTGCAAGAAACAACAACGCCGTTCCTGCTGGGGAGGGTCTACACGCAGCCCACCAAGCCATACTCCAGCAGGGAGGACCTGTTGGCTTTCAGCCTTACCGCCGGCCTTTAAACTTCCCACTCAGGGTAAGTCTAGACAGCCTGACTTTTCTGTAAGTTAATTTTTTTCTTTTCATTTTCGATTGTGAATTAGTGTTGTTATAATTGGTGCCTTATGGTTCTTGGAAAGAAACCTGTTTTATTACTCTCATTACACAGCTTAAATGTTCAAAATAATGTTCAAAATGACAAAATAATTTGTCAGATTTTGGAGACGGGCATTGTGTGAAGTTAGGGTTTTATTGACTTTAGCTCTTGTTTGAGAGAAAAAGATTGCAAATTAGAAACTGGCATGATTGATAACATTTCAGCTGCGTGTCAGGAGTTGTAATGACATGTGAATGTTTGCCTCTGATTTAATTCCCACTCCCACAGCTATTGGATCAGAATAGAAATGTGTCCCTTAGTAGAACAAACAAAGAAGCAAGAAGCATAATATGACCTTCAGACCTCTCTACTCTGGCTCCTGCCCATCCCAGAGTGTTGTATGTCATAGCTTCCCTTGTCCCTCACCTCTCCTCTGCATACTCCACAACCCATCCCCTAAATATATTTGGTTATCTGTAGTTCCAAGCTTACCACGTCTAATGTGTCCCTTAAGGACCTGTTGTACGCCAGATCTGATGGTCATCTCATTTTGATAGTTAGAAACTGAAGTTTGGCTAAACAAATGTCTGTTTCGTGGTCTTGAAGCTTGCAGTCAGTCTGTGATTGAAAATCTTATCAGAAATGTATCGTGATTATGAGTGCCATTTACATGCAATTTGTCATATTTCAAACCCCTGTTTATAATGGTTTGAGGTTGTTTGATCGTTTTGAAACTTGCATAGATTATTTAAACCTCTCATTCTCAGTTCCTTTTCTGTAAACATAGTTGTCTTATTTTTTAATTATCTGTGGGTCATACGTAAACATTGTATAAACATGCCTTGGGTGTCTGTAATATTTTTGATGAATATTAGGGGTAGATGCATACAATTTTTGCCCTGAAACTGCTTTCACACTACTTTGGGAGACTAAAAAACAAAACCAGCCAGGCAGTGGTGGTGCACCCCTTTAATCCCAGCACTTGGGAGGCAGAGGTAGACGAATCTCTGAATTTGAGGTCAGCCTGGTCTACACAGTGAGCTCTAGGACAACCAGAGGTACAACAGAGAAACCTTGTCTCAAAAAGCCAAAAACAAACAAAACAAAACAGCAGATTTGGGTTCTCAGATATTTACTGAGGGCACTATGACTACTTTGGGCAGGGGCAACTGGTTTGTAGTACAAGTACATAGAAATCTTCATGCAGGCAGGATACTTAACTGCCTTTAATGCTGAGAGGCAAGCAGATTAAAAAATGGAAAGTAAGAAGGGTATTCTAGTCATATGCCAGGAAAGGGCACCTTGGATATGGTAAGCTTGGAACTGCAGGTAACTGAACATATTTAGAGATGAGGTGTGTTGTAGAAGTTTATTTCCAGTTATGTTTACACAAAGCAACCATTTCAAACAGTTTTCTCTGAGTTTTTCTCATCAAGAACTCTGCCTTCTGACCTTAGGGAAGGTAGGGAAGAAAATGAGCTACAGTGCTGTCTTTCAGCCCAGGAAAAGGTTTCCCTGAAAGCACAGGTGTAGGCTGTCTCCCTCCCCTGTATTTCTCTCCTCAGTGCTGGGATTACAGGCATGCATCCCTGTGATCAGTGGCAGGCTTTTATTAGTGGGAGTGTTATGTGGATTCTTTGAGGAGTAGAATACATTGAGGACATGTGAATTACTTATAAACTCTCTGTTTTGTCTTGTAGATATTTCTGCTGATTGTCTTCATGTGCATAACATTACTAATTGCCAGCCTCATCTGCCTTACTTTACCAGGTATGAGTTTATCTTCGCTTTCAGCTGTTAAATGTTAAGATTCTTTTCTCAAAGCAAAGCAAGTTGTATCTTACAGAGGACAGATTTGCCATCAAATAGAAACTGGACATAGTCCTAATGTTCAGTTCATAGGCTGTTGATCCCTTTGGGGCACTACACCTTTTTGGACCTCATAGAGCACAGGTGCACATTTCAGGCACAGTTACGATATTCAGAGCATGGCACTATAGCCTCTCAGTTTCCATAGTGCATCACACTGTAGGTTTTCAAAGTCATTTGTAAGATGTAAGACATTTTTCCAGTAAGTATGTAAAGAACTTTATAAAGTTAGACTGTTTCTCTAAATCTGGGATTCACAAATATTGCTCATCTCTGGCATTGACTTTGTTAGAAGTTTCAACCAAACAATTTCTTCCTCTAACAAGCCACTCTGGTTGGATATAGTAGCATGTTGTCCTCTCCAGAGGTGAGCCCTCGATGGGATGGAATGCAGAGCCGGTGGCAGATCACAGAATACCTTGTCTTCCTGCTGTTTATGTCTAGTCAGGACATTCCAAATCATGCCGAGAGTAGTTAACCACTAAATGGTATATTGAGTGCTTTCCTTGATTATAATACTAATCCAATAATTTTATACATCAAATTTGTATTAAATATTTGTTCCATGAGTTGTTACAAGGTTGGAAAAGAACAACTAGGGGCATTAAAACTAATTTAAAGTGATGTTTCTAAAAGAAAAAAAAATAATTTGAAGAAATTATGATTTTTACCTTCATTTGGTCAAGAGTGAACTGTACTGTTTATGTGTTGAACATTTAAAATAGATTTTTATTTGATTCTTTGAGAATTTTACAATATTCATTTCTCACTCTTTCCCTTAACTTCCCCCTTACAGAAGGAAGATTCCTTCTGTAAATTCCCAACTTTGTATCTATTTTTTTAATTAAATTAAAAATTTAATAACCGATCCAGCCGAGTTGGTGTTGTCCATGTACTATTAAGTGTGGGACCTTCCACTAGACAGTGGTCAGCCTATTAGGAGCCATAACCCTCAAAGAAAACAGATTCTTCCCTAGTAGCCATCAGCTGTCCATAATCCCTCAGTTAGGGGTAGGGGTGGGGCTCATGAACTCCTTTCCACTCTTGCTGGAAATTGATTGGCTTTGACCTTGTTGAGATTTTGTGCCAGTAAGCATAGCTTGTGTGAATTTGTGAGTGCAGTGGTCCTATTTAGCTGTGGCTGATGTTTTTTCCTCCCACTTCTTCAATAGTCTCTGAGCCTTGCAGGATGAGGATGTGTGAATGATACAGATGTCCTCTTGGCTAAGCAGTCGATGTGAAGACTTCTGAACTTTAAGACTCTGCTTTAAGCTTCCTTCCTTGTCCTTCTCAAATCACAGCTGGTTAACTACCTAGCTACAATGTGAACATACTCATGGCTTTTATGGTCCATTTTCATGTTTTTACCAGAATTTTAAAAATAAAAAATAAAAGAAACTAGTTTTTATGCTTGAATTTAGTAAAATGAGTAATTCAGCATCATTAAATACTGTCAATTAAATACTTCCCTTTAATTTATTCTAACATGGTAGAAAGAGTAATTTCAGTTCATTATAGAAGAGCTTTGATACAGTGCACATTTGAGAATAATGGGGCCTTGCTTATTCCCGTAGGTTACTTTCTTCAGCTAGAACTTAACTGATGGGCTGAAAGCTACTCCTACCCTCTCAAAAGCAGTGGGAAGGGGGAGGGAGAGAAGAAGGAGGGGAGAGGGAGAACAGAAGGAACAGAGGGGTAATAGAAATCGGTTATTAAATCTAAAACTAATCCAAAAATCTCAGAGACAAACCCTAGAGTGGACACTTATATAGAGCACTAAACTCTTTTTTACAGGTATTAGTGGTGATTTTGCTGTTTTAGAATTAATACACACATTTACTTACTTCATGTAACAAATACATCTGTTCTCTTTTGGTACTGTGTATTGAACCTTGGGGCTTAAAAATGCTTAACTATACTCCCAGTCCAGTGTTTGCCTTTGAAGGGGTTATTTTCGTATATATACT
The DNA here is from genome assembly GCA_026225945.1 of Cricetomys ansorgei. NCBI lineage: Eukaryota > Metazoa > Chordata > Mammalia > Rodentia > Nesomyidae > Cricetomys > Cricetomys ansorgei. The sequence goes on along the minus strand of JAMJFZ010000107.1, from coordinate 23,448,196 downwards.
ATTTTGTAAGTTGATAGTTTGTTACCATGGTTATGGCTTGTAATACTTGACTGTTTAACTACCTTAGTTTGACTAGGAGTAGTATACAGTTCTTCTGGCAAAAACATGAGCTTATTATGTAGGCATACATTCAGATTTATCGCCATACTATGTAGCTGATGGGTCAAGGCCTGTGGCTGAGCCTTGTTTCTTAATCTTTCAAATGGAGGTGGTATTTATGTTGGATGAAGGATTAACTGTTGGAGCATGAATGAGATGATAGATGGAAAATACTCAGCACAGTGACCAGCTCTGGTTAGGTATTTAGACACATTAGGTAGGCAGTCTATAACAAACAGAACACTAGAGATTTTAGTCATTTCTCAACCCTTCTTGAGAGTCAGTTATTTAAAGAAAGTTAAATTTTATAAATGATTTGCTCAAGCAATTAACTGTGTGGCTGCACCATAGAATTTGTTTCCCACAAGTCTTAGTTGAGCATGTGACTCACTCTTGGGATCCCAGCATTCAGAAAGCCAAGGCAGGAGAATTGCTTTTGAGTTTGAGACTGCCTTGGACTACAATGTGAAACCCTTCTCAGAACAAAAGGCAAAACACAAGACTAACAACCTTTAGGAAGATCTCAAATTTGTCTTACTGTTCCATTTTGGTGTTGATTTTTTAAAAGAATGTTTATACAGTATTCTTTGATATTATGATTTGGAATGTTATTGTGCACACTCCTTTATTTTAAAAAGCTGAGTTTTCTGTGCTAATGAATGGATCACTTGGAAGAAAATTAACGTAAATTTTTTGTAATGTTCCTAGATAAAGTTTTGACAGCACAAATAATAGAAAATTACTCTCTTTATCCTATTAGCATAATAATTTCAGTTGGAGATAAAAATAATGAAAGCACCAGTGCTCCTAACACCAGGCCAGGAGAAATAGTGAGCAGCAGGCCAGGAGAGGGCGCTTGTCCTGGGAGAATTCACTCTCTGTCTCCCTGTGTTTTGGGTGTTTCTTAATCAAGTAATTCTATTTTCTAAAGAGTTGTTGGTTGTTTGTTTTTTTCTGATGTGAAAATATTTAAAGCAGGGCAGTGGTGGCATACATTTTTAGTCCCAGCACTTGGGAGGCAGAGGCAGGTGGATCTATGTGAGTTTGAGACCAGCCTGGTCTACAGAGTGAGTTCAAAGAAAGGAAAAATAAAAAAAAAAAAAATTATAGAATGTCAAGATTATAGTTTTCTTTACCTAGCCACATATCTCATTTGTCAGCTTTTTTATTTTCAGTATTTGCTGGCCGTTGGTTAATGTCATTTTGGACGGGAACTGCCAAAATCCATGAGCTCTACACGGCTGCTTGTGGTCTCTATGTGTGTTGGCTAACCATAAGGGCAGTGACGGTGCTGGTGGCCTGGATGCCCCAGGGACGCAGGGTGATTTTCCAGAAGGTTAAAGAGTGGTCCCTCATGGTAAGTTTCTGTAATAAGAAATTGATCTCGTCTGATTGTAGTAAATATTTTAACAGCTATTTCCCATTTATTTTCTCACTGTGTCACTAGTTTTCAGGAGAAACAGCTTTTTATCAGAAGGAATATTCCTTTAAGATAGCAACCTTACATTTCACTTGAGAACCACAGTTCTATACCCAGAGGCACTTGAGAGTTAACAGAAGAATGTGTAGCTAAGTGATCTCATGAAATAATTAAGAATTACAGAATATGCTTTTGGGGATGTGAACGCACAAGTAATGGAAGTCATTCTCAAAAGCCCCGATTTCTCACAGGGTGAAGAGACACTTAGGTCCTTATCTGAGTGTGGGAACAAACACCTGTATACACTGTTGGCTGGGCTGGTAAATACCGTAGGGCACTTCTCTGTCATTTGGGTAATCAGCTCTTTAGTATCTGAGTTTATATTTTGCTTTCTCTTAGAGTTTATACATTTATATTTATGTTGACAATTTTTAATGTTTTATAACTTTTTTGCACCTACTATTTGGCACCACGTGCTAACTTAGTAATACCTGCATATATGAGGTGTGTTCTTAATCAGACTAGCATATTTCACTTTTCCATCATTATACAGTTATTACCTGTTGACAAAATCCATGTCTGTATTGAAAGATTTATTATAGATTATAAGTGGAGGGGGTTAATTTCCAATTGCTCCACAGGATAATAAGCATTCTTACTCTTTTAAAATATAGAAAGCAGCTAATTTTACTTTTATTGGTAATCTTTCATATCATCACAAATGCCATGTAAAGAGGTAGTAAGTGTTCCACCAATGCCATGTTTGGTCAATATGTTGAATAGTTGTATTCTATTCTGAAGCCATCTTAAAAAGAGGTCACCAGAACCCAAGTTCACTTTAAAGATTGATTTGTCAGTATTTTGTCATTCCTTTTACTTTGTATCAATTTATTTTTACTTTACTATTAATCCAAATTCTAAAACTGCATTGTGAATACCCTAGCTATTATTGAACAGATAGACAGCATCTCTTCATCAGAAAACTAGACTATTCTAAGGGGTCAGTCTGATTGCCTAGATTAGTTACATTAACTAGAGTTAGGATGAACCACCATTTTGTCTGAGAGCTCACAAATCAGCTTATGAGTTGGGTTGCTTTTGGGACTTTATTTTGGCAAATTAGTAGATTTTTGTAGTCAGATAAAATTAAGTACTGAGAAGGATATTTTGAGGGAAAACACCATAGCTGTCTTTTTAACTGTATAAGACAATAAATGAAATTTTGGAGAAAAACCCTTTTCTAACAACAATTCATAGTAATATTTGGTTTTGTTGCAGCTCAAGCTCTGTATCTTGAGCACTCATGTATCCAAGTGAATTTACTTAATGGGGTTGGGGAGGACTTAGCTGGTAAAACTCTTGCTTAGCAAGCTGGAGGACCCACACTCAATCTCCAGAACCTACAGAACATGCAAATGGGTGATGTATTCTTGTAAGTTCAGTGATGAAGAGGTAGAAACAGGAGGACTCCTGGGGTTCACTGGCTGACCAGTCTATTTAATTGATGAGTTCTATGCCAGTAAGACATTCTTTATCAAAGGAGAATGACATTTGAGATTGTCCTCTGCCTCTATTTGCATGTGTACGCATGGGCATCTGCGCAGGTACACTCCTACATGTAGACATGCTTTAAAAAATATTCCACTGAAACATATAACATAAACATGTGTATATAAATTGTTTAAAATAGTATAAAAGTTTACAATAGTAAAAAAGATAACAGGTAGTCACTGGCTAGTTCTCTTTTGGGCATCAGATCAAAGATGGAAAGAAGCCTGAAAGTGGGGTAGAGTTTGTCAGAAAGGAGGATCCTCTATAATCATTCTGTGTCTTGTTTCCTACTAGATAATGAAGACTTTGATAGTTGCTGTGCTGCTGGCTGGGGTCGTCCCACTGCTCCTGGGGCTCCTGTTTGAGCTGGTTATTGTTGCTCCTCTGAGGGTCCCTCTAGATCAAACTCCCCTTTTCTATCCTTGGCAGGTAAATATGTTCTTATACTTGTGATTGTTGCTAGTTATTTGGGATCAGAAAAAAATATCTTTGATTATTTTAGATTATTTTATGCAATTGGTGCAGGGAGATGGTTTGTTTTTGTATTCTGGAAACCCTTGTAAAGTTGTTGAAACAATGCCTTTTACTCTTGCTTTTAATTCTTTTCCTGGAATACTTCATGGATTAAAATGTTGCTCTTCACTGAGCTTGCTGTCCAGGACTCATATGGGAGAACTGATCCACACAGGTGTCTGGACCATGCATATGCAATGGAATTCACTTGTTCCCCGTCTCTCTAAATAATTAAGAAAAAATTTTAAAGGGGTATTTCATGTCATGGTGGGGATTTAGGGTTCTAAGCAGAGACTGGTACTTCTAGGGTCTGACTTACATTGTTTAAAATGTCTTGGTAGGTTGGGGAGGGCAGGGTAGCCACTGGCTAGCCGAAGGGGAGAGGTTGGAGACAGGGTACCATGAGAACTCTGGTTTCAGTGATACTGGGAATGGAAAACCTGAGTCTAGATCTGGTAACAGCTCAGGAAAACCACAAAGGCCTGAGCTTGAACACAAGCCTTTGGATAATTTCTTTAGGCAAAAATGCCTTATTATGATATAAGTTATAAAGCTCAGTCCATATCAATAACATAGGATAAGCAACAAGCATGTTTGATAAAATAATAGCATTCATTTTATTTGATTACTGGGGTTTCCATTAATGCACAAATGTTTTTATAATTTTCTTGAGAAAATAATGTAGATTTCTAAAAGATAAAAGACTATTTTATTCAACTTGACCTTTTACGTATTAATCCCCCCTCCCCCACTTTTTTTTTTTTTTTTTTTGTTCTTTGAGTGTTTTGTACAATTTATTTTGATCATATTCATTCCTTCTCTCCATCTTTCGAGATTCATTCCCCCTTCCCAAAACTGGCCCCAACCTTGTGTCCTTTGGGGATGGGGGGAATCTCTTTAATCCTTCAAATATGTACTGTCCATGTACTCTTGGGTGTATGGCCTTTACCCACCAGAAGTAGAACTCTTAAAAGAAAACTCTTTGTCGCAGGTTATCAACTGTCAGTAGCTTAGCTAAGCATTACTTTTCCTATGCAACTTCTTTTCTGAAACGAAATAGACTTTCTGTTGGGCTTATTTTTTAAATCATTGAAGACGTGTTAAATATTGTTGGTTTTTCTCTAACCATAGGACTGGGCACTGGGAGTGCTGCATGCCAAAATTATCGCAGCTATAACTCTGATGGGTCCTCAGTGGTGGTTGAAAACTGTCATTGAACAGGTAAGCCAGTTTCAGAGAAAGATACTCTGAAATGGGTTGTGGTTGTATTTAGCTAATAGAGTTTTAGTTTTTATGTTTCTGTTTTTCTGAGCTATTTTCATTAAGGTGCACAAACAGCTGTTTTCTTTTTTAAATGTGTGTGTGTGTGTAAGTGCACCTATGCAGGACAACTTCTGGGTTGTTTTCTCCTTCCACTGTAAATTTTGAGGCTTGAACTTAGATCATCAGGGAAGTACTTTTTTTACTCACTTGGCCAACTTGCCAGCCTTTCTTTTTCTTTTTTAAAGAGGAAGCAGTTTTCTCATATTGTGGCTGTTAAAATAATTTATGCCTTGAGAATGAGTAATTATTAAAGAAGTAGCTTTCAGTTCTAGCTGAAACAATGTTTTAAGAAATATTAACAAAGTTTTAGAGAACTGATAAGCCAAAGAGAAGGGATTTTGAAACTACAGGCAGCCTGCTGGAAGAAGAGGAAAAAAAAATGGTAAAGGACTAGTTAATAGCCATGTCTGCTGCTGCATTCCTGCAGTTGCATATGAGTTGTGAATGCAGGAGGAGCATGTGATCAAGGCCATCCTTTGCTTTGTCTGAAGTACAGGCAAAGCTGATCCTTGTCATTTTTCCACTGCAGACATTCTGATAAAACTTAGTATTCATTTTCTTTCTTTCTCTCTTTGCTCTCTTCTCTTTCTCCTCTCCTCCCCTCCCCTCCCCCTCCCCCCCTCTCTTTCTCTTTCTCTTTCTCTTTCTCTTTCTCTTTCTCTTTCTCTTTCTCTTTCTCTTTCTCTTTCTCTTTCTCTTTCTCTTCTCTCTTTTCTGTTTTTTTGAGACAGGGTTTCTGTGTTGTACTCTAGCTGTCCTGAACTCACTCTGTAGACTAGACTGGCCATGAACTCACAGAGATCCACTTGTCTCTGCCTCCTGAGTGCTGGGATTAAAGGTGTGGGCCACCGCTACTCGACAGTATTCATATTTCTAAGCCTCTACTAGACAAAAGGAAGTTACTGCTCAAAGGATAAGGGTAGGGTTGCTTAGGAACTCTCTGATTACATAGCATCTAAGACTGTTGCTCTATTAGGGAGCTATCAGGTAACTTGATGATGGTACTAACCTTGAAAAAAGTAGATTTTGCTTTTTAAGCTAACTAGTAGGAAGTACACTACATTTCAGAAAGATTTTATCCAAATAGCCTAATTAACAAAGTAGTACTTCTTTAAACTTTGGTTATCTAGAAAATGAACTCAAGGATAGCTCAGCTTTTTTATCTTTGGGAAATTGCTAGATCTAGTTTTACAGGTCTGGAGCAATTGTACTAACAGGAAAGGCTATAGTTCTGTCTGCCCAGAGTACATGAGAAAAATCATTGAGTAGTCCTGGACCTTCAATCTGCCAATTCTTAGACCAAGAGTGGGGCCAGGAAATAGTACATCACAAGGCCACTGTGTGTGTGCCTGTGGCACCGTACACCTTCAAGATAGGAGTAGGAGCCTGCCCACTGGAACGTCTCAGTAGAACCTGTCCTTTGCAAAGAAGTCTGGAAATAGGGTTTATTTGTAGCTGGGAGCTAAGAGAAGTTGATGTTTATAGGATCCCCTTGTATGTTCATTACTTTAGAGTGAGGAAAGGGGAATTGGGTAAGGGGACATGAGAATGAGAATTAGAATAATTGGGACTGATTGAGAAACACTGGGGTGCCTACTCCTTAGGGATGATGCATTTGGGTTACTTTATTTGGGAGGCTTAAGCCTGTTTGTCCTTCAGACCTTGGAGTAATGGATTGAGTAGGGCTATATCTTGCTTTCTAAGAAGCATAAATGCTGTGAGTGAAGCCAGATGTCCCTCTGTATTCCACAGTGTTTTCTAAATGTATATCTGCATGCCAGAAGAGAGCATCAGATCCCATTACAGATGGCTGTGAGCCACCATGTGGTTGCTGGGGATTGAACTCAAGGACGTCTGGAAGAGCAACCAGTGCTCTTCACTGCTGAGCCATCTCTCCAGCCCTTTGTGTGTGTGTGTGTGTGTGTGTGTGTGTGTGTGTGTGTATGCCATTTTCAAGGTTTGCAACTTTCATCCATTTTTTCCCCCCTGCTGTACTATGTAGCAGCATTTTTCTAAGACAATTAGGGTTTCCTGGGTGCTACAGCACTCGTGTGAAGGTCAGAGAACAAGTTGAGGGAGTTAGTTCTCTCTTGCTGTTATGTGGGTCCCCAGGATCAAACTCAGGTTGTTTGGCTTGGTGGCAGCCACCTTTATCCTCTATGCATTCAGTGCCTCACACCTTAACTGTTACTTTTCAACATTTCAGGTTTATGCAAATGGCATTCGGAACATCGACCTTCACTATATCATTCGTAAGCTGGCAGCTCCTGTGATCTCCGTGCTCTTACTTTCCCTGTGTGTACCATATGTCATAGCTTCTGGTGTGGTTCCTTTACTAGGTGGGTAATACTGGTTGTGGAGCTTTCAAAGACTACCTTTACTAGAACATTAAAAAAACACTAAAGTTTAAAAATAAAGGTAGTTTGTTGCCATCTTGGCTGGAATATCCTACTGTCTTTTTTATATTATTATGTTTATTGAGATATATTACAGTTTTCTCATTGATAGTATGTAGACTGAAGAATTACTATTTGTAGTCAGGCGGTAGTGGCACACGCCTTTAATCCCAGCACTTGGGAGGCAGAGGCAGGCAGGTCTCTGAGTTTGAGGTCAGCCTGATCTACAGAATGAGTTCCAGAACAGCCAGAGTTATAACAGAGAAACCTTCTGTCTCAAGAAAAAAAAGAAAAAAGAAAAATAGTTACTATTGGATTTTCATACCTAATCCTTTTCATATATATATTAGAAAATTCACTGTGAGGGCAAAGGATGCATGCCGAATAATCCCGGCCCTTGGGAGGCTGAAGCAGGAAGATCTTAAGTTTAAGACCAGACACATCAAGATCCTGTTCCAATTAAAAAGGGAAAAATAAATTTTATCTCTCAGGAAACTCTTAATAAAAGGGGTAATGGTAGTAAATGAATAATAAAGCAGTTTGGCACTGTCTTGCTGCTTTAACATAGTTACTGTTTTATTTTTCAGTGTGTGTGTGTGAGAGAGAAAGAGAGAGAGAGAGAGAGCATGTGTGTGAGTGTGTGTGGGTGGGGGAGAGAGCGCACAGAGGAGATCGAGAGCAGCTTTTGGTATTGTTATTTCGGTGACAAAAAGGTACTGTTCATCTTATTTTGAAACAGTGTCTTTCATTGGCCTGGGGCTCATTTATTAGGTAAGGCTGGCTAGCCATTGAACCTCAAAGATCCATTTGTTTCTGCCTCTGCAACAATGTTCTATAGGCGTGATCATCATGCCAAAATTTTCTCTGTAGATTTGGGGGTCAGACCCAGGTCCTTCACTATCTAGCCCATCTTCTCAACCCCTTTATATTGTTCTTAAAAGACTTTTTGAAGGTTTTATCAACTTCAATTTAGAGATGAGGAAATTGAGGTTCATAGAGTTTGAGCATCTTCCCAAGATTGTAGATTTTAAGGGAGGAAGATTCAAGCTAGGCTGGCTCCAGAGTGCTTTGTCTTTCACCACGGTAGAGTGATGTTTGAAGTAAACCAGTTGTGGGGCAAAGTCTCTTACTTCCTTTGAAATACTTCCTGTGGTTTTAAAGCCTCTCCTTTTCAAAAGAAGAGTTAAAATTCATGAGCTGAAAGTTGAAAAGGAAGTATTTGTTATAAAATGAACACATTTGATTATATACTGTGTTTGAGAGCATAGGAAGGCAGGGTCTCAGTCCAGGTTCCCTGTGAACTTTTGTGTAGGTGAGGATGATCTTGAGTTTCTGATCCTCTTGCCTCTATCTCCATATTGCTGGGATTGTAGGTATGCTTGGTTTTATGCAGTGGTGCTGGGTATCAGACCCAGTGCTGTGTTCATCCTGGCCAAGCACTGTACCAGCTGACATCCCTAGTCAGATCTTCATTATATAGGCACAGTTTTTTTTTGTTCTTTGTTTTAAAGTTCTGGAATTGAATGTAAGGTCTCACATAGGCTAGGCAAGTACTCTACCATGGAGTCATAGTACCTGTTCTATAGAAGCACAGTATTTTTATTTTTTAAACAGTGGTATAGCTGAAATACATAAATGACAGCACTGACTGCTTGTGAAGTCAAGGATATTTGAATCTGACAAAACTTCTGAAGTGCCTACTGTGCTCTCTTGTTTCACAGAGGAGAAAAGCGGATGTTAAGATTTTGGCTCACTCTGCCTATATGCAGCCCTTGAATCTAATAGAATGTTTGTGGAAATTTCTCTACTGTACCCAGACTCTGCTTGCTAGGGAAGCGCTAGACCTCATTCTCAGTCCAAGCTTTTTTCCCCCCTCCCCTGAGTGAAATTGTCTCTGTTTTACAGGGGTTACCTCGGAAATGCAGAATTTGGTCCACCGGCGGATTTACCCGTTTTTATTGATGGTCGTCGTGCTGATGGGAATCCTGTCCTTCCAGGTCCGACAGTTTAAGCGCCTTTATGAACACATTAAAAATGACAAGTAAGTCTAGAATTCTATTCATCTAGCCACTCTTAAGATGTTATCATTTTGTGGGTTTTGTGCTCAATATGATAAATCATAAGAGAAAAATGCTCATATAGTAGACATCTTTGATGTAGCATTAGCAGGGTTTGCTAACAGATTGAGTGCCTAAAGTGTTAGGTGGCAGGAGAGGAGGGTGTCTTGGGAAAGGATAAAACTGTGAGAGCTCCCGTGGCTTCAGCGACTCTGAGTCCTCTGTTCTCATGTGTATTTAAAAGAAACCCTGTTTATAACTGCCTGTGCCCGTTTTCCTGGGAGCCATTGCGTCAGTCTTAATAGCACTGCCCTTCATTTGTGCATACCCTGTTTGACACAGATTTCATGATCAACTTCCATATTCTGAGGATTCCTAAGAGAAATATTTTCAAGAAGTTTAAATTGTTCAAGGCTTCTCCAAAAAATATACTGACAGTAAAGAATACAAGTACCATGAGACAGTGTATATAGGACAGTCAGTCTCTCTGAAGGAAGAAGAGGAGCATTTTCAGTGTGTCCATTTTTTAATCACTGCTTTGGTAGAGGAGTACTGCAGAGTTTTTCCCACCTCTTTCCTTCCTTCATTCTGGAGACCCACCTGTCCTAATGCTTACCCTTCTCAGTCTTCTCCAGGGGTCTGTGCCCACCTCTTATGTTTTGATTATTTTTTTAATTATCAGACAGAGTACATCATAGCATTTTCAAGCTCATTTTTGTTTTCTCTCCCTTCTCCCCCTCTGTCATCCCCTTCTCCCTCCCTTAACCACCTTTCTTTGTTCGTGTCACAGAGGGGAAAAGAGGTTTGACTCTATTTCGCATTCCATGGCCCAGCACTCACTTTAGCATGTGCTGTTTGTCTGTGTATGTACCATTTGATGTAGCTTGATCTGTACGAGGTACAGAGAGAGGGACATGGACTCGGGCACAGGAGGGAGGTAGCCTGTAAGAGTGGAACATGAGTTCAGAATCTCACTTATGTCATTGAATCAGTTCAGGTCTTGGCAAATTTATCATTATTACTTAGTCTGTATACTTTGTATTTCCTTGCTTTTTCATTACTGTGGCACCACCCACATTTTTGACATATCCTGATAGATGTGATGATGTGTGTTGGATAGGGCTCCATCATTTAAGACATTTATAAAATACTCAGTTTCAAAAAACTGCTTTGTTGGGAAGCAGGGGACTAGTTCAAAAGAATGTGTACAGAAGTTAGATACTGAGGTTGTAGATTAAGAAGCAGACTTGTGATTCAGATAGAGGCTGAAAGATGTCTTGAGAATGGTGTGCATTGACAGAAAAGCGATGGATGAAAGTCAGGGCTAGCAGGTGACAGTGAGGATCCAAGGCATGCTGCAGTGATGCACTGAGCGTCTTAACACATGCCAACCTTTGTCATGGGGCTTTGCATGCTTTTCTATCCTCGAAATAACCATTTGGTATGACATTACCATTTTTGTGTCACTGAAAAGTAAACTGAGGTCCCAGCTCACTGTTCCTGACAGCTCATCATACACAGGCTCCACTTTTCACTAGTCTCACCTTGCACGAGGATGACTTTAGCCTGTACCTGGAGCCTCTAGTGGGTGCCTCCACATGCGTGTGCCAGCCTTGACAGTTTGCTGTCCTTTGACTTTGTCACCTGCCGTCCTCCAGGGGCTGGTTGGCCTCGAGGCCGGCTGTTGACACAGTGAGCCCTCTTTGCAGCTTCTTCTCTCACTTGCTGGGTGGGGGCAGTGTGTGTGTGTTGGTCTCCTCAGCCTCAGTGACTTGAATGTTACTGTTATAATCTACCCTGTTTGCCATTACCTTTCCCTCCCTTGCAGCATGTAAGTTAGTAGCACTCTTCTGTTCATTCACTTGGATTTGGGCTCACCAGCTACCTTTGACTTTGCTGAAATCTGCTCTTCATTGCTCCTTTGCTCTAGAACCAGAGTTTTCTGGAACAGCTCTAGAACCTGTTTTTGTTTTTCACTTTTCAGTTTGTCATATTTGTAGTCTTTTTCCTAAAGTCTCAACACTAAGATGGCTTATAAAACACGAACCCTAATGGATTGCTACTGTTTCCTGTACCCATTCTGGAGTAAGTATCTGCAGTGATGAGAACTTCTGACCTGCCCACTGCAGTAAAGGCTCCACCACAGTGAATCATGTGCAGTCTCTACTGCTCTGGCACCTTTTTACAAACCATACCTTACACCTTGCTGCAAGGCCTTTGGGTTGTTCCAGACTCTCCCCTGACCTTCCTTTTGAAAGGTTGCTAGTAAGCTGATCTGAATACATTTAACAAGGTGGTACTGGTTGCTCTCTGGAAGAATGGCGCACGCGCGTGTGTGTGTATGTGTGTGTGTGTGTGTAGGGGGGGTCATACAGGAAAGTGACTACCCTGTGCTTGCACTCTAGGTACCTTGTGGGGCAGCGCCTGGTGAACTATGAGCGCAAATCTGGCAAGCAAGGCCCATCCACGCCACCTCCACAGTCGTCCCAAGAATAAAGTGCTTGTCTCAACTCCTTGACCTTCTCCTTGCCTTTCCGTGTCCTTTTTTGTGGACTTCTCACTTCAGAGATTATTCCATGATCTCTCAGCGTTGTTTTTAAGTTAAATGTTCTTGACTTGTGTCCTCAGCGTTCAGAGAGCAGCACGTCGGGCACTGCTGCTCCTCCCTGCGTCTGCCGACATCACTGCTGTCTGAGATCTGTACATGTGTAAATAGGAGTTCCTCGATGCCCTAGAACCCTGGATTAAACAGAATGTGCATTGTACATCTTTAACAAATGTATATTAATTTATTAAATCTAGTTGTCACTTTATTTTGGACCTGCTGTGATCCCAACAGGAAGTATGCCACAGAGCGGTCATGCATAGGCGAGACTTTTGAGTGCTGTCTTGCAGAGCACAGTTCATGTTGTTGCCAGCAGTTCTCACCAGGTAACTGCTTCCTGTCCTTGGCTGGTCAGTCCTTACCACTAGCCAAATGGGCAGTAGAGTCTGGCAATGGACGTGGACAGAGTGCCTCACAGACAGTTGTATTTGGAAGTTATTCCATGTAACACCAAAGCTGTTGTACATTTTCTACTGCCTGATTGTTTTCATGTGTCTGTGTTTGTAATATTGTATAGTATGTTATGCTAGATGAGAAAATTATTTTTAATTTTGATAATTTAATATTCCTAGTGATCAGCATTGGGAGTTTGGGTTTTGTGCTTGTTAGGGGGCATGTCTGTACTTAGAAAGATAAACTACAAGTGAAGATTTTCATTGTCTCCTCTTCCACACAGCTCTCTTTCTTTTTGTCAGCAGTGGCCAAAAGTGTCGAGCCAGATGAGAGGTCTTAGGGGATAACATCACAATACACATCGTAACAGGTGGAGGCGTTCTGAGAGGCTGTCCAGGGATTAGGCTGAGGTATGGGGCTGGCAGCCTCAGGGAAGATGGTAGAACACCCAGCCATGCTGGCAGTGCACTGCAGCTGAGGCTTGGTGAATAAACTAGTAAAATCCAGTTCCCAAAGCTTTTTGTTTACAATAAACTGCAAATAAAACCAAGTTTTATTTGTTTAAAAGGCAGCAGACTGAGCTGGCCTTTTACCATAGGAAGGAGTTGCATTGGGAAAATGCTATCAGATCTTAGAGAACTGAATATGTTCAAGCCTGGTTTTCCCTTAGCCAAAGCTTCACGTTTGAAGTTTAAAATAGGATGGTTGCTACATCATCCAAGTGTTTAATGGTAAAGTTGTATTGCAAGGGTAGTGCTAGAAGCTGTCATAGACTATAAAAGAATTCCATATAGTATTAAAACCCATAGGTGGAAAGGTCTAAGGTTTTTTTGTTTGTGTTCTCTCTCTAAATACAAAAGCCAAACATCTGCTACCAAATTTAAGAGCAGTATGTTCTGGTTTTTGTTTTTAATTCACTGAGTGATAAGCAAATGCTTTGTTTTAAAAAAGCAGTATATTAAAACAAAAACAAAACAATGCTTGTCATGGGATCCAGTGTTAACACTGTTTGTCACTTTGTAACAGCCCTTTCTCTTGTGTGCAAAAGTAAGTTCCTTCTAGCAAACCCACCTTCACTTTCAGATTTAGTTCTGCTATAAAGAATTCCCATTTTAAAATGCAATGCCACCTGTCATGGGATAAAAACCTTATCTTTCCAGGAGAAAGATGTCAGTGAATTGGGCATATAACATTACCTTGGTTTCATTTTTAATTTTTAAAGAATTTACAGATCTACCACAAAAGTTAAAAATTGTTAATTGTCTGAAATTTTAAGTGAACCTTATTAGATGTTTTGTTGAACAGCAAACACAAACAGAACAGATCCAAATTTTCCTCCATTTTACTGGCGGGAGACTCCGCACTCTCATCCCAAGGAATTTCTCCTGGGTTTTCAGATGTGTTTTCAGTAGGATAGATCCTCATAAGGATTTATTGTGCATAACATTTGCTAGGTGGCATACAGGTTCTACTCACCAATATCATATACATTTAAAACCCTCAGTTCATAAAGTGTTTCTATTTGCTGCCTGTCTTTACAGGAAATTTAAAGATAAGAGTTCTGCATTGTTTTGAATTGGGCTAAACCAGTCTTCAAGGAAGTTTACTAGGAAAGACCTTTGTGCTTTATTATTTATAATTTGAAGACAAATCACTATTTGGGATTAGTTTTACATGATTAGTTATCAAATGGTTAGTTTGAAATGTGTAGTTGTTCATTATTAACAAATTATGGTTTGATTTTTAAATTACAAAATAGTAATAGTTTAGATGAAAACTAAAGAAAATGCCAGTGTCAAATTTGTGTGTAGCTAGCCTTAAAGTTCCATATTTATAGTTGTACCCTGCTCCAACTCCCATTTTTGGTGTTGGGGGTGGAGATAGGACATTTCTGTTCAAATGTGAACAGGTAATTTTTATTTCAGCATTCAGTATAATTGTTATTGTGATGAAATTGTCCTTCCCCTCACACAAGTTACAGAGAATAACTTTCCTCCAATAAATTTATCTATTAGGTATGTCGTTTTTGTGTTGCAAACATTCTCCATTTGGGTATATTCTTAAATTTAGGGTAAACTGATGACGTTTTAAGACAAACACAAAGGACACGTCGGACATTTCTACACTATTGTGTTTTCAGACACAGGAGCCAATGTCGTTATGCAAGAGCCCAGGCAGTTGTCACGGTGCTGCGAATTAGCTCCTTCCTTTCCTCTCCAGGATCGAGAATATCAGGCTAGTTACTGTGATGCCTTGTTTTTACATGGTGATGTGCAAAGTTCTTGTTTAAAACAATTCTCTAGAATCCTAACTACTCAGTCATTATTGAGGGATAAGGTGAAAACATAGTACCACTGAAGTGTTACTAAAGACCTCATTTGTGAAGGTCTCTTAAGTTTTTTGCTTAAGCTACCCTGTGTCCACTCACTTAATTTGCCGTCAGATGTTTTGTTTTCGGCTTCTTGCTGCTGTGTCAAATATTTTAACATGAGTAAGGGCTTCTTTCAAATACTCTCCAACAATAGCTTTGGCATTAATATAAAGATAAGACAGAATACATGTATATGTATGTTTCCATTCCTGTCTGTTTTGTATGAGTGCCTCATTTTGTAATCATGACAGTCCTATAGTACTTTAGATGGAAATGAATGACTAAGACCTAGGAGTGTCCATTGTAGGAGTGAAATAGAACACTTGTGATGTGGGATGTCAGTTTTCTATTACAGTAAACACCTATACCCAGACCAATTTTATGTATATATATATATTAAAAAATGCTCCCTTTTTTATGTGGTCATTTGTTGCCTTCTGAGTTAAGAGAACAAAATTGAATAAAGTGAATGTTAGTTGTAGCCTGGTTTTCTTTCTGGTTTTGTGTTTTTACTTTGATGTACGATTGCTTTTGATTTATGAAAACATGAAGCTAGGTACTGTGGTACATGTGTGTAGCCCAGCTAACTGGGAAACAGACAGGAGGATTGCTGGAGTCCAGAAGTTCATGGTAGAACAGAAAAGAACCCACCTCAAAAGAAATTAATAAAATTCAGAACTATCTAGATGCTTATAATTGTAAGAAAGACAGTTAACTGAAGCTGGGTAGTCTCTCATCTTGTGCTTTGCGGGTGGGAAATGTAGCTCCAGAAGACACTTCTGTCCCTGCTCCTGCACTTGAATGGAGCATTTCTACTGGAAGGAGTGAAGCCTCTCCACTTGTGCCCTGGCTAGTGCTGCCCACCTCCTGCATCCTCATGCTGTAAGCCATCTCTTTGGCATGGAGACGTGATAAAGACCTGTCATTACCCATATGCCAGAGAAGGAAAAGGGTTGAATGAGCCTTTTCTCCTTGAGGGTAAAGAGAGCTTTTGGTTTTAGAGACTGCTTTTAATGTTACTTTTTTTTTTTTTCAAAAGCCTTCAACATTTTTCTTATCTCTACCTTATTAAATCATTATTATTTAATGTGGGAATGGTGGGAAAATACTCTTTGAACCACAGGCATCTTTAATCTGTGAAGTTGAAAGTCTTCGTCAAAAGAAAAGATACTAAAAAATTGGCCATTAACTCTCCTTATCCATTCATTGCAAACATAGTGTAGCAGAGTCACTGTGTCAAGGGAAGGAGGAATTAGCCTCTTAGAGAAGATATCTGCCTTCAAAGACCTCAGTAGAGAACAAATAGTGACCAAAAGTTGGGAAGGGTAAGGCAGACGCCTGGACCAGCACACAGCACTCTCAGAAGACTGCAGGGACCTAGCTGCTTCCTCTGTACCTCCCCATACAGACACACCTAATTCCTCCATCAGCTTCCTGCCTGCATCTGTCCGTGCTCACCTTAAAACCATAGGTAAGCAGTCACCAAGGCACGGGCTCCTCTGTCCAGTTCACACTGTTCAGCCATTTATGACTCCCTGCTGGAGCCTAATACCCCAGCGATGAGGTTGAAGTCTGTCGACAAGATTCCAGGCTCCCCAGTGGGGAACTTCGGCTTACCAGCTATTCTGCCCCTTCCTCCCCTTTGCCATAATGGCGACAAAAGTCTTTCATTATGTCTGCATGGCCTAGTGATACCTTAGCTGGCCGGTGTTAGCTGAGAAGGAGAAGCAGCCATTTTTTACTCAAAAGTAATTGTAAAATATCTTGCAGGCTTCTAAGTCCTGGCATGTGTAAAGCTACCCATTCATATTGATAGTAACAGATAGAAGCAAAAGGGGCCTAGATAGAGAAAAAATAAATACGCATCAAACAGCTAAAAACTGTAAAATAAAAACCTTCTTTGCCTACATGGCACTCTGCTCTGTTTGGGGCAGATGGAGATATTATTCAGCTAACAGTATTAAGTCAAACGTTCTTTCTTAGCAAGATGAGTCGAAGGAGGAAGGACTCCCAACCCCCATCCTGGGCGTGACTACATCTACATGCGAAACCTCTGAAGGCCTGAGCAACATCTGCATATCAAAAAACTATCTGGCTTTTTAAACCTCTTCCCAGAGCAATTCTCTCTTTCTGGTGTGGTCCCTTTCCCTGGTAATGTATATTGTAAGTCTCTCCCTCCTTTTCTTGGTGTGGTTTTTCTACTGACAAGGCGCATTGCATTGTCAGTCTCTCTCTTGCCCTTCTCTTTCTTTAATATGTACACTGTTAATTCCCCTATTAAAAACGCTCCCGCGTTTTACTTCTAAAGCATGTTTGTTCCACATGTCATTTTAAAGTGGGATCGGGCATGTCATTTCAAAGCGCTATCAGGCATGTCATTTCCTTGGGTCCCATGAAAGAACGAACTACCCTGTTCGTTTGTCATTCCTCATTTCTCCTACGCTTGTACTCCCTCCTGCGTAGAGTTTCCATGAACCCATTTGTGGGAAAGGCTGGTTCCCTCCACATTTCCCCTAGCTCATATATGCTGCCTAAGAGTTTGTTTTAGGACACAATTGGAGGAAGGAGCTTCTTGCTCAGGAACTGTTCTTCGCTTAGGCTAATTCTTCAAGGCTGTCAATAGGTCTGGTAAAGTGGACGCTCTCGTGTGTAGACTGGATTCTTCACAAATGCCTAGAAAACGTGAAGTAATTGGATGTTGGGTACAGAACTAAAAGTGAGCCGGTTCATACCACAGATAAGTACAAATTAAAGGCAAAATGAGTTAGTCCTATGTAAAGCCTGAAACAGTAATTTTTCTGGAGGAAAACTTATTTTGAAGTTCAGTAGTGGGCTAGGCATACTTTTTTTTTTGACACAACAGAAAATACAATACAATCCTTTCAAGAGGGGAAAAAGATTGTCAAAATTTCAACTTCTGAGAGACTTCTAAGGATGAAAACCGAATCAAAGGGTCTTTTCAGCGTTACAGGTCATGTGCCTACTTTTTTGTGATGGTGGCCACAGCGTGGGTCAGGGACAGACTTGGTTGGTTGCTCTCCAACTCTGAGCTCCAATAAACCCCAGTCCTGCCCCAGCCTGAATCGCTGTAGCCACGTTGTGTGCCAGTCCCCACATTCAATTTTAACTATGTTGATTTTAGCCTGCTTGTGTCCTTTGTATAGAAAGGCTATGATTTAGATTTTAATGAAAGTTTACCAACTTAAACTACATAATGAACATTTTTATTTACTCTTTATGCTCAGTCTGATTTTTCCCTTAGGATAAATTATATTGCTAAGTCATCAGGAGATTCTGTAGTCCCGAGATATATGAGTTCTTGACAACAGTGTCTGAGAGTCCTTGTTTTCCCATTCTATCATCTCACATGGTTTTTGTTAAAGTAGCTTTGGTTTGGAAACGTATTCATATGGTGGGTGTGGAGGCCAAATGGAGCCTTGTCCACAGCTGGCAGAGCCAAACCGAGGCCCAGGTCTCATCCGAAGACAGCCTGTGACCTCCTGGGGACCAGACTGGCTCAACCTCAGTGAGTTGTTTCGCCGTGCTATCCTGTCAGCAATAATTCATGCTTCCAGGGAGCCAAGTTTCCACCCTTAGCTCGCTCAGGCTGTGCGCCTGCGCAGCTTGGGTTGCCTGGATACCGTGCGCCATAATCGCGTGCTTCTGGAGCTGAGGGCGGTTGGGCCTCAGTTCCCCAGGAAGCAGGCTGAGGAGCCGGTAAGAAGCGGAGCCCGCCCCGTCCCTCCCCACCGTCCGCTGCGCTGACCCCCGCCTCTCCCCGCAGCACACCGGATCGTCCCTGGCCGACGCGGCCCGCCTACAGCGATGCCGCTGCCCGACACCATGTTCTGCGCGCAGCAGATCCACATTCCCCCGGAGCTGCCCGACATCCTGAAGCAGTTCACCAAGGCTGCCATCCGCACGCAGCCAGTGGATGTGCTGCAGTGGTCTGCGGGGTAAGCGCCTTTACAAGTACAGACTCTTAAATTGTGGAAGTAGACTAAAGCTTAATACAGATCATCCTGGCAAAAAGTGGCTCCGCTGAGTTAAAATCAGTTACTGGGACGTTTATAAATGAAACTGCCCAGAACCTTGAGCTTATGCCCTCAAGGTTGAGGTATGCAAAGACTGTCAATCCACGAAAATTGGCTAGCACAGCTCACAGCGAACCTTCTTAGTAACAAAAACAACTCTCTCCAGCAGATCATTCATTATAATCTTAACATGCATTCTTTCGGTTTTACAAGAGAACTCTTTGCCACCTTTTAAGTCACGAGAATTATTTTTAGCCAAATTTTGCTAACTTTCTCTGAACTGTATAACTAAGGTAGACTTGTTTCTTTTGAGGCTGTTTTAACAATTTGACTGACTTTCAAACAACAGGTGTTTATCTTCACAGCTCTGGAGGTGACAAGCCCTGATCAGTTGAAGAAGGCTTTTGGGATGATTTGAGAAGCTGGCTGCTTCTTTATCAGACCCAGCTGTTAGAACTGTGATCCAATGGCCTTCTGCATCCGTGAATTCTCTCTATGCCATGTCTCCCGAGGATCCTTGTGATACATTTAGGAGCCATCCAGTTTGTTCAGCATAATTTCCCCTCTAAAGCCCTTAATGTGCAAAGACACGTGCAGTGTAGAGAACCTGGACATCTTATTTAACCCTGTCAGGGTCACCTGTGAACCCAGCACCTGCCTTTTGTCTGTTCTCTCAAGGTCACCTATACAATATTATGGTCCCTGGCTTTAACCATTGTTCAAGCCTTAGGAAAGACAAGGTTTTTATAAAGGTTTATTTGCACTCAAAGCCACCCCCTACCCCTTCCACCCCCACCTTTTCAGCCACAGCACTGCAATGGGGCCCTGACCTTTTAGCCTCTCAGGTCTGCATCTCTCTCTCTCTTGGCGGTCTTCACTGCTCCTCAAGTCATTAACAAAGCCACAGAGAGGAACACAAGTCTGTCATGTAGGCGGGATTGACTCAAAGGGATGAGGAGAAGGCTCTTTTTGGTCTGTCCAGTTTCTACACTGCACATTCACCTGTTTTACAAATTTAGATGGTTTCTAGCGACTCATACATACCTGTTGCTCTGGTGCTTAATTTCATGTTCATTTTCCTGGCTACAAGTTCTTTGGTTTGTTAATGGCTATGGCCCCAAACCCTGCCTGACACAAGACTCTCCTCTGGCCAAACTGATGTGAGTCCACTCTTGAACTGTTGCCCTGAGCCATTTCTGTGCCTTCTTTGCCTCCAGCATAAGTATTTTCAGTGTCTGAGAAAGAAACAACTGAGGGGGAAATACCAGGCAAGACAGGGAAATGGAAATTAGGTGACCTGTGTACGCCTAGGCGACCTTGAAGTGGATATGCAGAGGTGTTTACTGTCGGATAACTCAGAAAGCAGCTGTCAAAAAAATGAATGGCTGGTGTGGGGAGTGCTGGAGAGATGGGTTAACGTTAAGAGCATTTGCTTGCTCTTCCAAGGGACCTGGGTACAACTTCTAGCACCCATGTCACACAGCTCACAGTTGTAGCTCCAGCTCCAGGGCATCTGATACCCTAGACTCTTAAGATTATCTGACTCATGTGTACCTACCCACCCACAGGTAGACACATAAGCATACATATAATTAAAAATGATAAAAGATCTTTAAAAAAAAGTGAAGTAGCACAGCATTGTACTCTTCATCCCTTTGTTCACATTTTCAAAGCTCTTGGAGACAGGGGGACAAAGAAACCAACAATGAGATTGGCACAGTTCAGTGAGGTCCTCCTCACGCCCACCTTAGTTCTCTCGGTGCTTCTAGGATCCCCAGACAGCAACCATCAAGTCTGCTTTGCAGACAGAGAAACCAGAGTGTACATGAAGGCCAGGAGGTTGTTGTTCAGCAGAGGTCTCAGGACATCACTGGTCTTGGGGTGCCAGACTCAGCATGCCTAGGGTGCCGCCTGCATGTTGATGCTCTTCAGTGATGTCTCTCATTCCAGGTATTTTTCAGCCCTGTCCAGAGGAGACCCACTTCCTGTGAAGGACAGAATTGAAATGCCTGTGGCCACGCAGAAGACTGACACCGGGCTGACCCAGGGACTCCTGAAAGTCCTACACAAGCAGGTGGCGCACCTCGTAACTGCCTGGGCTTCTGTCACCACACCGTGCATCCCGCAACATTGGGATGGCTGCCCTTTGCACCCATCCCTGCCCTGCTACATTTAAAGATGACTTTGTTTCTTAGGAAGAACCCCAGTAGCTAGCTTTTCATGTATAGACTTTGATTTCATTTTTCTGAATGTGTGGATGTGTTTGTGTATATGCAGGTGCATGTGTGTGTGTGTGTGTGTGTGAACTAGAGGTCAGTAGTGTATGTCCTTAATTGCTCTGACCTTTGCTCTCATTACACATTTGAAATATTGGGATTTTGTGCTTGATACCCTGAACCTGAAGACAAACTCAGTACCTTTAGGAAGTAGATGGCCACCTCGTGGAGGTGGGTAAGTTTCTTGTTACAGTTGCTCAATTCTTGTTCGCTGAATATCATTAGGAGACTGCAGAAGTTATTAACATTCACAGATCTAGACTGTGTAAAATAGCACAAGGAATCAGTTTCAGATTTAATTAAGGTTGCTCCTGTTTGATCGCCATGTTTAGGTGCCTGTGCTTTTTACATTTTCATTCAATTTGTTTCATATTTTTAGTTATTTAGACAAGAATTTGCTATACAGTCCAGGCTAGGCTCAAACTTGAGGTGACCCTCCTGTCTCAGCTTCCTGAGTACTAGGATTACAGATGTGCACACTGCTCTGGTTCTGAAGTTAGTTTTGTACTGGGAAATATTCTAGACCGTAGGGAGCATGTATTCCATATCTGCATGCTCCTTTCAGGAGGCCAGGTCAGTAAAGCTTATTGTCTTCTCTCCCTTCCCTCCTCTCCCCTCCTCTAACTCTCCCCTCCCCTCCTTTTCCCTCTCCCCTCCCCTCTCTCCTCTCCCTCCCTCCTTTTCCCTCCTCCCCCCTCCTCTATCTCCCTTCCCCTCCCCTCCTTTTCCCTCTCCCCTCCCTTCTCCTCCCCTCCTCTATCTCCCTTCCCCTCCCCCCCCTCTCCCTTCCCCTTATTTCCCCCCTTCTCTTGTTGCGTGTGTTCGTGTGGTGTGTGTGTGTGTGTGTGTGTGTGTGTGTGTGTGTGTGTGTGTGCTGCCATCTTATTTTTTGAGACAGGGTCTCTCACTAAACCTAGAGGGCAGTGTTTCAGGCCAGCAAACCCTGGGGATTGGACCCCAGATTTTAAAAGTATATGGCACCACAGCCGGCTTCTAGGTGGGTGCTTTACCCACTGAGCCATCTCCTCCCTTCCTCTTTTTAAATGTTGCTAATATCCATCTAGCTGCCCCTCCCTGTCCCTGTGCCCCTTCCCACCTTTCATCACCGGGGTGGGATGGGGTGGGGTGGGGGGTGGGGGGGTGGGATGGCACAGCGACAGCCATACATCCCACGTGATGCGCATGATGGTTACTTGATGGAAGGTTTAAGTCTGCAGAAGCATCTAGTTCAGAGGCTTTTTTACGAACCCTAACTGTGTTGAATTGTGTTTTCTAAACAGTGTAGCCACAAACACTATGTGGATTTTTCGGATCTTGAGAAGAAGTGGAAAAATTTATGCTTGCCAGTAGAAAAGTTGAGAGCTATCCTGGAGCTGGATCGGGGCAATGACAAAATGGAGTGGATAAAATTTTTAGCTCTTGGATGTAGTGCCCTGGGTGGGGTATGTACCTACAAATAGTACCTTAATGTTATAATTATTAATATTTCATAATATGTGTAATTATATGTCTGACTTAAGGATAACTTGTATTTCAGTAGCTACAGAAACACTGATTATTAACTTGCTCTTGGAAAAAAAATCATTTTTTCCCAGAGACGTTGGTTTTCAGAACTTCAGTTTATGTGATGAAAACCTCAATTCAGAAGATGTTAAGAACAGAGGAAACACATGGACACTATTGGAATATATTTAGGTTTTCAAAGGGGATACATCAGTAACTTTTATTGAAAAATAACATTTTGAAAGCTGGTAACAATTTTCTTCATCTGTGGGAAGAGACATAAAATTCCTTTGCATCTAGTATTAATAACAAGTAGAGACAGTAACTTCGCTGCCATTACAATGTAACTCCAACAGTTTAGGAATCAGACAGGATGATTGACTGCATGGTCCTCAGTTGGGGAGCGATGGTGTTTTGTGAGCCTGAGGATTTAGAAATAAAGGTGGGCTGAGCTTCCTTCCACAGGGGAGGCTGGAGCATACGAAGGATGCTTGGTGTTTGTGAAGAAAGGGGATTTCAAAACAGGAAACAGCCTGCTTCTTCAATCTTCAATCTTTGCACTCTGAGTGCATAACTGATGAATTCATAGTCCTTGTTTAATGCCTCATCTTTTGAAAGGGGTTTAATTTGATTATTAGTTTTAGATGAGGGGGTTGTAAATGTGAATGAAGTTCCTGCAGAGGCTAGAATAGGATCCTGGATCCCTTGGGAGTCTCCTGATGTGGGTGCTGGGAACCGAACTCTGGTCCTCTGGAAGGGCCACACATGCTCTTAAACACTGAGCCATCACTCCTGTCCACTCCTCACCCCCCAGCTTTGGTCCATGTGCAAATCTTTTATTCAGTTTGTCTTTGTAAAATGGTACTCTGCATAGACCTGCCAAGGATGAACACCGACACATGACAGGAGAATCCCAGCTGCATGTGCCCTTGCCTGCCAGCCCTCCTGCCTGCCAACTCTCTGCCTTCTGCCCCTTTGCCTGTGCTTTCACATACACCCCAGAAAGTATGTCCGAGTTGGTTTTCACTGTATGACAGTAGAGCTCTACGGGTATCTCTTGGAACGTCCCTTCATTCCCAGTGGTGTTGCTGTGTGCCTTTGTCTGCCGTAGGTCACACGTGTCCAGGTGAGTGAGTACGCTGTCGCTTGGGTTCCAGTAGGGAGCTGGTGTCAGGCTGGTGGAGTGATTGATGGCTGCTTATGTGCTTTCTGGCTTCTTGTGCCGAGGCTGACAACCAAGTGTCCTCCCTCATGGGCTGTGCTGCCCAGTGGGGAATCCCTGGGAAGACAAGGCGAATGTGCTTAGTTACTAGAGAAACTGTCACTGTGCTCGGCTGCGACTCTGACATTTTCATAGCATAGGATTAATATCTAACATTTTGGGATAATGTTGATGGTTTATGCCTCTAAAAATAGGTGTGAAAATTTGCTCTTAGCAATGAGAAAGAATAGGATAATTCATGGCTCTGGCTCCATCTTCCGCATTTCTACCCTCTCCAGTCATGAAAATAAGTCCAAGCCATGTACAGTTAGTTAGGGACACTAGATGGCGCCATTTTGCAAAGGATGGATCTTCTAAACTGTCAAAACAACCAAGTTTCAGTTTTCTTTTATGTTACTTTGTAGTTAGGAGATAAACTTACACCCAAAAGCACATAGGACACAGAGGTTTCCTTCATGTCCCTTAACCTAAATCAATTTTGGCACTGACCTTGCTGCTTGCCTTTAGCTGTTGAAGATGCCAGGTACCAACCTGCTGCTGGACCCACAGCCTCTAGAGACTAACTCAGGGTCAAGTTCAACTAGGATCCACCTCTCAGCTCCAACCCCACTTCACAGAGTGTAGAGAGTGTAGCCATGTCTTCAGGGAGGTACCCAAGCCTCCATGTGGCCATGAGCACGTAGTACCACAGCTGCCTATGCAGGCCCGGTGTGCAACCTTGTCTGTGGACATGCACTAAGAACACAGCAGAGATCGCAAGGGCATACTTCTCATTAATTTTATGCTTTTTAAGAACTACACTCCTACTGGCAGTGGTGGTGCATGCCTTTAATCCCAGCACTCAGGATTTAGAGGCAGGTGGATCTCTGTGAGTTAGAGGCCAGCCTGGTCTACAGAGTGAGTTCCAGGACAAACTCTGTCTCAAAAAACAACAAAAACCTACATTCCAAAACCAGGAATTAAGAAGCAGGTAGACGTGTTGGGTACGATTCCTTTTTGTTTGTTTTTTTCGAGACAGGGTTTCTCAGTTGTAACTCTGGCTGTCCTGGAACTCACTCTAAACCAGGCTGGCCTCGAACTCACAAAGATCCACCTGCCTCTGGTCTCTTGGGTGCTGGGATTAAAGGCGTGCACAATATCTTAAAGTGCTAGCACCTCTAGCAGCTGGGTACATAGTGTGTGTGCGCCCTTGTGCCACTGAGGCATGTCCTTGAATGGGGGCAAGGCGGTTCTTGGTAGTGAGACACTCTAGTGAGAGTGTCCTTGTAAGAGAAGCAAGCCTGCTGTCCCCTTTGGGCTTTTTTTGGACGTACAGTTCCCTTTCTGGAAAAGGGAGCCTCAGTTAGGAAAATGCCCTCCCCAGCATGGCCTCTGGTCAAGCCTGTGGTGCATTTTCTTGATAAATGGCCAATGTGGGAGGGCCGGCTCACTATGGGCAATGCCACCCCTGGAGTGGGGTTCCTACATGCTATGAGAAAGCAAACTGAGCAGGCCCTAGGGAACAAGCCTGTAAGAAGCACTTCCCCACGGCCCTAGCTGCAGATCCTGCCTCCAGGTTCCTGGAGGAATGTTTGAATTCCTGCCCTGATTCCCTCAGTGATGGTCTGTGATTTGGAACTGTAAGACACTTAACAAACCCTTTTCTCTCCAAGTTGCTTTTGGTCATGGTGTTTTGTCCCTTAGGAACCCTAGCTAAGACAGCGTGCTGCCTCAGTACAGAAGAAAGGAAGGAAGGAAATTTAAGTCCCGTATATTTTTTAAGATAGAAATCTGTTACGGATTTTTTTTTTCTCAAAAAAATAAGTAAAACCTTTTTTTCCCTCCCCACAACAAGAATTAATTGAACAAGTTGGAAGTGTGAGGCTCGGGCATGCAGCGTTTCTCCGCATAGACCCTGGGTTGTCAGCTCTCTTCCACAGGCCTCCAAGAAAGGGCAGGTGTTCTGGAAAGCTGTGCTTGAGGTTGAGAGGGTGTCATGAGGATAGTGAACAGGTTGTGGGTGGAAGGCAGGGGTTAGGCTGCCATCCTGGGAAGCCACGTTACAGTAGGTGGGTCTGAGAGAAGTTCACAGGTCACGAAGGAGGAAGGCCTGACCGAGGCCTGGAGCCTTCTGTGTGAGTGGGGTTGCAAACTGGGCAGTAAGGGCATTGGCTGTCTGCCCTGCTGTTGTGCTTTCCTCAGGGGCAGCTCTGGTGGGCGCCAGTTCCCTCTGTCTTTTGGCATAGCACAGAGTACGGTTCTGGACCTGGCGGGGCTGCAGTAACTAAGATCATAGCTAAATGGCCCTAGACTCCAAACCCAAAACCACGTGGAGGAAGTTCACAGTTAAAGAAAGGATATATGCTTATCTTGACCATGGCAGCCATTCCCAGTTCGGTATAAAATCTAAATTCACTTTGTGTCTGGTCAGTTGTGTCCTGGTCAAACCTTCCTTCTTGCTTTATGTTACGGAAACTCCACAACCACCTGGATCTTCACTGAGATGGATGGCACAGGCTGAAGAGTGTCCGCAGAGCACGCTTGAGTTTCTGTCGCTGGTGTTGGCTTTACGTTTCTGGGACTCCAAGAGTGACGGTGTCCCACCATTGTCCCATTCCCCGCCTAGACACTGAACAGCGCCATGAAGAATGCCTGTGAGATCCTCACTGAGGACCCAGAGGGTGGGCCTGCTCGGATTCCATTTAGTACTTTTGCCTACATCTACAAGTACTTGTCTTCACTGGATCCAGAAATCCTCGAGTCTGAGAGGGAGAACTTTCTTGGCACTTTAAGAGAGAAGTCGTAAGTACAGTGCTCTGTAGGCTTCCCGTGTGTTAAAGTAGAATCTCCTTCGTCCACCAGTCCTCGCTGAGAACTTGCCCCTGATGGAAGGCATAGGTATTCACCTCTATTCCACAAGCAACAGCCCCTCAGCCTACCCTTTCGGTGCCAGACAGGGTGGGACTTAAATTCCTTCTTCCTGGACTTCAGATGGAGAACAGGCATCATGTCACAGGAAGAGATGGAGTCTAGCATGTGCTGTCAGATTGTTTTAAACAAAAGCTTCCTAAAAAGTGACATAGATGGAATTAACCTCATCACAGTGGAACGTAGAGAGTGGTTGCCACCTGTGGGCAGCCTGGCTGCAGCCCGTGGATGCCACTCACACAGTTCTTGGCTTGGGGGACTGGCACAGGATACCTGTTTGCCGAGTCTTCATGCTGTTGGTGTTGGTGGACTGTAAGAGTGAGCGAAGGTCCCCGAAGGGTTTTGACTTACCACTCCTGGCTGTCCTGGGGCTGGTGTCTTCCCCCTGTAAGTGGCCTGGGGTGCCCACATGTGGGATGGCTCCACTCCTGAGCTCTGGATGTGGGAGCACTGTCATCCCAGTCTGGGAGGACTGTGGCTTCTCCATGGGAAGCTCCTAAATTCTTTCCAAGGAGTGACTCCTTGACAGTGGGATATGGGTGAGTGGAGACAGCAAAGCCATGTACGGCAACTTAGAGTGATGGCAGAAGCTAGGCTGCAGTGCTGAGCACGAGTGGCTGCCGGGCAGGGGTGGGGAGGTGGGCAGTGTGTGTGGATGGGCTGAGTAGAGATTAGCACTCAGGAGGGAGTGGCTGAGGGTAAGGTCCTCAGCTTGTCGTAGTAGGTCCTCCCACCCTGGAAAACCCCAAATGTAGTGTGTCAAGGAAGCCACTGCCCGAGTCACCTGCCTGGGCTAAGCACAGCCATTAGCTGGGCTTATTGGAATCTCACAGCTGGTGCTCTTTGGGTGCTTAGAATGTACCAGTACCAGGTAGCATAGCCCTGTAGCATAGCATGTGGCGAGCACCCAGAAGCTGAGGCCAGGCTGCCTCTCCTGCTCCCTCCCTCCCATCAACTTGTTAATTAGGCTTCCTTTTACAGGGGAAGCAATTGCTTCTATGACTGCCAATCAGGACTTCATTTCTCTACCCTACAGTTCATCCATCTATTCACTCATTTGCTGCCTGTTTGGTTCTGGCAGCATTTGATGCCTCACGGTATCTATACCTCCGTGGACAGTGAAGCTGGACGTGATCTGTCTCAGCTGTTCCAGGCACAGGGAGCCACGTGGGCTCTGCAGTGCTGGTTCCCTCTGGCCTATGTGCAAGAGAGAGAGAGAGCGAGCTGGGCTAGGGTGGTAAGCAAAGAGCACCGTGAGTTAGAGGCATGGGAGGGTCATAGTGGCCGCTTGCTGTTCTGGGCATCTTTTGCCCACTTTCTAATGCAAGAGCAGCTCCCTAGCACTGATGTTTCCTAGGAAATAAGCATCCATTGTTGTACAAGAACATAGAGCTGCTCCACGCAGGACTATTGATTGTTGGCAGGAGTTTGAGGCGAAGCATCACAAGTACCTAGCGTTTGTTAGTTATATGGAATCCTGTGAAAGCCGAATAACGTTTCTAATAGCATCTCTATCTGTCTCCCCTCCAGAGAATCTAGAAAGAATGGCATGGTAGGACTTTCGGACTTCTACACTCAGAAAAAGGCAATATAGGAAACTGCAAAGAGAAAGCTCTGACGAGTAGACCCTTAGTACACAGAGGAACACATTTAATGTCAAAGTGATGCCTTTGAAAACCTTGGCACCAAATACAACTTGTGATTAATCATTCCTGTGTGATTTGTGAGTTCTTCTCAGTGGACGTGTAGGCTGGCAGGTGCTCACAGGGCCCGCTTCTTACTGCTTCTCACCATGTCTTAGAAGGGCTGTAAATCTGGCAACCTCACAGTGGCACCACAGTGAACTGACCTGGAGACCGCAGGGAAGGAAGCAGGGTGGGATGCTTGCAGTTTTAAGACCACCTCCTGCCTAGAACAGGAATGCCCAGATACTTGGCGCCCCAGTGTGAGACACCCCCTTCCCCTCAAGGCCACACACACACACTGAAGCTGGAACTTCTGTGTCAGGTGCACTCACAGCTGGAAATGATTTTCTAATATGGATGAAATGTTTATTATTTTTAAAACTATTAACTTATCCAGAACTGGCTTAAGAAACGACAGAATTGGAGTGGGGCTGGGGTAGAAATAGGGAAAACGACAGCCTTGTCTGGGAATGTCACCCCATGGTGGAGTGCTGAACCAGCAAGCATGAAGACCCCCAGGCTGTGCCCCGACCACCGAGAAGGCCACCCTGGAAGTGTTGAATCAAGTCTTGCCTCTGCGGCCAAGTTTCACACAAAGAACACTAGCTCACAGTTTAAAAGCAAGTCTCCTCAAATGATGTAAGAGGTTTTAAAAGTGTGCTCGTGTGTGTCTACATGTGTGAGAGAGTGCTCTCTGAGGCCAGAAGAAGGCATCAGATCCCTGGGAGCTGGAGCTATAGGTGGTTGTGAGCTGCCCACTGTGGGTGCCGGAAGCCATACTCCAGTCCTCTGCAAGAGCAGCAGTTGCTGTGAACATGGAGCCATCCCTCCAACCTAACACGATCTTAACCAAGCTTCCTCACACAGTAGAGCCGTCCCTCCCAGCTCATTCTGTGCAACCAACAGACCACAAAGCCAAAGACTGGGTTTATTTGTGTTAATTCATGGCCAAATGCATCCCAGACTGGCCTCAAACTTGCTGTGTAGCCTTGGATGACCTTGAACTTCTGATTCTCCTACCTCTACCTTAAAAGTAACAATTTAACACTAAAAGTAAGGCAAGATATTCAATAGGGGCAGAAGATGAGCCTCTTCCTGAACATGTGTGTCCCTGGCTGTTGTCACGACAACCCCTCCTGTGATGTTCCCCCCTCCACTGGGGCCACCCCTCTTCTAGGTGGACAATGTGTGAACAGTCCTGTTATTTTCAGTATCTTACTAGCGCTGTCCTCTTTGGCTCTTTTGTCCAGATGCCACCTCCCTGGCCCATGCTGTGCCTGTCCAGATGACTTCACGACCTAAATGTCGTGATCTCAGTTCTGCGCCCCAGGCCTTCCAGGCTGCCCAGTTCAAGTCATTTTTCTGGCTTGCATTTCCAGACTGACTCATCCTGGGCTCCAGTCCTAGCTAGCACTGTCCCTGTCCCCCTAACTGGTTTCCTAGCACAAGGCCATGAGTCCTGGACCTGGAGTTTCTGGGATCCAGTGCCTGCGTGGGTCTCCTCGCATTGACTTGGCCATGACACAGGAGAGAGCACCCCAGTTTCCACTACCACATGTCTGATCCAATGCCCAATGTCAGGGTTGGCCTGGTCCTGTGGGCAACCAGATCCTGGCCTAGAGGACAGCTACATACATGCACAGGCTGGTCAGACCTCTCTATAACTCAGTGTCAGGTCAGTCCCTAGACTTCATAAACATCAATTTTGGAAAGCAGCATGAGACCTGAGACTAATGTTCCAAAGAGAAAGGCTCAGGGCCCGCGCCTGGGCAAGGTGCCTCTGAGGCCTTTCCAAAGGCCTGCTTGTTCATGAGTCATCACTGCAGGAAAGCTAAGCCCTGGGAGTCAAGAAGCACAGTGCCCAGCTCAAAGTGATTTCCAGGGGGAAAATCCAGAGGCTAAAACAGGACGACCCTGATGGAAACCACTATAAAACTGTGTTTCTTTTAAGCCAAGAGAGTGGAACCCTGAGAAATATTCCATCTTTTTTTTTTTTTTTTTTTTTTGGACATTATCTCTCTTGTCTATCTCTGGAATGGCCTGGAAATCAATATACAGACCAAGCTTGCCTTGAACTCACTTTCATCCTCCTGCCTCCCACATGCGTGTCGCCATGCCTGGCAAGTTCATTTTAAACGTCTTTTTAAGAACTCAGCTTTGTTCTGCTTTCTAGACGGTTCAAGTGTATGGTTTCTGGAAGGCTCAGGAGCTGGAGCAGGCTCCAGCGTGTGTGTGGGTGTCCAGGGATTTGAAGCAGTTAGTCACATCCACAGTCTGAGCAGAGAGGGGACGGGTGTGTGCATGGTTATTCAGCTCGCTTTCTCATTTTTTATTACAGCCGAGGACCCGAAGCCAGGGAATGACGCTGTCCACTTTGGGGCTGGATTTTCTCACATCAGTTAATGTAATCAAGATCCTCCCCACAGACATCCCACCAGCTAACTCGAACTAGATCGTCCCTTGTAGAGACTCTCCCCAGGTCATGTGTCAAGTTTAGGAAATTGACCATCACAGATGGTTTCTCAGAGTTAGTCCTCAGAGTGCAGGGACTACTGCAATTGCTGTTTCTTATTTCTGTCAGAGAGTCTAGGTACACCATGGCACAGGCTGGTCACAAAATCATGACAGTTTTGCGTCAGCTCCTTGGGTGCTGGGATTGTAGGTTTGCTTCGAGGGCTACCATACAATGAAGCTACAACAGGCAACATGTTGTATGTGCTCAGCCTCTTCTGTTTCCCCATGTTGTGACATAGCCAGGGGACCCTTGGCAGAATACCAGCATCCAGACCAGAAACCACAAACCTTTTCTCTAGTAAAAGATTAGCCTGAGGTATTTGTTCCAGCAACAGAAAATGACAAACCTGGAGTTAGTAATCAACCAGAAGGTGCCTTCCAGTCAGTAGTTACAGGAAAGTTTCTAGTGAAGGGGGAACACACTTGTCAGCAGAATGGAAATGGTCTTGCCTTGGCTATCTCTTCCGTCAGGGTTCCTCTTCTGCCCCCTACTGGCTTCCTGTGGCTGCTTTAACAAATTATCAACCGCAGAAGTGGTTGGAAATAAGAGGGCCTTATGCTCACATTGTGTGAGCGAGGGCTGTTGGTGGCTGTGCTCCCTATGAAGGAAGATGAGGGTGAGGACACCTGCCTCCTCAGCTGCTGGCAGCTCCAGGTGACCTGGGGCTTCCAACCTCAGCCTCCGTCTTCTTCATTTGACCCTATATCTTCCCTTGCCACAGAGGTTAGGACCTTTCTAGAAAACAGTGATTCTGTTGCTCTTTAAAAAATATTCTTATTTTAAATAATACACATCTCTATAGGGGATACCCTTCAATACATCATGCTCCTCTTCAACTGTACTTAAATCTTTCAGAAAAATAAGTTCCTTTCTTCCTCCAGCCCTGAAGCACTGGACCGCTCATAGCCCTGCCTACTGGAGATCTCTTTGACAGCGTGCCAATAGCTAGGGTGTCTGGACACACCAGGCCACTCTGTCGTCTGCCTTTCTGTCTAAAATGGGCTCCTCTCTGAAGGTTTCTGCTTCAGGGATTGTGCTAAAAATATAGCCAGGATGAGCTTTAGTCAGGTGGAAGGAAGGAGGAAGAGGCGAGTTTCTAGATACAGGAGGCACATCACCCACAGGTCCACAAGGACCTTGAGGAAGCAGAGGAGAGGAGGAGAGAGCTGTGATCTCGACCAGTAGGCCATTGCTCAGTGGCGTGACAGGTTCCTGAGAGAGAGAGATGGTCAGGGGATGAGAAAATAGGAAAGTTTGGGATCAGGAGGTCTTATACAAGCTGATGGCTCAAGCAAACAAGTTTATTAAGAAATATGGCATCTTACATACCGTTTTCCTGAAAAGAAAATAGGGCAGTGTCAGCAAAAGGTATCATACAATGGGACAAAGTCACAAGCAGCTAATCAAACAATATTACATGAAAGGCATACAGGTACCTCAAGGGCATACAGACCACACATGCTGCACACAGCAGCCATGGGAATAATAACCACAGTTCCTTAGGGTGGGAAGAGTAGGGTTCTCGAGACTCAAAGCTGCAGTTCCCCCAAGGCCCCAGGCCATCACTGGCCTTACCAAGCATATACCGAGTTTTAGACAAGGAAGTAGGTTCCTTCTCTATACATCAGGGCTGAAGGAAAAGCTCCAGACCATCCTAGCCCTCAACAGGCTGAGCCAGGTCTGGCCTTGAAAGAACGTAGCTGGAAAGAGAGACTAAGGAAGCTTAGGGTGGGAGTGTTTGAATGAGTCCAGTGGGCTCTGTAATTCAAGGGTAGTCCCTGGGTTATGTGGTCCCTGAAGCTGAGGTGGTAGAGGGCAGGAGGACGTGGGCTGGTCTCCAAGGGCCAGATCAGCAAAGTACAGAAGAGAAGTAGAGTGTGGTACACACCAGTGATGGCAGCACTTGGAGGCAGAGGCAGGAGGATAGTGAGTTCCAGACCTGCTGGGCTATACACTGAGACCAGAAAATGAGAAACTGGGAGTCCGTGCAGAGAGGAGACAGCCCTCCTGTGTAGTGGCTTTCCCGGAGCCTGGAGCCCCTTCCTGCTGGGCTCTGCTCAGGCCTGTGACTCCACACAGGACCCTGAATGCAGCCTGGCCTACTAGAAGGCTCCTTTTCTGGTCATGAGAATTTGGCAGATTCAGTGGCCTCATTCGGCGGCTATCAGTAGCCTGAGAACCAAATGGGTCCCTCCAGAGACGGGCACAGGTTACACAATGCCCACAGGACCTGCTTATGAGTGTGGTCTGTTTGGCAGAATTTGGAGTGCTATATTCATTCCATCTGTCTTGTCCGGAGCTGACAATGGGGTAACAGAAACCCACTTCCTCTCCTCACTGAGGCTGCCCACAGGTCCCAGAACTGCTGGCCAGCCAGGCTGGCTCAGGTCCATTTGTAGCTCAGTATCTCTGTGCCTGGGAGGCAGATTTGGATAGGAGTTTATCCTATCCAGCCAATAGCCTCTAAGATGAATTCTAAACGAGGAAGCACTTGCATTCTTTTTAAAGAAAAAAAAAAGGGAAACTGTGGTCAGGAATGATAGTGCATGGATTTAATCCCAGCAGATCTCTGTGAGTTTGAGGCAAGACTCTGTCTCTAAAAGAAAAACTAAATAGAAAAAAGAGTGGCATTGAAGTAATAAGATGTACCCATCCATGCTAGGACTTGATATGGTTGCACTAGCCTCTGACGTTTGTGTCTCCTAATGGTTTTTGCCTGTGAAGGTATGTCTTACCAATGATCTCCTCAGAGCTGGAAATCACGTTCTGTGACCATTTGCTTGGGCGGCCATAGCAAAGTACCACAGAGCTTGGGCGATGCAGATAACAGAAACTCACTCCTCATTTCTAGAGGCAGGAAGTCCCTACAGTTGGGCAGGACTGGTTTTCATGGTGCTGTGACTTTTCCTGGGAAGATGTGAATGGAATGTCTGCCCCCACTCCCTAGACAGGAAACCATCTCTGAAGCTCCCTGCCTGACTCTCAGGCAGCTTGGCCTATTGGAGAATCTCCTATCCCCAGCAATTATTATCACTTACATAACCCCGAGAAGGGGCCTCTTGAGACTTGTAAGTTTCAGGAACTTCTGTGCCTTGTAAGTCTCACTTCCATCCTAAGAGTCTCAGGAGCCTCTCCCTTCACTCCTGGAAGGAATGTTTCCATTCAACCACCTTGGCTTCTCCTTGTGCTTTCCCCATGCACATCTCTGCCCTTATTTTCTCTTAACAAGAGGCACACTGGATCAAAGATCTATCCTGATGACCTCTTTTGAATATCACAATCTTTAAAAGTCCTTCTATGCACGCATGGTCACATTCTGAGGTATTTGGGGTTAGGACTTCCAACACATGAGTTTGGATAGGAACACAAATGAGCCAATCACATGCCTTTGCTTGTAAGTCCCCAAATTGTTTGACTTAGCAAGTTAGGTCATGAGTTGCTAACAAAAAAAACTCAGACACAACACTGGCCTTTGTCAAGTTCATACCATCTGCACACACGTAGTCTCATAATGGTGGCCAACACTGAGACCCATTTCTGGGAGTAAGTGCTCATCTCAACAGCCATTTCCAAGCTAGGTTTTAAGAATGTTCTTCACAGTGGTCTCTAGGTCTGAGGCAGATTTGAGGGTGCCTGTCAACCACACCCCTGTGTTGGGTAGCCCTGCTTCTAAGGTCACAGCCCACCATGTCTAGATAGCTCTCTGAGTTTGGAACAGGATGGAGGACTCACTTCTCCTGCTGGGCTTCCTCTCTCCCACCTGACCTTGTTTGAAGAGTATCTCTAATCCTGACTCCCTGACCTTATTTGGAAAAGGACCCCTCTCCCACGCAGAACTCAGAATGACTCTGCACAAGTCCAGCTTTTCCTACTCTGCCCTATATGATAATTAGGATACATATAGTACTGTGTTTTAACCAATGAGACACTGACCTTACGAACCCTTACATACCTTGCCTGTGGCACAATAAAGAGAGCTGTCTCTCCGAAGCTGTTCCCGGGTATTCTTCCCTCTGCTCTCCACCTCTGCTCTCCTCACCCCTGCAGGTTGGTGCCCAACGACTTCAGGGGAAGGGGAGACCCCATACTCCTGTACTCCTAATTGGGGCCATTGGCTATCCCAGCAAGGGGTACAATGACAACCCCCTTCGATGGTCACATACACCAGAGTCTCCTCCATTCTCTGTCCCCACCCCTCCCTCAGTAGCCTGTTATCTCCCTCTGGCCCTGGCCGCTCAGCTCAGCTGCAGCCCCCAAGTGTCCTGCTGTGCCAACTGTCAGCCTCAGGCTAAGCTGCCCCAGGGGTGAAAGATGAGCAGTGAGGTTGTTAGTAACACACAAAGGAAGACATTTTCCGCCCCATTTTTTTGTCTGGGAGCTTTTAGTACCTTCTAGCACTCAATTCAGGGCCCATGCCTCCCTAAGCCAAAACAGATGGCTTTCTCCTTGCGCACCTGGCTCTCGGTCCTGTAATGCTCAGCTTCCCCTCACTACAGAGAACACTTTACCTTGCATGCTGACTTTATCTCTTCTGTGACAAGGCAAGGCGTCTGTATCCCCAGCCATGCTTGCAGTCATTTCTTGTTAAACAGCCAGAGGAAGCTGGGCTTTCAGTCTGGTTAGTAACCATCTCGGGAAGTCTGTGTGCAAAACACTTTAGTAGCCAACAGCTATGTTGCAACTGTCAAAGCTCACTCAATGGCTGGATGGAACAAACTGGCCAAGGACTGGCACATGTGGATACAAGTTTTCTTTAAGGAAGCCAGAAGGGTCACACCTTTGCCGCAGGAGGCTGGGATCTGTGAAGACCCTGACAGGATTCATAGATGCTCTGTACCAAGGAGCCAGGATCTGCTCACATGTGGGAGAGAAGGCAGATGCCCCATCTGGATTTAGCACCTTGAGAGCTAGAGGGTTTTTCCAATTAAGGTTGATAACGATGAACTTCTACACCAGAGTATTCGAGCCCTGATGTTTGAAAAGCATGGATCCAAGGCTTATAGATGGCTTGTGTTCCTTCCCTGAGGGTCACTGTGTTGGAAGCTGGGTCCTCAGAGTCCTAGTGTTGGGAGGCCTTAGAGTTTAAGAGATGGTGTCTATGGGGAAGTGGGGAGGTGCCTCAGGGATTAAGAACACTTGCTGCTTTTGCCGAAACTCAAGTTCAGATCCCAGCACCGTCCATGGGTGGCCAAGTAGCTTACAACTTCCTGTGATTCCATCTCCAGGGAGGAAAAGTCATCTGGACTCTGAGGGCACCTGCACATACACGTGTGTGCCCACCTTCTTCACACATACACATAATTAACAATAAGTCTTAAAATTTCTTCTTTTTTTTTTTTAAGAGTCAGAGCCTAACAAGGCCATTGAGTCACTGGGGACTCCCCTTTCAGAAGGGATTGTGATGATTATTCCGAGACCCTGTGTTAGTTTTCACAAGAGTGTGTGGTTGTAAGAGCAAGTCTGACCCCTGAGCATCTCTATTGTGGGGGGGGTCTCTGTAAACAACATGGCCAACAGAGTGTTGGTTGACCCATGAGAGGCAAGAAGGAAGTCTGGTTCAACATGGGTCAGTAGTTGGTGTTGGTTCAAACTTTGAAAGTCTGACATCAGGTAGTTTATTTTAGGCATATTTAAGCACAGCACAATTTGGAAGAAACAAATTGTTTTTGTTTTGGGTTGACAAGCTCACAATAAGGGTCTAGGGGAGGATATAGTGTGGTCTCAGTTGTACAGATAGTGCAAAGGTCACCAGGCTATTAGTGACTCCCACTCCCAGCCTTCTGGGCAGAAAACAGGTTCTGCATCTCTCCCTTTGAAGAGACAAGCCTGCATGTTTAACATTCCCAGTTCTTCTAGTGTTTATCTGTGAGCATAAGGACCTCTGTGCCTCCTACTCTCTGGCTCATCTGGTGATGTGGTCTCTCCCTTTCCCATTCTTGCCAGAGTCAGACTTGTGGCAGGACTAGGCCCTTGAACTTCCAAACTTGTGATCTAAAGAAACCCCTTTTCCTTAGAAAATTATCCCGCTTCAGATATGTTATTGTAGCAACAACAACAGCAAAATGGACAAATACATGTGGGTTTGAAAAATATCTGGTTAATATCCCTAAGTCACAGTTGGGAATGGGAAATTGGAAAGGCCAGAAGTGACAGGTGTGTGTGTGTGGGTTGTATGTATGTGTGTGGGTGTATGTGTGTATGTGTTGGGGGTGTATGTGTGTGTGGTGTATGTGTGTGGGTGTATGTGTGTGGGGGTTGTATGTATGTGTGTGGGTGTATGTGTGTATGTGTTGGGGGTGTATGTGTGTGTGGTGTATGTGTGTGGGTGTATGTGTGTGGGGGTTGTATGTATGTGTGTGGGTGTATGTGTGCATGTGTGTGGGGTGTGTGTGTGTGGTGTATGTGTGTATGTGGGTGGTGTATGTGTATGTGTGGGGGTGTATGGTGTATGTGGTATATGTATGTGTGTGTGGGATGTATGGTATGGGGGTGTGGGGAGGTGTGCTTGCCCTTGCAGGCACATGTAGAGACCAGAGGTTGACATCAGGTGTTTTTCTAAATTACTTCTCCACCTTATTTGTGACACAGGGTCTCCCTCTGAATATGAAGCTCACTGCTTCAGCTAGCGGGGAGCCAATATGCCCGAGAGATCCGAGTGCCTCCACACACTTTTCCCTACTGCTGAGGCTACAGGTGTGTGCAGGCATGCTCAGCTGCATTCATGTTGGTGCTGGGGATCCACACCGAGGTCCTCATGTTTGCACAATAAACACTGGACCCACTGAGCCATCTCCCCAGCCTTCCTTTTGTGATTTTGAGATAGGGTCTTACTGTAGCCCAAGCTGAACTTTGAACTCAGGTGGTCCTCTTGCCTCTGCCTCCAGAGTGCTGAGTGCCGCCTCATCTAGCAGAAGTTACCATCTCATGCCTTTAGTGGTGTGTCTTTGTCCCTGCAGTGGTGACTGATAAAGTTTTGGTTTCAACCTAACTCTGTAGTTGGCCTCTTTGTCTGCCTGTCCCTCCCTCTCCCTCTCCTTTCTCTCTCTCTTTCTCCATCTCACTTGTGCTCTGTGTATCTATCAATTATCTATCTAATCTATCTATCCATCCAGCTATGCTCTAAAGAAAAACTGAATGTTATTTTTCTCTCCATGTAATCACTGGTGTGATGGAGTGCTAAGGAGGGAGGCAGGCCCAAGCATTTGCTATGGAAATGGTTTAGGTCCAATCACTCATTTAATTTCTGATCAGCTATTATTTCCTGGCACTTGCTAGCACACTTGCGAATTCTTGTAAAGGGCGAAAAATCTGACTTACAAATGGTTTTCAAATGTACTCAGATTTTTATCTCAATTTAGCAATTAATGGAGATGAATATATAAATTAATCATTTGAGCAGAATGACTCCGCTCCTTCAGTAATTTGCAGTCAATCATTTTTTTTTTCCTAGAGTCTAAATCATTTCCCAAGGCCCTCGAGACACTTGCAGGTCTAAAATCTCCTGCCTTAGTGTCTGAAGACTGAAAGAGGCTCAAATCCTCCCTTGAAGCAGATCCCCAGCTGTCTCATCCGCCCTGCGCAGCTGGCTCTCCTTATTGCAAAAGGGCTCCTCACAGATTGCCCAGAGGCAAGCACAGAAGCACAGAGTTTAGAATCTTTACAGGGAAGGCCAGGGTCACTCAGGCTTTCTGGTCCAAATTCAGGCTACCATCCTACCCCATACATCTGTCTCTTTCTAGTGTCTCTAGCCAGCATTTCTGGTATTTGCCCTCTAGCTACCTTTCCATGAGATCAGAAGAGCCAACAGGTAAAATAAATTGAGCGATGTGACATGTTGATGCCAGTCTTCCCAGGGAATCTCTAGCGAGTGGCTGTGCCCAGCCCACCAGGAGGGAGCAGGAGGTCCTGCACTATTCTGTGCCAAGTTGGAACAAGCTGACCTCAGATGGAGAACAGCTTCTTCTGGGTTTATGTCCTGGTCAGCTACCACCCCAGCCCTAACCTCATGTTCAGATAGAGTGGAGTTAAGATGTGGCCAGGAGGGCAATACAGTGCACGTCAGGGGCCTGACAGATACTGTCCAGGGAGGCCTGGGGGCTGGAAAGATATTTGGGGTAGGACAGCACCTGGGCTTGGCTGAAAATGCATCTGTTTATGGCCTGGATCCTGTGTCAAGTGAGAGCCCCGCATCCCACTGAGTTCTCACATTCAGAAAGAGGCTCCTGCCATCCATATTTCATGGATAAAGACCCAGCTCCATGCCCAGGGTCATTTGGTTAAAATGGGGATGGAGGTGGCATGGCTATAAACCTGGGGAGACTGACTTCAAAATCAAAGGTGAAGAGGAACATGGCTCCTGGGAAGGAGGTAATGACAGGAAGGGGTAGGAGTTCACTGTTGTGGAAGTTTATTTTTAGTTATGTTTAAAATGTTTTTTATACACGTTGGATGAGCCGCTATCCTAGGTCTAGGGCATTTTGTATTGTTTGCAGGTGTTGGATTTCTGTGGGGGTTGTTTGATTGCTAATGATCTGCATGTGCTATCAGTAGAACACCTAAGGAGTTCTGAAAGAATAAAAACACCTGAGCTCAGAGCTTGGGGTTCGACTGCCGATTGAGTATGGCCATGATGGTAGCTCACTCTGTTGAGGTCTGGCAGAGCTTGCAGATATGAATATGCCTCAATCTCTTCCTTGCTGAGTCCACACGGTGGTGTGCTACTACAGTTCATTTCTTGCTTTCCAATTTTAAGCGTATGTAGAACAGGCTGCCTGTGAGGGACACTCAAATAGAATTTGAGAGGAAGGTTTTATGGAAGACTGTTCACCTAGTTTGGGGAAGATGTCTTGGTCTATTTGCATTGCTACAACAATACCACAGGCTGAATTGTATCCATCTCATGGTGCAGGGGTCTGAGGTGGGGCCAGTATTACTGAGGGGGACTCCTCCGGGGTTCTGAGGCTGTGCAAGGGCTTCATCCAGCAAACGGCCTCAAGGAGCTCCCACACCTTCCCTGGCTTCCAAACAGCAGTTGCTGAGCTGGGACCTCGACTGTGCTTTTCTCTTGGGTTGCTTTCATGATCTGATGTTATGCATGGGCCTGTACTTTGAATAGAATCACACATTTGTCTAAAAACAGCTTGAAAGCATCTAAAGAAAATATAGGCATCATTGGTTATGCAAAATTGTGTTTGAGTTGTCTGCAGAAGTGGTGTGCTCATTCTCTGTGTGCACTAGAGGCTAGCCAAAAAGCTTCCCAGAGGGGTTTGCAGCAGAAGACCTTACAGAGAGGTCTACCCATGGGCAGCTTTCTCTGGCATCCCAGAGGGCAAATTTCTAGCAAAAGAAAGCCACAATCTCAGGTTCTCCCCGAGACCTGGGTTGTAGGCTTCTCCCCTCCCTCCCAGCCTCCAGCCAGCCATTTTGAGCCCATCTTCCAGTCCTTGGGGCAATGCTATTCCTAATATTTGTTCATAGAGGCTGTAGGATTGCCTTCTCTTCTACCAACCAAATGCTCACATCCCAATCCTGCTGTAGTTAGCAAGTCCATATTAAACTTCCTTCAAATCACTGTGTGACTCCTTTCTCCTCACCAGGTTCAGACTGACACGCTATGTTGCTTGGCAGCTTCAGTTTCTCACCTCAGACGTCTTCAGAGACCCTGCCCCGTCTCTAACAAGTAGACAGCACTGAATGTACTCTGGCAGAGCACAGGGCTTCCAAGTGGAATACTGGCTTTGCAACTACCTATGGGGATTAGGAAGTGGGAACCTCTCAATCTTTGCCGTCATCGGTAGTCAGCAGAAGATAACGGAGCACATGGCCTTTGTGTAGACACAGCAAGAAGCTCAGCTGCTATAATGAAGTCACATCGTGGCTTAAAGCACATGGCTGACTGTCTCTCTAGGGACCCTTGGAGGAGGGAGGGGTCTCTTCATGGTAGAGCTCCTGTGCTCCACGGGTCCTTCAGGAAAGCAGGTCCCTCCATCCTCTTGCTTTGCCATCCCATGATTGTCTCCTCTCTGCGTGGCTGCAGCTCACAGGAAGAGGGAGCAGTCAGAAGAGGAAGAGCACATGCTTATGTCTTGAGACCCAGACTCAGAAATGGTGCCTGTCGAGGTTTGGCGCACTCGGGTCATGTGACCATGCTGCCACGCCCCATTGGGATCGCCAGCAGAGCAGCCCTGTGCGAACCCTTCTCTATCACGTGGTTGACATCTACCAGTATGCTCCACCCCATGCACCACCTCCTCCCGGTACCACAGAGCAAGGGTCCAGGTGGACGCGCCACAGACAATTCGGTAACGGACATTTTAGAACTAAGACTCACAGAGCTTGAAAGAAACTTTGCATGCTGAAGTCGGAAGTGGTGACGAGATGAATAAAACAGTCCCTGTGCATCTGCTAGGGAATACAGCGTTTTTCCCTCCCACGTAACAAATTAGAAGCCATCTGAGACTTGAGAAATCCGAGCTCAGGTTTCCTGAGTCTGTTTACAGATGGAGCAATGGTGGAAAGTTAAGAAAGCGATGAGTCAGATTCGAAGAACTTCTGCGCGTGAACTGGAGAGGTAGTTTGAGGTTTCCAGCGCTATTCTGCAAGAGCGGGATAGGGAGTTACAGATCTCAGGAGAAGGAGGACCTGCCTAACGTCCAGAGTCCTGTCATCCATCAGCTGTCCTCTGGATCCCTGTTAAAGGCTGTCCACAGGTTGGCGCTGCTGGGACGTGATAGAGCCTGCGGTGGGGCCTATGAGGGGGTCCTTAGGTCATTGCGGGCATCCCCTTCAAGGTGACTGTGTTGAAACCTCTTCCTTGGTCTCTTTAACTTCCTTGTTTTGAATTAAGCAGTTTTGCTCTGCCTCCTGATCTTGGATACTGTCCTCTGTCCCTAGCAGAAGCTTAAAAACAAAAGATCTGGGCCCAGTGATGGTGGTGCACTTGCCTTTAATCCCAGAGGCAGGGGAGGCAGAGGCAGGCAGATCTCCTTGAGTTCGAGGCCAGCCTGGTCTACAGTGTGAGTTTCAGGACAGCCAGAGTTACAACAGAGGAATCTTGCCTTGAAAAAAAAAAAAAAAAAGATCTGCTCAGTTATGATGTAAAACCCAAACAATGCGCCAACACACACCTTTTCTCTTTATAAGTTAGTTATTTCAGGTGCCTAGTCATAGTCACAGGAGGCTGACTGACCCACTGTCTATGGGATGTTGGTGTTCCAAGCACGGTTGAAAGAGCTTGAAAATACTAATCTTCCTGATCCTCATAAAAATATCTTGACACAAGACTATCATGACCATTTGAGGATGTGGAGGCAGAATGTTGGGGACAACTGACCTAAAGCTGCAAAGCTAGTAGGGAGTGGATTTAAGATTCAAAGTCAGGTAATTTGGTTGCTGGAGTCCAGCAAGTTTTCTCTGTAGAACACCAAACAGGAAATAGTTTAGGCTTCAAGGGTCACATGCTTGTGCTCATTACTATTCAGCCATTAACAGTGTGAAATGAAAAGCGTACCCGTGTCCCCATGGGACTTCCTTGTTGGGGCTGGAGAGATGGCTCAGTGGTTAAGAGTGCACACTGCTCTTGCAAAGGAACAAGGTTCAGTTCCCAGTACCTGTATGGTAGCTCACAACATCTGCCCCTTCAGTTCAGGGTGACCCAAAGTCCTCTTCTGGCCTCCAGGGCCATCAGGTGCCCATGTGGTGCACTCAACACACATGCAGGCCGAACACTTGTACACATAATATAAAAATAAATCTAAAAAACTCTTTATTGTTCAACACCAAAGCTTTACGTTCATATACATTTGCATCATTAAGCACCACATTTCACCTTTTCAGTTACTTAAATGCATCGAAAATCATTCTTAGCTCACTGTTTACACTGCCCTCCTACTCCGTGAACTTTTGGATGCTCTTTAGGTTTTTCAAGATGTCTACCAAAATAATGTCTGAGCACTGCTGGCTCCAGGTGCCATGCTGGGGGTTCAACACCTTCCCCTGGGAGGTAGGTCCTGCTATTGTCATTCACATTAAATAACACAACTGTGTGTAGCATAAAGTGGGACGAGGTCATGCAGATCGACGGGGAAGGAAGGTAGGATGGGGTTGGCTGGGCACTCACAGGACCTGAGGCAAATTTGTCACCATGCAGACCCAAGAGTGTACGTACATAAACCTGGACAGTGTACCTGGTGTGTTGACAGAAACATCATTATGTGATGAGTGACTGTATTAAAGGGCTTTCATGCCGGGGCTGAGGATGTAGCTGTTGGTAGAGTGCTTGCCTAGTATGCAGGAAGTTCTGGGTTCAGTTCCCAGCATGCATGAGCCAGGTAAGGTGCATGTCTGTAATGCCAACATCAGAAGATAAAGGCAAGAGGATCAGAGTCTCAAGGTCACCTCAGCTGTGTAGCAAGCAAGTTTCAGGCTAGCCTGGACTACACAGTACCCTGTATCAAAAACAAAACAAAACAAAAAACCCCACCCTAAACTGTAAACCTCACAGGGCCCACCCCTAGACAAAGTACTACGAGAGTAATGAGTTCTGAGAGAGGAAGAATTGGTCTTCTCCAGGGAGATACTCCCAATACCAAGTGGTCAGCCTGAAATAATATGCATACATACAAGCAAAATTAAGCATATATGTAAGTATATAGCATATATATTATACATACATACAAGCATCACTAAACACGTATATGTGTGCATACATACACACACACAGCCACAAATTTGAGAGGGAGCAAGGGACGGGGGTAATGGGAAAGTCTGGAGGGAGGAAAGGGATGCGGAAATAATGCAATTATATTTTAGTGTTTTAAAAATTGCAAAAAAAATTAATCAGAAGTTTTAAAGTAATTATTTTTAAAAAGAACCCAAATGACAAACCAACCCAAAAACCAAAACCAAAAACAAAAAGTAAAAAACAAAACCCTAAACAGCTAACCGAATAAATAAGTGAATGGGCTTCATGAATGACTAAGCCATGAACCAGTCATTTTGGAGTGTGTAATAATAGCTCTTTCAGCTTCCTGGAATACAAGTCAGAGTGGGGATGGTCTGCAGAGATGAAGACACTGCCGTGCAGACGCGCCCGAGCCTAGCCCATCTTCTTGGAGTCAGTGCTGAAAAAGCCTTGCGCACCGGCCCTGGCCGTGTTTGTTGAGACTATCCTTCGCCAAGCACTTCTACTTAAGATGGGGTCTATCTATGCTCCATCTGGATTGTTCCTTGGTTTCCAGTGAGGCTTATCAGCTGCTGTTAGGACAGGATGGTTTGGCAGCACGCTGTACATGGAGGTGGGAGGAACCGACTGTGGCGTCAACGCCCACAGACTTTTCTTTGGAGAGTCAGCCCTTCTGACTCTCCATGGCTTGCGGAGAGCAGGCGCCTGCCCTCACTAATTCCTCTCGGTAGATATATGACTTGACTAGCATGAGAGGCTGGGAATTATCAACTAGAGAAAGACATCCTAGCCCGAGCAGGGGCTGTGCTAAATATAGAACTTCCTAACTCTAAGAGCAAATAAATGAATAAACTGACTGTAATTGTCCATAAACAAATGTAGCTACTTCTGCTG
Source organism: Cricetomys ansorgei (assembly GCA_026225945.1). NCBI lineage: Eukaryota > Metazoa > Chordata > Mammalia > Rodentia > Nesomyidae > Cricetomys > Cricetomys ansorgei. The sequence goes on along the minus strand of JAMJFZ010000107.1, from coordinate 23,403,750 downwards.
AGTTTTCTTTTCCTTTGGTTGTCCCCTAGAGCTACAAAGTATACAATATCTTGATAGTCTTTCATTAATTAAACTAAACAAACAAACAAAGAACAAAATGTTTTCTAGACCCCCATCTGTGTGTAAAGTTATTGAGACAGCACCATTATGGAGGTTGGAGGTAGCTTCAGATAAAATCACCCAGGTCTACCTTTCTGTTCTAGAAAAATTCCCAGACTCCTCTGGGAGTGCAGCCTGTGATGGTTAGCCTTCTATTGTTAACTTGACACAATTTAGAATCACCTAGAAGGAGAATTTTGAGGAAGGATTCTCTAAATCAGGTTGGTCTGTGGGATTGTCTTGATTTCAAAATACCCCAGCTCATTAGAAATGTAGAATTTGTCCATCAGAGAACGCTCACATGAATCCTGTATGCACTGAAGCCAGAGGACTGATCTTGAATTCCACGATATCAACTCACAAATTCTCTGACTCTCTGGTTGTTGAACCAAAGTGGCTGACACACTCTCAAACCTGTGGGTTGCCAACCTTTTGGGGGTTGAATGACCCTTTCTCAGGGGTCACCTAAGACCATCAGATACTTACATTATGATTCATAATAACAGCAAAATTACAATTATGAAGTAGAACCGAAAATAATTTTATGGTGAGGGTCAGCACAACATGAAGAACTATATTAAAGGGTCACAGCATTAGGAAGGTTTAGAACCATTGCACTAGAGCAAAGATTTATTTGGCCTTTTGGCTTTGGAGGTCATTCAAGCCACCATGGCAGGAGGCCATAGTGGCCAGGAAGGAACTGGAGACAGCTGAGGGGAAATGTGAGTGAAGGCTCAGGGGTGTGGGACATAAGAGTCTAGGGTCCCAAAATATTTTACAAAGCATGCCCCCAATAACCTATTTCCTAACTACACCAGTACCTTTAGGGGCCCAGATCATGTCAGAGCCATAGCATTGGGTTGATGAACTCAGTTTCCATCATCAGTGGGATATGCAGTATGGCAGGTCCCTTTTAGAATACCCTCTTAGATTCTGATAAAAAATATTTTTTTGATTCAGTGGGGATTAGGAGATCCTCAAGGAAAATAAAGGTGCTGTCACAGGGTGAAGGGCAGGCAGAAGGAAGAAGCACGTACCAAGGAACATATTCTTTTCCCTGTCACTGTGTCTGCTGGTGGCACCTGTCACTCAGGAGCTCAGTGTGGACCAGCAAGTTGGTTCAGAGGGTCAAAGCACTTGCTACAATTCGACAGTCTAAGTTTCACTTCTGGAACCTACGTGGTAGAAGGAGAGAACAGACTCTTAAAAGTTGTCCTCTGACCTCCATACACATGCTGTGGTATGGGAGCATAGGTACACATAATGGATAAATAAAATATATATAAATAATATGTAAATTTATATATATATATATAATATAACATTTAAAACTTGCTTAAATCAGGGTAGGGTTCATCAAGAGTCTCTTTGCATGGTTGAATGGTTTCTCTTTCTTCTCAGCACCCTGTCTTGGAAGCCTAGGAGTGCCCACTCAGATGACAGTAACAGGAGAATCTATTAAAGCCTGGCTGGCCTGTTAGAGAATGTAATGGTTTAAATAAGATGTTCCCATAGTCTTGGACATTTGAACACCGAGTCCCCAGTTGATAGTGCTATTTGGCTAGGTTTAGGAAGTGTGGCCTTGCTGGAGGAAATATGTCACTGGGGGGCAGGCTTTGTAGTTCCAAAGATTTGTGCCTCTCCCAGTTGGTTCTCTGATTCTTGCTAGCAGCTTATGTAGAGGAATATTCGGTCTTTTAATCTGGCAGCATGGCTGCTCTAGGGTAGAAAGAATGTTAGTACACACTTTTAATCCCATCCCAGAAGGCAGTGGTAGCACTCACCTTTAATTCCCAAAACAGAAGCAAAAGCAAAGGGGGAATCAGAGACAGGAAGCAGAGTCAGAAGGAGTCAGGGTCAGACAGGAAAAGTGATGTCTGAGATAAATCAGAGTGAAGAGCAGACAAAGTGATGAATCAGAGGCAGAGTGAATCAGAGTGAGGATATGTCCAACTCTCACAATATAAAAGCATGCTCTCAGCTCAAAGAGGAGGCAGTCAGTTAGAGATCAGTCAGATAAGACATAGAGGCAGTTCGACAGAAGAAGAGTGAGTTTAGGAGAAAGAGTCAGCTGACGGTGAGAGTCAGTTTGAAGCCTACCAGAGCAGTTGAGTCAGAGAAGTTGCAGGTGTCAGCCAGAGTCCACCAGAGTCAGAAGAGTTCAATCAGAAACAGTCAGCCAGGTCAGATGGTCAGTTTGAACCAGTCAGTTTGGAGAAGAGTTTGAGAGAGTGAGTTGAATCAGTTAGCCAGAAGAGTCAGTTGAGTTCAGTATAGCTCTGAGTTCAGAAAGGGCTAGTCAGAGTCAAGTCAGTCAGCAGTAAGTAAAGTTGAAACATTCTAGGCTTGAAGATTAGATTGTGCAGAGGCTGAAACCCTCTAAGGACCAAGGATTGAATTAACCAAATAATAAACTGCCTTTTCCCCTGAATCTATGCCTACAAGTTCAAGATGTGAGCCCTCACATGTTTACCATGGAGGAGACACAAAGTATGATGGAGTAGAAACCAGAAAATATTAACTTTCTCTCCTCACTTATGAGCCATGTGTCTTATAGTGCATCTTACTCATCGTATAATAATGCCATTCCTGGTCTCCTTTCTGAATATTTAGTCTTTATCCACACTTATACCTGTTCTCATAGCTAGGTGTATGCAATATAGGCTGGATCTGCATGTGAGCGAGAACATGGGATTCTTGTGTTTCTGAGTTTAGGTCACCTTGTTTACTGTATACTTTCTAGGTCCATTCATACTCCTAAAAGTTTGTGATTTCTTTGTTCTTTATAGCTGAACGATATTCCAATGTGCATATGTAGGACATTTTCATTATCTACTCGTCTATTGGTGGACATCTTGGCTGGTTCCATTTCCATGCTATCGTGACTGGAGTAACAATAAACACGAACGTGCAAATGTCTCTAAGTAGGGTATGGAGTTCTCTGGGTACATGCCCAGGAATGGAATGGCTGGGTCATATGGTAGTTCTATTTTTACATTTTTGAGCAATCTCCAAGCTGCTTCCATATTGGCTCTACTAATGTGCACTCCCACCAGCAGTGAATAAGAAGGTTCCTTTCCCATTCCACCTCCTCCCTGCTATATGTTGTCAGATTTCTTGATGATAGCCTTTTGACTGGGGTCAGGTGATATCTCAAAATAGCATTAATTTGCATTGCCCTGATGACTAGTGATGTTGAACACTTTTGGAAATAGTTTTTGGTTATTTGCCTTTCTTCATTTATTGCACCATCCCGGTTTGTTGATTGGTAGTTCTGTTTCTTTGGTGTTTAGGCTTAGGGTTGTACGTTCTGGACATCAGCCTCTGTTTGAAGTACTGCTGCTCAAGTCTCCTGTTCTGTGGACTGCGTGCTTTGCTGATTATTTCTTCTGCTGTGCAGAAACCTGTAATGGTAAGGCAGTCTCATCTACCGCTTCTTGGTAGAAGTTCCTGTGCAGTGGGAGCCCTGTCAAGTTCTTGCTGACCCAGTACGCTGAAGGTTATTCCCGTTTTCTAGTAGCTTCAGGCTTCAAATTGAGGTCTTTGGTCCACTAAAGATTCATTACTGCCCGCTTTTTTCTCTTTTTCTGAGACCAGGTTTTGCTATATAGCTTTGGCTGGCCTGGCCCTTGCCCTGGCTCTGCCTCCCAAGTGCTGGAATTAATGGCCTGTGCCACCACACCTGGCTTCTGAGCTGATTTTTGTACAGAATGAAACATAAAGATCTGATTTCATTCTTCTGCATGTGGCTATCCAGTTTTTCCAGCATGACTTGTATCTTTGCCCACTATTTGTTTTTGCTACCTCTGTCAGAAGTTAGGTGGCCACAGCTTTACCATGTCTACTATTCTGTTCCATTGGTCACCCTGGTTTTTTAAAAATAATTTATTTTTATTTTATATGCATTGGTATTTTGCCGGCATGTATGCCTGTGTGAGGTGTTGGGTCTCTTAGTACTGGAGTTACAGACAGTTGTGATCTGCCACATGGGTGCTGGGAATTGAACTGAATTGCTCTGGAAGAGTAGCCAATGCTCTGAACTGCTGAGAATTCTCTCCAGCCCCTAGTCTGCTTGGTTTTAATGCCATCACCAAGCTATCATCGTCCCTATAGCACCATAGTGTAATTTGAAGTCAGGTATTGCCATACCTCCAGCTGTGATCTTTCTCTTCAGGATTGCTTTGGCTATTCAGGATTTTTCTTTAAAATAAGTGGGTAGAATTAATATTTTTATTTTGTTCACCCAAACTGGTATAATCTCTTTCACAATAGTTCACTCACATTTTATAAAAATTAAGTTTTTAAGTAGTAAAAGTACTGAAAAAAGAAGGTTGGAAATGCGATTTAAAAATTGTTTTGAAAAAAAAATTACCAGATTTTACTAATGTTTTAGTAATGCTAGCACGTGCTTGGGGTAAAGAAGCAAAGTGAGCAGAGACTGAAACCGGAGCAAAGCTCTCCAAGGCCAGTGCTGCCTCCATGCAGGTGAGGACATATAGCCAAGTATCATTCTGCTTCTGAAGATACCTTCTTTAAATTTTTTAATTAAAAAAAATTTTTTTAACTGTGTGTATGTGTGGGCTTGCATGTGTGCAGTTGCCTTTGGAGGCCAGAAGAGGGCATCATATCTGGCGGAGCTGGAATTGTCAGGTGTTTATGAACTGCCTGCTGTGGGAGCAAGGAACTAAACTCTTCCTAAACTAAACTAAATGCTTCCAGAAATATTTACTACAACACAGTATGTTCACAAACCCTGAGTTCAAAAGCCTTAAGGTGAGTTTGGATGTTCTGTGTATATTGTTAGTTAGAGGTGCTGTGGGCTTCCAAAATGGCTGTGACTTCAGTCCTTCATGCTCACAGTGAAGCAGAGGAAACACAGATGCAGCTGATTGCCATTAGATGGAGCACCACAAGTTACCCAGGTGCAGCTGCTGCTGCGTCCCTAAGGAAGAGGGGCCGGAAGAGCCCAGCCGGAACCTGCACCTTTGAAGATCAAGCAAGGGCAGGAGCTGTATTTCCACAGGGGAAACCCAGGGCGTGAAGTTACACTGGGAGGTCGAGACCCAGTCTCCATGCTGCAGCCACTGTAAGACACGATAGGAATGTGTTAGAGCCTTTTGAGTGACAGATGATGAATCAAGGTCAAAGCGATTCAGACAGAAAGGGAAATGATTTAGGATTCTGGTGAGCTCCAAGATGGGACCTTCAGGAGCGGAATAGGCTTTGGAAGGAAGTGAACATTTCCTTTGATCTGGGCTTGTCTGAGATGAGCACGGTTCCTTCTGTGGGTGTACAGGAAACCTCTGAATAGTAGAAAGCCTCTAGAGGGTGGTACACCTTATGGTGGGGTGTATTTACCGATGTCATTGCATTTTGCAAATCCCTCAAGCAGACTCCATTCAGACTCGGTGTGAGCAACTCCACAGACCATGAATGGGCCGGCTTTAGTCACATGTCAAGACCGGATCAATCAGCACTGACAGAAACTTGTATCCCAATACAGAGGTGGGCCCGAATCACGTGACTGCCGTGTGACTTGGGTGGAGTGATGGAGGGAGGCGTGGCATGCTGTGAGGGAAAGCTCTGCTCCACCCAGATGAGAACTTTCCTAAAGGAAAGGGAAGTACTCTCTTTCTTTTTTGAGAACAATAGGCATGGCCACAGGGAGGGCCTGACCCAGATGGTCTGCAGAGATTACTGGGCAGCCAGCCAGGTGGAGACTAGGGGTTGTACTGGGCGAACCTGAGAGCTTAGTGACCAAGCAGAGAAATGTTTCTCAACTTGGTTTCAGGCAGCACTCTTACCCCTCCCTGAAAAAGTGTAACAGCCCAAGCCTTTTTGGAACCGTATCTGAGATCCAAAATAGACGGAGCTCCAGGAAGATAAATAAACCAAATGAGCTCCACTTGGCTTCTAAACTGTGGTGCTTGTTCCCAGGCAGCCTGCAGTCTCCTGCTGGGAGAGAAAGGACCAGAGCTTGTGTGGAGGGGTCAGTAAGAAAGAGGGGAGGGGCAGACCCTGTGGCTGTTTCTGTAAGCTCTTCTCCCTGAGGTGGGCCCAGGAGTCTTAGGGGGAAATGCAGACTTTGTGTGCAGGTCTGGAACAGCCTTAGTATCTGCTTCTAACTCTAGGTGATGCTGGTGGTCCTGGTGCCCAGAGAAATGAGGATTAGAGTCTAGAATGATCCAGGCTGGAGGACAGATGAGATAAGAAGCTAGGAGCAGGGAGCAAGTGAGTCACTAAGATAGCCAACCCTCATGGTTACCAGTGAAACCAGCAGGGGAGCCGGTGGCTGGGAGGGAGACCTGAATGAGCCTGGGTCAGTCTAAGCTCTGAGTCACACCCTGGACACACAGAAAACTTCTGCTAGAGCCAAAGGAGATGAGAGTGGATCTTCTGTCAATTGGTTCTGGGATCAGACCCAATGACCTCAATGGGGTGCCCCTTGGGATGCCTGGGTGGGTGGAAGGGTACAAGCTTCCTTATGGGCCCTCATTCCAGCTTGATCTAGCCATGACAAAGGACACAAGTCCCCATCCCCTCTTTCCTAAGCCAAATGATGCTCTACTGATATGCAGGTTTTACTTCCTGGAGACCGTACCCAATCCTTAGATCACCAAGACTCTGTAGACATTGTCACAGAGATTTTACTCTGGACTCCCTAGGGCTCTCTGGTTTTTATGATCTCCACTGAAAGAAGTCAGATGAGACCCACAGGGTGTAGCATAGAAAATGGGTAGGACTTATTACAAAGCAAAGCACTGCTATAGACAACAACCAGACAGGGTCATGGGTCAGGGTCAGCGTCATGGAAGAGTATATAATTTAGGATTACAGCTATGCATTGGCTTAGGTTGTAAAAGTTGATGACATGGGAAACCCAAGACAGGAAGGTTGCGCCCACCTACATTTTGGATAGGCATTACACTATTTCTTAAGAGCCCTAAAACAGACTGATTTCCTGAGGACCATTTTCCTGTCCAGGTGACTGACAGACACCCCCCCACACACACACACACTTTTAAAAATTGACTCTTAAAGGAGAGGGCTAGAGTGTGTCATTGTTCCTTACCAGAAACCCTTCCCTCTATAGTAGTCTTAGAAGGTTTAGTTAGCTATTAATGACCTTCCAGGCATTCAGAATGCCATGTGCTTACCCAGGGCCAGAAACATGGCTTGTTCTTCTGACCAGTGGTGTTACTGTGGAATGAATTATGATAAGAATATTTCCTACATTCTAAGAGACTGGAGCTTTTGCTGGACCTCACAGTCAGAGTTAATAACACACCTTGAAGTTACTTAAGATCTAAGACTGCTGTCCTACTGTGTACTCAATCTGTTTGTTTAACCTGACTTTAAGAGAACAATGTAACAATCAACCTCAATTGTCTTGGATTTCCCATTTAACCAACTTTTACAACCTAAGCCAATGCATCGCTGTTATCTTAAATTATGTACTCTTCCATGACCCTGACCCAAGAGTTGTGTGTGTGTGTGTGTGTGTGTGTGTGTGTGTGTGTGTGTGTTATGATAATCTTTTTCTGGGAACAGAAATATAGACTGAAAGAAACAGTCTTATAAAATTAATATCTGCTTGTCTTAGTTAGGCTTTCTGTTGCTGCAATGAAACATCATGACAAAACCAAGTTGGAGAGAAAAGGGTTAACTTGGTTTACACTTCCACATTGTTGTTCATCATTGAAGAAGCCAGGACAGGAACTGAAACATGGCAGTAGCCTGGAGTCAGGGCTGATGCAGATGCCATGGAGAGGTGCTGTTTACTATCTTGCTCCTCGTGGCTTGCTCAGTCTGCTTTCTTATAGAACCCAGGACCACCAGCCCAGGGATGTCACCACCCACAGTGGGCTGGGCCCTCCCCCACCAATCACTAGGAAAGTGCTTATAGCCAGATTTTATGGAGGCATTTTCTCAATTGAGGTTCCCTCCTTTCACATAACTCAAACTTGTGTCAAGTTGACATAAAACTACCCAGCACATCACCACAAATGTTGAGTACAACATGTGGATATTACTTGATAACCAGTGATATTTGTAATGCTCTTTGTTGTCTGGGTCAGTTGGGTCAACTGACATTACAAGGGACTTAATCCCTTATAAAGTTCTGTTAAAGGTTTCTGTAAAGAATCCCTCATTCCTTCCCCATGAGATGTTTTTTGTGCTGTTCAACAAAAGAGACAGGAAAATCCTTTGCTAGGTACAGAAACTCTCAAAGGGACAGAAGGACAGATTCACAAGATAGCTTTCAGGGAAGCACAGAATCAGACTCATACCACAGACAGACAAGAGGATGAAGGACACATAGGAAAAGCAAAGTAGAGAGTTCAAATTTGGACTTGCTCTTGGTTAAATGACACCAAGGGGAAGCACTTTGATTTCTTCTGTACTGTGATACTGACATATTATTGGTGACTGAATTTTCAGACTCATGTATTCAAACTTACTGCTGCCGAAGCCACCGCCACCTAGATACCTCTCTGAACACTTCGGCAGCTGATAAGGAGCTGATACAAACTCCTCCTGAAGTGACCTCACAGTCTGAGGACCGGGTTGTTCAAGGCCTCTGCTTTTTGAGGCTCTTGCTCAGCTTGTGGCCAGGCCCTGGTGGCTGTTCACTCTGTAACCAGCCCTACCCATGGAGGCAGGAGTCACCTTCCTCCACTGAACGTCCCAGCTTGCTACCCTGACCTCCAAGTGATGTCTACAGAGTTCTCTGGGCAGCACCAGGGACCTTCCACCCTGGTGCCTTTTTTAGGACTTCTGCTTTCACCGTAGCCTTGGAGCCTCCTTTCTTGTTGTAAAGAGCCTTAAGTGGTAGCCGTTAACTGAGTGTTGCCATATGCAGTCCTGAAGTAAGGAGATTGCCCAGTGGAGACTTGTGAGAGATAATGGGAACAAAGAAAAGCACAAAGAAATATATTTTAGAACATTCTGGGGGTGGCACAGATGAAATTCCAAGAGAGAGTTTAAGTGAAATTTCATATGGGTAAAACCGTAGCCATGATCACAGGGAGTATAGACCTAATTAGACAGAAACAGTGGGGACATAATTGGTGTGTGATGATTGAATTATGTCCTCCTCAAAAGGTTTGCTTGGATCCTAGTCCCAAGGACTTCATATGAGACCTTATTTGAGAAGATATAATTGGTCAAACAGGAGGACACAGGGAAGGAAGGCAAATTTCTAACCTCGCATGATGGATGGCCTTATGAGAAACTAGCTGGGGGCAGGGAGAGGCTGATCTGCAGAGAGGGTCACATAATCACAAAGAGGTGAGACTCATAAGCCAAGAGCATCAAGGATGGCCAGGAGCTGGAGCAAGGCAAGGAAGGTGTAGTAGGTGTTTTCTTATTGTCCTGACCAGGTGCCTAATGAGAGGCAACTTAAGGGAAGAGGATCTATTTCTGCTTCTACTCCAAGGGAACACATCCATCATGGTGGAGGAGGCATGGAGGCAGGCCTGGGGGCAGCTGGTCACATTGTGTCTGCTGCCAAGAAGCAGAGAGCAAACAGGAAGTAGCCAGGGACCATGAAAAACTCAAGGTCTGCCTGCAGCCACCCACTTCTTTCAGCTCTACCTCCTAAGGGTGGCATATCCTTCTCAAAGAGCGCCTCCAACTGGGTACCATGCAGTAAATGCCCAAGCCTATGGGGGACATTCCACAATCAAAGCAGAACAGAGATCTAACCTACAGGGGTCAGAAAGGGCTCATCCTTTGGACATGTTGCTCTTCGACTTTCAGCTTCAGGACTGTGAGACACACTCCTTTGTTTAACCCACCCACTGTGTGGGTGTCATTCATTCCAGGACACTATAGCCCTCCCTCATTTTTTCTTGGCTTTGTTGCTGCCACCTGGCCAGTCCCTGTCCCATAGCAGTGGTTTAAGTGGTGTCTCTCTTCTCCTCCTTGATACCCACAGTGAGTCCCTGCCTTGTGTTTGAGCAGGAGCTGAGGTAGGGGTGGGAGGCAGCAGGAATGTGACAATTAGGGACCCGCATCTGTCCTCACTCAAAGCAGGTGACAAACCTGCTCAAAGACCCCAGAGATGTTATGTCATTGCTACCTTTCAGATTGTCTCTGAGCACAGAGCTTAGTTTGGCCACCCACCTCAACCAGCTGACATGATTCTGAATAACTTTTGGCCATTTCCAAAAACTGGGGTCCAGATTAGGGAAGTAAAGGCTCATTGTTGGGGCTTGAGAAGTAGAGGAAGAAGTTTCATTGCTTTGGTGGCTGACCTCAGGGCCACCAGCTTCTGGCTGATCCATGACATTCTAGTCTGGCAATTTCAGAAACAGGAAGAGGCATGGCTGTTGGCTAAGCCCTTTCCTCTGATTTCCTTGTCTCACAATAGGCTGTAAGCAGCCTGCACTGAGAAAGTCAAAGGAAGCTCATATTTACTCTGGGCTGAACTGTGGATGATACTTCTGATAGCAAGTGGTCCACGCCTTCCTACAGAGTTTCCTTTTTTTTCCCCTCTGAACTTCACACCACCTGCCCACAAGTGCTGGGGATTGGGCACAGGTCCTGGCATAGAGACGGCAAGTGGTCTGTCATTAAACTACACCCCAGATCTCTGTGTTTTTTCAGTCACTGTCCTGCTGCCCTTGAGTTCAATTTTTTCTCTTCTCTTATTTTCTTTTTTCTTTTCCTTCCCTTTCCTCCCCCCTCTCCCTCTCTTTCTTTCTTTCTTTCTTTCTTTCTTTCTTTCTTTCTTTCTTTCTTTCTTTCTTTCTTTCTTTCTTTCTTTCTTTCTTTCTTTCTTTCTTTCTTTCTTATGTTAGGACTTGAACCCAGGAACTTTGTGCAAGGTAAGCAAGTAAATGCTCTACCACTGAGTCACCCCTCCCCCAACATCTCGATATTTTTTTAAACAAAGAGATGAAAAGGCAATGTCATTTAGTTGTATTTTGTAGTTTCTTTATCACTGTGTCTGCTATTGCCTTTCCATGTGTTTTTGGACTTGTGCCTGGATTACACGAGACAGGATGAGGGACCTTTGTACACGGTCCGAAATCATCAATTTTCAGAGAAACAAGGACTCTTTAGGGAGGACGAGCAAGCAGCAGCGAGACCGTGTCTGCACGGCTAGCGTACACATTTCCCAGGACATTTGAATTATGTAGCCGCAGAAACTGGGGTGAGGGAAGCCCTGTTCTGTCCTCTCAGGTCCTCACATCCTCATCAACAGGCAAAGGCTTTGGGCTAGCCCAGGTTGCTCCATCGTGTCCCTGTGACAATCCTGCCTGTGCTTTGTTGAAATGTGTCTCTGATCTGCAGATCCTGGGCTGGAAGTGAGATTCTAGGCATCTCAACAGCTCCCTGCTAATGCCCGCCCAAGGATCTCACTTTGCCTGGTCTCAAGAACCGCAGGCTGGTCTACCTTCTGAGCCAGAACTTGTATTTTCATGGACCTTTGGGTCATTTTAGTGTGGGAATGTAGGAGACTTATCTATGTTACCCAATGGGGTCCAGCTGCACCCAGGCATCCACTGGGGAGGGTTCTAAATCACTAGAGGTCGAGCCATGCTGGAGATCCTGACTTAGTCATTGAAAAGTGATTAGACCCTGGAAACTGTCTCAGTGCCCCAGGCTATTCCAATGACGGTGAGACTGGTGGCTACTAGCCTCAGGTCCTGACCTGACACCATTGACTTTATTTTGTTTTTATGTATATGTTTATTGACTTTATTGGAGTGATTCTCACAGCCATGTTAAGTCAGAGTCTTAGTAACTTTTTTATTGCCATGACAAAACACAAAGACCAAGGCAACTTATAGAAGAAAGAGTTCTTGGGGCTTACAGTGTCAGAGGCGAGTCCACCATCATGTCAGGGAGCATGGCAGCAAGCAGGCAGGGATGGTGCTGGGACAGTAGCTGAGTGTTTACATCTGATCTACAACCAGGAGGCAGAGAGAGACAGAGAGACAGACACACACACACACACACACACACACACAGAGAGAGAGAGAGAGAGAGAGAGAGAGAGAGAGAGAGAGAGAGAGAGAGAGCGCTAACTGAGAATGACTTGGGCTTTTGAAACCTCAAAGCCCACCACTAGCAACACACCTCCTCCAACAAGGCCATGCCTCCTGATCCTTCCCAAACAGTTCCACCAACTGGGGACCAAGCATTCAAATATATGAGCCTATGGGAGCCATTCTCTTTCAAAACCACCACAGTCAGGAAAGACATCTGGATAGCTGGGAAAGTGTCTGTGGAATCTGTTTTTAAATTGTGCCAGCACCCTCAACCAAGACCTAATTGGTAACAAATTACAGGGCCAGCCTTGGCAACCTTATGGAACATAGTCCTCTCATTTCCCTTTCCTGTCTGTAAGTGCTGGGTGAGAGGGAAGACCCCAGCACCACTTAATAACCTTACATAATGGAACACTGTCCCAGCGAAGAGAAATCAGCAAACTCTTACCTCTCCCACAGGCTTCCAGGCACTTCCACACACTCCTGCAGGAGGCAGTCCCCCCTGGATGGTCTGGGAGGGGATGTCACTGGTGCAGGCAGCGGAGCACAGACCAGGAGCCCGATGAGCAGGAGTAAGTACGAGTAAGGAGCAGGGCCAGTGTAGCAGAGATGGTCTTTATAAGGATGTTCTAAAACTGGGTGGCAGTGTCTACATCAGGAAAGAGGGAGGCGGGATAGAAACAGGAAAAATTGAGGGCACACAAGAGTCTGATTTAAGCCTTTTGCCAGCTGAGAGTCAAGAATATCAGCACAACTAATGCACTGTGATGCTCGCCTGCATTGAGGCAATGCTCTTCATACAGAGAGATTTTAAAATAGCTGGGAGCTGGAGAGACGGCTCAGTGATTAAGAGCACGTGTTCTTGTGGAAGACCCAGGTTCAACTCCAGCACTCACACGGGCTCATACACATCTGTAACTCCAGTTCCTGGGGATCCAACTCCCTCCTCTGACCTCAGCAGATATTCGGCATGCACACGGCACATAAGAACACCCTATGTGTTTTGCAAAGCAAAACACCCGTACACATAAGATAAAAAATAAATTTTAAAAATGTTAAAATAGCAATGAACATGCTTAAGGCTGAGCATACATGATGAGTGAGCTTAACCTTGTTCCTTCAGGTCTAAATTTGTGACTCTCTGAGAATCTCAAGATTAGCAACTTGTTTAAGGTCCAAGCACTCAGACACTTCCTTGTGACTGGATCCCTTTGGCTCTTGACCTCTGCTTTTATCCTATCAGCTTGCATTCCTATCCATTCCAGAAGCCACCACCCTGTGATCTCATTTACGCATGCACGTAGGCACACACATGCTCACACACATCTTAGAAACCCCCTGAACAGTGTAGCTTCCGAAGCCTCTGAGAATCAGCACCCACGCTTTGAATGTGCAGTGTCCTTTCTCTGAGCTCTGCTCCTACCTATACTTTATTTGATGTTAAAATCTTGTCCTCAAGGTACTGTAGAGATGGTCGAGTGGTTAAGAGCATGTACTGCTCTTGCAGAGGACTTGAGTTCGGTTCCCAGCACCCACGTTGGGCAGCTCAGTTCACCCTTGCCTCCATGGGCAGCACACACAGACACACAGACAGGTAATTCAACACAGATAATAAAAATAATCTTAACCTCCCCCTGTTTTAGACACTCCTGTGTCTTTGACTAGCCTCAAACTATGTAGCTGGAAATATCCTGGTCTCCTGACGCTCCTCCCCCATCTCCTTGGGTGACAGGAGTGTACCACCACCCGCAGCTTAAAAACATTACTCAGTAACTCCAAAGTTTGCTCCACACTAACTCACCCTGCAATATTGCCCTGTGACAAAATCAGGAATCCAGCTCTGAACAGAACAGGCAGCTGCAGGAGGAAGCCTGGAGCTGTGATCCCTATCTCCCCTCTCTCCCTTTGCCACTGACAGGAGCCAGGAGGGACCTGGAGACAAGGCACCAGGAAGCAGGGTTAGGGTGGGGGAGAGGGGGAAAGAGAGAGGATGAGGAGGGTGTTGGCACTGCTGCAGAGGGGCCTGCCTCCTGGTTCACCTTACCCAAGTCCAGAGGCCTTCATTGCTCCATCCCCTCTCCAGAAGGGCTTTACTCAGACCATCATAGCCAGCTCACAGCCTGGGCAAACAAGCTGAACACACTTTCGTATAGTTCGAGAGGCTGACAGTTTGAGACGACCAGGTGTCAGCAGGTGTAGGGCTCCTGGGGCATCTCCCCTTGACTGGTAGATGTCTGACTTCACACTGTGTCCTCATCTGGCCTCTCCTCTTAGGACAGTAGCCATCTTGTGTTAGGGCCCACCTCAGCCCTCACCCAAACCCCTCCCCCCATTTTATAAGAGCCACCTCCGTGAAGATCTTATCTTCTGATACAATCGCACTCTGAGGTCCCAGGGTTTGGAGCCTCAACTTACAAACGTGGAGGGAACATGGTCCATTCCATAGTGGTGCAGGACAGTTGACTGTTCTTCACTGTGGAAACAAACGTATGGAAGTGTTACCAGATGAAATGGAGTCTTAAATTACTTTTTTTTTTGTATCAATATCCTGACAAGGACAAACATTCTGTTGTTGATCTGCAATTTGCATTTATCCAGCACTCTGTGTTTTTGCTGTTGAATGGCACCTCCCCTCCCATGAGCTTCTCCACTCACCCGTCCAGCTATGAGATAGACACCATGAGCAGGGGAAGCACTGGAAGCTTAGAGGAGCAGCTGGGAGCCGGGAGGCCCTGAGTGGTCCTCACACCACCATCTGGAGCCATGGAGACACTCACGGGTGGGTTGGTCTGTGGTGCAGTGGGGGTCAGAGGCCCAGGAGGTACCTTCTGTCAGATGGAAAACACTGCATGGTACAAGAAGGGATTTCTCAGAGCATCCCTGAATGATCTGACTCCCAGTTGCACAAACACATCACATCAGCCGTGACTACAGTTCAGCACTCAGGTTGCTGAGGAGGGGTTGGTCACAAATCTGAAGACAGCCTGATCTATATCATAAACTACAGGCCAGCCAGGCTACACAGTGGGACTCCAACCCCACATCCCCCCGAAAAACAAAATAACCTCTCCAAACAAAATAACCAACAGAAGAACTGCCATCACCAAAACCGTCATCCGTGCCAGGAGGATGAAAATCTAGTGTCCAACCCCATAACTACAGTTCTATAAGCCAAATAACTCGGGGAAAGTTTAAGGGGAAAATTGGAAATAAGACCCACTTGGGAGCAAAACAGAACTGATTTGTGTCTATTTATGTACTGTCTTTGTTCACTAATGTAGATAGTTCTACCTTAAGGCAGTAGAGTCGCTGAGAAGGAAGGGGGTGTGGTTGTGGTGTCCCAGCCAACATTCCCTTGCACCCCTCCAGCACCTGCCTCTGCTCTATGCTTCTCAGCATTCCTCAGGTAAGCTCTTCCTCAGTCAGGCTCCCACTGTGAATGCTGCCTGTCACAGCCCAGAGGGCCAACTGTCCATGAACTGAAACCTCTGAAACCATGAACCAAAACAAACCTTTCCTCTTTTTAAGATGAACAACTCGGGTATTTTGCTATAGTGATGGAAAGCTATATTCTTATTTCAACATTCTTATTTCTGTTTAGACTCATTACTAACTGGCCCTAAATCATCATACTAGGAATCAGTAGAGATGAGACAGTTCTGTTAGTTGTACTTTTCCTTCAGCATGAAACATGCACTACAATTGTATTATCATAAACTCAGAACAGCAAATTTTCACAAACCGAATACACACTCACAAATAACATCCAAAGACACAGAGCACTGCCTCTCAGTCTCATAATCCCTTGCCTCCAGATCTCAAAGGACCGGTTCTTTCTACTCACTCACAAAGGTCAAGAGGTCACCACTGCTCTGTCTGTGTTAGGCATCTCTTACCTGCTCTTTCAAGCCACGTCAGTAGATGAAAGCATGTGACCTCTTTGGACCTGGTTGTCTCAGTGCTGTGCTCCTTAGCTGCAATCACATTGATTTACGGGGCTGGGGTTTGTTCCACTGTTTGAACATCACTGCCTACTCGCCCAGCTCATGCAGGTGATCGTGGTGCACACCTCAGGTTTTCAGCAGCTGCCAGCCGTGCTGCTCTCTGATGTCTGCTGTGTCTTCCAGTAAGCACACACTCACTCTTCTTGATGACAGTCTGGGAGTGGATGCGTACAGTTTGCGGTCAGCTGTGCATTTTGGAAAACTGGAAGTGTTTCAAGGTAATTGCGTCAATCAGGTACTTCCGCTGCCCTTACTGTTATATATGAAACCCACCTAATGCTACCTGAAGATATTAAGATACAGCTTTTTTCTTGGTGATTCTTTGAGACTATGTAGCCAAGACTAGCCTTGAACTCATGACTCCCCCGTCTTAGCCTCTGAGCGCTAAGATTTATGTCATCATGGAGTTTATGGATTGAGTTGTGTCCCCTCCAAACTAACGTGTTGGTATCCCAGGCCCAAGGGCCTCAGAGCTATCTTATTTGGAAATAGGGTCACTGGGGAGCAGCTCTTTAAGTTAGGAAGAGGCTGCTCTGGAGAAGGGCATCTATCCTTGAAGGAAGGGGCAGATGACTACACCATACCTCCACAAGCAAACGAATGCCGAAACCATCTCCAAATGACCCGAAGCCAGCAGAGAGGCCTGGGGCAGACATGTGGGGTTCAGGGCTCTAACTTTGGTGTTCGCCACTCAGAGCAGCCCCAGGCCAGTGCTCACGGTGATGATTCCTGCAGAGGGCCATTTGTTGGCTAGATGCCCCGGCAGGTGTGGTGGGAGTCTGATTAGACACGGTGCTTTCTGGAGGCTTTCCATTTAAATCTCATTCTGGAAAATGTCTCCTCCATAATTTCTAAATGCTCACAAGGAAGGCGAACAAGAGCTTGCTGTGGCGGTCACCCTAATGGCATCGCTACCCACCTCCTCGAATGAGGGGCAAGTGACGGCCTAGGCTGACTACAGGATTCACACTGGGCTGGTTCTAGACACAGCCCTGGTGAGGGTGGGACATCTCTGCATCTGGCCTTTTGGGTACTGATCCTGCAGAATGGACTTACCTCACAACACCACACGCACACACACACACACACACACACACACACACACACACACACACACACGTCAGTAAAAAATAAATCTTTGAAAATCCATAGTTGTCTAACATTAAATATTTTTGCAGTCTTCCCTGGAGTTTTGATTACTCCATTTTTTTTTTTTTGGTTTTTTGACACAGAATTTCTCTGTTGTAACACTGGCTGTCCTGGAACTAACCCTGTAGACCAGGCTGGCTTCAAACGCACAGAGATCTGAGTGCTGGTATTAAAGGTGTGTGCTACCATCACTGGGCTGGTAACTTCATCCCAAATTTCTCACTAATGTAAATACCATTATCCTGGTAGGTTTTTATTAACTTGACAGAAGCCAAGATCATCTGGGAAGACAAAACCTCAACTGAGAGAAAACGCCTCCATTAGATTGTCCTGTGGGAATTTGATGTGGGAGGACCCAGCCCACTGTGAGCAGTGCCATCCCCTGGGCAGGTGGTCCTGAGTTGTCTGAGAAAGGTTGGGCAAGTCTTAATGTACAAGCCAGTAAACCGAGTTCTTCCTTGCCCTTCTCTTTGGTTCTGGCCTCTGGTTCTTGCCTTGACTTCCCTTCATGATAGACTGACATATGAGCCAAATGAACCCTCTCCTCCTCGTGCTACTTTTGGCCATGGTATTTATCACAGCAATAAAGCAAACCAAAGTAACCATACTCTATGCTTTTTGGGTCCCTGACGAGTGACAACAGGCCACGGCACTTACCATATTCACATGATTATTGCGTGAGTGAAATAAGAAAGTGCCACACCACATGCCACATGATGAGCATCGACACTTTCCCCTGGGCTACGCTTGACTTCCTGTTCCCATAGCTGGACCTGGAGGAAGGTTGCTGGTCATTTCAGATCAGTTGAGTGACATTTGTTTTAATGGGCATCTTAGCAGACTCTATGTGATTAGCAGAAACCATCTGCCGGTCTAGCAAGATCAGAGCAATCGGCCTGAATCCTAAACTCTGAGATTAAGGGGGGCAATCTGGGTCAGCAGGCGCAGGTTGCTACAGCTGTGGAGGCGTCATGGAGCAGGTCCCTGGGCTCTGCTGGGCTCAGAGGCAGTCAGGAAGTATCAGGGGCCACTGGATACCGGAAGGGAGGGAAGAATGGAGGGAGGGAGGAGAGGACAGAAGAGAAGAGGAGAAAGAGGAAAGAAAAAGAAGGAAAGGCAGGACCAAAGAAGGAAATGAGAGAAGAGAAGAGGAAGGGAGGGAAGACTAGATTTTACTTTCTAAAAGAGAAGGTTCGCGACAGACTGAGTTGTCTGGGAAACAGTTCGGTGCTGCGCACTCCGTGACTATCGTATTCTGGGAGCAGAACTAGGCAGCAGGTGGATATTTTGCTAAAAGATACTCTGCTCATTTAATCCTTTCCTTCCAATTATAAAACCTACATATCACTCCGTGGATACTTCTCAGAGTTAGGTGAGCTGTCGCAGCAGAGAACAGAGGCATGTGTGAGGACCACAGGCCAGGTAGCGCTCCCATCTGTCCCTGGGTGGGCCGGGCTGGCGGCTTGGTTCTTGGGAATGGACCTGGAGCTGGGCCCTGTATCCGCTCAGGGGCTGTTGGCTAGCCTCCTAGCAAGCTAACCATTTTCTGGGCATGTTGTGACAAAGGGCTGAGACCAAAGGTAGCTCAATGTGACAGAAACATATTCTTTCAGCCAGAAGTTCAAAGTCAAAGTTTTGACAGGGCTTTGCTCTTCGAAGTTTCCAGAAAAGAAAACGAGCCACCAACTTGTTTACTTTGCCCAGGATGAGTTTCAGTACTGAAACTCCCACACTTGGAAATCCCTGTGTTCCCAGAACCTCAGGACAGGTGGCCTCCCTTCTCAGGAGACAGATGGAGCCATGTCTGCCTAATCTGCTCTGTCTCCTTGTTCATACTTAGTGTCTTGCTGAGAATGCATCCAACAGATACTTGCTGAATGGATGCCCTTGTCAGTAAGCGAACAACTGCTGTCCATATTACCAGTATTGCCAATGCATAGAGCAAATTGGGTTTCCAGCTTTGTCCAAGACATAATAGAGGTTTTGTGCTAGTATATTGAGCTAAGCAGGGGGAGTCGAGCAGAGCTGAAATCCTCTGGATCTGTGAGCCATGGCCTGGTGGGGTTCTGCCTGCCTTGGTGCCAGAGGTCCCTGTGCCTGTGACTGATGCTTGTGTTGCATGCACCTGGAGCAGCAGCCCACTTCCTGCTGGCTTCAGACAGTTTGCACCTCATCAGAATCCATCACATGGCTCATGGTCTCGTTGTTGAGCCCTGGGTTCCAGATGCTGTGGTCAATTGCTGAGCAGGATGTGTTCACAGGACCGACCCTCATAAAAGCCCTGATCTCCACCTGGGTTTCCAAGGGCAGAGAGAGGTCTTCTGCTCATGCCTCTGGAATTATCTGAAGAAGAGAAAGCTCTCCTTGATGAGAGACTCAAAGGAGACTGTCCCAGTCTCCTCCAGATGCTGCATGTGAAAGGAAGTTTCTTGGAAAAGCCACATTTGTGGTAAAGAGTTTTCAGACTGGCTGATTAATTAATTAGAACTCTGATTGTAGAGTTGGAATGTTGCAGATCAAGAGCTAAATTATCTTGGAACATCTTTAGTCTCTTAGCAGCTACCCTGTGTCTGAGTTAACATTCTGTTGACTATCAGATGAAGCCTTTGGGTACATTACTTAGGGAATCCGGAGCTTTCACCAACTTCCAAGCTAAGAAGCCAGGAGAGGCCTGAAGCAGAGATCTCTGCTCTCTGCTGTCACCTGCTTACCTGGGATTGCAATTTATTATCTGATTTATCTGCTCAGTTGTGCCTCTTTTTGATTCTGTAACTAAAAAAGCTCATGCAATTGCTTCCAGAGGGGATGTGTCATTCTGGGACACTTACACCCATGTTCCCGAGGCATGGTCATTCATGTTCAGTTTCATAATAAGCTGTCTCTTATTTCCTTTGGAACAAACACTCTGCTTTGTATCAATGGCCACTGCTCGTCATTTTCTCTGAGTAAGTCTTAGCCAAGAGTGTAACCATTTGGGTCTGGTCATTCCTTCCAGGGACTTCACCAAGCTCAGGACCCTGACACTCAGTCAGTAGAGATGCCTGCCTCTGCTCTGTGCTCCTGGACACTGCCAGCCAGACGCCTAATCCTCGATGCTCCAATCTCTGTCTGTCTGTCTGTCTCTCTCTCGATTTATTTATTTATGTATATGAGTGCTCTGTCTGCATGTACACCTGCATGCCAGAAGAGAGCACCAGATGGTTGTGAGCCACCCTGTGGTTGCTGGGAGTTGAACTCACGACCTCTGGAAGAGCAGCCAGTGCTCTTCACTGCTGACCCATCTCTCCAGCCCCTGATCTTTCACTTTTTATAACTGGCCCTAGGACTGGCCCTCTGGAGAATCTGGCAGAAAGCTTGGTGCCTAGGGTGGCCTGGGGAGGAAGGGGAGCAGATGATCTCAGGGTTGATCGCTTTGGGGTCTATGGGATGTATGGTCTCAGATTAATTTACATATGGAATGAAAACCCCAGGACCTCCCCGGGCTTCTGTTACTTATTGAGTGATTGACCAACCAGTCCCCTCCAGTCCTGAAATCTCCCACGGGTGGGCAGAATTTGTTTCACAGTCCAGAGGTGCACCATAAACCCATTTCTCTGTTTCTTTCTTCACTATCTTTAGTATTTTTGTATGAATAAATTGATAAGTATGATCTAGTCAGTAAAATGTCAATAAAATGGTCACAAAGGAGGAAGTCTAAGCAAATCCCAACTTGTTGCAACTTTAAGAAGCAATGTTCCAACAGTTAGACTCAACAGTGAGTTTAACACATTGCAGTTCAGAGTACCAGCATCTCCTTCGCATCAAAAGCCAGTGGAGGCTGGGAAGATGGCTCGGTGGGTAAGAAGGTTTGCCAAACAAGCTTGAGCACCTAAGTTCAAATCCCCAGGGCGAAGGTTAAAAGCTAAGTGTAGCCAAACACGACTGTAACCAGAAAGCTGGGAGTAGTTGAATCAAAGACAGGAGGGAGAACAGAGGCAGGACGGAGGGACTTGCTGGCCAGCCCGCCTAGCGGGAAAACCCACAGCCCTAGGTTCTGTGAAACCCTCTCTCGACAGGATAACACAATGGAGCGGGACACTCGGTAGGCCCTCATCTGGTCTCCACATGTGCGCACACAGGAGTTTGTAGCCCCCTCGCATGTACACACGCATAGCCACATACAACACACACATATGACCCCCTCCCTCCCACACACAAGAGAATGGATTGTCCAGTACGCTACGATGATCCAGAAGAAGACAGACAGGTTAAGGCAGTCCTCACTCCTGGATTTTGACCACATTCCACAATGATGAAATCAAGGCGGTGTGAGATGAGTATCAGGTAGGCAAGCAGACGGTGGGACTGAGCTGAGGGCCTACGAGAAGGCCTGCGTGCCTGTGGTCTGGTGAATTAACAAGAATCCCAGGAGTAGTCAAGGGGAAAGAATGACTTTTCATCAATATACAAGAATTTCGGTCTCACCCTGTAAAAAAATTAAACTGGATCAGAGATCTAAATGTAAAATTCATCATGTCTCATTGGCTTCTAAGATAAGGCACAAAAGCCCAACTCAGATAGGAAGACTCTGATAAGTTGGACTTTATTTAAATTAAAACATAATTGTCTTCTGTGATTCATGAAATGGGAGGAAAGATTTGTAAATCATTTATCGGGAGAGAGTCTGAATCTTAGAAAAATATATGTACATAGAACTTGCTCAGCTCAACAATAATCAGAACTCAATTTAAAAATGGGTGAAGAAGAAACTGAGGCTGGGCATGGGCGGGTCTCACGCCCAAGATCTCAGCACTTGGTTGGCTAAGTTAGGAATACAGGAAGCAAGCCAGGGCTACACAGATCATTAAGACGAGACAGGACTACATAGCCAAACTCAGTCGCAGGGGTTGGGGGTAGAAGAGAAGAGGAAGAAGAGGAGAGAAGAAGACAGAAAAAGAAAAAGGAAGCAAAATGTGGGTAAGGAACTCGGGAAAACTTTTTTTTTTAACCTAGTATTTGTGATTTTTCTTCCATATTTGGAAGGAGAAAAAAAGCTTAGCTCAGTTGGTATTTCAGTAGGGCCCAAATCCAAGGGGCTGGAGAGACGCTCAGCAGTCAAGAGCACTTGCTGCCTTCCCGGAGGACCAGGATTTGATTCTCAGTACCCTCATGGCGGTTCACAACCCTTTGTAACTCCAGTTCCTTGGGATTTGATGGCCTTTTCTAGAATTTGTGGGTGCCAGGCACATACGTGGTATACAGATATACATGCAGGCAAAACATCCACACACGTAAAATAAAAATAAATTAGTTTATACAAAAATAAGTATTTGTTCAGGTCTGTGCATTCCCAGGGAAGGTTGCTGTCAGGCTTAATTGCAGTAGCATCTGGGAGGACGCATGCTCTTTCCACAGTCCTGTGGATGGAGGAGTGTGTGTGGCAGGGACCTTCTCTGCACTGCTTGGGCACTGTGGAAAGGAGGGGAGCCTCAGAGCAGGGGTGCTCCCTCCTTCCCCTCTGGGAACCAGCTGACTGCCTGCTGTTCTTGGAGTAGGACTCTTGACTTTGTTGTTGGGCTACTGTATCAGTTAAGCCTACAACAGGCTGTGTCTTTACACTGCTGGTGCTCACCACAGAGGAATTCTGGACCTAACAAATAGAATTCACACCATATATACATATGTATATATGGAGTTTGTTCTCTCGTTCCATTCTTGTGGGTCCCGGGGATTGAAGTCAGGTTGTGGAGCTTGGCCGCAGATGCCTTTACTCCCATCCCCATCCTCCAACCCCTTAGCATCTATAGCTGCTTATCCTTGGCCAATGGGCAAGCGACAATTCAGATGTCCCGGTTTTGCAAACCGACAATGCTGTCACTGGGAGCTGGCCCATGGGACTGTCACCTACATGGCTTCTGGAGATAAAGGACGACAGAACCAATGAGCAGTGAAGGCCTTCACCTGCCTTGGGCTGTTTTCTGATGCTGTAACATATTCCACAGGCCGAATGGTTTGTAAAGAGTGGAGGTGTATTTAGTTCAGGGCTGTGGGGGCTGAGAGTCCAAGGGCGTGGTGCCAGCGTCTGCTGAGGCCTCTAGGCAGCACACGACACAGGGCCTCACTGGGAAAACAGAGTACCGAGTGTTGGCTCTGGCCTCCTGTCCTGCATTTATTGAAAGTATTAAGTCTGTCATGGAGAACCCTGATGACCATGTGTACCCGAATTGTTCCCACAGGACCTAAATTCAATTCCAGTACCCTTGTGGTCTGACTCCAAGTTGTCCTGTAACCCCCACATGTAGATGGTGGCATGTGTGAGCCCACCCTCTCTAAACAAACAAACAAACAAGCATAAAGAAAATGTACTATCAAAATAAAATGCAAACGTAGCTCAGTTGAAGTGTTTGCTCAGCATGCACAAGGCCCTGAGTTCAACCCGGTGCTGGGTTACTCATATATTGTGGGGGATGCCTGTAATCAGTACTTGAGAGGTGGAGGCAAGGAGACCCAGTATTCAGGGTCATCTTTGGCTAATCTGAAGCCTACCTGGGCTACATGAGACTTTGTCTAGGAAAGGAAGGCAAGGAGGGAGGAAGGGAGGGAGACAGGGAGGAAGAGTGGTGTTTCTTCTCTTTCCCTGGAACCCAGGCTGGCAATGTGGCCGAAGTGATGCTACGTGGCTCCTAAGGCCAAGATCAGAGCAGGTGCCTCTCCATGTGGTCCATCAGGATGTTCCTGCTCGGAACCCCTGCCTTCTGAGCTGTGGAAATCCCAGTCACGGGAGGAAAGCAGGTGCAGTGTTTCACACAGGGACTCAGCCGAAACCCACCTTTGGGTCTTCCCCACCCAGGTGCTGACAGTAAAGAAGCCTCCTATGTCTCAGGCCAAGCCATCCTCACCTTGTCTGCTGGGACCCAGGTCACCCCACTATGCCTCATCCAAAAGCTGCACCCATGATGCCCGGAACCCGAGAACTCGATGAACTAGTTCTTGCCTCTGGGTGTTAAGTTAGACATGGTTGTCATGCTGCCCAGGCAACGAGGGCACAGTACAGCATAGAGCAGTGTTGGCTCATGGAACTCTGGGAATAGGACCTTGGTGACGTGGGATCCTGCTGAAGACAACGGAGCTGTAAAGCCCCTACTACTGGGCTTCAGATCCCAGCTCTGTGACCTCAAGAAAGATACCTAACCTTTCTATGCTTTGGATGTATTCCTCTGCACAGTAAGAGCAACAGAAGCCTTGAACTGTGGAGCCTAGGATATCAATATGCAAACAGCCTATTGGAAGTATGGTCAGCATTTTCTGTCATTGGTGACCAGCTCAGGCCAGCCAGGGGCTGACCACAGGAGGACTTAACAATGCTGGCCGCAGGGCACTTATAGATTTCTTTGTCTCAAGGGGGATAGGTGAGAAAGACGGGCCCTGTTTCTCTGCTTCTCATTGACTCTGTTGGGAAGGTGGGACACAAAAACAATTTTCCCACTGGAAAGAGTTGTAGGGCTTCTGTCGGGAGGCCTGGTGTAGCTGGGTACAATGCCTAGCCAGACGGAGGGAAGTTGGGTACCGAGAAGACAGAGAGGTTGGCTTGGGTGCACATCATTTAGTTATGTATGTACATGTGTGCATGAACATGTGTTTAGAGAGACTTACGGCCCTAGGCAAACCTAGGTAGTACCTGTGGTAGAGAGCTGAGTCTTCAGTCTAAGCTGGGTGTCAGGGTGTACATCTCCAGCCACCCAGGTATGATCCAAGGCTTGTCCTAGACAATAGGTGGGAGCACATGTGTTGGGCACAAAACAATCTAGACTGTTTTCAGTGGCTGGTGCCCCTCGGATCATCTGCTAGGGCAGGGGACCCTCTCCTATCTTCCCCACCTAAGGAAGGGACTGTTAACAGATTTGGAACCTCAGACCACAGTACGGATGCAGATGTGTGCCCCAGAGTCTGTTGACTTTCTCTCAGTTGATCTCTCATGTCCTGGGCAGGTGAGTGGCCTCCAGCTTCTATCCTCACTTTTCCTGGTTTCCAAATGGCAACAGTTCTTTCCTGTGAGCCTGGAGAGGCGACCCTCAGCCACGGGAAACAGCCGTGCCAGGGGAGGCTGTGAGCAGAGTTTTAAGAACCTTGAAAGTACTTCCGATGAAAACCCTCCTTAGATAACTCCCATTGTGCAGCAAATCTGTAGGAGCCATCTGCCTGGATTGAAGACCATGATGTGATGGCTGTCCTATAAAAGACACCTGACACAGCCACTGCTCCAGAAAGGAGATTATATTATAATCACTCTGGGTTCCCCAATGGTTAAGCCTCATTGTGCCCATCAGTGCACATAGTGGGTTCCTAATAAGGAGGTGAATGGATAACTGGATGAAGGCACTGGCGGTGACGAGGACCTAATTACAGTCTTTCCAATTTAAACCTCCCAGCTAGAGGCAGCTGGGATTTCAAACACCACTCCTGCTCTGCTGCGCTGACTCAGTCCCTGACTCGTAATAGTGGAGGCAGTGAGGAGCAGAGCGACAGCTGGCTGGCCTGTCAGCCTTTGCAACTGCAGGATCAGGCTGGCGCCTGCCCCCTGGACCCCGCCCTGAAGAGTCCCAGTGACAAGACTGGCAGTTGTCATAGCTGATGGGGACCTTGAAGATCTCGGAATTGGACTCTGACGTTGCAGACAACTACATGCTACAGAGCAGCCATGTGCCCCTGGCAGCCAGGGGCCCCTGTGGCAGCCTGTCCTGGGAATGCCACCATTGTTGACCTCACTGGTCATTGACCTCATTTGTGGCAGCTCTGGCCTTAGCAGGCACTTCCTGTTCCAGCCTGATTTCCGGTACAGTCCAGCACTTTCATTCACTTGTGATTCTGGGGGGCTCTTGGGGGATCCAGCCTGCCTAGAGGGCCCTGGTATCCTCTGCTTTCATTCGGGAATTCCCTTGAGCACAGAGGCACTGGCTCCTCTGTTTTCAATTTTGGGTCTGCTGTATGCCCCAAAAGATGCCCTTGGAGTGGGCCTTGGTGGCAGAGGCCTCAAGAACTCAGGACTGAGGAGCATGTGTGTACCAGGGCTCTCAGCCCTTGAGCCTCTTTCAAACCTCGTGGCATACTATTTCCAGTATTTCCCATTAACCTCCCCTCCCCCCTAAAAAAATAGTCTCTCTCTGAGAGTTGATTTGAATTCCCAAGAGCACTGTGTCTGGAGCCCTGGCCCCAGGCTGGAGATCACTTTGGTACACACATTTATTTTTGTTTGTTTTTGTTTCTGTTTTTTTGAGACAAGGTTTCTCTGTTGTAACTCTAGCTGTCCTGGAACTCACTCTGTAGACCACGCTGGCCTCGAACTCACAAAGATCTGCCTGCCTCTGCCTTCCAAGTGCTGGGATTGAAGGCTCACACCACTACTGCCCGGCTGGAACTCACACTTGTAATGGGAATTGGGGAATGCTTTTCTAGCCATCAACCAGCTTCCCTAAGAGACTTCCAACTTGATTTTCTAGGTCTAATGCAGATTCCCTCAACAGAGGCAGCACGTTCATCAAAAGTACATTTCTCGGGGTAGTGAGGTAGCTCAGTGGGTAAAGGCCCCCGTGGCTAAATCTGACGACCTTAGTCGATTCCCAGCACCTGGATAGCGGAAGGAGAGAACCAGCTCCCATGAATTGTCCTCTGACCCCTACACACACTCTGTGGCATGACGCCTCCCCTAGTAAATAAGTGAATGTGGTTTTTTAAAAAGTGTATTTCTTCAGATAGCTGGGGGCAACACCCATCTATATGGGAAAGACATCTAGTCATGTTCTTTGAGGGCTTTCCCAGGCTTCCCCTGTCTCCCCCAGATACCGGGCCACCCCTGTAAAGCATCACCGCTTCAGAAAGCAATACATTTTGGTGTCTGCGGACAGGTCCCACTTCCTATTCTCTCTGTCTTCAGAATCAGCCCTGGCCCTGCCATGTGACAAGGGCAGGCTGTGTGTACTAGAACGAAGCATTTGCTAGAGTCAAGCTGGGATTTATTTCCTAGACTCTTTCCTAAAAAATGATGTCCAGGTCGCCTTGAGTTTCTGTGGCAAACTAATTATCGGTCTACCCCGCGTCCACGTCTCCCCTCTGCCTTCTGACGAGGCCTCCAGCTAGCGTAGTGAAACTTATTCCCCTTACAGCCAGGGGTGTATTGAGTTGAAGCAGAAGCCAACAGATTTCTTCAAAATCTGGGTTTCCTGACAGGAGGCACAAACATGGAGGAATCTTCCTGTCACTTGTTGCTGTTTCAGAGGTACGTGCGATGTCAGGAGCTACGTTAGCCCGTCTGAAAGCAGGAAACACACCTTAAAACAAGGAGTCCAGCTGACGAGGATGAAGACAAGTCTGGATCCTTGGTGACAACACACAAGGCCAGGAGAACCTACGGTGATCCTGGTCTCGCCTCTTAGCATCAGCCCAGACTAACATGACACACAGACTCAGTAAATGCTAAGTGGAGCTTTGGGGCAGGTGAAAGCATCCCAAAAACACTCAAAGGAGGGGTGAGAAGAACTAGAGGGCCACAAGGCTGTCGGATCTTGTTTAAGAGTTTTGGAACCAGTGGCTCTAACGTAATGTCAGTCTCTGACTTAAAAACACACCAAAGCAACTCCGATCCACAGTGTTGGGCTGGCCACGGTAATGGTGCCACCTGCAATCTCAGCACTTGGGAAGCTGAGGCAGGAGAAACTCCGGGTTGAAGCCAGCTTGGTGCTTGCATTTGCCTCAGGGGCTGGAGGCATGAACTGGACTATGCTTCATAGGGTCCTTTTCAGGGGTGTGAGGAGTGTCCTGTTTGTGTAAGAGGCCCCGCCTGCATTACCTCATTCCATTGCCATGGTCTTAATCTCCCTCTTTTATATATCTGAACCCCAAATCTCAGAGAGGGTGAGTAATTTTTCCAAAGTCTCACAGCAGGTGGGACAGACTTGATTCCCAACATTTCCACCGCCCGTCGCAACAGCTCTGTGCCTCTCCCAGCTGCACCGAACTCACAAGTTCTTAGTGGACATCTCAGTGAAGAGCTTTGGGTCACTGGGGGGAGGGGTTAACTCTGTCACTGTGCCTTTGCTGTGTGAATTTAGGGAGCTGCTCTCGACTGTCCACAGGAGCTGTCGAAAGAGATAGGAATAGATTCGAGCTATCGTGATTCCACTGGTGCGGTGTCTATAGAAACCCACCCAGGGCCATCTGTCTAATTCTCTCACCTGAAGAGAAGATAACAGTTCTGATCAAGCCACTCTGAGGACAGTTACAGGATTCCTTTCTCATGGGAAATGTGTAGAGAGCTGTCAGAGTTTAGGACAAGGCGCAGGAGTGACTGCTTCCTCAACCTGAAAGGCATTTCAATTACTTTCATTTTCACTCAAAGCATCCCAAAGATGAGCTGTGGCCAAGTGACTGAGTCTGAAGGATGCGTGTAGTTAGGCTGAGAACACATCAGAGCTTCGCAGGTCCAAACCTGCACCTCCTTACACCACCGTCTGACGTGGCATCCATGAGCAAACAGCGGCAGAGACTAGATCACTCCATGGTGTGGGTGACGTGTGCCCACCAACTCACTGCTGAAGTAGGTCCCCACTCCGTCAGCTGGCACAGAGGCTGATATGTGGGTAGTGAACATGAGATCAGACTAGAAGAGGGTGGGTCCTGATGCAGCATGCCTGCTACCATTATAGAAAGGGGATGCTTGTACACGCGCGCGCGCACACACACACACACACACACACACACACACACACCGTGTGAAGGTAGAACCAGAGGTTGGAGTGGACAAACCAATGAAATCAAGTGGAAAAACCAACACTGTTCAGATCTCAGTGTGTGATGGATGACAGTGGGATTAATCCAGTTTGAGGTCCAAAGAATGATTTTAAAATTTGTCTATAGATAACAAATTCATTAAAGTGCTGAGAATAGCCAAGTGATGGGCCCCCATCTCAGGACGTTGAGACATTTTCTAGGCGATGTGCTATGCATTCTATAACGATGTAATCATTCTGTTTAAAGATGGGGACAGGTCATGGTGGCACAGGCTTATTTATTTTTATTAGGGGAATGGGGCTTGGAGCGGGGGGGGGGGGGCTTCAATGCACAGCTTATCCATGTCTCCAGAGTCCTGTGGCTTCATCACACCTGGAAGCTCAGTGTGCAGGGCTTCCAAGGTATTATCTGCTCAGAGGCCACGCCCACTGTGGCTAGGCTCTGTGGCTGTGTCATCTGGCTGGTGAAGTCACACTTGTCCCGAGTTTTTCTGTCATTAGGAGCTGATTGTCCTCGAACAATCAGCTACTCAAGGATGGCCTGGATGGTGGTCTGGTGTGCTGGATCATGAGAAACACATCTGTCCTGGTGGCTGCTTCTGGCCTCTGAGTACCCAGGGGGCCAGCACTCAAGAAAATCCCAGCACTCAAGAGGCCGAGGCAGGAGGATGATGAGCCAAGAATAACTGGGATTATATAGTGAGACCCCTTATCAAAGAAATAAATGGGAATGATAAGGACAAGAATTGCAGAAGGGGAAACTGTCCCCTTGTCAGGCAGAGACAGGAGATTCCCCCAGGGGAGAAAGCCACAGGTATCGTCCCCAGAGGATGCTCTGAAGGGCCTGGCTGGTCTTCACCTTTATGTATCTCAGTTCTCATATTCTTTTCTTGCTACCAGAAAGGGAGGTGCTGTCTGGACTTATGTTGCCCATACATAAACGGCACTGTCTGTGTAGAACTGAATAAGCATTCCTCAGCTTCCTGGCCACTTGTAACTCCAAAAGTTCTTATTTGGAATAAGGTCTTTGGTTCAAATGAGATTGTACTGGACTAGCGTGGCATCTAACACAATATGACTAGTGACCTTAAGATATGTCTTGAAGACATCCAGGTGAAGCCACCAATAAATAGAAAGAGGGCCTATGATGGAAGAGGCAGGGGAGCAATGACCCAGTTGGTGTGTCTACAGGAAACACAGCGATTGACACCGAAGCCAGCCTTGTGGAGGGATGCTAGGGTTGGGGTTCTTCTGCTGTGGTTCTGCAGGGGCCAGTATCACTGACAGTTGGGATTCTGCTGTCTGCAGCCCAGAGAACATACGCTGGCTGCTTCTGAGCCACCAGCTTGTGATACTTTGTTCTGAGGCACGTACACACCGAGCCAAGGCCAGGGGCCTCTGCGTGGGTCCCCAGCTGGAACAGATGTTTAGACAAGGATGGTGTCAAGAAGCTGCAGGCTCACGGGCATGCCACCCTAAAAGGAGCAGACTCCTGCCTCAGTGCAGGCCAGTGACGATGTCCAGCATTTGGCCACTGCTTCTTTTCTGGCTGGGTTTCGTGAGTTGTTTGTTTGCTTTAAAATAGGATCTCTTGTAGCCCAGGCTGGCTGAGGATGAGTTTGACCTTGAAAGTCTGAATCCTCCTGCCTCTACCATCTCAGTGTTGGGATTACTTGTGTACAAGACCATAGTGCTAGCGATGGAAGTCCAGGGCGTCACACATGCTAGGCGAGTTTTCTACCAACTGATCCACATTCCCAGCCCTTTGTCAGTCCTTGACTAAACCTGATTGCTATGGACAGTGAACGGCTCCTGACCATAGAGAAGATACTCAGAGTGTGAGTCCCCCAACTCACCACACAGGGACCAAGAACAGAAACCATGGCTGAAGGGTCCAGGCCAACTCAGCAGCCTCTTTCTGGGGCAGCAGGGAAGGGCCACAGAGCCAACAAACAATGATTAGCTCCAGGGCCCAGGGGCAGAGTCCTGCCTTCATGGTGGTCATTCCCCTGCCTCATCTGCTTCCCAGCTTCCACCCTTCTTGCTGGACCCCTGGCTCCTCAGCAGCTCACTGCCTGTGAGATTCCTACAGGCGCTGCCTCCCACGCTGGCCACATAATCTCAATGTGACAGAGGAGAAGCCTCCTCTCCTCGCTGGCAGCTTAGTGTCCCCTCAGAACTGGAGCGCAGGGAGATTAAGGGTTGCTAATTTGGGACCAGGACTGATGTGCTATAAAAAGCAAGGAAGCTTTAGGATCTGCAAGCCATTTTAGAAACGCATCCCACACACAGAAAGGATGAAGTCAGTGGGACTTTTCTCTCTCTCCTCACCCCTTTTCTCTTTTTAAGATCCTCCCAGTACCTCCTCTGAACGCTTCATGCCTTCACTGACATTCCTGTCACGGAAGCCCTGGATGGAGGGGTTAGGGGTGACACACACTCGGGCCCCTCAATCCAAGGCCAGCACTATACCTGTGCTTCTGGGAATCTAGGGACCCAGAGACACAGGAGGAAGTTTGAATGGGTCCGAATGGGGATAGCAAGGAAATGGCAAGTGGCAAGAGGGCTGGCTTTAGTGTGATGTCCCCACGAGGAACATCGGCATGTCAGAAAAGCTTAGAAGAAGAATCGCAGTGAGAGGTGCTCTCTAGTGGGACCCTGTGAAAACCACCCTCAATTCTTGCCAGGGGCATTTTACCAACCTTTGAGTTTCAACTCTCCCTCACCCTCTCTCCCTCTCCCCTTTCCTCCCTCCTTCTTCCCCACTCTGTGTGTGTGGTGTGTGTGTGTGTGTGTGTGTGAGAGAGAGAGAGAGAGAGAGAGAGAGAGAGAGAGACACAGAGAGAGAGAGAGAGGGAGAGAGAGAGAGAGACACAGAGAGAGAGAGAGAGAGAGAGAGAGCAGAGAAGGGGCACGTGAAGCTGACTGGAAAGATAACTACTCCCCATCCATCAGAGCATCACATGGACTGTGGGAGGCATGAACACCATACTTCCCAAGGAAGACTGTTATTTCAGCTCCAAACCAGCAGGTTGCAAGAACTCCAGGGCCTTTGAAGAAAGCACAGGACAGTTTGTTGTTGGTGCTGGTTTTTGTTTTTGTATTTTTGAGATTAACTGCAAACCATGTTTTTCCCTCTTCCTGTCCATCATAGGCTGTTTGGCATGTGAGGTGAATTTTCCTCTCTGGAAAGCTCCTAGCTATGAAGAGGCCCCTGTGAGTTCAGTAATAAACCCCAGGACGTTTGTTTGGGGACATAACATCTGCTATTGAGAGCAATTATGAAACACACCCAGGACGGCAGGAAAAGCAGCCAGGAAGTGAGCAAGGCAGAGCTCAGGAGAGCCAGAACCCTGGTCATTATGTCATCACTTGACTCTTAAGGGAATCCCTGGGCTGGGAACCTCAGTGTGGTAGGACCAACAGCCTCTGGTAGCCTTCTTGAGACCTGAGGCTGTTCCTGTTCCTCTCAGACACAGGCCCAGGAGGGCCCCGGTTACAGGGTGGGAGCAGGAAGTGGTAGAACCAGAGATGATTTGGGGATGTCCTTGTTTTCTGATGTTTTGTCTTGGAGACCAAAGGTAGTGTCAGGCTGCCCATTAGCAAAAGTATCCTTAACCCAGTCTTTATGTGGAGGGGGTAAGGGTGGGCATGGCCAGAGTGAAACACTTGGCTCTGTAAAAAGGCTGTCCTTGGCGGCCTGCTCTCCTGGTCTATTGTACTAGAGTAAAATTACTTTTATGATTTATACTCTCTGTAGTGTCACACAATACTATACTAGAGCAGTAAACTAGGGCTCAGTAGAGCTGTAGCTCGGTGGTGAAACAGTTCCCTTGTTGCTGTGATAAAATACCCTGATGAAAGCAACTTAAGGAGAAAAGTTTACCCTGGCTCATTTCAGAGCATCGTGGTAGGGAAGTTACTGTGGCAAGGGCCTGCGAAAGCGGGTCACATTACATCCACAGTCAAGAACAGAGAGCAATGAGTGCATTCATGTTAGTGCATACTCACTTTCTCCACTTCACATGGCCCAGGATCCCTGTGTAGGGAATGATGCCACTCACAATGGGCAATTCTTCCCACCTCAGTTAATCCCCCACAGACATTCTGATCTCCCAGAGGATTCTAACTACTATCAAGTTGACAGCAACAATGTAACAGTATGTATACTAGTCGTTGACTTAGTTTTGGTTGTAATATTTTATTTAATCCAAAATATTGAAAAGATTATCATTTCAGTATGTAACCAACATAAACTTACTAGCTACATATACATATATTTGTTCCTAAGCCTTAAAAGCATTCTCTGCATCTTCAACTTCCAGCACCTCTCTACTTAGAACAGCCGAATTCCAGGTGATTTGTAGCTCCACGCGGAAGTGGCTGCTAGTCTGTAAGTGCAGCTCTGATGCCTCTGACCCCTGACCTCTGGGAGATGAAGGGCCCAAAGCCCCTCTTCTGTCAGAGATGAGAAAACATGCCCTTCCTCCAAGCATCTGTCCTCAGGACCAAGCAGCAAAGAGTTGTTTTCCTGAGAGACAGCAGGGGCTGCCAGAGGGAAGTCTCTAAAGTTAGATATCACTTCCCACCAGCTACTTTGCAGGGAGCCAGTAATTGACTTTCAGCCAATACAACCACATCGTCAACATGCTGATGAAGGTTTAAAACGCTTCTTTTATATCTAGATGCTTCTTTGGAGGCTCCTGCTCTCAGAGCCCCCCACAACCTCTGAACTCCCATCACAGGCTTTGGCTCTGCGTCTCAGGGCTGAAGCTTTCTCTGTGGCTGTTTCCACCTTACAGACTTTTGATTTCTTAAATTGCAATACATTCATGTGCCTCAGCCTGACATTATAATTTTGTTTCCCAGTTTTAATGGAGGCTGATTCCAGCCTAGCATTCGAGCATGCTCTTCTGAGCACACACTCCTTTTCAGTTGGAGGGATTGCTATGAACAGGTGATGCATTTTTTAAAAAAGTATGTGAATGCGTATGTGTCTGTGTGGGAATATGTGCACATGAATGAAGTTGCCTTTAGATGCTGGAACAGGGGATCATATCCCCTAGAGCCGGAGTTCCCTGTGGCTGTGAGCTGACTGACATGGGTGCTGGGAGCTGAACTTGGGTTCTCTGCAAGATCAGCATGAGCTACTAACCTCGGGGCCATCTCTCCCCCAGGCGACATCTTAATTTCTAATCATTTCAGCTCCCTGAAACGTGTTCCACAGAACCTTCTGGTGACCCTCATTCTTAAAGCAAAAAGGGGAGGTCTGGTTTTGAACTGCGGTAAGAATATACTCAGCAAAATCCACGTGTCATTCACCATGACAACCTTCATTGCCTTCGCCAAGGCCTCCATGAGGGGCTGGTGCAGCTATATTCTGAAGGAAAGCGTTCTCTTGTCAATCACGGCCTGGTTCACGTGCTACACAGAGCAGAAAGCGGAGCACAGCCATCTCCGCCAGGATTTCTCTACTTTTCTACTTTTACATAAATTCTTATGTAATCCAGCACCTGCTCTGTCCAGGGCCGTCTCAGCCTTCCCTGTGCTAATGATGAGTCCCACACTCAGTGTTACAGCCACCCACATCCTCACACTCTTTCTTCCTCGTATACATACGGCCGCAATTCCAGGAACACTTGTGCAGTCTCTTGCATGTCTCTTTCTGTGTC
Organism: Cricetomys ansorgei; assembly: GCA_026225945.1. NCBI lineage: Eukaryota > Metazoa > Chordata > Mammalia > Rodentia > Nesomyidae > Cricetomys > Cricetomys ansorgei. The sequence goes on along the minus strand of JAMJFZ010000107.1, from coordinate 23,369,062 downwards.
TCTCCGTCTCTCTGTTGTCCCCTGCTTCCTGGGCTCTTCTGTGCAGGACCCTAGGCCGGCATTGTGTATCAATGTATGAATGTGTATGTGTGAATGCATGATTGTATGTGAAAGAATGTTGGGTATGGGACTGTGACTGAGCGTGCATGTTTGAAAAGTGTGGAACAAGGGTGTGAGAACGTGTATGTGCATAGGTGAGTGTGTGACTATATGGCAGGCCCCAACATCCCTGGATGAACTGGGAATGTTGGGTCCCTGGCACCTCTGTGAGGCATCAGGCTCCTTCCTTAGCACTTTCTGGGCCTCTGACCTTGGTGGTGACATCTTCTGCATGTGCCCATACCCCCAGGTGACCCCAAGCCACACATATCATCTAGGACACCCTGGTGCTATGACGGGAATGAACTTCTTGCTGGAAGAACATGCTGTGCGAGGTGGAAAAGGAACAAATAGAAGCCCCCATGCCTCCCACACGCAGGGCTGCGTCAGGCAGAGGGATGACTGATGGCTGAGTCTTAGCAGATGTGGGAGCACCCCAGCCAAAGCTCCGTTGCTCTGAGGCTTAATTAATGCTCTTTCTTATTATTTTATGTCAGTCTCCTTCCAATGAGTCGCTGCAGACATCACTGTAGGATGACTCTGGGCTCCCCACCCCCTACACGCACAAGCATTCATTTAAAAATAGACCAGAGTGGGACACATTTGACGGTGAGCTTCGGCTGGCTGTATAAAGCTCGCGTGCACACACACACACACACACACACACATGCTTTATAAATATAAATATATATGTATATATGTGTGTATAGATATTTTAAACAGTCTGAATGTTGCCCATCTTTTTCATAGGAGGATCTCTTGGGAATGTGGCTGGGGTGGAAGCAGTTGAAAGCAAGATGTCAACGTGTTCTGCTGTGCTGAGGAGCCCACCATCTATACATCCCAAGGTGATTCTGGAACCTTCTTGACCGTGTGTCACCTGTTCCTGTGCTTCTTGCAATGCACTCAGTCTCACCTCACAGAACTTGTGCCATTGCCAGGCCCAGCTGCTTGGCTCAGTCATCATGGGGTGGGTGGGATCCCAAGCTAGAGACTCGCAGGGTGAGCTATGAAACACTGGCACAGGAAGCTCTGGCCAGCCAGGGAAAGACTTTGCTGCCAGCCTTTTGGTTTTGAGGGTTTGAGGGGTAGGAACAAAACTGAAAGCTGAGACATCATGCAAGGGCAGAGGAGGGGCTGGGAGAGCACTGGGCTCACCAGAGTTCTGCGAGCGGGAGATCTGCTCATTAGAGAGCAGGGAGGCCTCTGAGGTTGGAAGCCACTGGGAAACCTACTCTGTAGATGGCCCAACACCACAGACTGGTGAAGTCAGGTGGGCTATCATGTTCTAACACCACAGACTGGGGAGTCAGGTGGGCTATCATGATCTAACACCACAGACTGGGAAGTCAGGTGGGCTATCATGATCTAACACCACAGACTGGTGAAGTCAGGTGGGCTATCATGATCTAACACCACAGACTGGGAAGTCAGGTGGATTATCATGATCTAACACCACAGACTGGGAAGTCAGGTGGGCTATCATGATCTAACACCACAGACTGGGAAGTCAGGTGGGTTATCATGATCTAACACCATAGACTGGGGAGTCAGGTGGGCTATCATGATCTAACACCACAGACTGGGGAGTCAGGTGGGTTATCATGATCTAACACCACAGACTGGGGAGTCAGGTGGGCTATCATGATCTAACACCACAGACTGGGGAGTCAGGTGGGCTATCATGATCTAACACCACAGACTGGGGAGTCAGGTGGGTTATCATGATCTAACACCACAGACTGGGGAGTCAGGTGGGCTATCATGATCTAACACCATAGACTGGGGAGTCAGGTGGGCTATCATGATCTAACACCATAGACTGGGGAGTCAGGTGGGCTATCATGTTCTAATGCCACAGACTGGGGAGTCAGGTGGGCTATCATGATCTAACACCACAGACTGGGGAGTCAGGTGGGCTATCATGATCTAACACCACAGACTCGGGAAGTACAGGGTTGAGGGGCTGGCTGGGTCAGTTCCTGGATCTTTCACTAGCATGCACTTAGCTACTTTTCAGTGTTCTCACTTGGGGGAGGGAGAAACACAGAGAGAGAGACACAGAGAGAGAGAGACAGAAAGAGAGAGTGTGTTCAGGCTACTAATACTGACATAGGGTCCTCACCCTCATCCTCATGACTCTATGGCTACTTGACCATCTTCCAGCTCCAACACACTGTGGGCTGAGCCACTGTCACAGATTTTGGAGGGTATGGCTGAGTCATAACTCAGAGGTGGCCTGAACTGTAGCAGATACCTCCTCTAACCAGCCCGACTTGTGCCTCCCCTTTCAAATCCCTTGACATCTTGGCCCCAAGGGACACCTGTTGCAGTGTGGCTGAGGTCTTGGACTTCTTATCTTCTTATCTTATTGCCCCCCATGACAATAAAAGTCTCTAACTTTTGTAGAACTTGTCTATTTTGAAAGAAATGAGTAATTGAAATAATTTCCACTCATGTTCACCTTCCCACCACAGCATTCAAAGCTGCTGCTCCTGATGATGGCAATGCCCAGGCCTTGCCTCTCAGCAACTGCAGGGAGCACCACATGTTGCGGACATTATCCCATTAGTCCTAATCCTGTGCCCAGGTGCTGTACCCACCTTAGCCTGCTTTTCAAAAATAATTGCGACACATGTGGAACGGGACACCGAAGTCTCCTGTTGTTCCTATTTTAAATGTTGTATATGAATACTACAGCAGGATTAGTCCAGACTAATTAGTCTGGACCAGGTACTGGACTAATGAAGGCAACAAAACTCCCACTGCAGCCAATTGAAGTAGAAAATGGGTTACTACGATGAGACTGAGTGGCTTGTAGAATGTCCCTGGAGGTCTTGGTTCCTAGGCTATCATCCCAACACTTACTGCAGAAGGCGTTTCTTATTAAGATTACTTTTAGAGTGTGTGTGTGTGTGTGTGTGTGTGTGTGTGTGTGTGTGTGTTTATTCATGAAAGTGTGGAGGGCTACAGAAACCAGAGACAGTGGATCCTTGAAGTTGGTGTTACAGGCAGTCATGGGCCACCTGATATGGGATGCTGGGAATAGAACCCATGACCTCTGCAAAAACAATCAGTGCTCTTAATTGCTGAGTCATCTCTCCAGCCACTGTAGATTTTTTTAAATGTATGTATGTGTATGTGTTTGATGTGAGTGTGTGTGTGTGCCACAGTATACATCTGTAGATCAGAGGACAACTTGCAGGAGTTGGTTCTCTTCTTCTATCACGTGGGTCCTGGGGATCGAACTCAGGGCATCAGGCTTGGTGGCAAGTGCCTTATCAACTGAGCCATTACTCTGGCCCAAAAGTAGATTTAAAAATCAATTTAGATTTATAGATATATTTTGCAGATAAAAGAGTTCTTATATCCCTTAATGTTTTATCCCAATAGTGCCTTTTGTTATGACCAACCAATATTGAAGCAGTGTTGTATTTGTCCCTTTGGGTGAGTATGCACAAGTATGTTTATGTGTAGGTGCATGTATATACACATGTTTGTGAGGCCAGAGTCAAGCTCAGGTGTCATTCCTCGGGTACCATATACCTTTGTGACTAGTCACCAATATGGGATCCTCCTATCTCCATCTCCCCAAGCACTTACCAAACACACTGCTACTACACCCAGCTTCTTCACATGGTTTCTGGGGCTTGAACTCAGATTCTCATGGTCAAAAGACAAGACTTTACTCTCTGAACTAGCCTCCAAGGTTCCCTGCCCCTCTTCATAACTATAATGAAGTGATCTGAGGCACGCTATTTACAAAAAATATCATGTTTATCAAGTCAAAGTTTGGATGCTGAAGGTCCAAGAGCAGGTGGCTCCTTGGTTGGGCTTCTTTGTTAGTCCCATCTACTTCAAGAAGCTTCTCTAACGAGGGTTGAGTGATGCTTGGATCTACAGGTGTAGCAGTATATCAATAGGATTCATTTTATTGCTATTGTTCCTTTAGTAGAATAATAGTAGTAGGTATTCCCCTAGGGCTTAATGACCTATGGAGTCTCAGTTTCTGCCATATTAGCAGTGTCAGGTATGGGCTCCATTTCATGGAGTGGGACTTAAATCTAATTTTGGAAAGTAGATGGTTACTCTCATAACATTTGTACCACTACTGCACTAGTATATCTTACAGACAGGTCTCTGTTGCATGTCATAGGGTTTGTAGCTGGATGACATTGATTGATTACTTTTCTCCTTTAGATGCATACGAAGTACCTTCTGGTACCATGAATAGAGGTGAAGCTTCTGTTTGGGCATCAACTAATTTTCTTCATGTTCAATAGCGTAAGTAAGTGGAATCTTCAGGAATAGGGACTTACCATCAGGTTGTGGAGAGTAACCATTAGCCTCAAAAATAGCCTGTGATGTTTGGGGGTGGTGTCTCAAGGACCCTTTTGGCCAACAACTCGAAAAGATGCAACCCGTTCCTTACCCTGGACGTTTTACTTTGTGATATATGCTGTCTAGTTGAGGCATTGTCTCCCTCAATGTACATAAACTACATTTAAATCCCTTACATATAGTGTATATTTTAGGGAGCTTCTATAGTAGATGATTTCCACATGGTTCAAATGGACTTTAGTGTTAGTTGTCCCCCTGTATTCCTTCCTTTACCCTTTTCTTCCAACCCCTGCTCTGTTTAATCCTCCTATTCTAGTTTTCCCTTTATCTCTTTATAACAGCATATTCTGTCTCTCCTCCCTTGGAAGATTCCCTCTTCCCCCGAGTCTTTACTACTACTTAACCTCAGCACCTGCACTAGGCGAGTACCTCGGCCTGTGGCACATAGAATGCCCCTTTAAGATGGCAGATCCTGGCACATCTGGGGAACCCCAGATGGGAACACCTGCTGGGGTGACACCTGCTTCCTCTGTCTTTACAGAAACCTTGTTCACCAACATCAGTGAAATGGATAGTCCAAGAGCTTAAACATACAAGCCTAAACTTGGTTGGACTTTTCCCGATCTTGCCCGTCCTCTCCCACTACAGCAAGCTGTAGATGGGCTGACTGTAGTGTCTAATGAGCAGAAATCAAAGTGATTGGATCTCTCCCTTGTGTAACTCCTTGCTTCCTCTATAAAAGTCCTGCTTCTTTCATAATAAAGTGGATCTGTATCACGATTCTCCGGAGTCTGAGCGTCTTGAGCAAGCGATGCTGTGATACCACCTCAGCGATAACCCTGCTCCCACAAAAGACCACAAAACACATGTATCTAAGGCCTAAAAGAGACAGTTTAATTTGCAGTCTTTTTTATTCACAGTGAGTTGAATCCTTGGGTGTGGAGCTGTATATGCTGGCACAGATGGCGTGGTGGCTAGAAAGTGATCTCACGTTGAGGGGATATTTGATCCTCCCCTCCCCCACCACAATAGCTGTATTAGTGTTGACTCCATCAAGGTTAACAGAGATTTTCAGCTGGCTAATTTCTCTTAGACCACTTTCAACTCAAGCTGGTGGTCCTCCTCCTCCTCCTCCTCCTCCTCCTCCTCCACCTCCTCTTTCTCCTTCTCCTCCTTTTTCTCCTCCTCTTTCTTCCTTAACAAATATCTCAAGAATCACACAGCATACTCTAGAACATTTCCTACCAAATCCCATAAAGCTATCACAGCAGACATATGGCCCTGTTTCCTATGATATAATCGAGGCAGCTTAATTAGCTGCTTTACAAGCACAGAACCGAAGATGGCAGTTTCTGAAGTGGAGCCAGGCCTGATGGCACACACACATGAATCCAGCTATTCCGGTGGCTGAAGCAGGAGGATAGGGGGTGTAAAGCCTGTCTAGGCTACACAGCTCACAATTTAGTGAGATCTGTCTCAAAAATAAGAGGCTGCTGATGTGCTCAGCGGCAAATGCTTGATTAGATCACAAGGCTCCAAGTTCAATGTCCATTACAAGAACAGGAGACAAACAGATTCCTTCACCACTAGTCAAGGGATTTTAGTGTTTTATTGTTCATAATTGGGACACATCCACTTCCTGACATCAAATTCAGACTCAACAAGATTCTTCATGCTTTAAAAAAAAAAAAAAGCTTTATTTTTGTTTCACGTGGGTTCTTTAAGGGGCAAATAATTCTAAACTTACTATGGCATGAATGACAAAGGGGCTCACTAGCTCAGGGTTCACTGCCCCAGAGGCAGTCGGATCTCCAGACAGGCTAGTGACCTGTCAACCCCCGCCTGTCACTTGCTACCCCTTTTGTACCAACAATTCTATCCAGAGTCCTTCTCCCTCTGAGGTCTGATAGAGTCACAGCCTCTGCCTCTTCACCCTCCACAGGCGGTAGGAAAGAGAGGACTTGTTTGCAAGGCCTGGGCAGAAAGAAAGACTACTGCTACATTGGACACTGTGTTGGTCGGCAAGGATCGTCTGGGAGTCCCAGACCTGACTGGGCTCCCTGGGGAGGAGGGTGTGAACAAAATTGAAAATCTAGTTAGGCTGAGGAGGGACAAAGGTCAATAGACATTCTCAGCAGGCCACAAAAGGGGCCTTCCCAGTGACCTTATGTTTGGTAAAAGGCCAAACTTCAGAAATTCTCCTTGGAAATATTTTCTAGCGCAGATGGGGTGTTAGGGAAAGGGGGGAGTCTGTTGATGAGCTTCAAAGTAAGATTCTTCAGTCATCCCAGCTGGAAATGTCTCCCCATATTCAGCCTAGATATGCATTCAATGAAAGGGTATTTACCCCCACAAGATTTATTTAAAGAACATCGTCTTTTAAGTTTTCAAGCTGAAAAACATACATAAAACATAATTTTAGTAACAATTCCCAATATTTATAGCTCAGTGTGGGATCTGAATATTTTAACAAGGGGAAGTTTATAATCAGACTTCCACATGTAGTTGTCTGATACGATGAGGTTTATTGAAAAATCACATTCAGGAGATACAAGTTGTCTTCCTTTGTTCCAGTATTCTCCACATGGGGCACCTGCCTCGTATAGCAGGTAAAGATGTTTATCGCCCTTTAACAACTGTCTGAGGACCAGTGCTCTCTTATTGGCTTTTAGATCCCTCCTGCTCAGCAAAGTCAGTCATGGGGGGTGGGGGAACTGATAGCTGCTCATACAATTGATATTGTTGATTAACACAATCCAGGTTTTGTATCAGTTCCTGGGAAGTATTTAATGGTAGCACCAAACCTGATGTAGTGTGGACCAGAAATATCTTTCTTTCATTCCTTCATTCCTTCCTCCCCTTCTCTTCCCATTTGGTCAAGTTTATATGAAGAATGTTCATACCATTTCAAAAGCATGAACATTTGTGATAATCTTCACGACCTCAAAAGCCACACTTTTCCTCCACAATCCATTATCCAGGGGCTGCAGCATTTTGCAAAGCCCCACTGTACAGTGAACTGTAACAATTCCCGTAACTATAGTAATTTGGTCCCCAGAACTGAAGTGCTGTGTTCTCTAGATTCTTGCCTCCTAGGCCTCAGCAATGGCCAACCAAGAGAGCTGCTTGTGGGTCATCTAACATCCTCTGACTGTTCACTGGTTACCCCTGGCAATGGCAAAACTTCAGGCAAAAAGGGAAACTTCCGACCCTCTTCCTGCTTCTGCCTATAAGCACCCCAGTTTGTGAGCAGACAGTGGGCTCTGATTTTTACAGAGATCCCTCAGCAAGGTTCCCCCCCACCCCAAATGAAGGCCTGAATTATCCGACGTTAACCTGCTCTCTAGTCTCCTTCTTTTTCCTTCTCAGTGACCACTTACAGTTTCTCTCTTCTCTGTTGCTGTCTCTGTCTCTCTGAATCACTGGCTTCATCTCTTTCTCTATCTCTGTTTCTCAGTCTCTTGGTCTGTCTCTGTCTCTATTTCTTTCTATCTTTGTCACTGTCTCTGTCTCACTCCATCTCTGTCACTGTGTGTGTGTGTGTGTGTGTGTGTGTGTGTGTGTGTGTATGTGTGTGTGAGGGGGGGAAGGAGTCATGGCAGTGGTAGTGCTGGGGTTCAAGCCCAGACCCTTAGCCTGCTCAGCAAGCCCTTCTCCACTAAGCCATATCCCAAGCCCTCTTTCCCAAAAACTTCTAGGCTTTGGTACCTAAACAAATCCAATGCTCAATTTCCTTTATTGTTTTCTTTTCCTGTTTTTTTTTTTCATCCCAAATAACAGAAAGAAAAAAGGAGTTGATTCACTCTTTTGCAGAACCCAAAGCTTCCTGCGGTAAGATAATAGATCTAATCATTATTTGATTGAAAGTCTGGACTGGCTTACACAACTGTCTCAGTTTTCCTTCTGATCCCTCTCCAAAGGATGTTGGCAGGTATCAGAATGCAGATTTTTCAGAGTTTCTCCGCCACTACAAACGGTGCTTTTGTTCTTGTAAACTTGGTGCTGGAAAAAGCTGAATCAAGCAGAACCTTCTGCACTTTGCAGGTGTCTGATGTTATATTCTAGTTCTGTCCCAACTCACATGCTGTGGAGAATGAGCCTCTTCAGGAAACGCAAATTATTATAAACACATAGAAATTCTTCTTAAAATATTTTGACTCGAGTATTATTTAAATCAAGAATTTCTGGCACAATTACACAACATATACTAAAATAATCCATCTTTTGCATGATTCGATATATGACAAGAAACAGTGTCAAAATTTTTTGATGCTATCTTCAACACCCTCCTTATGTTAATTTTCCCCACTACTATAACTAAATACCTGATGCTGAGTACTTATTAATAAAAGGAGTTTGGGGCTGGAGATGTAGCTGTTGGCAGAGTGCTTGACTAGCACCTGAGAGGCACAGCACTACCTAAAATCGGTGCAGCAGGCACACCTGGAATCCCAGCACTCAGGAGGTTCTAAAGCTCAAGTTCAAGATCATCCTTCTCCCTGTGTTTGCCTCCCAACATCTCCACAATGGGGACCAAGTTTCCAGTGCATAGCCTCTGTGGGACACTCTCAAACCCCATCATCTCAAACCCCATCATCACCCCTGCTCTCCTGTCCTCCAAGAAGACCGTGAAGACGACCGTGAAGATGGTCAGATGCTGGGTCCCTCAGTTGTGGAATGATGACAACCTAACGCTAGTTCAACTTCGAGTTTTCAGCATAGCAGTTGTAGAAAACAGATGCGCATCTGTTCCCTGGAAACCACTCGGAATGGCCATCTCTCGCTGAACTATCAAAGCAAGTCAGGACACTCCCTCATGAGGCTGGGCAGCTGCAGCAGCGAACCACAGCTCCAAGAGTGTGGCGATGCTGAGCTAGGGTGCTGGGGGGGTGAAAGGGCATTTTCACCATGTTCACCTTCCAGGTGGGTAGAGTAGCGTGACCCCATTGTGAAGGCAGAGGCTTCTGTGTACACTAGCTAGGGATACTGACTACGTTTTCTCACATTTCACTTGTTCGCTGTCCACAGTCTAACATTCTTACGTCCTCCACACGGGACATAAGGAAGAAGCACACGTAGCTCGTAACAGCCTGCCAGTGAGTCTCTTGGAAACAAGAGTTATTTTGTGAATCTCGGTTATGCTGTTTTTCCAAGAAGGACGTAAAACCCAAATGTAAAAATATCTCAGGTTATGAATGAAGGGGCTTATTAACATATATTTGTGAGACATTTATTTGGAATGTGGAATCGTGTCTCCATTAAATAGTTACAAGTGATGGCTCACCAACCTCCTACATACGTGAGAGCAGCAGACAGTGGGCTAACACTCTCCCAGAGAGAAAAATGGGCTGTTGAATGCTGGGGACAGGTAGCACTACTGTGCCTTAGTAAAACTGAGCTAGGAAGAGAGTTCTGTGCTTCCTTACCCACAGCAGAAGCATCTGGCTACTGATTCCAGGCCCTCAGCCTCATCCCTGAGCTATTTCAGATCTCAGCCAATAATAGGTACTTGTCAGTTTCCCAGGTTACCACACCAGAGTGCCAGAAATGATGTAGATCCCAGAAGTTAACCGTGGCCCAGCTCCAGAGACCACATGTTTTCTGAAGCCTCCAGGGAGGACAGTCCTCACTCCTCCAGTTCCTGGTGCTCTGGCTGGGAAGCATCACTCCAACCCCTGGCTGTTTGCAGGGCTGTCTTAGTCAGGGTTTCCGTTCTGCTGTGATAAACACCACGACCAAGAGCAAGAGGAGAAGAGGGTTTATTTCATTTTACAGCTTGTAACCCATCATCCAGGGAAGTCAGGGCAGGAACCTGGAGGCAGGAGCTGATGCAGAGGCCATGGAGGAGTGCCGTTGACTAGCTTACTGGTTTGCTTCTCAAAGCTTGCTCGGTCTGTTTTCTTATATTACCCAGGACCACCTGTGCAGGGATGGCACTGCCCACAGTAGGCTGGGCCCACTCGTGTCCTTTTTAATCGAGAGTCTGTCTCACAGACTTCTTATGGGGGTATTTTCCCAATTAAGAGTCCCTTGTTCCAAATGACTCCAAACATAAAATGAAGCAGGGCAATGGTTTTCTCCACTACGTATCTGTGTGACTGTGTCAACATTTCCCTCTTCTTGTAAAGACACCGTTAATAGTGGTTTAGCGCCTACTCTAGCCCAATCTGCTTTAACTTCAATTTAGCAAAGGATGTTACAGAAGGGAATGGAGCCAGGGCACCCTCATCTCAGGTAGGACAGACAGATGACTTTTGGCTAGATTATGTTTGTTTATTTTCTCTTCCCCACTCCCTCTCCTCCCCTCCTCCTTCCCTTCCATTTTCTACCCCCTTCCCCTTCCCTCCTTCCCTTTTTTCTTTCCTTTTCTCCTTCTCCTTCCCTTCCATTCACCTTCCCTTCCTCCTCCTCTCTCTCTCCTCCTTCTCCTCCCTTCCCTTTCCCTTCTTCCCTCTCCTCCACCCTTCCCTGTACCCTCCCTCTCCTCCCCTCTCTTCCCCTCCCCCTTACCTCCTCTTCCCTTCTCCTCTCTCCTCCCTTTCCCTCCCCTTCCCTGCACCCAGGCTTCAGGGGTCTGATTCCTCACTGCTTTGCTTCTCTGGTCTTCTGCCTGCTCTGGCTGCTGTTTTCTGAGAGCTCGGTGCAGATGGGCAGCTCCCAGGCTCACCTTCATCCTCAGTGTTGTTCTTGGGTTAAACACATAGCAGGAAGTCTGAGGGACACACAGAGTGGGGATTCTTAATCTGAGACCTGGTTTGGGGAAGCTGAGGGTAGAAATGCCATGGCTCAGCCAAGGACGAATGAATGTCGAATGTCAAAGTGGTAACAGTTCGGGGAATCCCCCCTGTGGGGATCAGAGACCTTCTTAGGTTTCTGAACTTCTTTAGGGGACCCTTCTAAACTGCTAGGTGGGATGGAGGCACCAATCTCCACAGAGACTGGGGACGCATGGGGTGCAGCAATGACGGAGTCTACAGTGGTTATTGGAAAGGCAGGTCTCCAGCCATGGAAACTGAAGGAGTTCAGAGTGGGAAAGAGCTTGGCTAAGTACAGTTAGATTCCCCACATGCTTATTGAGCACTACTTAATAACAGCTACTAATCAAGTGCTTAGTGACTTATGGGCTTACCTTATCCTTTCTCAGGCACTGTCCTTCCCAGCCTCCTTTGACAGCTCTGAAAGCAGAGGGAAGCATGAAAGACTGATCCAAGCCAAAAAGAAAAAAAAATGACTCTAAGTGTCACTCATTTCAGAAAAGTCATGAGTGCATGGATGAACAGTACGCTGAGCTCACCTGCATGGCCATTCCTCAACACACCACACACTCAGTGTCCCCCAATCACCTCCATCACTTTCCCTCCTCTGAAATGTACTCTTGGGCCAAACTTACGTTGGTGGCATCCATTCATGCTATGTGCAGCGTGGCTCATCCGTTTCACTGCTATAGTCCATAGTCCACAACTACCTCCTGCAATCAGCAGTTAGTAAGCATCTGCTCTCTCTACTCCACCACATTCCCCACCCCCACCACAGGGTGGAAAGTCCATGACTATTCCAGTTCCTATCTTTTACAGGGCACACACGCATCTTGCCATGTACTGTGGTAGAAACTCTGAAGCAGACTACACAGAGACTACACAGAGCTTTGAACCTTGATGTGCCCACTCTAAACCCAAGAGCTATGCCAAATGCCAATGTGTACCATGTATCTCAGGCCCTGAGGACATAGAAGCCTATGGAGGGGGTGCCTGATGGGGCGGTGAGGAGTAGCTGAGGAGAAACATGGAAGGTGTCTGCAATGGGTAGATGGTGGTATCCCTACACTTGACAAACAGGGTGGCAGGAGGAGTCATTGTGGGACAAGCATGAGTTTGGAGAGTTTCAACATGTCTGTGGGAGCCAGGTATGGTGGTATGTGTCTGTAATCTCAGCACTTAGGAGTGGAGGTAGGAGGATCACGAGTGTAAGATCATTTTTAGCTACACAAACAGTCTGTGGGTAGCCTGGGCTATAAGGAGACCTGGTCTAAAGCTGCTCTGTCCCCCAAATATATCTGGTGTTATCTGTCCCCATGCTGTACTACTGAGAGTGTTATAGTCTTGTAGGTTGACTCTGGAGCCATGGATGTGAGCCCCATTGGAGATAAGATCACCCAGCAATAGTGGACATAGAGAGAAGAGGCAAAATCAATAGTAGAGGATGAGGCACTAGTTCAGACCCAACACAGTGCAGCGGGAGAGTGGTGCAGGCTTGGAAAGCAACACAGGCTGTGGGCCTGACCTCCCCATACCAAGTGCAGAGCACTCACAGTGCTGGGCTAGTTTAGCTGGCACAGCCTCGTTGGTGCCACTACATGGTGATGATGTGTGAAAAAGGGATGGGTGGTCAGTATGAGCCCCAGGAGGGGTGAGCTGCCTGAAGGAGGGGAGACTTGAGGAGAAGGCATGGAGACAGAGTTTGATAAGAGTACTTCAGAGGAGACCTCAAAGAATTAAGCTGACACAGGAAAAGGAAAAAGACAAAAATAAGATTGTGGAACTGAGTGGAGATTTCAGAGCTTAGCAAGGTCCTGAGGAAAGGTCAACCGAAGCAAAGATCCACTGAGCATCAGGAGAGGAGGGTGAACATGTGTGTGCCGTAATACCCCCACAAATGTCTTCGGCTAAGTCAAACTGAAGCCTGTCTTTTCCACTTTTCCGGGAAAAAACTGGTGCTGTAGAATGCCACCACTTCAATTCCTCCTTTTAGATCCTCACTTTGACTTCATCTTCAAGTGTTGGCTACTTTGGGCAGACAGACATTCACTGACACCAGACGGATGGATGAGTGGCAGGTGTATAACATCCGAAGTCCTTACAATGAGTGTGTGGATGCATGGCCATTGTGTGTGGGTGTTCCCACACATGTGCATGTGCATGTGTCCATGTCCGTGTCCGTGTGTGTGTGTGTGTGTGTGTGTGTGTGTGTGTGTGTGTGTGACACAGTCCTGCCAGACTGGTAGGAGAACTACCTTGAACTCTTTTGAGGCTGGTGGGAGATGGGGAAGGACAGTCTGCTATCTATGATGGCAACAGGTGTCCTCTTAGGCATTCTTAGTCGTCACGAGGCACACTTGTTAGGCTTCAGTGAAGGTAGAGGAGACAGGGGACTGACTTGTGTATGTTCTTCTGGTTCTGATGTTTGCAAATCCAGCCAGGCAGCCACAGTCAGCCGCTGACCATATGCTTCGCCTCCTTCTGGAGTAATAAAGCCCTTCTCTGCTGGTTTTGTCTTGAGCCAGATAGATCTCAGCAATACCAGTTCTTTCTGGGACTTTACCGAGGCCTCGTTCTTTCCAGAAACACTCTCCCCCTTGATTCAAGAGTTTTGAGGAGTATCTGTTAACTTTTCCTACCTTAGGGATATGAAGACATGGTTGATGGTTCTCAGAATTCTAGCTATGTAGCTTGGAAGAAGGCTGCAGGCTCAGATAGCATTCATCCTATGCACTTGCCAGGAGGGCCATGCTGGGCCATTTTTCTGTCCTTCCTTGACTGCCATGGGCATTGGAAGAAATACACAAGTGATAAATCAGTGCTTAATTACTATTAGTTTTAAGGTGACTGCTTGTGCGGGAAAGGAGTGGAAAAAGGTCTACTAGCAATGTAGAGCCAGGTCTCAAGGGAAGCCAGGCCCTGAGGCATGCCTGCAGGCTGGGAGGACCAGGAGCCAGCTGCCTGCAGGGACTGTGGGTGTGAGTCACTGAGAGACAGAGAGTGAGGAGGTAAGCAATGAAATGTGCCTGTGAGAACGGAGGGTGCATCTGCCCTGCTGCAAAGCCGCTTGACTGAGTGCGTATGGATTAGGAGACGGAGAATATAGAATGCTGGCGTATTTATCTTTATTGGTGGGATATTTTTGGTTCTGAAAATAAAATGCAGAAAGTTCTGGTAAATTGTTCAAGAGATCTTCTAGGCATAAAATGAGAAGCGACTGTATAAACAAAGTGCCAAACTGTAGTTGTGATCTTCTCAGCCTGGCTCTGTCTAGGCTAGAACACCAATCCTGTGGTTTCCAAGAACTCTGCAGGGTGCCACTAGCCCATTGGGTAGGAGCTCGGGTTGCTTTAGAAGTGGAATTGCTCAGCTGTCCCTCCATTACTTATTCAATGGACGTGCTTCCTGAGTTGGGCCACACACAGCTGTAGATACTCAGGAATCTGGGAAGTCACCGTCTAATTTAAGATTGGCAGCTGAGTGTGCCTCTGTAGTCCCGTGGGAGGAAACAGACTGGTCTCCTTTCCTTTCTGGTAACCCCTGGGCAAGAGGAGTGTGGGAGTCCTCAACAGAGCTGGTGGCCACTTATGGCCATTGGAGTGAGTCCAGATGACCATGTCTGCATGTTCTGTAGAGACTCACTGTGTCCAGAGGTATTCACAGGATTTGCCTATGACCATCTGCATATCAGAGAATTAGATTATCATTCGCAACAGTGGCAAAATTACAGGTATGAAGTAGCAGCGAAAATTATTTTATGGTTGGGGGTCACCACGACATGAGGAACATATTAAAGGGTCACAGAATTAGGAAGGTTGAGAACTACTGCTCTAGACAGACAAGGGGGCTGGGTCAGCCTTACACAAGGCTCTGTCCGAGCTGGAAATGTGCACAGAATTGAGCCAAAAAGCAGCTTCAGGCTTCCTTGGGGAGCAGCAGAGGGGAGAGAGGGAGGGAGCCAGAGGCAGGTGGCAGAACAACAGGTGCAAATAGCAAGGGAAGACTTTGTTTTCTTTTTCTACAGACCATGGTGCTTGCCAGGACACCCTAGAAGCATGGAGTACTTTCGTAATTTTCAAATATGTTTTTATATAAGTAAATGAAAGACAGGGTGCAGATTGTGAGGTGGATATGGAGCACCAACTGAGTGGTAAGGGAGGAAGAGGGGGGAAGGGAAGGAGTAGGCATAAGAGATGGTGGTGGTTACAGATACGGAGTAAAAAAAAAATGAGGGGAACCAGACATGGTGGGGGACTCTGGCAATCCCAACCCTTGGGTAGGATAAGGCAGGAGGATTGCCATGAGTTTGAGGCTAGTCTGGGGAAGAGATAGGCTAATAAGAGTGAGGAATGTTCTTGTCTTCTCTTGGAATACGTTGGCATTTCCTGGAATCCAGGTTCTGTTTCTTTACTTTATTTTATTTTTTCTCAGCCGTAGCCTTGGCTGTTGTCAACCGTCTTGGCATCTTGGTCATGTTGTTCAGTATGCAGATGGGATTATCATGAAGTTAAGAGTTTGTCTGGTATTACTCTGGCAAGCCACTCAGACCCAACCAGTTTCAGCCA
The DNA here is from genome assembly GCA_026225945.1 of Cricetomys ansorgei. Taxonomy (NCBI): domain Eukaryota; kingdom Metazoa; phylum Chordata; class Mammalia; order Rodentia; family Nesomyidae; genus Cricetomys; species Cricetomys ansorgei. Next base: position 23,353,302 of record JAMJFZ010000107.1, on the reverse strand, counting down.
GCCTACCTGAAGAGGGATTGGAGGTCTACAGGCATTCTGTCCTCACAGATGAACAAGATTAGGGGAGGGTAGGAACCTGGGCCTGTTCACTGGTTACACTGGGTGACACAGGGAGAGGGTGGGGGCAGGGGAGTAGAGCCTGTCTCAGGGCAGGCTGAGTGCTTGAATGCAAGAAGACCCTGAAGAGCAGTGAGTGAGGCCATCCAGAACCCTAAGGGCTTTGGGTTTGGAGTCCAAAAAGAGACAAAGGGCAGGGGTTCACAGGTCTGTGGCAGGCCTCAGGGGACTCCACGTGTGCACACAGGAGGCCGGTGTCTCCACGCTCCCTATAGAGCAAGAGGGAAGTCTTAGGTGGAAGGGGATTGTGTAGGGGGGAAGTGGGGCCTCTGAGAAGCCCACCTTGGGGACTGGCAGCAAGGACAGGTCTTGGGAACCTGTACTGCAGGAGCTAAGGTTGTTTGGGGAGGGGCCAACAGGCCCTGGGGCTAGAGAGCAAGGGTTAGGAACAACTCTACCCCTGTCCCCCAAGGGTGGCCATGAAGAAGGGGGTGGGGATGGGTTGGAAATGAGTGAGATCTAGTCACTGTACTTACAAGGGGAGAAGATCGTTCTGCACCAATCACTGGGAAAAAATGTAAGAAGAACTGTTACAGTTTGTATGGAGGTACTAGATGGAAAAGGGTGGCTGCTGACCCCTACAACCCCATTCTTGGATGAGTTGGGTCATGGAGAGTCTCCTGCTGATCTTAATGGGCTCCCACTTTGCTGAAGTCAGCCTAAATTGGTTTTTAAAGGTCCATCCTTTTTGGTTCAAATAGGAACCCAGTCTTCTGTCCAGAGAGTAAGTGGGGCTCCCCAGTTGGACCTATGAGTGACCGAGGCACCCTGCCATTGCCTTATTGCTTCTTTTCAGGGAGCCAGAGCTGAGCAGCTCATGGCATTTGGGAGGGGAAGGAGAACCTCCAGCTCCATCTCTCCAAAGATGAGAGGAAGGTGAGTGTGAAAAAGTGGGTGGCTACCTTCCTGAAACCAAGTTACAGGGTCACCTCCTCAGCCAAGTCCCCATTTTCTTCTTTGATGATCACCTCCATACACTGGCCCCCTTTCCTTTCTGTTAACTTAGACCACTGCTCAGTTCATTCCTCTAAGAGCAGAGTTGCTTGAGTATCTGCCTGCAAAGGCAAGCCAACAAAGTCCTTTTCGTGTCATTAAAAGATTATTTATAAATTACTGTGTGTGTGTGTGTGTGTGTGTGTGTGTGACACATGTGCACACCCATGTGTATGTGGGTCTCTGCAAAGTCTAGAAAAGGGTAATCAAGTTTCCTGGAGTTGGAATTATAGTTGGTTGTGAGCTGTATCACGTGAGTAATGGGTGCTGGGAGCCAAACTTGGGTCCTTTGCAAGAGCATCAAGTGCTCTTAACTCCTAAGCCAGCTGACAGCTCCCTTCACCCTCTTTTTTTTCAGCCTGATACTCATTATTGTAGGCCAGGCTGGTCTTGAACTCATGGCAATCCTCCTGTGTCCAACTCCCAGAGTCTGAGATTTCATGTGTGATAACTCCAGGCCTGGTGCTTTTTGTTTAATTCTCACTCTCCTGGAGAAGTCAGGGTTAACAGAATGAATAGGTTCTGCTCTCTCTTGATCCACAAGCCATCCCCCTGTATTTGGCTCTGAACCGACTCCTGCTAACAAACAGCACAAGGGATGTTTTTTCAACAATTGCTTTTGCCCCCATTTGGCTTTTAAAAATCACTGTTAGAAATGGAAAAGCAATTCTGTAAAACTTAACAACAATAGAGGATGTCAGGTATGCATTATTTCACAAGATCTGCTTAGGATTCATTGTGTCATGCTTCCTCAAAGGTCTCTTCTTGGAATTTAGTTACATCATTTTAGAACAGTGTGAGGCAGGGATGATGACATTTACAGCCAAGCCTTCCCAGTGACTTACCATTTTGAAAGTAGCCACAAGCAAAATATTAGAAGCAAAGCTAGGCTTGATGGTGCATTCTGTAATTCCCCAGAGTTCCTGAGGCTGAGGCAGGAGAATTGCTAAGAATTCAAGGCAAGCCTAGTCTAGAAAGCAAAACGTGATCTCACAAAACAAACAGATTATCGCTTTCTGGTTGGATTTAAGTCATGATCCACAAGATGAAACCTATACCTGGGACTGTTGTTGGGCTACGAGTCTGTAACTGGACTGGTCAAGGCCCTAGGGGAAAGCCTACTATTATTCTGCTAATTGTCATAATATTAAATTGACTATCAACAACTTATAGTTTTGCCTATAGATTAATGCATCTCTCAACCCTCATCAGGGAAGCTTCTATTTGTAGTAGATGGTAGTCAACTAGATGGTCAACTTAGAGACTCACAACCAGCCAAAGTGCAGAGAATAACAGCCTTCAGAATGCTCAGCCTTAATGATACCCTATTGTACCCCTGCCCAACCCAGAAGACTCAGGGGTCATTTTGGAACAGGAAACGGAGCATGAAAGAGCCAGAGGCAGTGCAGGGAGGGCGTCTGCACATATGAACTCACAACAGGTGTGACAACATGCTCTGCCCCATACAAGCTTACACATAACCAAATCCCAGCAAGGAGAGGAGAGGTGGACAGGAAGTCCCACCACTAGCAGAGGAACTCTTGGTAACTGATAGCTGCTAGGAAACAGAGAGTCAGTTTTCTTTAACCCTGTAGCCCATCCTCAGCCGACCATGCTCCAGTAGGAAAGGCACACATCCACGAGTATATGAGCAGCACAAATTGAGTTTGATGGGGGAGGAAATTAAAAAAAAAAAGAAAGAAAGAAAGAAAGAAAGACACGCAAGTGGAAAGGAAAGGGGGCATGGATCTGGGAGGAGTTGGAAGAGGGGGCAAATATGGCCAAAACTAATTGTATAACATTTTTGAAAAACTAATTAAAAAGAAAAACAATGATGAAATCCAAATAAACAGAAAAGCATATTGGGATTTAAGGAGCCCAAACCACTTGAAGCGGAACGCTCTTCAAAGGAAACAACTGGAAAGTTGTGTACACTATGGAGAACACTGGAGACACCTTGAACATTAAGAGGTTATTGTTAATATAGTGGTGCATGACTATACATCCAGTCCTTCAGAAATGAAGGCAGGAGGATCAGGAGTTCAAGGTCCACCCAGCTACTTTAATCTAGACCTACTACCATGGCAGTTTAGCAGGGGTAGGTGCTTCCTGGGAGACAGGTGTCCAGCGGTATAATGTGCTCTTGGCCTGGGCCACGCTGCCTTCCACGAGGCAATGTGAAAAATATTTCTTATTGACTCTAGGATGGTTGTGAGCAACCATATGGGCACTGGGAACCAAACCCCAGTCCTCTGCAAGAGCGCTGAGCCATCTCTCTCAGCCGTGAAGGTTTCTTTTTATTTGGGGGGGGGCAGGGAAGAGAGAGAGGGAATTTGTGCTCATTAGAGCAGTGTCTACAGAGGCAAAAAGAGGGTGTCAGAGCCAACTGAAGTTACAAATAGTTGTTAACTGCTCAATATTGGTGCTGGGAACTGGGAGAGCAGCACATGCGCTTAATTGCTGAGCCACTAAACCATCTCTCCAGACACACACACACACACACACACACACACACACACACACAATTTATAAAATGAGACTGAACTTGTAGCAATCTTTTTGCCTCAACCTCCTAAGTGGGGGGAGGTACGCATCACCGTGCCTAGCTTTACACTGTATGTTTCCACTTTGTATCTATTTGTTCTATTTGTTTGTGTGTGTGCATGCGTGCTTGTGTAGAGGTTAGAGGAAACTTCCTGGAGCTGGTTAATTTCTTCTACCGTGCATTGCAGGAATTAGGCCCAGGTTGTTAGGCTTAGCAAGCAGCAAGGGTTCTTAGCCATCTCACCAGCCCAGCACTGTAATTCTGAGAAGCCTGGCATCAAAGTGTAACCAAAGTCATGCTGAAAGTACTCAGTGTTGAAAAGACAAATTATTAAACTACCTGGACAAAGTGAGATATATGTGTGTGTAGATATACATATACATATTCATATCACCTTCAAAACCCATAAAACAATTCATTGAATGAACAAATTTCTTGCAATGTTATCAATTTAAAGAGGAGTCTGTGTCTAACTGAAGTTTTGGTAAGCGATTCCCTCCTTGCCACATATATTTTGTTCACATAATATACAAATGTTGGCTCTGGAAAAAATAAAAAATAAAATCTCTCTCTACACACATATATGCCTCATTTTGATTTTGTGTTTCTTTTCTCCACCTCCTCAAAGGTGAGGAATGTATTGCCCTGTGGTAAAGGAGGGTGTTAATGTGTGTATCACACACATGCACTTAATTGTTTTTTGAGACTGAGTCTCGGGTAGCCTACAGTGGCCTCAAATTGGCTGTGTAGCTGAGGATGGCCTTAGACTGTTCTCTCTTCACTGAGATTACAGGCACAGTGAACGCCAGGCTGAACAGGGGTATGCTTTTAAAGACGGGGGAATAGTAATAGTAATAATAATGATGATGATGATAATAATAATAATAATAATAATAATAATAATATATCATCGATCAGGACTCATTCTTTGGAGTTGTTTTACTTATTCTGCCCACCCCTTGAGTGCTGGGGATCAAACCTATAGCCTTAGGTATGCTAGGCAGGCAAGCACTTGGCACTAAGCTACACCTCAGTCCCAATTCTTGTTTATCTTTAAGTGGCAAATGATTCCAGAGCTATTTGGACCCAAGTTTCTGAGAAAGAAAAGAGGAAGTGGAAGACCAACAGCCTCCCTACCAGTCAGTGGTGATAAGCTCCTGCTGGCTTCAGGACACCCTCCCTCCCCAAGAAGGTTGCAGTTTACCCCTTCCCCTTTTTCAGAAACAGCCCTGTCCCCGAAGTGGTCCTGTGGACTTGTGCGCGCGTGGGGGGGGGTTCTGGGGCTGGGGGGGGGTCGGGTTTGAATTAAAAACAACCCTCTGCCAAGTTGGGAGGAGAGTAAAACCTTCAAGCCAGCACCACCAACGCCACTGTAGGACACAGGAAGTTGGGGGTCAATTGCCCCTTGTAAATCTCCCAAGTTCCTGTAACATTAGTCGATCTGGAAAGGGGAAATTCCCAGTGGGAATTTATGCAGCTGTGAACAGTTACAGATATGGAGAAGGTGAACTGTGGTGGTGGTAATTTTGGTATTCAGAAAGAAAGCCCCGAGTATTCCAGCTCTTTTGACCGTTACAGTGTGACTGGCCCGGTGTAGGTGGCACCAGGCATTCTAAGGCCTCGAAGATCAAACGTCTCTCAGCCTATGGTGCCAGTCTGGAGTATACTGCATACTTCGACTTGTCTGCCTGCATCCAGGGTCCTTGCGTCTTGTGTCCAGTGTCTCACTTTTGCCCACCTTTGGGTCTCCCACCGGCTGGCACACCTGGTAGAGAGCTGTCAGGATCGGTGGAAATGAACAGAAGGATGCAGTGAGGTGAGAGAGAAGTGAGGGGGCACCTCGTGATATGCAGCCAGGATGTATAGGTTTCCCCCTAGAACAGGGCCACACCTCCGCCTCCTCTTCAAAGTGAGGGGGCTCCAGGTGACAAATCCTTACACACGCTTCTGACAAGCCTCCTCTGGACAGGTGAGGAAGGGTCCTAAGGTGCTGCTGATTCTCGGCGGTGTCCTCGGCCCGCGGCCACGCTTTCCGAAGTGTTTGGCTGCAGTCCTGGGATCTGTGCAGGTGTCCGGCTCCCTTATCTGCCGCGATCCGTTAGATCCCCCTCTCCCGACCAAGTGACAATGGTCAGGGGTGGGCGAGAATGGAGCCCCTTACGGCTCTGGCCAGGTACTGTCTCTCCTTACCTAGACATACTCCCCTGAGGTTCCCGATCACCTTTCCAAGGTGTCTTTCCGACCAACCTGCTAGCCACAGTAGGCTTGGGTTTTGTGTAAGTTGGAGACTCTGCAGACTCCGCCTCCCCTTCGGAATCGCGCCCCAACCCCCTGCCAACAACTTCGAGTCAGTATTTGGATCCGGATCGTCGCTAGGGCAGGTTCTTCCCAAGGTGGAGCTCTCTCCAAAGTGGACGGCTCCTCCTCCCGCCCCAAAGCGGAGACCTTCAGTTTGCTCCAGGAGCGAGTCCGGGGGCGTCTCCGGAAAGCCCCTGGCCCCGGAGCACAGGCTGCCCAGAGGGGACCTGTCCTGTGGCTGCAAGAGAAACTGCCCCTCCTCCGGCCACGGGGCTGGCGACGGTCCCCCGTGGGGAGTGGGGACCGGGGGTTCTCCAGGGGCCGGGACTTTCCAACGCTGGGAGCCCGCTCAGCCCTTCGCGTCGGGGGACCCCCCCATCTCTGCCTCAGTCCCTGGGGAGCAGTCCTGGGAAGGGCGGGGCGCTACTGTCCCTCACGCGGGCTTCTCGAGTTACAGCTTCGGGTTCTCCCGGGTGTGCAGTTCCCTGCTCCGGGGTGAAACGGCCGGGCGGCGGCGGCGTCCCGGACCGGAGAGAATACCGCGGTGCCCCGGACTCCTGCTGGGAAGGCGCCCCGCCTGCCGCCCAGCCTCCACCCCACCCGGCTGCTCAGGGAAAGCCCCCGTGGCTCCGCCCACCCCAGGGGCTTTTCTCCAGTCGCCGGGGACTTTGCTTCGGGAGCGCAGCCGCCTGGCGCCGCTTTCCGCCGGGCTGGAGCGCGAAGGGCTCCCCGTTCTTCTGCGAACGCAGGCGGGGAGGATCGGTGAACTCGGGTCGCACCCCGTGTCCGGGGTCCCCTAACCTGCGCCCTAGCCCCCGGCCCGTGCCTACGCCCCCAGCATGGTGCTGCTGGCTGGGCCCGGGCCGGAGGGCGGCGGGACACGCTGCTTGTCCCCGCAGTCGCCGACGCCACCCCGGGACGCGCAGGCAGGGGACGACCCCGCGGACTACGAGGAGTATGAAGACTTTTCGAGTCTGCCGGACACGCGCAGCATCGCGTCGGAAGATTCCTTCTACCCTCTGGGAGGCGAGGAGGAGTGCAGCGCGGCCAGCGCGGAGAGCGTCCCGGAGGGCGTCCCCGAGGCGGCGACCCTCCTGCGCGCCGCCTGCGCTAACGACGTGGGGCTGCTGCGGACGCTGGTGCGGCGCGGGCTGAGCTCCGAGGAGGTTCAGGAGACTGACCGCAACGGCCGGGTAAGCCCGCGTCTGGGGACAGTTTGGGTCCCCTCCGCTCTCCTCCCTCGCCCCATCCCCGAGACACCCCAATGCTGGATTTACTGCCTTCCCAGAGCACCCTTTCCTCTCCGTGTAGCATGTGGCAGTGGGACCCTATCTGTTCTGCCTAAAGTGCGGAGCCGGAGGGAGATGGTCCAGCTCTGCTTCCTACTGCATCCCGGTCCCTTTACCGCCCCGGGGATCCGCGAATTCTCCCTGGAGGCCCACGCTAAAAATGTTAATGTCTGGGATGGGGGAAAGGAGGGTCCCCTTCCACTCGATGTCTCCCTGACTACTGCATTTCCCGGGGCCCCAGGTAAGTGAAGGCTTCTACTGCCCTGCGGGGTACAACCTCTTCCTACCACTATCCTTCCAGTCCCATTTGTCCCCTCGGCCCCTACCACTGTCCTAACACGCTGTACCTAACACGTTGGAACTTGAATTAGGATTTGGAAGCTACAGTTCCTTTCCTGACCCAAAGCGCCCTGTCTTCCCTCGCTTCTCCTAGTGGTCCTCCTCGGCGACTAGCCAGCCTTGTTTGCAATCACTGCTGCGGGCCCCCACAGCCACCCTTCAGACAGGCCTAGCGCTAGGCAGCACAGTAGCCGCACACACCGGGGTCCACACACTGGGAAGTAGGGAGGAGTCTCCATTAATTATGCCAAAACTCAGAGAAAGCAAGAAAGTTTTTTATTTTAAAAAGAAAAAAGTAAAGAAAAGTTGGAGAGCTGTTCCCCCAACACTAACGGGGAAAGTGACCGCTGTGGCAGTGTTCCCATTAGTCTCTGCCTGGTGGACAAACACCCTCATCTGATTTCCATGTTCCCGGAGGCCCCGTGGTTTTTGCAGACTCAGCCTTGCACAAATTAGGGACGCTTGTGCTTCTGCTTGGGAGTCACAGCTGACAGAAAATATACGCTTTAGTATAGGGACCGCGTGACCCCTGTGATTAGCTAGCTCATCTTGAGGCTGGATCTATGCTGTGGTTTGTCCCTGACTACTGTCTGGGTTAGCCTTAGGCAAATGTGAAGCCAGTGTGACACTTTCTGCTTTCTATATAACCTGACAACATTGAACTTGGAGGAATGGTTTGTGCTTGTGATATGTCAGGCAGACCTATATGATGAGGCAGCATCACCTTGGTGCCCTGTGATGCCTGCTCCAGCTGGCATGCTGCAGGAGGAAAGGCTCAGGGGGCCGTTTCTCTGCTCCACTTTCAGTTAAGCTGAGTTTTCCAGGTCAGGTGTTTGCATTAGAAACCTTCCTGAGCAAGCATCCTTACAGGGTCGCCTGTGATAAAGGGCACAGGTGAGTCTCTCTGTTTGCTCAGTCTCCACTGGAAGCCTTCACTGTGAGTGGCCACTGGCCTTCCTCCTCCTCATCTTTATTGTTCTCTGTAGGGGCAACCCCCACCCCAGACAAACAATTATCAAAGTTTGAAAACAGCAGGGAAAGCTGAGTTAAGCCACCCACAGGGGGCTGTTGGATCAAATTCCAGGAAGGCTGGAGAGGCAGGCAGGACCTTGGTTCCAGTTTTCCTTCTGTGTAGCCGCACACACTTGCACTGAGAGTCGCTTCTTCGTGGTTTGTGAGCCTGAAGTGCCATCCTGCCTCTGGGCAGGAGATGCCTGGCACACAGCCCTCCTTTACCTTCTCTTTCTTCCAGTTTCTCCCTCTTTGGCTTCTTGTTCTAAAGAGACCATGGTCCATCCAGCCTTGTGCCAGTGAAGCTTTGTCTTGCTTTGTATTTCTCTTCCCTCGATTGTGAAGATAGAGACTGAGGGGCAGTTGTTCTGTTTGGAGTTGTACCTTGTTGTACCCATCAGATCACTCTGGGGACCCGAGGAAACAGCTCTGGGCTTTTTATCTCTGTGCAGAGGACTAGGCCTATGTTTGTGTGCCCTGGAAGGTTTGGGGGCAACAGACTGCATTCCTAGGTTAAGCTTCCAAGGAGAGAGCAAGAGATCTAGGGAATGAGGCCACAGGTGGCCACAGGTGAGGCCGAGGGATGGTGACAAGTGCAGTATGATTTGGTCATAGCCTGGAGTGGAGAGCAGGGGTAGTGAGCTCACTACTAGGCCAGAGAGGTTCACTCAGGCCAGATGAAGAGTAGCCAGCTGTCCCTAGCTGGCTAGGGAGGAAACTAGTGTCAGCTTGCCAGTGACTAGCCTGTAGTGCTTAGATGTGTCTTTTAATGGTCATGTCACTCACTTCCTCATCCCAGACAGGTTTCTGTGTTCAGGGTACTTTCTCTGGAAGGCCTTTCTACCTCCCCCATTTAAGCCAAGAGCTGGCTAAGAGTAGTCTGTATGTTGAGACACTGAGGGCCAAGATTGTCAACAGGATTGTCATTTGCGGGTAGTGTTGCTTAAGCAACACAGAGAAGAACCTTTAGACAGAGAGGGAAAGAGTGCAAAGGTCCTGGGGCAGGAGCAGTGTCCCAGTCTGGTCTACAGATTGATCATGATTTGTCCTAATGAAAACTTTAAGGCAAGAGCTTTGGCAGAATAATAGTAGGGTGATTGCATTAACAGTGGATGACAGGTGGTGGGTACCTCTGCTGAGCATGTTGGGGGTGGGGGGGACAGCTTCCCAGGAGCCTCTGAAGGCTTTGGAATCTTACTACTATGCTGAATAGCTCACTTCTTAACAGGTGAGGAGTCCAGCCCGAGCCACAGGTAGCTGAGGACCACGTGTGGAGACTAAGGAATGTGGCTGACCACGTGACTTAGCTTCAGAAACATTGATTTGGGAGGATCTCAGGATTTCCTGTGCAGCATTTAAATATTTGTCACATAATTTTCCTGTAGCCCCGAGCATGTGCTCTCCCTGTGTTTTTGGACTCGGGTTATTTGGTTTCTCTCATAGAGGGATGCTGAAACCCTCCAGAAACCCTTTCCCATTTCTTTTCTTTGCATGTTAGCACACCAGGTTTACTCCTGCAGCCCTGGAGGCTCTTCTTAGTTAACAGTGAAAATGGAAGATGTATCTGTGTCACTTTAATTGTTGTGGAAGGACAGTTTGAACGTCAGACACCTGGGGCAAATTACATCCCATTAAGGTTAAAGGTGGAAGAGCCTGTGTGTGCTGAAATCTCAGGAATTTCCCCAAAGTCACTGTTCATTTATTTTATCAGCACAGCAAAGTCCCCCAGAGTGGGGAGCCTTCCCTCACGCAAGAGGCTTACCTCTCAGCTATACAGATACTTGGCTGTGATGAACAGTTTGAAATACAATTGAGAATTTTTTTTTTTTTTTGTAAAAGATTTATGAATGTAGGAATCTCTTTCTCCTAAAGTGAGAGTCGCAGTTTTGGAATGCATGCATAGTCTTTGTCCCTCCTGGCTTTGGTATGTAAGGCCTGTATGTGCATAGGAACAGACTGACCACAGTCTGTTAGTTACTAGGGAGAGTGGGTTCTGGCCTAGCCCCTCCAGTGCTTGCCAAGGACCAGTGCTGACAGGGAGAGGTTTGCTTTGCTGTTTGGGAATATGTGCTCATGTGTTTTTTCCTCTTTAATCACCAACCCTGTGTGTGTGTGTGTGTGTGTGTGTGTGTGTGTGTGTGTGAATACAGGCATTCTCACCACAGCGATTGTGTGGATAACAGAGGTGTTGGTCCTCATCTTCCACCTTGTTTGAGTCAGCGTCTCTTGTTATTGTGCTTCTGTGTATGCCAGGGCAACCCACGGGCTTCTGAGGAGTTTCCTGTTTGTGCCTTCCATCTTGCTGTAGAGACACTAGGATTCCAGGCACACATTACAGAACCTGGCATTATGTGGTTCCTAGGGGTTCAAACTCAGGTCCTCATGCTTGTGTGGCAAATACTTCACCCACTGAGCCGTCTCCCCGGTCCATGTGTGTTCCTGGTTTAGTTACATCCTCTAGTGTGGGGAAGGAGAGAATGGGTGCATTGAGCAACATTGGAGGAGAGAATGGTGTGCATTGAGCAACATTGGATTAGGAACTCCAATTAGTAAAGGTGAATCAGCTCAAGTGGACCCAGGAAGACCAGGCCTGTGGCAGGCAGCCAGCTCCTCCTCTTCTGTGGACCATGGGCATGCGTGTCCAGGCCTCGCAGCAGCAGAGAGGCTCTTACATTTTAGGTATATCTGCTGTCTGTGGCTATAGTAGTGTTGCCCTGTGTACCTACAACAAAAATATTTGAGATGATCGATTTATAAGAAGATGTTTGTTTGGGTTCGCAGTTGTGCAGCCTCCAGCCCAGGACGAACAGGCCTATTGCTCTGGCACCCTCGGTGCCAGATGTCAGGGGCTGCGAGCCTGCAGTACAGGAAGCTTACGTCATAGCAGCAGCAGACCCCTCAGTCTATAGTCTCCCTCGAGGACACACACCTCTGGTGGTCTAAGACTCTATGCCAAGGCCCCACTTTCTAATGGTTTGACCATTGCTTAGGAATACCACCTTGGGACTCAGACTTTTAATCCATGCGTCCTTGGGGACATTTACCCAAGCTGTAGCACCATGTAACTCACACCTAGGAAATCCAAGGGGTTCAGTAGTGACCTCTCTGCTGAGGGTGGCCAAGAGCAGCCGATGGAGGCTAGGTTTTCCATTTGTCTGCACCCAGCTGGTGGCAAACTGCAGATGGCAGGACCAGGATGGCACTCGCTGGCTGATGACTCATCTCTGCTTCTCGTGACTGCTCACCTTCCAGCAGGCCGGTCCTGCTGGCATTCTGTGGCATACGCGGGCTCCAGGGGGCCAGATTGGCCTAGGTTTAATTCCACTTCTGCTGAAGCAAGTCACAGGTCAAGCCTAAGTTCAAGTGGAGAAAAAAAAAAAGCCCTTCCTCTCAATGGGGGAGCTGCGAAGTCTACCAGAGGGACGACAAGGTCAGTCTAGGACAACAACATGCTCTCCCCCTGGTGTCTCTATCATATCCCAGGCTTTTGCATGTTTAGCTATTGAGCACTGATATGTGCGTATGTGTACGTCTGTTGGCGTTCATGGGGGGATGCTTCGGGGCTAAAGAAGTTGTGGTCTGAGGGCAACCCTCTTTGATCAGTGTGGTTGTTCTGGCAGGGGTTGCTCTCTGTTGGTTTTTCTGAGTCTCTTTAATGATGAACAGTCAGCCACCATATCTACAAGATGCCTTGGACTTCTTGGCCACAGAGACAGCCTTTAGCTCAGAGTTCAGCTCCCAGGAGACTCTGCTGAGAGGTGGTTATTTCAGAGCAAGTGATGGGGCCAACAAGATGGATTGCTCAGCAGGTAAAGATACATATATATATATATATGGCCAGGTTTTCTCTCTCATTTTGTAGTTTGCTTTTTTTTTTTTTTTTACTTGATTGTTTCTTTTGCTGTATAGAAGCCTTTGAGTTTCATGTGGTCCCATTTTCAGTTGTTGGCCTCATTTCCCGTGTAATTGGATTCCTATTTAGAAATCCTTATCTGTACCTGTGTGCTATAGCACACTCTCTTCCAGCAGTTTCAAGTTTTACACTGAGGTTGTTGATTCATTTGGAGCTGAGGGGTAGGGATCCAGTTCTGTCTTCTGCATGTGGACACCCAGTTTTCCCAGCACCACTTGTTGAAGTTGTCTTCTCGTCTGTGTGTCTGGTCTTTGTAAAGAGTCAGGTGGCTGTAGTTGTGTAGACCGAGGTCTGGGTACTCCAGTCTAGCTACATGTCTGTTCTTGTGCTAATACCATGCTGTTTTTATTCCTATAGATCTGTAGTATGACTTGAGATTGGGTATGCTGAGACCTTATTCTTTTTGCTTAGGATTGCCTTTAATGTCTTGTGGAATAGTGTTTCAGCTTACTAGGGTAGTAATTCTAAATCATAGCCATTGGGCATACCCGAGACAAAACAATGTTTTTTATTAAAAAAAATAAGAAAACAGAGAAATTGTTCAAATGAGCGAAGGCAGTGTATTTTATTCAAGAAGGTTGAAAAGTTATTCATGTAGGTGGTCTGGTGTGTGTGTGTGTGTGTGTATACATGTGTCAACACACACACACACACATGAAATCATGCCATTGTGATTTTGTTTTGGCCTTCCCTTAGCTTCCTGATGTCTATGGAAAGAATTCAGATGAGACACACAGAGTGTGATGTTGAGAATAAGTGGAGTTTATTATGGAGTAAATTGCTGCATTCCCAGTGGGTGGAGTTGCCCAGTGGCCAGGCAGCCCTTGGCAGAATGGAATAATCTCAATGGTAAGCGTGGACAATGGCCAGAGAGACTACTGTGTAGGGCACTCTTAATGGATAAGCATGAAGAATGGCTAGAGAGGCCATTTTCCCAACTTATACTCCAGGCAGGTTTTATATCGTTTCCAAAGTCTCTGGAGCAGCCTTCCCAAAGCTCGTTTTTCCTGCCAGATGATTGGCAGGCATGTTTGGATTGATTCTTACTAGAGGGAGTAATGATAAGTAAAGTCTCCTGTTAGATAGTAATCTTGAAGGAGTCAGGATTCCTGGAACCAGAGCTAGATACTGATCAATCGGTGGCCTTCCAGGAAGTCCAGAGTGTCATGTCACCTCCCAGGGCCAGAGGTAGGACTCAGGTCCCATTCCTCTGATTGGTCATTTGAGTCCTACTGCTCCAGTTCTTGGTTTTACAAGATATTGATTATGAGGGAGGGGTCCATACCCAATTCCTATCAAGTCTGCTGATACTTAACTGGATGCCTAGCAATATTAAGAGACAGACCTGGGCAGGGAGGATGGTGGGTGGAAGCCACAGAGACCTGAGTGGCATGGGAAAGGTGGGATGTGACTATGACCACAGAGCCTTCTTGTAGTTCTCAGGAGGAAGCATTTTAGATGAGTTACGATATTAAGGATTTGGGGGTAGAGAGATGGCTTAGCATTTAAAAGCACTTCCTGTCTTTCAGGAAGACCTAAGTTTGGTTCTTAGCACCCACATCAGGTAGATCACAAATACCTGTAACTCTGGCTCTAGGGGATCCAATGGCCTCTTCTGGCCTCCATGGGCACCTGAACATGACACATACATTGGCAGGCATGTGTTCCCCTGCCCCTCTCTGTCACACACACACAAATAAAAAGTCTTTTTAAAAATGATATTAAGAATCTTTGACATGGGGCTGGAGAAGTGGCTCAGTGGATAAGAGCATTGTCTGCTCTTCCAGAAAGAGTTCAACTCCCAGCAACCACATGGTGGCTCACGACCGTCTATAATGGGATCTGATACCCTCTTCTGGCATGCAGGCCTACACGCAGACAGAGCACACACACACACACACACACACACACCACATAAGACTCTGAAACAGAAGATTTTTAAAAGGTGTTTTGAGTTTAAAGAACAGTTGAATTAAATAAAGAAAGTGGAATTAACTTATTTCTACCAAGTCAGGCATAAGGAAATATGGTAGACATGAAATCCCACATGACACTTGGCTCCCTGGGAAATTGGATTCCAGTGGTAGGATTTGAGAACAGTTTTCAAGTAAGGGCAAAATCAACATAGGCTTCCATATATATATTCCTGTCAGAGCCAAATATGCTCATGCGCAAAGCATGCACTGAATGAGCAGGGAATCAGCATTTCTGTCCAGCTTCAGATTGCTCTTTAATTGGAGACTATCCCTGTCCTGAGATGTCTCAACTGAGAGAGACATAGACAGGCGTGTGGATGAAGAGATGGTAGTATTCATCTCCTTGTGCTCCTGGGAAGCATCAGTTAAGGATGTTAATTAAATTTATAGCACCTGTTTCTCCCACAATAGGCATTTGTTGTTTGTTTGTTTGTTTAGTTAATGATGCTGAGGATGGAACCCAGGGCCTCACGCATGCTAGAAAAGTGTCCTTCCATGAAGCTGGTTAAAATAAAGAAGTTGAGCCTCATAGTGCAAGCCTCTAATCTCAGCTGTTGAGAAAGCTCAAACCTGAGGATCAAAAGTTCAAGGCCTGCCTGGGCAACTTAGTGAGACTCTATCTCAAAATAAGAAATAAAAAAAGGGCTGTAGCTCAGTGGTGAGAGCTCATGCAGCATGTGTGGGTCCCTGGTTCAGTACCCAGTTCTGGGAGTATAGCAAGGAAGTTATGCTGAGTGACAAAGAGCACATCCAAGACTCTAACACTCTTGGATAGTGCGGCTAGAGAGATGGAGGAGGACACAGGGTTGGGGAAAGCAGGGCTGCTGCAGAAATACAACTGGAGGAGCCCAGGGGCTGGAACAGTTGTGCACCTTCCTTGTAGTGGCTATGGCAAGGTATATGCAGGTTAAAAGTGCATAGAGCTAAACACAGGCATGCACATGCCCCCTCATATATGCATGCAAATACCCTCACAAACACACATGCACACACCCTCAGACATATGAATGCTCACACTCTCACACACATGCATGCACACACCCTTATACACATGCATGGGTACACACATGTATATGCACATACTCTTGCATACCACATATGCAAACACCCTTAAACACACATTCGTTCACCTTCACACACACACATACTTGCGTAGGAGCAATCTGTATACGTGCATGGCTTGCAGCAATGTCAAGTTCCTGGTATTGCTGTTGTGTCATATACAAACCACTGGCATCAAGGACAAATGTTGAAGATTGCAACTTCCTGTGGGCCTGTTAACTATTCCAAGACACTAACAAAGGGTTCCCCCTTGATGTCACTCTCACTTTCTGCTTGAATTTGCCTCTGGTGATGTGGTTAGGATGAACTGGGCTTAGAACTGGCAGGCCAAACCCAGCCAAACCTCTTGACGTGTTTTAAAAGAGTGTGGGTCATAGGAGTTTTCTTAAGTGCAGGGTCTTGGGCTACCCCAGACTGCTGACCCAGGAAGCAGTCTCCTGGGTGCTGAGGGCCACTCATGCCAGACTATGGGTTATGGATGCTGCTGCTTCAGGTGCCATGTGCCACCAGATGCCATCACCCTTTCCTCCTCGCCAGCCCCAGGGACTGTTGTCTTTGCTGTGCTGGCTCAGAGCAGGAATGAAGCTGCAGCTGGGCACTGATCTTTATCTTTCCAATATATCCTTCTGGTATCCCTTCCCAGGTCTTTCTTCTGGCTTCATGGGGAAGACTCAAAGACAGTTATGATGTTAGATTAGTAAACATGACTCTTAATTAGTTTAATTAGTTTCTTCTCATTCCTTGGGATTTCTATTACCTTTTGTAATGGAATAATTGAAGATTTTTGTAGCGAATCAGGTACGTAAACTGCTAGTTTTACGGCCCAGCAACTACAATGGTGCTCTGTAGATTTTTTTTTAATACTAAATCTTGCTGTTTCATAGTAATGAAAATTAATGTGTAGCTGCCAGTCTCCAGTGCACGATCTGGTCAGGTGTTGTAATAAAAATGAAAAATATATATCCCTCCTGCCAGCCAGCAGCTGTAGCAGCTCCCGGGCAAGAAGCCACCAGGAAGAGCGTGGTTCTGTGGTTCTTACCTCGTACCCATCCAGTCTTTGATTGGAGACCCGTGAGCTGGTGAGAGTAAGACCAGGACTCTCAGGAGGCATTGTCAGAGGAACGTCTCTCTACCTGTTTAATGCGAGGGTTGTTACATTTATAGGGTGATGGTGAGGGAAGATCTTTGGTACTCAGGGATGAGAGCCATTGGTTAAGACAGGGATGCTGGAATAGCTGCATTTACATTCTGGGGTGCTTTGGGCATATTCTGGAGAACAGGGACTTAGGTAAGCAACTCTCGGCCCGCTTTTGGGATGGAGTAGAGTTTTGCTGGGGTTTGTGGTCTGTCAGCATAGAGGGGAGGGGCTAAACTCCTGAAAGCTCTTTGGAATGAGAGACCAGTGGTGGTCGTAGTCGAAAGCACCTTCAATTCTCCAGAACAGTAATACAGCCAGGCAGCTCCATAGTGGCTGACTTAGCTGATAAATCTATTTTCTATTTGTTAAAAAAAAAATGAAGAAAGGCATACATTTACTTCTAGGCTTGATGCCACAGTTAGATCTAATTTTGGAAATGAAAGCAGGGTCCGAGCTAGTGAATATGGAGAAGGGGGATGTGTGGGCATTTTGGGTTTCTATGCCAGGGGAGTTGGCAACCCCTGGGAACTTTCCTCAGTTTAGGATTCTGGAGCCCCTAGGCTGCTATCCTAGGTCTCCTGTGTTGGACAGTCCCCAGGTGAGCCACATGTACATTTAAGTTTGGGAGCTCTGAAGATTTTCTTGGAGTAGATATCACATGTGGTAGTCAACTGGTGCAAGTATCAGGAGGTCACACGATCCTCCACAAGCCATCTGCTCTTTTAAAATGTATTTATTTTACTATTTTGTGGAAGTGCGGTTTTGCCTTTGTATATGTATGCGTACCATGTACGTGCCTGGTGCCCTTGAAGGTCATAAGAGGGCTTTGGATTCCTTGGGATTGGAGTTACAGATGGTTGTAAGCCATTATGTGGGCGCTGGGAATTGAGCCCAGTCCTATGCAAGAGCAACAAGTGCTTTTAGTGGCTGATCCAACTCCAGCCCTTAGAAATATGTTTTATACTTTCTTGTTTCTTTGTGCATGCGTGGGCACTCGTGTACCTTGGTGCCGGTGTGGAGGTCAGAGAGCAGGGTGCAGGAGGCAGTTCTCCTGCTCCGTGAGATGTGGAGATTGAGCTCGGGTTGCCAGGCTAAGCAGCAAGTGCATTTGGCCTCTGATCTGTTTCCTGTAGGTCTGAAAAGGAAAGGCCAGTGAGGACAGCCCCACAAGCCTGTGCGTCCCTGGGGCACAGATGGATTCCTTAAGTAGGAAGCCTTTGTCCGGTGATGGATGTTCAGTTGGCAGCTATTGTTTCTGTGAGTGAATTGATATCAAGGTCACTTTGCAGTACTGCTGCCTACATTTTAGCCCTAGAAAACCCTGGAAGGGTGACTGTTTAAGCAAAAAGGAGTAATTAAGGAAACAGAGCTGGGTGTGGTGGCTTGTATGTGTAATCCCATGGCTGAGGCCGAGGCAGAGGCAGGAGGATTGGGCTATAGTGTGAGAGCTTGTCTTAAAAAAAAAAAAAAGGAAGGAAGGAAGGGAAAAATTAAGTCTGGTGTTGTGGCACCTGTTCTAGTCCTAGCACTTTGGAGGTAGGGACAGGAGAACCAGGAGTTGAAAGTCATCCTTGGTTATATGGGGAGTGGAATACACGCAAGCCCACTGTCAAGGACTCTCCTGTTAGGAGGGGCAATGATGGCACACATCTGGGTGCACTCCTCAGTCTTGAGTAACCAATCGAGTGGGAGTGGAGACTGAGGCTGCTGTAAAAAGCAGAGGGGAGGCAGATGGGCCTGGAGGCTGCCAGAGACATCCAGACAGCAGCAGGGAGGGCTGCTGGAGGGACTCCAACCGCTCTGCCAGTGATGCCACAGCCTTTCATCTCCCATGAGTGCAGGTGCAAAGATCCCTGCAGTGGGGGCAGTGGCTCTGGCCTGGGGCTGGAACAACAGATTGTGCCAGGTGTTGGGGTCAACAAGCGGCTGAAGTGGATTCCAGAAGATTCCTTTCACTTCTGTTTCACTTCTTAGTGCTAGTTCTAAGGGACCCTACCCCGCCACTCTTCTGTTTCTGTCCAAACCTTCAGCATTGCTACGTGACAATTCATGGGACTCTAGTCACCTGCTAAAAATAGCGGACGGTGACCTGGCTCTCCCTCTGCTTTGGCTGGTAGCACCTCTAGGGTTTTTTTTTTTTTTTTTCCTCTTGTGAGGACACGGGTGGGTTTCTAGGAAGTGAGTTCCAGGTGCAGAAAAGCGAGGCTCACTCATCTGGTTAATAATTGAACCTAGCTTACTGAACTGTGGTGACCTTTTCTCTGGAGTACAAATCCCCTGAGCAGGCCAGGGGCGTGTTTCCAAAAGTTTCTAAGGCCCTCACTGGGCACTGCGGGGGCAGGAGAAGGACAGACGCTAGCATATTTCGTCATCTGTATGTAGTCTGTTCAGGTGGGCTGGGCCAGACCTTGCTGAGTGGGATAAGGAGGCCACTCAGAAGGCACCAGCTGGACTGGGCATTCCACTTTCACTGGGTTCTTGTGCGTTTGCGTGTGCTTGCACGTTTGTATGCATGCAAGTGTGTGTGGGTGTGTACGGAAACTAGAGGTTGATGTTGGGATGCTTTCTTTGGTCCCTTGATCACTCTCCACTTAGTTTTTGAGGCAGGGTTTCTCAGTGAACTTGGAGCTCACCATTTCAGCTAGACTAGCTAGTCAGTGAGCCCAGATGCAGCTGCCTCTGTGCGCCCCTTCATCCCTCCAGCATCAGGGTTACAGGTCCCTCCTGACTTACATGAGTGCTGGGAATCTGGATTCTGATCCTAATGTTTATGGAGCCAACACGTTATCCCCACTGATCCATCTTCCAGCCCTACAGTGTGCCCTTTATCATGTGAGAGCCGTCATGCAGCGAGGGGGGGGGGACACGATGGGACACGACAGGACACGCCAACACAGAACAGAGCTGTCTTCTTGAGAGCACCTCTGGAAGGTAGAGAGCCCTGGGTAGAGTGGGGGAGGGGGGCTAGGGCTTCCAGCTCCCCTGATGTTCAGGAAAAATAAATACATTCTCTAAGACAGATAAGACACACCAGAGAAACAGGTGACTTTTTTTTTTTTAATAAAAATAGTCATTTTTAGTTTCTCTTGGGGGTAAACAAATCTGACTCATTTTGGTTCATTTGCAGTGAGATGCAGAAGCGTTGGGATGATTGAAAAAAGATAAAGCTTCGCTTGTCAGAGGTTGTCACTCACAGGTCCAAAATGCTGTGGACAATTTTGTTGCAGTCCTCGTGTCTGAAGACACTCTTCTTAGCTTTAGTCCAGAGTGGGGACTTTCCATCCTGTCATTTATGCTGGCTTTGTTTTCAGTGGGTTGGACCATGTGTGGTGTGAGCACCAGCCACTGCAGGAAGCCGTGCCGACACTTCTGTTATGAGGACAGCATCAAATGCTAAAGGAACGGGACAAGCATCGCGGTTTTCCTTTCTTCTTTTCTTTCTGTTTTTTTTTTCATTTTATTTTTTATTTTTAGTTAGTCACTTTTACTTAAAACAAAAACAAAATAAAACAAAATCCATACCAAACAATCAACCCTACCAAAGGCTCAGCTGACCATGGTGGCCCAGAACTGTAATTCCAGCCTCTGGGAGGTAGAGACAGGAGGCTCAGGAGTACAGGGTCATCTTCTGCTATAATAGTGAGTCTTGGGCCATCCTGGGCTACATGAGTCAATCTCATCTCCCCTGACACCAGTATGATGGTGATGATGGTGATTAAAAATAACCCAAGGTCACTACTAAAAAATCGGGCAGGTTAACATGGAAGTAGTCACTAACTCTGAACTTTAATATTCTGTGATTTTTTTCAAAGAGTGTTTAGTTGGGATACCTAGGAACAGGTGGGGATATAGCCCGTGCTGGTCATGGGCTTGAGATTTTTCCTTCCTCTTCTTCTGTTTCCCAAGTACTAGAATTATAGGGCTGTGCTGCTAGCTGGGAAAAACAAATTATAAAGAAAGCTCATTCAAGGTTTTAGTAATGGGGAATCTCTCAAATGCAAAACAAACAAAAAATAGTGAAAGAGAAAGTAGAGAAAATGACGAAGACAGTTGCTAGCCCACACTTGATCCCAGCTCTTGGGAGGTAGAGGCAGGCAGAGTTCGAGGCCAACCTGGTTTATCCACGTAGTGAGTTCTAGGCCAGCCAGAGACCCTATCTCAAAACACACAAATAATAAACTGGGGTGCAGCTTAGGGTGTAGTGCTTGCCTAGCAAGCATGTTGTCCTTATTTGGTCTCAAACACCAGGAAAAAACCAAACCAACTCATCAACCTCACTGAGGTCATGTGCCAAATACTTTATCCACTAAAGGTGAAGGAGTCAGTAGTTGTTGGCATAGCCAGAATGATAGGCAATGTCAGTACAGTCAACTGTAGAGAACCTTCATCAGTTCAGGGGCTTCATACCGTTTGCCACTCCCTAGTCCCTCAGCAGCTGCAAGTCTAGTTTGCTTGCTGTAGATTATAGACATCGCCTATAGAAGGGATTTTAGGAAAGAGGTAGACCCATTGTAACTATGTGAACACACCTTGACATTTTGCTCAGTAAGAACGTTTGACACTGACCCTACCATAGGAAGTACCTACTGAATGTCAGACCAAGTCCTGCCTGCAGGAAACTCACTATCAATGTCCGGTAGCTTCCAGCATATAAGGAGTTAAGTTTGACCCATGTCACACTGGGTAAATGGGCACAGCTGCCCCTTCTGCTCTTAGCAGTCACTCTTGTTGACTTGCTACTGAGGTCTTTTATTTTTGTTTTTGTTCTCACCCAGTGTCACTGGCCACAGACTCCATAACTTTTAAACTTCAGATTCTGGGTGAGCTTCCCACTCTGAATTGAGTATCCCCTCTGGTGATTTTTCTGACTGCTGCCTCTTATGGACCGTTTCTGGGTTGAATGTGAGGAGTCTGTCTTGCTGGTTCTCTCGTTTCTGAGCAGCTTGTTTCTCCTTACCCCTGTGTCCTGTGTTCTTTTCTGAGGCTAGCTTTCCCCTCTTCTCCCTCCTGCCTCTAGGGGTCAGCTCTTTGAGAGCAGGGTCAGTTGGTTGGCCCTTGGCTGTGTGTTCAGGGCACGGGGTTTGGAGACAGTACTCAGG
Source organism: Cricetomys ansorgei (assembly GCA_026225945.1). Taxonomy (NCBI): domain Eukaryota; kingdom Metazoa; phylum Chordata; class Mammalia; order Rodentia; family Nesomyidae; genus Cricetomys; species Cricetomys ansorgei. The sequence goes on along the minus strand of JAMJFZ010000107.1, from coordinate 23,331,522 downwards.
AAACATCTCTGAAGTGGACTAATGTCTCTGTGAGTGGTTTTGGTCCCCACTTTTCCTAATCTGGGTGCCATAAGTGTCCTCCCAGTGTCTTGACCATCTTTCTGTCCCTGTCAGTTCTTCCTCACATACCTTACACATGCTGGATTCTCTCCTGTTATTCTACCACACAACTTCAGACTTTCCTGGTCATGACAGGCCCTCAATGTCCTCTGCTCCTGAAGGACAGTGGCTGTGGGTGGTGGATGTGGTATCCTTAAGCTACCTCCAACCTTGGCCAGGGAAAGCTGCCGCTGTGGCTCAGATCCCACATTCACCTACTTCTGGTGCCTTCGATGGGGGTCAGCAAGGCATGTGTCTGGGTCCTGGCCTCACCCTCGTGAGTTCTGTTTTTTTTTTTTGCCCTCATGCATGACCCACTCCCTACCCCCACCTCATAACATCCTGAACACCAGCACAAGAAGTGGAAAACAATGACCCTTTGGGGGCACAGAAGGACCAGACTTCAGTCCCTGGAAGGATGCATGCCATGCACAGTGGTCTGACCTGACTACTGACTCTCTAATCTTGTGAGCTCCCCAGAAATGGTCTGGTTTAGAACTGGATCTATTGCAGCCTGATGTCTTGATAGACTTCCCGCTTGCGTGCTTCCTGGACCCTCCCAGACCACCTGACCTTTGACTTTCCCCCCCTGAAGCTCTTCCCCGAATTGAGAAGGCTTATTTTCTGTATCAGCTTGGCTAGCTGTAGTAGTGATGCAGTTGATCAGACATTGGTCTAAAGCAGTGGTTCTCAACCTTCCTAATGCTTCAACCTTTAATACAGTTCCTCATGTTGTGGTGACCCCCAACTGTAAAATTATTTTCATTGCTACTCCATAACTGTAATCTTGCTAGTGTTATGAATTGTCATATAAATACCTGACATGCAGATGGTCTTAGATGACCCCTGTGAAAGGGTCATTCAACCCCTAAAGAGGGTCATAATCCATAGGTTGAGAACCACTGGTCTGGACAGTGCTGTCCAGGGACTTTGGAGCTGTCATCAATATCTATAGTCAGTTGACTTTAACTCAAAGAAGTCACTCTTCATAACGTGGGTGGGTCTCATCTGATCAGCTGGTGCTTTATTCGCAAAACTAGAGATTTTCTGAAGAAGACATGCTGCCTCAAGATGACAGGGCCTCAAGGTATGATAGTTCAAGCGTGTAATCCCAGCGTTCAGGAGGAAGGGAGAAGAATTTGGGCAAGTTCATATCGAGTTCTAGGTCAGCTTGAGTTAGGGTGAGACCCTGTCTCAAAAACAGAAACAAAAGCAGGGCTTGGAGGATAGCTCAGTGAACAAAGTGCTTGCCACGTAAGCACGGAGACTTGAGTGGAGATTCCAGTGCCCGTGTAGAAGCTGGGCATGGCAGGTGTGTGTTCGTGGCCGGCCAGCTCCCTGGACCAGCCAGCCTATCAAATCAGTGAGCTCCATGTTCAATGTGAGAATGACACCTTAGATCGACCTCTGACCTCCACCTGCATGTTGCATATGCACACATGTACACATGCACAATCACACATGCCTACAGGAATATGCACACGTACAACGCACAACACAACACAGCACAGACAGACAAGCAGAAAACCAGCGGCATCTCTGGGTGAACTCCTCCTGCTCGTCTTCAGCCTCTACAGCCACCCTGGGGGGGTTTTGGACTCGGCAGGTCTCACAACCATGCAAACCAGTTTCTTAAAATAAATCACTCCATGTCTGAACCTCCTATTGGTTCTGTGTCTCTGGAGAGCCCTGACTGAGTCTGCCTTAGCAGCATGCACCGCTGGCTGAGGCTCCTAGTCTCGGGAAAGCTGCCAGCTCAGCCCTGCTGCTGTCCTGAGGGTCGCACTGACAGTTGTGTCAGCAGGTTCCTCCTGTGGTTTTCTTCCAGCTTCTCCTACTCCCCTGACTCCTACTCCTACTGCTGACTCTGGGCTGAGGGGAAGGACCGTTGCTCTCCAGGGCTAGTGCTCTGCTGTGACTGCTCAGAAATTCTTGATGGTTTTGGACTGAGGCTTGCCTTGCTGCTTCTTCCTCCTCTTTCTCTTCCTCCTCGTTTTTTTTTTTTCCCGTCTTCCTTCTTCTTCCTTTCTCTTTTCCCCTCTTTCCTTTTTTTGTAGACAGGGCCTTCTGTGTAGTTCAGGTTGACTCCAAACTCATGCCGTGCTGGGATTACAGATGCACCATTGTGTCTGGTTGGGGGCATGCAATTTCATCTTGCACCAAAGTGCAAATTTGCACCTGGTCCTGAGTATGCCCCTGCTTCTGGCTGCAGCCCTGAAGATAGCCCACCTTTTCTCATCTCCCACAAGATAATTTCACCATATGGGCTCTCACTGTTTGATGGGCTCTCACTTACATACATATGCTCTCCCTGCTCTTTGATCTGGCCTGTGTCCACATCTGGATTCACATCCACATAAGCAACTCTTGTTGCTTATAAGCAGCACTATCTTTGGAGCCTCTTCTTTTCAGGCCATGTTCTAGTGTTCATCCTGCTCACCTTCCTGTCACAGAGGCTGGGTGGCCTGTCACCCTCAGCCAAGGCTGGTGCTTCCTGTTTTCAGCCATGGAACACATGCCCTTGCTTCACTTTGTGGGCACCCCCAGATGTTCCCTTCCTGTGAATGTTTCTGGGTCCTGCAACGCACAGCTCCCCTCTGACTTTGGACTCTCCACATTTTGGCTTTCGTTGTGCTTTGCTTACAAATAAAGGTCTGTCAATTTATTTTCCCTGGAGAACACACTCAGCTTCACCAGGACGACGCTCAAACCCATTCAGTCTGAAGCCCAGCAAAACATGGTGCATGTTCTTCATGGTTTGTGTGTGTTGGCTCAAGAAACTTTGGGTGCTGTGCTTTGGTTTTGGAAAACACATGTTCCTTGCTGTATGATGAGATCTCATATGGTACACTTGTCATAACTTCAAAATACCACAAATTCAAGATGCGTTTAAGCCAGGCATGGTGGTTCATGCCTGTAATCCTAGCACTTGGGAGGATGGGAAAGGATTGCTGTGAAGCCAGCTTGGGCTACATCGTGAGTCTAGGCCTGGGCTACCAAGTAAGACTGTGCTTCGAAACCACCATCTCCTCCCCCAAGCGCATGTGTTCGGTTCACCTAGCCTGCCGAGAACCCCAGCCTAGCAGCCTGCATTCACACTGTCAGCTGTCTCCCTCTTGGTGAGGGGCTCCAGCTTGCTGCTACTGCTGCCTCCCACCATCTAGAAGGAAGATATTACCAACTTTGGAAAAGACCCAACTCAAGATCCAGAGTCGTTTCTTCTGCATGTGTATCACCTTAACATCATCACGACTCCAGAATTCTAAGTCATGTCATTATAGGTCAGGTGGCAGCCAGTGTTTAACAATAGAACAGAATTGCCAAAGCTTGGCCCCGTGTTTGGTCCCGTGACTTTGGTGTGAAGCCTGTCCTCTGTGTTGTAGGATGTTTGGGAGTGTCCTGACTTTCCCCTATTAGATGATAGGAGAAACTCTCTCCCCCGTAGTGACAACCAAAACTGTCTAGAGACTGCCAGGTATTCCGTGGGGACACAGTTACCCTAGGGTGAGCTAGAGCAGGCAGAAGCAAAGCTGCCCGAGTGAACAGTGTCTGGGAAGGAGTGGCTTGCTCTCTTCCACCTCTTCCTTACCAGCAGTTTGGTCAGGTGGTTTTTATTTACATATTCATTCTTTTTACGATGTACTCCGTGGTACACTCTGTTTCCTGAGGCAGGGTCATGAGCTCAGGGTAGCCTTGAGAGAATATTCTTTTGAAAGTCGAAGAGTGTAAATGCCTTTGTAGAAAGCTGCCTGTCAGTTCCTGCAGGACATGCCTGTCATAAACTCCCATTATCAGGATTCCTGGCCCTGTAAATATGGCTACCTTTTTTTCTTTTCCTTTTTTAACGTTTTAAAACCGAGTCTCATTATGCAACCCTAAATGGCCCAGAACTCCATGTAAACCAGGCTGCCCTCAAACTCATAGAGATCTGCCTGCCTCTGATTCCCAAGTTCTGAAATTAAAGGCTTGTGTTACCACCTCCACCTCCTGACATACAGCTGCTTTTTATTTAGACTCTTTATTGTTTGAATATTAACAGAGTATATTTTCCTCTTGAGATTGAAACAGTATAAATGAATTCGCAAAACTCTGAGTTGAGGAGATTAGCCCCAGAAGGACTAAAACCTCTACTCCTAATTCTGAATTTCCTTCTCCCCCATCCACATGTGTCCGGTGTTTGTAGCACGGGGCACTGAGGACAAGGGGGAATAGCCAACACCTGTTCAGTGAGGACATGTCTCTCGATGGAGCTAGCCAGAAGCTGGGCTCTGTGTGTGTGTGTGTGTGTGTGTGTGTGAGAGAGAGAGAGAGAGAGAGAGAGAGAGAGAGTGTCTTACCATGTAACCCAAACTACCCTTAAATTTGCCATTCTTCTTCCTCATCTTTCCAAGTGTCAGCACTACAGGCAGGCACTACAACCCTGGGCACACATTCGTTTTTTACTTTTTTCAAAGGAATTTTTAATAACTAGTAGTACTTCAAGCCTAGAAGGACTTGCATAAACATGTTAGAGTCATCATAAAGTTGCCTTTTGGGTTTAATGTATTTATTTATTTTTCAAATACTTTTTGGACCTGCGAACCTGTGTGGGGCGGTTCTGGTGGGTACAGTGCTGAGCAGAGATGGGAACTGGCTGCTCTCACGCAGCTTATGCGCTATTGGGAGAGGAACGATTACTGAGATGCCTAAGTAAATCATGATCTGCCTCCTGGGGGAGGCTGGGCAGTGAGTGCTCAGGAGAAGAGAGAAGCAGGCAGTGAGTGGGTCTTGCAGAGTTTGGTTCATGTTGAAACAACGTCCCCTGTTTGCTGAGGAAGAAACCCTTGATTAAAGACTCAGCAAGGAAGAAAACAAAAGCAAAACCTCACTGTGCTATTTACATGTCTAAGGGAAGAACATTTTAGGCAGAAGGAACTGATGGGAGAGTTTGGAATGTTCTAGAATGATAAGGAAAAGTCAGAGGCGTTCCTGCAGAGAAGAGAGAGCATGGCAGGAACAAAGGCCAGAGGGAGTAGGGGTTCATCATGGTTCTTAAGCTCTACCCGCTGAGCTGTGACTTCCAGACTACGTACAACTGTCCAGGGTGTGACTGTGACTGTGAACGAATGATGACTTCTTCAGCCCTGCAGCCTGCGGCCCAAAGGTCCACCTGGCTGCCGAGTGCAGCTGTGACTGCTTTCCTGGGTCCTCCCGAGGAGATCCTGAGCTGTGGCATGTGATGAGTGACCATGTGATGGGTGACCACTGGGACACATGAGCAGTAAACAGAGCTGTAGTTCTGGAGTCAGATAGGGGCCTCACTGTGTAGCCCCACCTGACCCCCCGTCCTTGCTGGAAGTAGACAGGGCATCCGTCTTCATCCTAGCCAGTCCACGGAAGACCCTGAGCTCTATGTTAATGTGGCTCTTGAGATTCCTCTGTCATCTCTGTCCATTGCCAGTTGCTCCTTCTGTTTCTGCCGTCAGGTGACAGTAGGGGATGACTTAGCTGGACCTGGAGCAGAAAGGAGGAGGACAGCATTGGTGCCATAGCCAGTGACCCCTACTTGGTTAGAAACCACTGTTAGAATACAGTGTGCCTGGGGCCCCTGTCGCTATGCCCACCCCATGTGTGCGTGCTTCACTTCCCTCAATTTTCCAAACACTCCATACTGACATTTAGATCAACGATCTGTTCTCTTCAGTCTTTTAGGGCTGAATGAGTCTTGTGTTTCTGGGAGGCACTGTAATGCATAATTCAGAAACTTGCTGTCCCCTGCAGTCAGAGCCAGATTCCAATGTCGATCTTCTCAGGGTAAATACATTTACATCCCCGGGATGTGACTCATAGTTCACGGTGTTTGACTTAGCAGTGCAAATGTGTGCCTTTCCCCACACATTTACATGTGCCGGGGCATTACTCATATGGCGGCTGGCTTTTAAGTCACTAGCAGTGTGTGCTTGTTTAAGATGCAGGGGACACTGTCTCTCGCTGAAATGCATTTGGGAGTACGTGACGTTTTCATTGCATGAAAATTTTTATGGTTTTAATGATTTGAAAGGTCTTTCAGTGCGGGACAGGTTCTTTAGATCATGACTTCTGAGAGGACCCTTTTGGGGTCCCAGTTAAGATCCCCACCTGAGCTTCATTCAAAATTGTTCCTTTCCCCTTGCAGCAGCCTTTCCCTTAAAAGTACAGAATATCTGAGCGTTACCACGCATCCCATGCTCTCTGCTGCCTAGGCCTTACTGGGGTCTGATGGGAGCATCTTCTGGGTTATACTTCTCTTCTCTCTTCAAGGAGATCTACGATTGTGGGGACAGTCTATTCCCCCACCCTGAGCCTTAGAGAACGCACCAAAGGGGAGAGGTAGAACCAGCCTGCGATGGGCATGTAGTGTGAACAAGGAGATGCTCAGCAAAGCCACTGGGACTGGGGCTTGCTTGTCACCACACTGCTACCTGGCATGTACTGACCTCTTGAGAAAAGGGACCACCGTGCTTATTGTCATGACTGTGACTCTCATCCAGACCAGTGCTGCCTCAGTGTCCGTCTTCTCTCCCATTCCTGCCTTCTTGCCCGTGACCACTGTACTGCAAAGCCATTTCTACTCAGTTCCTGTTTTCATGTTGTAGAAAGAGAAAGTCCCATTCCTTGTCCCACCTGTGCACATCTCTCCTACTTTAAACCTAGAAAACCCAGGGTACAGCCAGATCCAAGATTTGCCTTGTGCTTCCTTCTGTCGAGGGACGCTATCTCGTGACTGGATCTGGATCTCAGATCGCTCGGACTGTTAAGTGTGCTTTTTCCAGGTGGCTACTCCCTCCTCACTGACCCTGCAAGGGGTGCCACCTTCTTCTCAGGATCTGTCAGTAATAAACTTGACCTTCTCATCGTCCCAGCCCGAGCGTTCCTCCCCCTGCCTGCCTCTCCTGACTGCATCAGATTTGTTTGATATTTTACTTAGTGACTCACAATGCACTCCATGTATCTCTTAGCTCTTTCTCTTACTTACTTTTTCTTGTCTGACCATTTTTTGGTTAACCAATTACCCTATTCACTACTTTTCTCCTTGCCCAAATCTCCTATTAATTTTTAAATTCTTTTAAAAAATTTTTTGACTGTTAGAAACGTCCAAATTATACATATTAAAAGTAATGTTCTGTTAGCTTGTAGTGTGTGATGTTCAAGTCTGGGTAATCTTATCTGTCTCCTCAAATAGATGTCACGCCTTTAGGACAAATACTTCTAAGATAAACACTGGAATAAACACTGAGAACTTGTCTCAACATTCTCATCCAGCCCCACACACCCCCAAAACACTCATGGGTGCACGTGCACACCTACAAACACTTACCACGCATGGGATCTCATGCCTCTAATACCAGGACATGAGAGAACATTCTGAACTACACAGTAACATCTGGACCAACCTGAGCTACAGAGTAAAACCTTGTCCAGAACACAGACATTTTCTTCTGGCTCTTTGAAATGCACGGTTTCTTACTGTAGCTGTCGTTACCCCATTGTGCAACAGGCCTGGAAGTCCTTGTTCCTACTAAGCGTATTTTGGGACCCATTGACCAACCTCTCCCCATCCCTCTTACCTTCTTGTAAATTCTTACTTTCACTTATATATTTTATTTATACTGCCTTCTTCAATTTCCTCCTTTTCTTTCTCTTTTATTCTTCTAGTACTGGGGACTGAACCTTCTAGAACCTTGTATATGCCAACCAGCTCTCAACCACTGAAGTATCTTCCCAGCCTTTATTTGGTGGTGATAGTTCCTCCTCCTCCTCCTTCTCCTCCCCCTCCTCCTCCCCCTCCTCCCCCTCCTCCTCCCCCTCCTCCTCCTCCTCCTCTTACTCCTCTTCTTCGTTTGTTTCAGTCTCTGCTAAAATTCTCCATTTGTTATCAGTTTATTTTATATGTAAGAAGTTCTTTTAAAGTCTAATAGTTTCAATATATGAGTTTCCTGGAGATGTTTTCTCTTGGTTTTATCTCCTAGTACATGTGGTCATTTTTCCTGAACTGCAGTATGACAATTAAGTATCCCTAGATGGGGGACCTCCCTTCAGAGAGTTGCTACTGACAGACAGAACAGGGTAGACTGTTTCAGGCTGGCTTATGATCATTGTAAGTCCATTATCCTTCTGGTATGCCTCACCCTTAGAGATAGCTTTGGGATTTCCTACAGTAATGACATCCTTTGCCAGCTTGCTGACAGTGGACTGTTCTTTTGCTTCCTTCCTGCTTGCTTTCTATGTCTCGCAGCCTTTTGAGTTAGCAGCTGTTATGAGGGGAGCCTGAAGCTGGTCTCAGGGGAGTGGCCTGCCAGTCCTGCTTGGCTGGAAAGTGGATGTCTCCACTAGATTTTTCTTTTGTTGGGGCAGCATTTCATGATGTAGCACTGGTTAGCCTAGAACTCCCTATGTAGACCAGGCTGGTCCGCCTATGACTGCCTCTCAATTAAGGTGTATGCTACCACACTCAACTGCGGGATTTTTAGAAAATATTTAGTCATCTTTATTGATTTCAGTGAGAGAGCGGATCTGAGTAGTACTTTGTCTTGCAGCTGACACAGGCAGTCTCTGGTTTGTTTTGCACAGTCCTGCTGAGAAAAACTTAATTTTCATATAGCCAGAGTCAACCCGTTTCTTTATGGTTTGGGGTTTGCCACTGAGGTTCAAGCCACCCTTTCTAAGTCAAGGTTAGAGAAGGAGTCATTTGGATTTCCTCCCAGTGCCCTATGGCTGTAGGTTTATTGATTAATTTTTGGGCTTTCGACACTAAGTAAAGATCCAACTTACTTTTTTTCCCCAGATGGCTAGGGACATCTGTCAAGAACTAGCAATTGGATAATTTGATTTCATGATGATCTGAAATTTTATCTTTATTGTTGAGTACCTGGTGTCTCATTAATGCCTTAATTTACCTTCTCTGCCTGCTGATGAGCTGGTGTGTGGCTCACACGTATTCATTAGGTCTTTGCTGGTGTTTGGTTGTCCTGTTCCTTCCTTTTCCCACTTGGATAACAACAACAGCAACAACAATAAAAATACCATAATCATACCATCGGTACCAGGCTGATATTTAATACGCTCCATATAGCAATTTAAATAAACCCATATACACTGTTAATTTTGATCACTATTCTTCAACAGTCAGTTTTGGTGATTTTTTTCTGTGTGATTTTGCTTGTGATGCCTTGATACAGAGGAATATCATGTTTTTATGTTTCCAGTACACTTATATATTTGATTCATTATTTCTATGTTCTTGAGGTGCTTCTTTGTCTCATGATTGATAACCTGTTTTTGGATGTATGTGTATATGTATGTATACATAGTGTGTATGTATATGTAAACTTATTTTTGCCCTTGATTTTTAATAATTTATTCTGTTTGTTTGTTTTGGATGCATGCATGACCTGTGTGTGGAGGTCAGAAGACAACCTGAGGGGACTCCATTCTCATTTTATACTGCGTGGGTTCTGGAGATGGAACTTAGGTGGCCAGCTTTGGCAGCAAGCACCCCTCCTTGATGAACCATCTTACTGGACCCCTTAAATCTTTCCCTTTGCTTTGTGTTCTGAGACAAGGTTTTACTCTGTAGCTCAGGCTGGTCCACATGTTACTATGTAGCTCAGGCTGGCCTCTAAACCCACAGTGCAGCTTCTCAAATGCTGAGAATAGAGGGATGAGCTCCCATGCGTGGTATGTGTTAGTGGGGTGGGGGTGGGGGTATTCGTGTGTGCTTGCATATGGGTGTTGTGGGGTGTGTGGGAGGGTGAGTGGGGTGTTGAGACAAGTTCTCAACATTTATCCCAGGATATTCTAGAAATCTCAATTCACTTCTTCCTCCTGAGTGCTGGGATTGCAGGTGTGTGCCAGCACGCCTGGCTTTATGCATGTGTTTTTATTACCTAGTTATTAACTGGCCCAGCACAGTTGCCTGTGTTTTCTAGCCATTGTCCAGGTCATTTCTTTAACACTTAACCTTTAAAGATAAATGGCTTTTTCTGGGCCATCTGCTCTACCCACACCCCCACTAATTTGCATTGTTATTCCTGTGTTTTATTTTTCTTCTCCCTCCCTTAGTTTGTTAAAGTAACAGATACGCATTTAGAAAACCACTTAGAAGCCCATGAGCTGGTGGTGAAGAGTGGCAGTTGCTCACTGCTGCTTAGAGAGATGGATTGCTTTCCTGCTCTCGCTTTCGCTTTCCTTCTATCCGGCAGGAAACCTGCTCACTCATGATGAGTCTTGATTTATCAGTTCGGGGTGACGTTCATGACTTGCTGCTGTGGCAGATGGAGTTTTTGGTTTCTAACCCTCTTCCCCCACCCTCACCCCGCACTGAGTCAGACTCAGCCACCCATATGCATTATTTCATATGTATTGTTCTCATGCCTTGTATGGTGTATGCATGTGTGTGTGTGCGTGTGTGTGTGCGTGTGTGTGTGCGTGTGTGCGTGTGTGCATGTGTGCGTGTGTGCGTGTGTGTGTGTGTGTGTGTGTGTGTGTGTGTTTTTGGGACAGGTTTTCACTATATAGCCCAGGCTTGAGATTCTCTAGTCTCCGTTTCCAGAGTATTGGGATCATAGGTGTACACCACTATGCCCACCCTTGTCTCTTTTATTTTGACCTCAACTCCTTACTCTTCAGTTCTGGCTGATGTCTTTCAGCTTCCCTGGTGGGTAAGGAATCCTTAATCCCCCCACTTCTTCCCAGGTCCATCTCTCATTCCTGTCTTCAGCACTTTCCTGCTGTCAAGACTAGTGATGTTCCCTTAACGTCATAACTGTGCTATTATCTGCACTTTCTAGTTTGATTTTACACACTGAAGGTAAGTAAAACCTGTATTGTCGCAACACAGCGTTGCTTTGGAGAAGAATCACCCAGTGAGTCAGGATCGCCTTTGCTTTTCTGTACGGTGACACATTTTAATTTACAGCAGCACCTACTTTACTCAGTCTTTATCCTTGTTTTGGGGGCAAAGCCTTTGCTGTTAACTCAAGTTAATAGCTCCAAGTTCCTGGGTCCCTGCTCAGAGCTACGTCTCCTGAGGGATGAGCTCTTCCTGATCTTGCTGTAGTGTCTCTTAAGGATTTGCTTACACTTATTTATTACCATGTATATACGTGTGTGTGTGTGTGTCATGGTGCACGTGTGAAGGTCAGAGGACAACTCAGGTCATCAGACTTGATGGCAAGCGCCTTAGCCGACTGCACCCCGTAATCTCTCTGATGGTGTGGGTTGCTCTGATGGCTTCTTTTTCATTTTCCTTTAGTCGTTTTAAAGGGCAGCATGCACATGACATTTGCAAAGTATTTGCTCTGTGCATTTCCTCAGTCAGCTGTGTTGTCCCTCTTGTTTAAAGTCCACGCATCCTTCCAGTAGCTGGAAGAAAAAGGTATGCAAATGACTAAGTGTTTTGAGTATAGGCGTGCATGGTGCAGCCAGATTTTATTATTATTTTTTTTTTTTGCAAATGTGCCAAGCAAATACCTACTTTCACAAAAGGTGACAGGAGCTGACAGGACCCCACCCCCACGACGGACAGGGACTGGGAGACATCTTCCTTTTCTGTATATTCGTTGAGTACATTGCTGATTTTTAATATTGCTTTTTCATCTCTTTTGGTTTAATTTATGTATAACCGATATATTTCTGTATATTTGAGCCGATCAATTTAGATGTGCTTGTGTTTGATTTTTATTTGACCCATGAGGGGAAAAAAAAGTCTTTGAATGAAGAAATAGGGTAGAATGTTTGGGGTGCCTGCTAGAAACTGAGTAAAAATTCTAGGGGTCTGAAGCACTTTGTCTCACGCTGTGAGCTGTAGGCAGAGCATCACATTCTGCACATTGATACAAAGGGAGAGAAGGCAACTGTTAGAGGCAGCCCCTGTGATGCCGTGGAGTGAAATGAACCAACCTGCAGGTACGGAGGGGAGAGTCTAAGTTAGGAGGGGAGAGTCTAAGTTACTGCCTGCTAGTTTGACAGGGCACTCAGACGACAGCTCAATCACTTCTGGAACTAGGTGTGTCCATTCAGTTAGCATTCCTAAAATCTTACGTTTGCAGACACACTTCCTATGTTGCTCTGAGGAATGTGTCTAACCTACTGTTTAGCCCAGACATAGAATTCTCACGCCTCCTAACATCTCCTCCAGTCTCTCCTCTACCGTGGCTCACACCTCTCCCTGACAGAATACCTCCCATTCTGCTACCAGTACTATGAAGCCACCTTCTCACCCCCATGCGGTCGGATCCTGCCCTCTCTGCAGCCTTCTTACCAGAGCCCTCTGCTGATCTCACCCAGTCCTAGCAGCTCTGGGTTCCTGGAATCCATCAGTGAGTGAGCTCCTTTCCTGTCAGTCACTTCGTTTCCTGCCAGGAAGTCATTCTTCTCAGCTTCCTGTCTTACCCTACCCAAGAGAGAGGAACCGTCTCTAGGGGTTCCAGGAGCCCTCACACCCCTTGTGGCTCCCCGATGCCTTCCAGAGCTCAGAGATGAATGGCTGCATCGAAGGGACTAACGCACAAAAGGGATTGAGAGTGCTTTTAAAAGCTGCATCTCTAGACATGACCTCTGTCACTTCGAAATGAGGAACAGTGTTTGCAGACCACAGGGAGAACCACAGGTGAGAAGGGAAGCTTCCGTAGTTCCGGGACCCCTGGAGAGTTTGTGATAGCTTTGCGTGTCATCATCACTCCCCGCTGTCACCCCAGTGCACCCCAGGATGAGCAACTACACCTAGGCCTAGGACTCAGGTCTCAGGACACTGAAGCAATGGAGATGAGCAGCCCTTAAATGGGAGGGGTTGTAGAGAAGGTGTAAGCTGCAGTGGGGTGGGGTGGGGGTGGGGTGTCTGGGAGACGGCAGAGGGAGCTGAGCAGTGGTCTGGGATGGGGCCTTGAAGTGGGAAGTGGGGCAAGGGTGACACCCCAGGCATGATGGGGATCAGAGGAGGAACTAAGAAGGCAGGGCTGGCCTGGTGCTGGGTTGGGGGAGGGGTGCTGGTTCCTACCTTTCTCCTTAGAGATGACCACAGACTGGGCCCTAAGGCCAGGGTTCTGAAGTCTGGGAGTCAGGGATCCAGGAGAGAGCAGAGCCATGCTCTCTAGGCACAGCTCTTGTGCCTCTTTTTGTCCCTAGCATAGCTGGGCACTCCTGGGTGTATGGTGACATTGCTCCAAACACCACTTCCATTTTCATGAAGCCTTCTCTCTGTCTCAGACCTCCTGGACAACCCTTATGATCTTTAGATTTTTATCCACAAGGGTACTACTTCCAAATAAGATCACGTTCATGGATACCAAGATATCCCTTCCGCCCTTATGAATCTATATTTTGAGGCATCATCTCACCACAAAGCCCATGTTAGCCTCAAGCTTGGGATCCTCCTGCATCTGCCTTCCCCGAGGCTGAGATTGCTATTGTGCCTCAGTGCCCTGCCATCAATGTCTTTTTGAGAGATGCAGTACAGTCTGTTCCAGACAGTAGTAGCTGAAGGAGAAGGGAGCACAGCTCCGAATCCCGTGGGGCAGGACGTGCTGCACATCCCTCTGGGATCTGCATGCTTTCTCAAGGTTCAGCCATGAGACTGTGAAACTCTACCCTGACATTTCCCTGTCTTTTCTGGTCACCACCTGGATGTCACCAGTTTTTTCTTCCTTAATGAACGATGCCAGGCTGAATCGGGGAGGTGAGGAGCACCCTTCTCAGAGGGTGAAGGACCTTCTTAGAGAAGCTCATTCAGCATGGGTGGAGCTGCTGTGGCTGGCTCAGAAGTTGGTGACTCCATCATGGCTGTGCCCGGGGCATCATCTATTGTTCCTGGAGTAAGCTGGACTGCTTGTTTCAGGCAAGGAAGAAAACACACCAAAGCAATAGACTAATTTCATTATGTGTGCACTTGTAATTCAAGCATCCTTTGCAATCAATTACACTTGCTGTTATGAACCTATACCTCAAATTGGTGCCAATATGAACCTATACTTCAAATTGATATGTGTCTGTGTGTACATGGGTGTTCTTCTAAATGGTTTGGATTTCTGGACTTTGTTGTGTTTACAAAGAGTCCTAGATATTTTTTCCTTAAAGTTTTCTTCTTCAGGGGCCCAGTCAGAGGTGGATCCCTCTGCCCTTCCTCCCCAGCCTGCTCATTCTCTCCTGCCTCTCTGCCTTGAGTTGCCTTTTCTCTGCCCTGAGATGCTGCCCCTTCTCGCTCTGTGGCCACAGTGCTGTTAGCTCCCACTTGTAGCCCCACCTGTCCAGCTTCGGATGTACTTGGCCTTCCCCACCCATGGCTATATGAACAGTGCTTTACGGAGGTGCCACTTACACACAACACGGTGAGCGTATTCTAACAGCGGGCTGTTTTCCAGCAGGTTTAGCCACGCATTACTAATGTAGGCATGCCCTCTGAGAACGAGCTGCTGGGTGATGTCGTAGATACCATAGATACTGTGCTCCTAAAAACCTAGGTGTGGGCCAGTCCCTCAATGGCCTCGTGGTGCAGTCAAAACACAATGTAAACCGGAGACACGAGGTTGTCATGACCAAAGCAGAACATCCTGTTTTTATTTAAAAAACTCTTTTTCCTAGTAAAATGATACACTAAAAAATAATGGCAAGAGCTTTAGAGATAGTCCAGTCTCTGAGTTTAATCTCCAGAACTCTCAGTAGAAAAAGCCAGGTATGGTAGAGGGCTGGTGTAATCCTGATACTGGGGGATGGAGACAGGTAGTTCCCTGGGGCTCATAGGCCAGCCAGCCAGCCTACTTGACAAATTACAGGCCAGTGAGAGACCCTGTCTCAAAAACGAGAATGGTTGGTGCCTGAGGGATGACCCCGAGGTTGTCATCTGTCCTCTATAAGCATGCGCAGTCTGTGCACACCTGTACATGTACAATTTCACATATTCACAATTTCACAGGAGCATGCACACATATGCACATACAAAACAAAACAACTAAAGGTATAATGCAGGAAATACATCATCTAGCAACATGCTCACATATTATTCATATCAGGTACTGTGTGCTGAACATCGCTTATGTGCTATGCTTTCATGTGACTGTCAGCATAGTAAATTTCATGTCGGAGTCAACATAGGTAGGACATTACGATGGCTGTGAGGTCTCTGGGTAGCAGGAAGGTCCCTTGTCATCTTACGTGTGTAGTGCATGGTCAGCCAGATGCCATGCATGGCATGTAGTTGTATCTGCACCCGTGTGGTCATCTACTCCAAGGTTTGGGGGGCTTCTGCCTCCAATATGCTTCCCTTTGACCCCTTTCTAGTCAGTCCTTGGCCATCAGAGGTGGTCACTATGCAGACTGCTTTCAAACCATGGATGAATGGAGCCAAGGCGGGGGCCTCAGTGGAATCACACAGCCTTGTCTGTGTCTGGCTGCCTTCACTCATCATAAAGAGTTTTGAGATTTATCTGTGCTCTGTGTACCCCTAAGTTGCCTTTTCTTTGCATCAAAATTTTTATTTTTGAAATTATGTATATACATGTGTTGTATGCATGTACATGTGTTCAGTGTGTTTGTGTTCGTGGCGGGGGTGGTGTCTCTGTGCTTGTGTGAGTGAATGAAATCATAAGGGAATTAGATCCAGTGGAACCGGACCTAGAGGTGGTTGTGCTCTACCTGACAGGGTGCTGGGAACTGAACTTCAGTCCTTGCAATAGCAGTAGGTGCTCTAATCTGCTGATCCATGTCTCCAGCCCCCTTTCTTTGCATTCACAGCTGCAGTGAGAAACAGTCACACATCTGCTCACCTCCCTCCCTCCCTCCACCCCTTCCTTCCTTCCTTTTTTGTTTTTTCGAGACAGGGTTTCTCTGTTGTAACTCTAGCTGTCCTGGAACTCACTCTTTAGACCAGGCTGGCCTTGAACTCACAGAGATCTGAACTCACATAGATCCGCCTGCCTCCTGTGTGCTGGGGTTAAGGCATGCACCACCACCACCCAGCTAGTTCACTGTTTTTAAAAGTTGTGGTGAATCTTTGTAACAAAACTGGGTCCTTTAACCACTGTTGCAAGAGTGCAATTTAGCAGCATTAGTTACATTCACAATGCTATGCGACCATCACCTTGTTTCCAAAGATTTAGCATGAGAAACAACCGTGATGGTATCACCAGCTCCCTCTTCACTCGGCGTCTGTGATCTCTAGCCTACTCCCACTCTTCACGATTTGCTTATTTTGTGTTTTACAAGGTCAGATGGGGTGAATGAGCAATGCCCCTCCCTCCCCAAGGCTTGGCATTTGAACTCTTGTCACCAATTGGTGGCGCTGTTTGGTGAGATCGTGGAACCTTTAGGAGATGTAGCCTTGCTGGAAGAAGTACATTACCGGCTGTAGGCTTTGAGGGTTTATAGGCTCATCCCATTTGGAAGTTAGCTCTCTCAGCTTCCTGTGTGACAAAATGTGATCAGCCATCTTACCCCTGCCACCTGCAGTATACTTTCTTTGCCATTATGGACTTCCGCCTTGGAACCATAAACCAATAGAAACCCTCACTTCTCCAAGTTCCCTTTGGTCATGGAACTCTATTCCAGCAATGAAAAATTGCACACAGAGGGAGAGGTGTGCCATTTCGTGCCTTGTTTACGCCACTTGCATAGTATTTTCAAGGTTTATTTATGTGGTAGCAAGTATTAGTTTTATTTCTTAATAGAACAGCATGGTAGTAATGTATGGGTACACCACGTGTTGCTTATCCATTCATCTGCTGAAGCGTTGGGGTTTCTAGTTACTGTGAGTAATGCAGCTACGAACACAAGTGCACAGGCTTCTCTTTGAGCTTTCCGCTTCAAACTCCCTTGGGTGTGTACCTAGGAGTGGAACTGATGAGTAGTTACATGACAATTCTGCGTTTTAATGACTCGCTAAACTGTTTTCTAGAGGTTATACCACTTTCAATTCTGATCAGCAGTGCACAAGTGTTCCAGTGTCTCCACAGCACAGCTAATACTTCAGAGTGTTTGCGTGTGTTAAATTATAGCCAGGCTAATGGATGTGCAGACTGTGGCATTGTGACCTAGATCGACATCTCTCTAATACCTACTCACGATGAACAGCTTTCTGTGTTTTTTGTTGCCATTTATGTATGCTCTTACTCAGGCATCTTTTTATGCCGTTGTTACTTCATTGGTATAATTTGTACATGGTGGAATGTATCCTCTCTCTTCCCTGTTTTGAGACAGAATCTTACGATGTAGCTCAGGCTGGTCCCAAACTTGGAGCGATCCTTTTGCCCTCCAAGTCCTGGGATTGTGGGTATGTGCCACCACAGCCAGCAATGCACACTTCTTGTCTTAAAGTTTACCTTTACTATTGTGTGTGCAGGTGCATGTGTTTGAGTGTGTGTGCGTGCGGGTGCCCATGTGCAACAGCGTGCATGCGGAGAGGCCAGAGGACCGCTTTCGGGAGTTGATTCTTTTCTGCCATGGAATCTGGAAGGAGCCGAACTCAGGTCATCAGGCTTGCCTGGCAAGTACTTTATTCAGTGAGCCATCTTGCCAGTCCAATTGCTACGACTCTTCTTTTCTTTTCTTTTTTCTTTTTTTTTTTTTTTTTGGTTTTTTCAGACAGGGTTTCTTTGTTGTAACTCTGGCTGTCCTGAAACTCACTCTGTAGGCCAGGCTTGACTCGAACTCACAGAGATCCACCTGCCTCTGCCTCCTGAGTGATGGGATTAAAGGTGTGTGCCACCACCATCCGGCATACCTCCCTCTTAAGCACAGGTCTCCGTGACATTTGGGAAATGAACACACACACACACATCATTCAGATTAAGATATGATGAGTCTGTTACCTGAGAAGTCCTCTCATATCACTTTCCAGTACTCCTCACTGTTTTTATCACTAAATAATTAGCCTTGCCTGTTCTATGAAGGCTAAGCCTGTTCTGTTCATTAGATGGAGCTGAGGAGCAAGCACTCTTTAGGGTTTGACTGTTTTGCTCAATGGAAAGTTTGAGATCTGCCAGTGTTGTTGCATGTAGCAGGATTTTGTTCTTTTCTTGTTAAGCATTCTTTTCTAAATTTGCTGTTTTAGGGTTTGCTCATTCAGTCCTCCCCTTCTTTCTCTCTTCCTCTTCCTCCTCTTTCCCTTCTCCTCCCACCAAGTAGCCCAAGAGGTAGGATAGCAGGTGCGAGCTGCCATATCCAATTTTGTTAGGTCTCTTGAATGTTTATGCTGTTTGCCATCTGGGGCTATGTGTTATGAATCAGGCTCCCAATGTTCTTATATCTGTCTTAATGCTGGTAGAGACGTTATTTCTCCAGAGCATGTCTGTGAGTGACATTGCTGTATCATGAGGTAGGCACGTGCTAAGCTTGAACAGAATCCGGCTTTCCAGTGGTTCCTCTGCATCACACCCCCATCTGCCGGGAACATGAGCGCTGCACACCCTCGCCAACATTTGGTATTGTCAGTCTTTTTAATTTTAGTCGTTCTGGTGGGTGTGCGGTGCTGTCTCTTTGTGGGTTTAATTTGCATTTCCCTGGTGACTAATGATATTGAGCACCTTCACATTTGGAAAAAGGTTATAATTTAAATTCTTTTACATAAAGAATCACATTAGCAGACATTAATGAACACCTGCAAGCACAGACATTCCAAAGCCCAGAATGTCCCATCGAAGCCATACTTCCTGACAGCTATGAGTCAGACAGACAGATGTCAGTTTCAGTTACATCTGAAATCAAAAAAGGAGTCGGCAGCTTGGTTTTTTTTTTTTTTTTTTTTTTAAGCAGGGAGGGATATGTACTTAAAGACTAATTTGAAAAGAAAAAAGTGAAGGCTGTGTCTTCTCTCCTCTCCTCTCTGGAGAACCAGGCTTTTAGGAGAAGAATCTGATTGTGCTCCATGCTGTGAAGACCCTGCCTTGGTTCTCCCCCAGCCTCAGCCCTCATTGTGTGCCATTGACCCCAGGAGGCTTCTTTGCATCTGCAACATGGTCCTGTCTCCCCTGGCCCCATGAGGAGGCCCTTTCCCTCTGGTGACCTGGCTGAGGAAGTTCAGCGCACACTGTGCAAGCCCCTCCCCAGCTTGAGCCAGTTTCCACCTTCTCTGCCCCACCCACTGTCCCCTGGGTGAGCTCATGTTGCAGTGTTTGCTTCCTGGGCTCCTTCCCTAGACCCACTTTCCCTAGAGGAAAGAAAGATCTTCTGCATTTGTCTTCTTGGTCCCTCTTCCCATTTGCACACCCAGCCGGGTCTTTCCAGGCTGCCAGTGCCTGCTTGTTGGGTGGTAGATGGAGGCAGGTAGTTCTAGAGGCAGTGTGATGCTCTTCCCTGGAGTGTACGCTCTGTGGATATTTGTTTAGTTACCCATTCTTAGCAAATATAACTATGTCTATATAGTCTTAAATCTCAAAGACAAAACAAACCCTTATTTCCTGTCTTTCTTCATGACTGTGGAAGCCATGTGTTATGAATCAGGCTCCCAATGTGCCTGTCATTTGTCCTCAAGGAGGCAGGCAGCTGGCATACCCTTTGAGGGTGACTATGAGTACCTAGGCTGGAAATAGGTAAAATTTTCTTAGGATATACTAGGAGAAAGACTGGATAAGGCAAGAGAGTGGATGCACCTTTTCATTAAAAGAGAAAAAAGCAGTTACAATTAAAGGAGAACAGAAAAGTGAGGCGAACTCTGTGCCTGGCCTTTCTGAAGGAAGGAGAGATATGGGAACCTGGGTACCAGGGTCAGTACGAGCGTCTTCCCTACCTGGCTGCGAGTCTCACTCACCCTTGTCCTGCATCCTGTCCCACAGGCCACTTGGGGCTTATTAAAAAGGTAGGCTTTGACGCAGGAGACCAGGGCTGGGGCCTGAGGTTTGCATTTCTCCTCAGCTCCTGGCAACACTGATGCTGCTGGTCCAGAGACCTCCCTTGAGTGGCTGGGGCAGAGGCAGAACCCAAGCGGGTTAGCTGTTTGAGGGAATCATCAGCTAGCTTGTTCATTTGCCACCTTTTCATTGGTTGCAGTGAATATGCTGTACTTCATATAGTATAAACTAGCGTTTGTGCATTCAGCCCAGTATTTGTGAAAACATTGTCTTAAAAAGCTGTGGGGAGTGGGGAGACTGGGGAGATAGCTCAGACTATAAAGTGCTTGCCAGGCAAGCCTGCGGACCTGAGTTCGGATCTCCAGCATTCACCTCAAACAGACAGAAGTTCTGGAGTGTGGGACAGGTAACAAATGGGTCCCAGGGTGTTACTAACGGGATAATGTAGCTAATCAGTGAGCTCCTGGTTCAGCAAAAAGACCATGTGCCAAGAATAAGTTGGAGAGGGACTGAATTAGACACTTGACACCAGTCTCTAGTCTCCATATGTGCATACGTAAGTATTCATGCACATGTATGTGCACACACACACACATGTTGTAGGATTTTATTGCACTAATAGAACATGCTACTGTCTGAAGGCCTGCAGTAGACCAGCTAGGAGCAGCTATGGAAGTGGGAAATGCTTGCAGATAACCTAAATGTGTTCAAGGGGTTTAATACTTTGAGTCTGACACTAGTAGGCAATGTAGGTTCCTATCTTGAGTTTTATGGAAATTTTTTCAAGAAATCCATAAAGCTGATCACAAGTTGTAGTCCTTATGAGGTTCAGTTTATCGTTTTCTTATTCATCAATGGCTGATGTGGTAAGGTTATTGATGTCCTCCTTATGCTTTCTGCCCAACAGAAAGGCCTTCCTTTCCTTATAATGTTTTTTTACAACCTATGAACTTGCCTGTGTGGTTAAAGGCACAAGATGGGAAGCTTTGCTGAAACTTTTATTTTCTTAAAAAATTAAGTTTTCGATTATTAAATAAAACCAACTATTCATTACATAAGAATGAGCCTTTCTACTATAGAATAAAAATGCCACTTATGTATTGGTTGCCTTTATGTTGTGATAAAACATCATGTCCTGTAGAGCAACATATGGGACAGTTTATTTTGGCTTATGGTCTCAGATGGATGAGAGTCCATCATGAGGATGAGGCTCGACAGTGAGCAGCAGACAAGGCAACAGGTGCCTGATCAGAGATCTGAAAGACAACTGTAGTTGAACACTACTACAGGGGCATCTCAGGAAGGAAGGCACGGAGGTATATTCATAAGTCCAAACTCTGCCAGACCTCTGCAGAGGGAACCACCATCATGGCCATACTCACAGTGGAATCCCCAACATCTGAGCTCAGGTGTTTTTATTGATTCAGAACTCCTCAGGTGCAGATCATAAGCAATCAAATGTCCCCTACAGAAATCCAACACCTACAGACAATGCAAAATACCAAGGCCTATACTGCCCTTTTCCCAACAGTGCAAAAACCAATTATTTTATACACAACTAAAAGTAAACTTTTACAACAGACGGCATCTTCAGTCTCAGAAGGACAGCAGGGAGAGGGACCTGAAGGAAGATGAGGACAGAAACTCTGAGAACTGGCCCCAGTGATGTACTTCCTCCAACAAGGTTGCACCCCCTAGAGGTTCCATGACCCCCTTAAACTGCACCACCAACTGGCGAGCAAGTTTCAAATATCTGAGACTGTGGGGGACATTCTCATTTAACCCTCCACAGCTAGTAAGTAGCCTCATCACTTAGACCAGTCATGCTGAAATCCTGGGGATTTTCTGTCTTTTTTTGCTTTTAATGCATTATTAATAATTTTTCAGAGTTGTTTTATAAAACCTTATTTTTACTTTAGTTTACTATTTAATACTTTCCCCGTGATTAAAATTCTTCATATATCTCATTGTAAATGTTTAATGAGATTATACAACAGAAAAATTGTTCTTTGACTCTTTGTCCTAATTTCAAAGGAAGAACACTTTTTTTGGGGGTGAAAAACAGCATTACTCTCCTGTCTTGTAAGCATACAACAAATCCTGATTGAAGCCTAGAGGGAAAGTTTCCAAGCTGATAAAAGTGGCATTAATTCTATGTCTCTAACCACAATTAAAATAACATTTGGTAATTTTTTGTGATTATTGAGAGGACAAGAATCATTATGTATTTCAGTCTATGTTAGTTATTCTTCTCATCGTTGCTACCAAGTACCTTACAAGAAGCAACTTCACAGAGAAAGACTTTTGGCTCCTGGTTCGGGGGAAGCAATCCATCTAGTCTGGAAAGGACTGTGAGGGGGGACCAGAGCATACCTAGTAGAGGGAGCTACTTGCTCACATCTGGGGCAGATTAGGAATCAGGGGGAAAGGATTGCTGGTATTCACCTAGCTTTTTCCTTTTTTATTCAGCCTGGAAACGCTGTTCATAGGATGGTGTCACTTACATTTAGGGCAGACTTCCACCTCTCCATTAAACCTCTCTGGAAACACCCTTACATACAAAACCCCAAAGTATATGCCATTAACACCCTAGGCATTTTTAAAGTCAAGTTGACAATCAAAATTAATCATCACAAGTTTACCATTTGTCAACTTCACACCCAAATGCAACACTTGACATCTTAACACTCCCCGGGGCTCTAAGGTCTCACGTTGGTGCCAATGCAATATGCGTTTAGTCCGTCACTGGAATCCCTAAAGTCCTAGCTGTGCTAACACGTTCAAAACTCCCAAGTTCAAAGTCATCTCTGAGACTCAAAGTAATCGCTTAGCTGTCAGCTCTTGTGAAAATCAAAAACAAGTCAGATACTGTTGTAGTTTTAGTGTGAAGGGTCCCCATAGGCTCTTTATTTGATGTTATTTGTTTTTTGAGATGGAGTCTTACTATGTAGCCCTGGCTGGCCTAGAACTCACTGTGTAGATCACGCTGGCCCGGAACACACAGAGATCTGTCCGCCTCTGTCTCCTGAGTGCTGGGGTTAAAGGTGTGCACTCTCATGCCTGGTTTGTAGGCTCTTTGTTTTAACTCATGGTCCCCAGCTATGGAACCTTTGAGGTATAGCCTCTCTGGAGGAACTAGGTTGCTGGGGACAAACGTAGAGGTTTAGAGCTTGCTCTACTTCCTGTTTCCTTAATTCTTCCTGACTGTGGGTACAATGTGATCAGCTGTCTCCTGCTGCCATCGTGGCTCCCCACCACAGTTGATTATCCCTTCTTCAATTATATGAGAAAATAAACCTTTCTTCTTAAGTTGATTACTATCAGGTAATCACAGAGAAAAAGACAAGTAATACTTGTCCTTCCAGTTTACAAAGGAACAGAGTAAAGCATTCCCATTCCAAAAGGGGGGATGGTGGCAGACAGCGTTGACCAAACCAAGATCACCAAATGTGCAGTTCTATCCCCGTCACTCAGGGCTCAAGGTGGCACCATCTGGGCTCCAAGGGGCTTGGGTAGCCCCATCTCTTTGCCTGTGTTGCCTGTGGCATATGTGACCTCTCTCTCTGAGCCACTCCACTCTGTGTCTGCAGCTTGCTTCACGGACGTCCTGTGTTTCTGTCATCTTCAGTATCCTGCAGTCTCACTGCAACTTAGAGACACTCCTGGGAATACCGCACTGTTACCTGGGCCAGAGAGAAACACTGGACAGTGTTTTACTTCCACCTACTTGTTCTTTTGCTAGATTCTGTGAATTCCTTTTGTTTACAGAGCAACAGTGTTAAGTCAGTGGCTCTGAACAGCAGTTTCCTTTGTCCTTCCTTGGGAGATGTAGAGAGTGCCTGTTCCTGGCAGCCTGAGCGTCATCCTGGGCTGTCCTCTCATGGCCCGTGGCCTGGTGTTCTGCGTGGTTTAAAAAGAAAACAACAAAAACAAAACCTTGCTCATTATTTCAGCCTGTTTCATTCTGCTGTAACAAAATAGTGTGCAGAGAGCAACATATAAACAATAGAAGTGTGATTGGATCGTGGTCCAGTCACATGTCAAGCAGAGGCTTTCTTGCTGTGTCACTCTGTGGCAGAGTGAAGTTCTAAAGAGCCTGTGTGCCTGAGCAAGCAAGAATTGAACTTGTTGTCCGAAGCTCTTTCTTTATATAACCAGCATTAATCCACACACGAGGGTGACTCGCTTCGCACCGTCACCTCAGACGCTAGGTTTCCAAAGGGTCAAACCTGAGCATGCATGGAGTAGAAATTTTGAAGTAGTGGGAGAGCTGGGGGAAGTGAGAGGGAGAGGGGGAGTAGGGGAGTCCTTAAGTCAGGCCTGTCCAGGGACGGGGAGGGCTGGTGGATGATGGGACCTCCCTCCGGAGTGCACTGCGGGATTTGTGTGACACTGCGTATGCCTGAGTGTGGTGTTACTGACCAGTGGAGATTGAATTTGTTCACAAATTGTGGTAACGGATTTTTTGGCTTACCATGTGGAAAAAGGAAAAATTAGATCTCTACAAAATATCATCTACAAAAACTAAGAAAATAGTGGATTAAAGACCTGAAGATGAAAAATAAACCCTGAAACTTTCCAAATGAAATATGAGTATCTTCGGGGTGCTTTAATAGAAAAGTGGCAATTACTTTTATGTTTTGTTAGGTTCTCATGTAACTGAGGCTGGCCTTGAACCCCCAATCCTCTGCTTTCACCTTCTGAGTATTGGGGTTACAGAAGTATGGCACCATGCCCCACCAGAAGGAATTTTTGTCTTAAAAAATTATCATCATCATCATCACCGTGTGTGTGTGTGTGTGTGTGTGTGCGTGTGTGTGCGTGTGTGTGTGCGCGTGTGCTGGGGGTGCATGAGTGACCTAGCATGCATGTGTGGGAGGTACAGCTTTGTGGTGTCTTTTCTCTCCTTCCACCTGTATGTGGATTCTGGGATCAAACTCAAGTTGTCATGCTTTTGTGGCAAGTGCTGTTACCCACTGAGACACTTCTTCAGTTCAGGCAGGATTTCTTTTCTTTTCTTTAATTTTCCCTTCATTTCCTTTCGTTTCCTTTCCTTTCGTTTCCTTCGCCTTCCCCTCCTTCCCTGTCTGTCTTTGTCTGCCTTCCTTCCTTCTTTACTTCCTCCCTTCCTTCCTTCCCTTCCTTCCTTCCTTCCTTCCTTCCTTCCTTCCTTCCTTCCTTCCTTCCTTCTGTAGACCAGGCTGGCCTCGAACTCACTGAGATCTACCTGCCTCTGCCTTCCAAGTACTGGGATTAAGGCATGCACCACCACTGCCCTGCCCAAGAAGGATTTCTTAAATCACAAAAAGCATTATCATAATGGAAAACACTAATAATTTTATTACATCAAAATGAAAAATTTGATGGTATAAAGTAAATAGGAAGGAAGGAAGATAGGTCTCTCCTCCTTGTATTGATTGCTGTTGAAATGGAAACATTTTGAGTGAAATAAAATACACTGTTAGGATAATGGCTTTATTAATAGGGCCATTAGAACATTTTAAATGACATTCATTGACGGCACCCATCCCATTTCTCTTGGACAGTACCAACTCTGCATCATACATAAAGAACGTAGTCTGATCACCGAGGACAAAGGATATAAGTAAACTATTAGGCTGGAAATGCAGGTGGCTGATTGACAAGGAAGATGTCCAGTCTTACTCTATATTGGGGCAGCACAAACTAAAATCACAACTATACTGGGGCACTGATACTCCTCAGCTAAGACAGGACTTAAACTAGTTAAACATGAAATTTAAAAATTCTATTTTTTATCCTTTGAGAATTTCAGATGTGTTTACAATGTATTATCATATCTACCCCTGCAATTCCTCCCGCCTTGCCTCCTCCACACCATTCCCTACTCCGTGTCCTCGTCTTTTGCATAACCCACTGTGCTGCCTCCTGTGCATGGACACAGGACCATCCACCGGGGTATCCAGCCCACTAAGGCCCTCATCTCTGAAGAGAGGTGACTCTTCCTCCCCTGCAGCCTTCAATTGTCAGTAACTCCTCAGCTAGACCTGAGCCTCATGAACCACTCCCCATCCATTCCAGAACATGGTCTAGAGTTTTAAAGGTGGATATGCTGTTCCTTTGGACCAGTCCCCAAGAAAGTACGTGATAAAGGTCTTGAATTTGCATAGTCACCAAGGTCCTGGGATGGAAGAAGAACGTCACTGCTTCCTATCTGCTGCTGTGTCATCCTGTACCCCTGTGTTTAGTCATCTCTCTTTCTCTGGCAGTCTTCATTTCTGACCAGACATCTTGCTGACACGGTCAGGCTGCTGTCATCTGAAGCCTGTTCCCTCTTCTGGGAACTCTCCGTCAGGTGGTGGGTAGAACAGTCAGTCAGTGACATCGCAGTGACAGTGGTTCCTGAGAGAAGGGCTGGTGAAGACACAGAGATCCTGAGAGTTGTATAACTGTCTGTGGAACTTGAATATTTACAGGAGGGTCCTGTTGGGGTGGCAACTGCAGCCACTGCCTAGAACTTCTCTTAAGAGCAGTTGGGCTCTGTGCACAAAACTTTAAATCTCTGTCTGTCCTTTAATTCAGACATGCTTCATGACTGTCTCCTGAGAGCATCAGGACCAAAGTGCAGGAAGCCTTAGACCTGCAGGCTTCACCAGAAGGGGTTTCAGTAACTGTGAGTTTAATCCTCTAGAGCAGCGGTTCACAACCTATGAGTCTCCTCGACCCCATTGGGGATCTTCACAGGGGTTGCTCACGATCATCTTCATATCAGATGATTACATTACGATTCGTAACAGTAGCAAAATTACAGTTATGAAGTAGCAACAAAAATAATTTTATAGTTAGGGGTCACACAAGGTGAGGAACTGTATTAAAGGATCGCAGCATTAGGAATGTTGAGAACCACTGCTCTAGATTTATGAGTTGTTTTCAAAGTTGCTTTTGGTGTTGTAAAAAGATCAGAGTTGTACAGCAAAGAATCTTCTTTTACTTTAAAGAAAAACGTGTGTGTGTGTATGTGTGTGTGTGTGTGAAAGAGAGAGAGAGAGATGGGGGGAGAGGGAGAGAAGGAGAGAGAGAGAAGGAGAAAGAGAGATAGATCTGGAAAGTGAAGTTTTTTCCCTCTATAATTTTTCTCTGCAGTAAACGAGAGCTTCTTAGGTAATTACATAAGGAGGAAGTTACAGCGTGTTCAGTACATCTTATTTCTAAGTCAGGAAATTGTCAACTGCTAGAGAAATGTTTCCACCCAGGGATGTTCAGGATGAGTTTGGGTGTTCCCAGGTGGTGCTGAGAGCATTCTAGCTCATTTGTGCAACCATGAGCTGACAGTTGAGCTAGGGGGATGGAGAGGCCGGTGCAGCGGCCAGGTCTGCAGAAGAACCGCCAACCCCAGCAGCTTGTTAATCTAGCCCTCTTGCAGCTGCTCCGTGCTCTTCCTCTTTAAAATTAAAGAACTGAAAAAAATTTTACCTTATGTATGGATGACCTATTTCAAAAACCTGTCAGCTAGAGAGTATTGGGAAGCCTTTATGGAGCTGATTATGTTGTCCTATGGATGTCAGTTCAAAACACCAATATTATTCCTTAGAACTTGAAACGTGTGGGCACATAATCTGATATTCTTTTAGAAGGGCAATTTGTTATGATAATGGGAAAGCTACCTTACGAAAAAAATCATTAATTTTTCTATGGTTTTGAGTCAGTTTTCCCTGTAGATCAAGTTGGCATGGGCTTGTGATCTTGCTGCCTCTGCCAACCCTCCCCGCCACGATTGCAGAGATTACAGCAATACGCCACCATGCCCAACTCATAAGAGACGTTCTTATTGAAATCCTGATGGTAACAGTGCTGGGCCGCTGTGGGATTGCTTTGAACTTAAGCTTGTGCCCCCCCCCACCCCTGCACTACACATACCATGCAGCAGAGCAGGCATTGGCTGTGCTGAAAGTTTAATTAACAACTCTGGCTCCTGAGAGCCTGTATCAGGTGACTGTTAACATCCCCTTGAACCTGTGTGTCAGAGAAGGTAACCCTGAGTCCTTGCTGTTGTAGTCAGCTGAGGTCGCTGTAACGAAACACTGTGGACCCTGTGTCTTATGAACAGTGGCAATTTCTTTCTTTGCAGTTTTGGAATCTGTGGAAGCCAGAGGTCAGGGTTCTGGGCCGGGGAGGGAGAGTTCGGTTCTGAGGAAGGCCTCTTCAGGTTTCAGACAGCCACCTTCTTTCTATGTCTTTGAATGCTGGGAAAGGAACTAGAGAGTCCTCTGAGGTCCCAATTCTGTAGGCACTAATCCCGTTCATGAGAGCATATGGTCATGATCATATATCTTCATGATATAGCACCTCTCAAAGGTCCCACCTTGTAATGTCCTCACCTTGTGGGTTGAAGGAGGACACAGGCAATTTGTCTACAGCACCGCCTGCAGGTAAAGCCTCTGGGAGACAGGGGTTTTCTCCTTGCATTGGATCTCATGTTTGTGCTTTCTTGAGTGTGTTAGGATGTCATGCCTGGGTGTTTCGCTTGTGCATTTTCAAAGGGCAGCATGGACTCTCTGGTCTCTTCACTTCTGAGTTGATCTGTGGATGAAACTAAGCCATAGTTTTGTAATTCCTCAGACACATGAGCGATTATCACTGGGTTCCAAAAACGGAGCTCTCTTCTTGGGAGTCTCAGACCTTTGAGGGCCCGGCATGACTCAGTGGTGACTCTAGTATCACCGTGGTTCAGTGGATGGACCAAGTACATGAATGAGTTAGGAACTTTCCATTGTAACTGTCACAAAACCCATTTTGAATTAATGTAAGCCCTCACCTCCTTAAGCAGCAGCAGCAGCAAATCCTACGCACTACAAAAATGGACTTTGCACATAACTGGAAACCAGAACCATCAAGGCCAGGGAGGATGGCTGGATGCAACTGCTCGCATAGCACCTGGTAGCCTGGGCTCCACATCTTGGTCTTTCTTGGTGAAAGCCTCCTCCTCAGGCGTCAGCCACAGCCTTTCCCCTCCGCGGTCACAATGGTGGTTATAGACCGTGTTTCCTAATTCCACTGCCACTAGCCAGTGCTGAGAATAATCTTCATGTAACTCCTGCTCGACCTCGCTTGTCTCTCATTGAGGCTGTTAGGTCACATGCCTCTTCCTGAACTAATCACTGCTCATGCCCGAGGAGGGCTTAGAACCTAGGGACTGAGGACAGATTACTTCTATGGAAATACACAGGGGTGGCCAGGTATTTGAGAATAATTGTGCTAAGTGGACTTGAAAGGAGGAATTCTGGAGGCTGCAAATATCCCCACTAAAACTCTTGTCCAAATTTCCCCTGCAATGAAGGAGACCCAGAAGCAGATATCTTCCTGCACCATGATGGCCACTGCCACAGCCCTGGAAGAGAGCAAGCGTAGATGTATGCTTGTCTTTCCCAGGTTGATGTTGGCCTTATATTAGCTTCAAGCGACAGGATGTTATTGTCTTGCAGTTTGGGGCATAACACTCTGGAACCACCATGCTGACAGAGGCTGCATTCTCCGAGCCCTTGCTAGCTCTTTCAGCCTTGGTAGTTTCCAGGAGTCCATGGCGTTCTTGTCTGGGAGACTTTTCACTCCAGTCTCGGTCTGTTTTCACGTGACCCTCTTTCCTCTGCCTATGAGGGCATCCGCCACAGCAGATTGGAAGTCTGCTCCAGTCTAACTTCATCCTGACTATTCACACCTGTAAAGACCTTGTCTGCCTCTCTGGTCACATTCTGAGGAATTCATGGACTCTCCTCCTACTCCTGCTTCCCTCCCCCCTCGATTCTTTTCCTCTCTTCCTCCTGCTCCTCCTCCTTTCTCTGCTCCTCCCCCTGCTCCTTGTTCTATCCTTCCTCCTGCTCCTCCTGCTTCACTTCTTCCTGCTTCCCCTCCTCCCCCTGCTCCTCCTCCTTCTCTTGCTCCTGTTCCTCCTTCCTTATTTTGACCATAGGCTAGAGTGTCCATAGGCTGGCGGCCTGGTGGTTCCATGCTGTTGCTGCTGTGGCTCACCAAAGGTTCTAATGAACTCTGCACAGAGAAGGCTGTGGCTTAGGGCCCACTGGGAAAACTTAGAATCGTGGTCCACAGGCTCAGGTGGGGCCTGTCCCACTCACAACGTGTAGCTGCCCCTGCCCCTCATGGCTCATGCTTGGGACACAGGGGACTTGTAAGCCAGCACGCAGCTTTGTGTTCTGTACTCTGTGTCCCTCTCCAAGTAGCCTCAGACAGGTCCTTTAACTGCAGGCAGCAGTGTGCATCCTGTGAAAGTGGGCCAGCGGGTCTGCTCTCGGATGGTGGCTGGAATGGAGCACGCAGGTACAGGACACCTGTGCCTGGCGGCAGGGTGCTTGCACTTGCCATTGCTGTCCGAAGCACCTGCAGAGGAGCAGCTCTCTCTACCTTCCCCTTCTCATCTTGTCTCCTGCTGCCATGGCAAAGCCAACTGCTCACACTGCCCCACCTCCTCATTTTGCCAGAGGCCAGGAGCGGAGAATCCTAAAGCGGACCTCACCACCCATCTGCTTATGCTACAGAGATGCGGACAGTCAGTCCAAATGCTGTCCCCTGTTAAAATCAGAGGACACGGATAGTTTACCCATGCCAGCCATGATGAATGCGGAAGTTATTTGTGACACTTATGCCGTATATTCTTAATTTTTTTTCAATTTGCATTTGCTGAGAACCAACTCTGTCTGTGCTGAGCTCTGTTCTTAGGCCTAGGAATAGTTTAGAGAACAAGTCAGACATAGTCTTGCTCTCTTGGACTTATACAGTGTGTATTCAGTCAGGTTGTTGTTTTTGTTTTCAAGATAGGGTTTTTCGGTGTAGCCCTGGCTGCCCTGGAACTCACTCTGTAGACCAGGCTGGCCTCAAACTCAGAGATCTGCCTGCCTCTGCCTCCCAAGTGCTGGGATTAAAGGTGTGCACCACCACAGCCCAGCTTATAAATTCTTGATAATTTGGCAAATGTTTGATCAGTAATCTCCAAAATCAACCGTCACCCTGCTTGGACCTCTCCCTGATGCCACACAGTGACCTCTCAGTGCAGCATGCTGCGGTCTGCATGGCCACCTTTTAAAATACCTGCTGTCCCCGGAGCGTCCTCTTTGATGGTGAACTGACCCATCCAGTTGTTTAGGGTGAGACATTGGGGTCGTCTTGGTTCTTGTGTTTCTTTCATGCCCATCCTAACAGTAAATGTACCTTCATGAGATATCAGAACCACACGTATCTCCAACCACGCCCCACCTGAGGCCACCTTCATCTTCTCAGCTTCCACAGCACATGCCCCTCTGGTCTCCTGGGGTCCATTTCTGCCCAGCAGACAGAGTTAATGCAGAAAGTTGACCACCCACTGTCCAAAGTGCTCTAGGGCTCTTGGCTGCCCTGTGGGCTTGGATATTGCCTCCTTCAGTCCCATCTGCCCCAGCCTCTGGGCCACCTTGGAATCCCTTGATGGGCAGGCTCAGTCAGGACTGGCTTCTCTCCTGCTGTTTTTCTGCCTGAGTTGTTTCCCATTCTTGTTCCACTGGCTTGTGTTCCCTTGCCTCCTTCGAATCTGGGTCTGAAGAGTCCTTGTAAGTCTGCTTTAACCCTATACCTGCCATGCACTCACTTCCTGTCTTGCCCCACACTGCTGTCTAACGCATATGACACTGGCATCATGAGTGTGCTTTCTCTTCTACCAGAGGGCAAAGGCCCTGAGGGCAGAGAGCTAGCTGGCTGTTCATTGATGTCCCTACACATTGTTCTTGATTCAGCTGCTCATTGATGTTCTTCATGGGGATGAACTCTGTTCATTTGAAGATAAATATGGGGTTGCAAATGTTAGGAACGGGACACTTGAGCTCTGTTGCCTCTTGCCCAGCCCCCTGGAGGACAGCATCCCCCTTCAGGGTCCCCAGCGCTCACTGACGATGCTTGGGCTTGTGTGCCTCTGACCCACTTCCCCTCTTCATTTCTAGACTGGCCTTATTGTTGCGTGCTACCACGGCTTTGTGGATACTGTGGTGGCCTTAGCAGAGTGCCCCCACGTTGATGTCAACTGGCAGGACAGCGAAGGGAACACAGCCCTAATCACAGCTGCGCAGGCAGGTAAGAGCTGGCCTTCGTTCCCCCTCCAGGATGCAGCTGCTGGGCAGTGTGGGCTCCTGTGGCTCCTAAATGTGTGCTATAAAGATGGAAATGGATCTGCTCGCAGCCAGTACTAGGAGGGTGCTGGCTGGCACGAGCACACGTTCTCTCTATTCTCTTGGAATGATGTGTTTACCCACTCAGGCAGTATCCAGAATGGAGCTGCCACCAGCCAGTGTCTCCACCCTAGAGCTGTCTCAGGAAGCCAGGCTAGCCTGCAGCTCAGAGCACTAACACACTCCAAGACGGCCCCGTGTGGTGCTGGTGGGCAGGAGTCATAGTCATGAGCTTTACTGACAGTTATGTAATTAGATACATGGAGAAGGTGACCTTGCTCTGGGAGCTTCAGAGAATTCATGTAACAGAGTGAGACTAAATTAGTAAGAGATCTGTGAATGTAGATCTGAGTGTGTGTCACAGTCATCTCTGGAGGCGGCTACACACGTGGGCATTACCAAGTGCACTGTGGCTCCTGTGGATTTGCAGTGCATTCAGAGGGCTGGGCTGTAGCTCAGCTGGTATAGTGCTCCATTAGCATATTTAACACCCTGGGTTCAATCCCCAGCACTGCAGCCAGGTGTGGGCTCAGCTGTGCTCACCTGTGCTGTTAGCACTCACGAGGTGGTGCCCTGGGATCCGAATCTCAAGATCATCAGGTTACCCTTGGCTGTATCTGGAGTTAGAGGCCAGTTTGGGATGTGTGAGACCCTGTCTCCAAATTCCCTTTCTCCCCCCCACCGAACCCCAAACCTCTCTCTTTCAGTCACTTTAACATGAATACTGTGCTTACACCAGCTCAGTGTGTAACTGATCTTTCCCTAAGAGTTCTTAGCTTCTATAGCTCCCAGTCAGCCCTTTTTATCCTGAGAGTCCCCATCTGCAGATTCAACATCGATAAGAATTAGATCGTTTCAATCTGCTCTGGAAGAGGGGCTATATGTAGATTAATGGTAAAGTGCTCACTAGCCAAGTAGAAGGCCCTGGATTTGAAACTGTGTGAAACAAACAACAACAGCAAAACAAAAACAAGCCAAAAACCAGCAAAACAAAACAAAACAAAAAAACCCCACTCACACAAAAATAGTGTGTTGGCACTAAAACACATATAGACATATTTCCTTGTTATTATTTGCTTAAAATACAGTACACTCAATATTTATGTTACATTTACGCTGCATTAGTTGTTGTAGGTAACCTAGAGATGGCTTAAGCACACAGGAGGATGTATGTAGGCTATATGCCAAAACTATACCATTTAAAAAATTATAAATTATTTTACTTTATGTGTATGTCTGTTTTGCCTGCTTGTGTATCTGTGAACCACATGCATACAGTACCTGCGGAGGCCAGAAAAGAGCTTGGATCCCTTGGAACTGGAGTTACTGATAGTTGGGAGCCACCAAATGGGTGCTGGAAATCAAACCCTGGTCCTCTGGAAGAACAGGAAGTGCTCTTAACCTCCGAGCCATCTCTTTAGCCCCTACTATACCATTTTATATAAGGCACTTGAGAATCTGAGCGCTTTGGTATCCACAAGGGTCCTAGCACTTGTCCCAAAGTATACCAAGAATGAGAATCTATTTCATCAGTTGGGTTCTTAGTTGCAAGTAATGCAGCTGCTTTCTTCTGAAGAAGAGGCCTCTGTGCTCTGAAGGAGTGTGGGGCAGCTTGGGTGGTGTCTCAGTTAGGGTTTTTATTGCTGGGATGAAACATCACGGCCAAAGCAAGTTGGGGAGGAAAGGGTTTATTTGGCTTGTATTTTCCACATCACTGTTCATCACTGGAGGAAGTCGGAACAAGAACTCAAGCAGGGCGGGAACCTGGAGGCAGGAGCTGATGCAGAGGCCATGGAGAGGTGCTGCTTACTGACTTTGTCTCCAAGACTTGTTCAGCTTGCTTTCTTATAGAACTTGGGACCACTCGCCCAGGGATGGCACCACTCACAATGGGCTCAGCCTGCCATCATTGATCACTATTTAAGAAAATGCCCTACAGGCTTGCCTACAGCCCCATCTTATGGTGACATTTTCTCATTTGAGGCTCCATCCTCTTAGATGACTTTAGCTTGTATCAAGTTGACATGAAACTAGCCATCACAGGTGGGAACTACACTCAGGGCTCTCAAGCTGGAGAAAATGGCTCACGTGTAGCGGCAACGTTGGTAGAAGTGTCTGCTGCTGCCCCGAAGACACCTCTCCTGTCCTTCCCTGCTTCCTAGGCTCTATGTCAAGGCTACCCTGGGTGGATCTTATCAGGGGACCCAAGGGAGGCTAGAAACACTGGCACCTGACTATCTCATCTTCCTTGGTGGGGAGTAGTCTGTACACCCCACTAGTTAGTTCAGATGCACATAGTGGAGAGCTCCCCTCCCCTGAAATCATAAAGGCCAGGGAATGGGTTAGCACACACTCCTCCCATCCCACAGTTTCAGAGTGGGAGCTTCATCTCTGTTGTAGGTCCCAGGCTTTGGAAACCCAGATCTCAGCCACCAGCAGCAGATGTGTTCATTCCTATTGCTGTGATAAAACACCCTGACTCAAGGCAGCTTAGAGGAAGAAGGGTTTATTGTAGTTCACAATTCCAGCTTACAGCCCATCATTGCGAGGAAGCCAAGGCCACAAGGACTTAGCACAGTCATATCACAGCTACAGTCAAGAGCAGAGAAAGAGAATGATGTGGGCATGTATGCCTGCTTGATACTCAGTTCACTTTATCTACTCTTATACAATCTGTGACCCACTTGGAGGGAATGGCGTCACCCACAGTGGGCTGGGTCTTCCTATATCAGTTACCGTAATCAAAACTACCCCCCACAGAGGTGTCCACAAGCCAGCCTGATCTAGACAATCCCTCGTGAGACTTTTTCCCCAGGTGATTATAGATTGTGTCAAGTTGACAATGGAAACAAACCTTCACAGCAGTGATAGGTGTTTGGTGATCACAGCCGTCATACAGGATATCCTGTGTGCCAGGCACTGGGTCAGGGATCAAGGCTCAGAAGTGAGGGACCACCCTGCCTTGAACTATTCTCCAGCTCACAGAACAGAGAAACAGACACAGAGCCTAGCACTGTCTGCTCAGGCTTGGGAGAGGGTGTGTTGTGTGATGGAACAGGAACTTTCATCTGACCCAGGGTTCATTCCAGGTCGCAGAGCACATGGGCTCAAGCCAATGGCCAGAGAAGCCAGAGGCAGGCTCCTTAGTTAATGTGTCTCAAAGCACTGGGCTAAGAAGGAGTTGCAGGGGTGAGTCTCAGGAATGGAGAGCCTGAGGGATGGTGTAGTTAGTAATGTCACGGAGCATCAGTATCTAGAAGAGAGGAGAGTCCCATGAGGAAGGTAGGGACTGGGTCATTCAGAGCCCAGCAAGGTGATTTCAAGCGACACCATGCAGGGAGGGTGGGCAGAGGAAGGGCTGAGAGCTTCGTGCTAGGAAGACAGTGGTTGTGTTGTGTGCCAGTGGTTGTGCTGTGGCTGATGAACAAGGGAGGAGGGAGGAGTCTGGCCTTTCTGGTGTCTGGTCAGGGGACAGTACCAACTCTGAAGAGAAAAAAAAAAAAAGAAGCAGGGAGATGGAAAAGCATTGGTTCTGTTTGAAGTGCTGACAGATGTTCTTTTGTTCTTTGGCTCCCTTTCCCCAGGGTATAGCCAAGCCATTGGCCACCAGCTCAGCCTCAGGGAGGAGAGCGCAGGCAGGGACCAGGAAGGGATGGGTCACAGGTTGCAAGATCTTGGTCAGAGGCCGAGAGCTGACAGGAAACAGAAGTCCTGGGAGATTGTGTCAGTGTATGCAGCTCATTTCATTGTTTCAGAGTCAGAGTATATAAGGGCTCCTTAAGGCAATGGGTCAGCATCTAATTGGTTATACTATAGGTATCTTAATTATCACATGGGTTAGAGATGGGTGGGGAAGTGTAGGGTTATCTAGAGTTTGCAGGAGGCTTCATGCCAGCATCACTTAGAGTTCACAGAGGTCCTTTTCCAAATAAGGTCAGGAGGCCAAATTAGAGGCACTCTCCAAGTAAGGTCAGGTGGGAGGAGGGAGGCCTGCTCACAGAGGGAGTCCTCCATTTGACACTGAGCTCAGAAAGCTATGCAGACATGGTGGACTACAACCTTAGGGGCGGCTACCCAACAGGGAGAAATCGACAAGGAGGTTCCAATGACTGATGATGGGCACAGCACAGAAACATGCATGGGTTTATGGAGGTCAAGGATGGGGAAGGTCAAGGACACTGGCAGGATCATCAACAGTAGAATTTGCATGCTAGTGTTTAATGCCTTTCTGAATTCTTGCCTACTTGAAATACTTCTGGTTTCTATTAGCATATGAACAACTTGATTGACTATAATAATATTGGGTGCCCCCTCCTGCCCTCCTCCTCCTGCCTTTCCCCTCCCTCCCTGCTCCCTCTGTCCTCTCTGTTTTCTTCCTTTTCTGGTGTTGGAGGGAGTGGTTGGACTCCCACTGTTTTATTACATTATGTTGATACCTGAAAATGCCATCTATCCTTCATGCTTGACTTCAGAAACAAAGGTGCAGTTCCCAGCACCCACATGGCCTCTTAGAACTGTACTTAACTCCAGTTCTAGGAGATATGGTGCCCTCTTCTGGCCCCAGTGGGCCACCAGACATACATGCAGTGCACATACAATCAGATAGACAGACAAAGCACTTATACACATAAAATAAAAATAATAAATACTGCAGAAGTTTAGTTTTAGTATTGTTTAAAATGGTTGTTTTGTGCATTGTTGGTGAAGGGCTGTTTGGCCTTGGATTTTGTATGGTCTGCAGGAATTGGCTTTATGTCAAAGATGTTTGATTCCTCACGAACCACATGTGGTGTAGTACACACCTGAGGAGCTTAGGTATCGATAAAAACCCCTGAAGTGAGACGCTTGGGTTCCACTGTCCAGGATGACACTTGCCATGATGGTTGTTCTCTCTGCTGAGGTCTGGCAGGGTTCGCACCTATGAAAAACGCCTCCGTGACTTCCTTGCTGAGCCGCCACAGCAGCATACTGCTACAGAATAAATCTTTAAAAAAAAGCTCACAAGCTTACTGTCACATTTCAGCTCCTCTGAGTGCTTGTTCACACTCCTCTTGGGTGTGTGTTTACTTCAGGAAGCAGTTTCCAGCTGCTCCTGGGATCCCATCTGCCTGTCTCAGTCTATTCTCACCTGTGGAGTGGAACGGCCCTTCCTTCGACTCACAACTCTCTCTTCTGAGCTGGGAGATGCTTCACGAGGCCCTCATTGCTTTATTTTTTATGCCAGTTCCCACAGCTTTGATTAGCACTGAGCTGGCAAAGCGAGTTCTCCCCCAAAGCTTTATAGTGAGGAGTCCTGAAGAGTTCAAAGAGAAGAACCACAGGACCCTGCGGCTGGCCTGGCGGCTGGTGACTTTGCTGGTTTGCGTTTGTGTTTGCTGACTGCCCACATCAGTCACTCTTCTCCCTGTGTAAGGAAGACAACCTGAGGAAGGAAGGGCTTATCCGCGCTCTGTGGTTTGAGGGTGCTGTCTATCATGAGGGGAAGGCATGGGGGTGAGAGCAGCAATAGCTGTGGCGGCAGGGACTTGAGGCACTGGTCACATTGTGGCCACACTCTGGAAGCACACAGCTATGAACGCTGGCACTCAGCTTGCTTTTTATTCAGTCAGGGTCTGGGTGGGTCCTTTCCCCTAGTTAAAACTCTCTGGAAGCATCCTTTCGACATAGCTGGAGGTGTGTCTCCTAGGTGATTCCAAATTTAGTCAGGTTGACAACAAAGATTAGCTATCACACCATCTGAAAGCCATTCCTCCAACCAAACATGCTTCCACATACATCTCCCAAGACAGGGCATAGCAACCTATCACTGCTGCACCCACAAAACCTGACATAGACACAGCTGGATGAAAAGTTCCCATTAATTCCCACACATGCTTGTAGGCAAGGGCTCTGTAAGAACTACAGCCCTGACAGTTTTGCTGCTGTTTTATCCGCTCTGACATCAGTACCACGTCTTGCAGTCAGGTGTCACACCCGCTCTGCTTGCTATCCCGAGGAAACCTGTGGTCTGTGGCCACAGAGATGGCTGGCTTCCTGGGCTGCAAACTGTGCATGCCTTCAGATCCTGGGGACATTCCTGAGGTTCTGCTATATAACTTGCTTTGTTTTGAGTCCTACTGTCTTCCTGCTGACCTGAAGATCACTTCTCTTCTTTCTAAAGGGCCATTCTTATCCTGTACTGGTTTAATATCCAGATGACCTGGGTCCTGAGAGGGAAGTTCTGGAGCTGTTCCCTGGGCCCAGGGTCAATGTGACATGATGGGACCTGCTCAGTGGCTTGGGGCTGTTCTCTTTCCTGCTCTGCTCCCCCCTGCCAACTCTTTCCTTTCCACAGTGTGAGGCGAAGCTAGAGTCCACACTTTGCCTGGGACAATTTGTACTTTCTGGCACAGGTTGGACCGCTCTTCAGACAACCTGAGGGGGTTACTTGTCAGTCTCTGGAGTGACCTGGGTTGCAAGGAGGTATGGCCACATCCACTGCCCCTTGTCTGGGTAGAGCAGTTAGAGGGTGATGAACTTGACTGTGTGAGGCCTTCCTTCTGTGAGACCTGGTTGCTCTTCCTGTGTGCTGGTTATGTAAGTGTGGTGCCCAGTGTTTGGAAAGAAACATAAGCAATTAAGAGGTGAGTGTGAACAAAGAGTTCTCTCCCAGCTTCCAAGTTCCCAGAAAGAGTGTCCAACCTTTTGATATTGCAACATGAAGCTATTGTCTACAAAGTTCACATTCACACTTGAGATTGGATCTGTGCAAGGGGAGCAGAAAAAAAAAAAGCAACAACACTGAAAAGGCCACTCCATAATTAAGGGGGAAGGTTTTTATTGTAGATTAGAGAGAGAATAGACAGAAGCATCTGGAGGAGTCTACCATAGCTACCTCTCAGGGACAGAGAGAGAATGAGGGAGAAAAAGGCAGAGAGAGGAGCAGACTGGCAATTGCCGGCACTGTGGGAGCAGAGAAGGCAGCAAAAATGGGGAAGAATCCTGCCATTTATAAAGGGTTATGCTGCAGAGGGAGGGGCAGATTAGTTGGAACAGCCTGGGAACTAGCGTGGGGCTCTGCTCTGTTGGAGGCCTGTTTGGGTTAATAGAGAACTCGACACCTTCTCCAGAGATGGGGGGGAGGGAGGGACACGTAGGAGTGGATAAGAAAGTAATAGCTTTTCTTGGCAAACAGAAACCCACTTCACAAGGTTTCTGAGGAACACTGAGTGTTTACAGGATCAGAGTCCCGCCTGAGCTAAGCCCAGATTGTCATCTTGGAGGGTTGGGACCTGACACTGACCCAACTTAGTTACCAAAAATAAAACAAACAACAAAAAACCCTCATAATGTTTCAGTAAGTCTACAGCTCAGTGTTGACCTGCACTGACAGCTGTTCTTGACCACATATGGCCCATTGTCTGTTTGTTAGCCCTCCAGAGGCAACTGTCCTTACTTCCTGATGTCTGAACAAGGGTTTCTTGGCTTAAAAAAAAAAATCTATTCTTTATTCTTCCCTTTTTGTTTTAACCATGTTTTTTCCTTTCCCCAGCTTCTGTTAGCACACCCCACTTGCCAGTTTGCTGCTCTACTCTATATGTGGCTGTATTGCTGTGTCCACCCCCTACCTACCCTACCTCTGCCCACACCCACCCACCCAGGTCCCCAGCTGCTTCTGCCAGCTCAGCCTGGCAGCTCTGCAAAATGCTTAGTTTGCTGTAGCAGGGAGGAGTATACAAACTGTTAAAGTGTAAATTGAAAAGCTTTTCCTTCATCTCCCAGGCCCCTGCCCCATTGGTGCTGGGAGTGATCCCAGGGCCTCAGATGTACTTACCAGGCAAACCCTCTACCTCCGATATCCCCATCCCCCTTCTTTGCCCTAACTGTCTCAGCTTGATGAAGGTTTTCCCTGGTTCATTTTGGAACTGCCAGAGGCTGTCTTAGCTCCTTGTCAAGGCTCCTTCACAGTCTGGCTCGTTCATTTGCAGAACCTGTCCTGGTTATCCACTCACTTGCTTTACATAAAGCTGGTTAAAGCACTGGCTGTCAAGCCCTGGCTAGGAGTTTGTGTTCTAACCGCTGGGTTTCTCAGCAAATGTTCAGGAAGCTAGTGTGCTGATTAGGGGAACTCACTCTGAGGTTCTGGGTCTCAGGTTCAACTAGCAGGTATCATGGGGTGACCAACCCCCCCAGGGGCCACTCCAGCAGGAGCAGAACTGATCCCTGAGAGATACCTTTAGAGGGGACACAAAGGCATTGTGAGTTTGAGCACAGAAAAAGGAAATGGGGCTGTCATGGTTTTCCAGGGAGGCCACAGCCCTCTTACCTGCTTGATTTGTTAATTTCAATCATTATCTAGAATTGCTGCTTGCAGTAAAGTT
This sequence comes from Cricetomys ansorgei, assembly GCA_026225945.1. Taxonomy (NCBI): domain Eukaryota; kingdom Metazoa; phylum Chordata; class Mammalia; order Rodentia; family Nesomyidae; genus Cricetomys; species Cricetomys ansorgei. The sequence goes on along the minus strand of JAMJFZ010000107.1, from coordinate 23,291,085 downwards.
GCTACAAATTGTGTGTGTGTGTGAGAGAGAATTCCTTTCCTTCCTTTAACACGGTTTTACTAATCTACACTCAGCAGGACCCTAGACTTTGTACCATCATTCCCTAATCTCTGTCCTTTGCAACTTCAAAGCCTGTCCTCAGTGACACACCTCCTCCAACCAGGCCACACTTAGTCCTTTCCAAACAGTTCCACTAAACGGTGTCCAACATTCAAATACATGAGCCTGTGGGGCCATTCTCATTCAAACCACCGCACAGAACGAGAGTAATGCCGTTGTGATTTTGATTTTAATCTTTTCCCTTTGGTCTGGTCAGGAGCTCTTTCTGTGGGGCTCCCCCAGCTTTGCTTAGTCCTCATGGCATGCTGGGCTCACTTTCATTTCCCACCTAGACTTCAAGTATGGTGAAAGGTTCGTTTTAATAGTTGACTTTACACAATCTAGAATAACTTGAGATGAGATCTCTAAAAGGTTCTTTCTTTCTTCCTTCCTTCTTTTCTTTTTTCTTTTCTTTTCTTTCTTTCCTCCCTCCCTCCCTCCCTCCTTCCCTCCCTCCCTCCTTCTTTCTTTCTCTCTTGTGTGTGTTGGAAGGACATCCCAGAGATAGGGGCCACTGAATGCCACAAAGTCACCATGCAATGGAATCCCACATGAGAGATTTACTGAGGATGGGGAGGGATACATAGGCATGGCTGCCTCAGAAGGTGATAGGCTGGCATAATGACACACTTTATAAGGGTGTGGGACATGGAGCATTCACAAGGAGTTTGTTGCTTTAGCCGTTGGTGATGACCTTGGTGCACTGAGTCACTGAAAGTAGGTGGTGGGAAATGGGTGGGTCCACTGTGCCCAGTCCTTCATTTGTAAAGCAGATTTATTTTTTAATTATGTATATGTGTGTTTGTGTGTTTGTGTGTGTGTGTGTGTGTGTGTGTGTGTGTGTGCACACTCAAGTCCAGGTGTCCATGAAGGCCAGAGACACCAGATTCCCCTGGAACTAGAGTTACTGTGGTTGAGAACCACTGGATATAGGTGCTTGGGACTAAATCTGAGTCCTCTACAAGAGCAGTATATACTCTTAACCATCCAGTCATCTTTCCAGCCCTACTTAAAAAATAGTTCCTTTATTATTTTTAAAATGGCATGTGTGTGTGTATGTGTGTGTGTGTGTGTGTTCCTACACATGTGTGTGAGTACAGGCCGGCCCTTCATTTGAAAAAAAACAATATTTTTTTTTTTTATCACCTCCAGCCATCAGGATCTTGTTTTACCTTGAGTTTTATGAAGGTTTGTTTTCCTCCCCACTTTCTCCCTCCTTCTTCACTCTTCCTTGCTCTAGAGACGAGATTAGAATTTGGCAAGCCTTTGGTTTCCTAACCCTCCCTGGCCTGCCTCTTCCAGTAAACTCCATTTTCAGAGCTATAGCACACTACCGCTGTGCTGGCAGGGCAGTCAGGCAGAACAGCCCAGCCACGGTCTCCTCTCCTGGGAGACAGGAAGGGGAGCTTGCCTTCCCCCTGTCCCACTGCCCTGGCTTCCGTTTCCACTGTTCTGGTAGGGATTCCTAAGGAACCCATATGCAGCTAGTGGGATATTGCATTTCCAAGGTTAACGGTTCCCTCTACTGGCCTGATTGGGAGAAGGACAATGAGTTGAACCAGTGAAGACTTTAGAGAACCCAAATTCTCTATCACAGTTCCATTTCTAGAGTTGCTTTATAGGAATAAAGAAGAGATTTTTCATCTATCCCTGTTCTTAGTGACAGCAAGACTCTTAGCTATAACCAGTGCTGTGACAAAGTTGAATGAGTCAGTGATTAATTAATTAATCTTAAATGATGGGGGTCATGGCTTGAAGATTATGAAGAGTCTGATAAGGGAGCTTCTCCCGGGGGAGAGTGAGCATCTTTTGACCTTCTTATTGCTTAGGTATCCACTGAGCCTGGTGTCTGCCAGTCGGAGGCTGTGGTTCACTGTGGCACACTGTGCATCAGGGTTCAAATCCTGTTGTAAACTCAGGGAAGTAGGAGTGTTGGAAAGGAAGGTCCCTCGGTGGTCAGGCAAAGGGAGGCTAGATGTTCAGGGTGGGGTGTATACAGAGGCCTCAGGTTAGGGAGAGATGATTCCTGAGGGGTTAACAGAGGAGCTGTAGATATCATAGAGATACTTGCAGATCAGTGTTTGTGGTGGTGCTATTCGTAACGGCTAAGTTATAGAACAAACCTAGGTGTCCAGCAACTGGAATGTGTAAGGCAATGTTGTATATGTGCGAAATGGATTTTTTTCAGCCATAAAGAAAGAAGTAAGTTATATTATTTGCAGGAAAATGGATACGACTAGAGACAAAAGTTGCCAGAAAGACAAATATTCTGCCTTTTCTCATTTGTGATTCCTTATTCTGTGCAGCTGCATGACCATACACACACATATAAACATGGAAGGAGACATGAAACTGGCTAGGGGAACTGGGGAGGGGCGAGAAAAGTGAGAGTCGGGGAATGAGGGAGAGTGTGTTCAATGTGGTGAGTGTATGTGAGAGTGTGTGTGCAAGTGTGTGTGTATGTGTGTGTGTGTGTAAAAGGTTGAAAAAAATCCCAAACCATAACACAAAGGAGAGTTGTGTGGCCACCAGATGGAGGAGAAAGGCTCTGGTTGGGGGATTGTTGTATAAAACAATAAAATTAGCAATTGTGGAAGCTCCCAGGCTGGGAAGCTGTGCAGGATGCATGGTTCTTACGGTATACCCATCAGGTCTTGGACTGGAGATCTGTGAGCTGATGAGAATGAAGGAACCATTCTCAGGAATCTAGGCAGAGGGCTAGACTCTTTCCTGGGGGAAGAACTTGCATATTTATAACCAAAGGGATGGTTCCCGTATCCCAAGGGCTTCATTGAAAGCCCATTGGTCAGGACAGGCAGTCCCACTTGCATATTGGCATGCTTTAGTTATTTCCCGGGGACAGACCTTATAAGAACGGTTTAGTTGCAACTCCAGATAAACAACTCTGCCAGATAGTGCACTCTTGGAGGGAGTGGTGTCCTGTTGTGGCTTGTGGTCTGTCAGCTACTCTGGAGGGGAGGGGCCAGATTCCTGCCAGCTCCTCAGAATGAGAGCTGGGTGTTCTAAGCACCCTTGGACCTCTTCAGCCCCACAGGGCATAGAGGATGAAGAAGAGACACTCATCACAGAAGGGAACTGTTGTCTGAGGCGCCCAAGCCACTGAGAGTTTTGAATAAGTGTGGCTGTTGTGGTCAAGAGAAGCTTCTTCCTGGGATCAAACACACTGTAGGGTGGAGAATGGGCAGCAGGGAAGCCAGGGTGGGAGTGTCAGTCATAGGAGTGGCTGCAGCCAGAGGAAATATCACTTTAACTATTACATCATCACCACTACTAGAGAGCAGGGAAGTGGGCACCTATGATTAACATTATTATTGCTGTGGGAGATGGCTCAGTGGTTAGTGCCTGCTGTTCAAGTGTGAGGTCGAGAGTTTGGATCCCCAGGGTGCACTTAAATGCTGGGTAGGTGTGGTGATCTTCTTATAATTTCACAGCTTGGAAGGCACAGAAAGGGGTTCCTGGAACAATCAGCTGGCAGTATCAGTGAGCTCTAGATTCAACGGAGGGATCCTATCTCAATAAATAAGGAACAGAGTGATTGAGGGAGATACCCAATGTCAACCTTGGGCATCTACATGTATGCTCACATGTGCACACATCTGCATATTCACACCACCATATACATATCTGCACGTACACATATACCACACACAAATACACATGAGAAAAAAATATTACCGTTGTTACTATTGCAGTGATGGGGTTAGCAACTTTAATGGGAACAAGGTCACTTGGTTTTTCAGTAGAAGAGAGGGAGCAGAGACTGCTTATGAATGTGGGGACATTTTAGGGATGGTGGTTCCCTTCCTGCCATTCATGTCCTCTGTGAAGTGGGAGGTGAGTCGTCTCCTGACAGCAGTTTTCTATGAGACAGGTGATTTAAAGAGTTAATAGGAGGTGGCCCAGCCTGTGTAGTGCTTGCCACACAAGCATGAGTACCTGAGTTCAGATCTACAAAACCCACATAAAAAAGCCAGGTGTGGCACGGCATGTCTGCAACCCCAGCTCTGTGGACATGGAGACAGGAGACTTGTTGGCCAGCCTGTCTGGCTAAATCGATGAGTTCCAGGTCTGTGAGAGACCCTGTTTCAAAGGCTAAAGTGGGGATGAGTAAGGAAGATACTCAGTGTTGTCTTCTGGCCTTCTCAAGTGCACAACATGCAGGTTCTGGTCACCTGCATACATATACAGACGCATGAACACACACCACCACCACCACCACCACCACCACCACCAGCACCACCACTACCACACAAATAAAAACAAAGTTAAAAGTTCCCTACATATGGCTTGGGGAGTAGTGGATCAGGGCATACTGACTTGGGCCTGGCTGAGTCCCATTAATCCACCTGCTCACGTGGAGGTGCTATTACTGTCCATGTGGACCCTGAGCATGGGAGTGGGGTGGTGGAGGGAGTGGGCTGACTTGTCTCCTTGTGTTGTACAGAGACCTGCCCACTCTCTTCTCAGGAGCTCTGTGAATCATCCGTTGCTCTCTATTCCTTTCCTGGTGGTCCAGCCACATCCCATGTATAGCACAACTTCCTCTGGAAGGGAGAGGAGGATCCACGCTGGGCAGCAGCCAAAATCGCTCTTCCTGCCTCTCACCCAAAACAATAGCCCAGAGCGTGTTCCCCAGTTTTATTTAAAATAAACGTTCAATTTTGGAATGGTTTGGACTTAATAGAAAAACAACAGACTTCACAGAGAATTTCTGCATGCGGCTCACCCAGTTTCCTGTTTAGATCTTGTGTTTCTGACTGACACAGTGAGAGAGTCAATATTCATGTGCGGTGAATGTCTTAGTTAGGTTTCTATAGCTGTGGTAAAACACCATGACCCAAAGCAATTTACTTGGTGAGGAAAGGATTTAGTCAGCTTACATATCCGGGTCACGGTCCATGGAGGGAAGTCATGGCAGGAACTCCAGACAGAAACTTGATGGCAGGAGCTGACCCAGGGCCATGGAGGAACACTGCCTGCTTGCTCTTCTTGACTTATTCAGTTTACTTTCTTTTATACCCAGGACCGTTTTCCAGGAATGGCACCACCCATAGTGAGCTGGGCCCTCCCTCATCAATCACTAATCAAGAAAATGCCCCACCAACTTGTCTACAGGCTAATCTTATGGAGATGTCTTCTAAATTAAGAGTTTTTCCCAAATGACTCTTAGCTTGTGTCAAATTGATGTTAAACTAACTAGGGCAGTTAATAACTAAAATCCTTTCTTTATTCTGATTTCTTTGAATGTTCCCTACTGTAATTTCCCCCCTTTCCAAGGCAGTATTTTGCTATTAACTTCCTCTCCCTTTCTGGAGCTTGCTGTATAGACTAGGCTAGCCTAGAACTTGCAGCTAATTCTTCTACCTCTGCCTCTTCCAGGATTGCATGCAATGTGCCACCACATCTGGCCCCCTGATGTCCCTTTTCTGTTCTAGGGTCCCATCCAAGGTTTCATGTTGCATTTCTGTGTCTCTAGGGTCCTTATGGCTACTACACTTTCTCAGACTGTCCTCATGTTTGATGATCTTACTAGACGTTCATCCAGGATCTGGTGCCTTGTAGGGCGTCCCTCATTTGAGCCATGTCAGGTCCCTGCCTTGGGATTAGATTGCAGGTAGGAGTTTTCCGGAGGATCAGAGAGCACAGGGCCACCTCATCACATCTCCAAAGGGTGTGCAATATAAACACAGCTTTGATCACCTGGCTCAGAAGTGGGGCCAGTTTCTCTGCTGGGAAATTATGTTTCCCACCCACTTCTTCCATGTTGTATATGCTGTGGAGAGAAGTCTCCAGGCACAGCCCTCAAGTCAGGAGTAAGGAGTCGCTTTCTGCTTGGTAATGGTGGTTACCCTGTTCAGGTTCTTTGGTTTCTGTGCGTGGTTTGCTTTTTCTCTTGTTTTGTTTTGTTTTTTGGTTGTTTCCTTTTTTGAGGCAGGGTTCCATGTATTCCAGACTAACTCCAGACTCATTATGCAGCTGAGATGTCCTTGAACTTCTGAACATTCTGCCTCTGCCTCCCACATGCTGGATTTATAGGCATGCACCAGAATTTTTACTGGGGACTTTCTGCACACTTTCCCTGCTGTGCCTTTTGTAATTGTGAGTTGATACTATCTCCCCATTTTACAGACACAGAAAAACTGGTCCCCTTCTGGAATTTTGACGGGCAAGTCTGGGAATTGAACTCTAGTATGTTTAGAAAAAGGTTTCTTAAATATAGTGGTCACCTCTTAGTTATGTTGGGTGTCACCTGTGCCCTTTTATTGGGGCTTGATAAGACTCATTGGAGGGAGGAGGGAGTCTCTGGCGAGTCTGCCCTTAAGACAAAACCAACTCATATAACATGTAAGTTGGGTTAGACTCACACCAGGTTTTAGTATGGTAAAAATCTGGGAGCCTTTGCACTAAAAAGACTATGTGTTTAATATAAATACACATTGCATGAATACAGAGAGAGAGAGAGAGAGAGAGAGAGAGAGAGAGAGAGAAGAAGAAGAAGAAGAAGAAAAAGGAGGAGGAGGAGGAGGAGGAGGAAGAGGAGGAGGACTCCTTTTGTTTACTTGTCATAGTTCCTCCTGGGAGATCAAAGCTACTTCTCAGTCTCCACTTGCCCCAGCTTTTAAGGAGAGAGGTTAATGTTTATACAGTCTTAGCATTAGGCCCATCTTTAATTTCTACTGAGCACAGTCATCTGCATGGTAGAGGTGCTGTTCTCCCATTTGGAAAAGCCTGGGACCCAGGAGTGACTCTTGGATCCCCAAGGGTCCAGCCTGCAGTCAGGACGCAGGCTCCCATGTTGGATTTTCTGACCTCAACACCATATACATAAAATATCTGTATAATGGACTGTTTGCTTTATGGATGTTCTGTTTTCCTTTCTCTGCTCATTAAACTTGCAAAGGATATGTGTGTGTGTGTGTGTGTGTGTGTGTGTGTGTGTGTGTGACCTGCTCCAAAGCATGACCAACATGCAGCCTGTAACATTCTGAAAGAAGAAGATGGAAACAAATTGCGATTCGTTTCACCGAGACCCGGTCTAAATCTGACTGGTGTGTCGAATGTTCAAGCAGAATGCGAGCTAACTTGAGATCAAGGTCTTCTACTACCCCACCAGCTTTAAGAGCTATTGAGCTACCACAGGTCCCTGACCCCTAGCTTCATCCTGACCCCTCACACAAAGGAGGCCAAGTGGGCAGCAAGTCCAAAAATGCATCATCGCAAATTGGAGCCCGTGTGTTATGTAGCCTGGAGCTACAACCTGGCCTTGTCCGCTTCGTTAACACTCTGCAAGGCGCTGGCCCACCTTTTCACAGCCTTGGCTGAGATCAGAGGGGTAAGCCGATAGCCCTGCTTCATAAGAATCAGAATTCTAGTTTATGCGGCTTGTTATTTTTAACTTATAAATTGGTAACAGGTCAATCCCAAGGATTTAATTTGGAGAGCATGGACAGCAACCTGGAGTATACAGTGTCCCTCAAAAGGGACCACAGGGCTTCCAGTCTGGAGAGCTGTGTCACTTGGGTGTGGTTGGGCTGAGGGAAGCTGCTCGGTGTGTTGGGTAGATTTAATATCATACTTACACAGTGCAGGGCTGGGGAGGGGAAGAAGGCCAAGGACATGTGTGCCTCCCCAGCTTCTACCTCCATCCTGACACCAACTCTGCTGGGATTGCAGCCACAGCAGGGAAACAGATTCTTAGAGCTGCCACCAGCTTCAGGCATCTCTGTTTGCAGGCAAACCAGAGAGCCCCCAAAGCATCTCCTGGTCCCAGGTCTTATATTGTACCGCCTGCTTAACCTCTGCTCTGGGACCATGCAGGGAAAGACTCTGGGCCACAGGGGCCTGACTTCCCCACGTCGAAAGGTAAAGGGAGGGGTAGTAGTGGAAGGTACAGAGAGGATAGGAATGCCCTGGAGGCCTCATGTCTGTGGGTCTGACAGTGGGTTGCGGGGAGCGTAGAGAGAGTAGGGTTGAGAAAGGAGACTCCAAGTCTTCTGACCTGTAAAGGATGGATGGCTCTGGATACCCAGAAGCTTCCCTTGGGACACAGGAAGAGGGACTTCTGCAATCTCTCATTGCCCAAGGCTTCTGTTGACCATCTTCTGCAGGGTCAGAATGGACACTGAAGCTAAGAGAAGGTGTGTGCATGAACACAGGGAGACAAGCAAAGGAAGCTAGCTGTCCTTTTGTCTAATGTGAATGGTTATGAAGCAATGAGAACAATGGAAGAGATCTTGCATAGGTCTCTTCAGAGAGCACGTGGTAATGCCTAGATACTTTCTTGGTTGTTGAGGGCTGGGCGGGAACAGTGTTTGGTAGTATTTGGTAGTGTTTGGTTGCTCTTGTGTTTTAGGGGTACAGGCCAAGAATACTGCTAGCCAGACTGCAGTGTGCAAGTCAGCCCCAGTATGGTTATCCAGCTCCAGTGCCAAGATTGCTGGGACTCAGGGACCCTGTTTTTGATCCCTGAGGGTGGGTGGGGAGTGCATCACAGAAGGACTAGGAAAGGTGGGCTGGTTGGCCCTGAATGGCTGGGTGGTAGATTCAGCATTCGTCTCTGCAGTGCAGGTAGTTGGTTTCATGTCTTTCATGTGATCCTTGCCAAGAGGCCCCCTAATGGGGTGCCTGGCATTCGAAAGCCCCTGGACTGAGCAGAAACCAGGTTCTGTTTGGGAGGTGGGTGGAGTGGAGTGCAGAGAAAGGAAGGGATGTGGAAATACAGCGTATTTTGAGTAACAAGAGGTGCCCAGCGTGAATTAAGTTGCACTCTTGCTTTGATGGGTTTCCTCCTTGAAGCTACAGACTTGGAAATGGTTTCCAGGCTCCTTTGCAGCCTGGCATCTGTTTGCCCTGGGGATGCTTGCTGGGAGTTGACAATACCCTTTCTGTGGGGAAGTGAAGTTGCTCTCCGCAAGTGGCAGAGCAGCTTGACTCTGTCCCTGCCTCCCAGGAGGGAGACTGAAGGGCCACAAGTGACCAGCACTGTGTGGCTGGAGCAGGGTCCCTTACCTCCTTCTGCTCCCTGCGTCCAGGAGAAGTGTGTTGGAGGACTTAAAGAGCGCAGACACACAGGGAAACACCAGTGTGCGGCGATGACGAGCAGTGTCTGTCACTGTCTTTCTCTGCCGCATAGACACGATCACTTTTGCGGATACATGAACCTACATGCATGTATAACTTTCTTTCAGGACATGCCACCATCACCAACTACCTGCTGAATTATTTCCCTGGTCTGGACCTGGAAAGGAGGAACATATTTGGCTTCACTGCCCTCATGAAAGCAGCCATGCAGGGCAGGACAGAATGCGTTCGAGCCCTGATGCTGGCAGGTAAGTCCACCTGTTCTGCGCAGTCTCTAGGCCCTCAACTCTTTTAAAGAATGGATCTTAAATAGACCCATGCCTCTCACAGAAACGGAGCCTTGCGGTGGAAGTAAAGAAGAGCTCAGGGGCTTAGTCCTAGCATAACATAAACTGGGTGATACATGCCTGCAAATGCCGGCACTCAAGGTGCAGAGGCAGGAAGATAAGGAGTTCAGGGCCTTCCTCAGTTACACAGCATGTCTAAGTCCAGCCTGGGATACATGAGGTCCTCTCTACATCTGGGAAAAAGAAGGTCAAAGCAAGTGACTTGAGGGCTAGACAATGAGGATTAATGATAGCACAAGGCGCTCCCTAAAACCCCCATTGCTTCCTGCTGACATCTTCTCTCACCCCTCTGTCTGTCTTTCTGCTCTCCAGCTGTGCTCGGGTATGTTCAAGAGTGTGTATTCTGGGGGGTCTGGGAGGAGCTCAGTGGGTAGTGTTGCCCCATGTGCCTGAAGACTGAGCTCAGTGGGTATGGCAGCCCACTTGTAATTCCACACTTGGAAGATGAAGATGAAGATAAGGGAATCCTAGGCACAAGCTGTCTAGCTAGACTAGCTGTACGGAGGAGCTCATGGAAGATTCCTGACGTCAGCTTTGGGCCCCCACCTGCACGGTCACTTACATGTATGCATATATACACCTGAACACACACGTGCAAAAAAAAGAGAAGTGTTCATTCTGGCTTTGCCTCTGTCCAAAGGACCTCATTGTTGAAGATGATCCAGGTGATGGGGACAGGGGCTGGGCTGGGCTGCTCCTGGCTGGCTGTTGGTAGGGCCTCCAGGGGGATATCCTTAGGCTGAAGCTGGACCAACAGGAATGTGCTCTTACTCTGTATTGCCTCCCGTCATCCTGGAGAAATACTTCCCTGTTCTCATCTGTAAATGGGAATAATGGCCTTTCTCTCCCACCTTCCCGAGTATAATAAGACTTTGTTGATGTTTGATGAACCCTGTGTGAAAATCCTTGTGACTGATCTCTTTAATTCTTTTCCTGACTTGAAACTGAAAGGATCATCGCTAGCAAACCTGAGCAGGTCTCTTTGAGAATTAATGGAGAAAACAAATATGAAGTACACATAGCAGTGGATTCGGAGTTAGCGTCTAACATCACAGGGGCTGCTGCGGTTACATCATGTGGTTGTTTTGAATTATTTTTGTTCTTGGCTCTGAGTGAGCTGGTGCTAATAAAAAGTTATCTGTGTGCTGTTCTCAGTTCTAGAGGCTGGGAAGCTCCGACATCACAGCACCAGCAGATTTGACGTCTGGTGAGGATTCAAGCTTCCTTGTGTCTTCACATAGCAGGGGCAAGGAGACTGTCTCTCTGAAGTTTCTTTAAAAAGGGCACTGATCCCATTTGTGGGGCTTTGCTCTCAGGATAGAGTACATCCCAACAGTCCCAGCTCTGAATACCACCATGTGTTACAAAGTCCCAGCATATGAGTTTTTCGGGACACCACTGGCAGACCACAGGGCTCTTCCCATCCTGCTTACCCAAGGGTAGAAGCGCCGTTAGACACCGGTCCACCCATGGATGCCCTGTTTCTGTTCTGTGACCCCAGCTGACTCCACACGTGGTTCCCACATGCTCCCACGCCCTTCTGGTCTGTGACAGTTGCCCTGTCTTTATCAGTTGTTTGTGACGTGGCATTGTACAAGGTCTTTCAGCTTTGTCCTTGTGATCAGTCTGGAACCATAGGATTCACAACCTTGGATTTTCTCTCCCCCTGCCTTAACCTACATAGCTTAGAGGATGCAATAGGGGAGAACAAAGAAAGAAGCTTGGAAGACAGAGAGCCCTTTTGGAAAAAAAATCATTATTGAAATCAACTCCTGGGACTGGTTAGATCCTAGGGCCCGTATGGTGGAAGAGAACCGATTCCTGCAGGTTGTCCTCCAACCTCTACAGGCAAGCTGTGGCGTGTGAGTGAATGTGCATATACACACATCCAATAACTATATGCATGTTAAAATGTTATTTTTAAAACCGATCCCATCGATTGCCCCTTTCATTCCACTAAATTTAATTTTGAAAGCTAGAGACCAGTTTCAGCAAAGGTGAGGCTCTCCTGTCTCATTTCAGTGAGAAATAGTCATTCTTAATTAAGTGGTGATTATCTGAGGCTGTTGTGTTGGGTGAAACCTTCATCCATTTTTACTATGTCAGCCTAGTTATAACTGAATGTAGATCTTCAATAATTTATTTTTTTTCCAACCCAAAAGTTGGGATTTCAATCATATCAAGTACATTTTCTCCAATTAATTAGTTTGAATTATCAACTTTTGTGGGGGGACCACTATTCCTGTCATTTCTTCTTAGGCCTCCTGGGGTTTCAGGCATCAGCTACAGCATATATAGTTTCTCTGAAATTCCTCCCAGGGTCCCTGGATGGAAGAAACAATTTGGAGGACTTGATGTTAGCATTGCTTCCTCTTGCCCCTGCCTGCTGTTTGCTTACAGATTTGACATTAGGTGTCTAAACTTTGTCTTCCCTGTTGATCTCCACAACCACCGTGAGCCTCTTCCCTCCAGTGAAGCCTAGAATAATCCTCAGGAGTACAGGTCCTTGTCTGCTGTGTTCTTTAGAGTGCTACCCCTGTGGATTTTATGGTGCAGAGTGGAGGGTCTGCGGAAACAACCCCAAATCAGGACACAGTTTCTGTGCAGTCTGCTACTTACCTCTACCCATGTCTGTAACTCACCTCTCTGGGCCTCGGATAGTGAGAAAGGACTGCTGACAGCCTCATCACAGGAAGTTGTAGGTGGAATTTTGTTTCTGTAAGGATAGGGTGCCTAGGAGTTATTTGTGAATGAATTAAAAATAGAATAATTTTTTTTTCTTTGAAACTTTTCCTTAAGAAGAGGTATTTCTGCTAATAAGTACATGACTTCTTGACACTAGTGACATCTGGGGCTAGCTCAGTCCTTGCTGCGGAGGCCATGCTGCCAGTGTAGGGCATTAGGAGCATCTGTGGCTTCTACTCACCAGATGACTGGAGCACCCTCCAGCTGGAACACTCCAAATGTCTGCAGATACTGCCAAATGCCCCTGGGGACGTGGTCGTCTCCCATCAAGAGCCGCAGGTACAACTAGTTAAAGTAAGATAGAATAAAAAACCTAAGAAGAAACCTCTTTGTTCTCAGACATATCCTTTTCCCTACCCAGCTTGCTTTGCTCCAGACTACACTGGCATGGTGACTTCTTTAGGGTACATTTCAGCTCTCTGGGAGGCTTTGAGTGGAGCCTTTAACCTCTGGAATGTCCTCGTTTGCACCTGTCTTGTTAGCTTAGAATTCTTCCCAGGAAACCGAGCTTTATTTTCCCTTTAGAGTAGACATGTATATTTTTAAAACAAACCAGTGTGAGAGTGAATGGCCTCCACGGGTTTGTTAGACAGCAGTAAGGATGCCTGGTGAGGCATTTTAGAAGTTTGCTCCGCTGTTTTGGTTTCTTATTTAAATACACTGGTGTTAAGTAAATGAAGGTATCCATAGGTACTAGTTGCCTGTGCTTTTCTTTAAATTGACCCCTCAGCGTAGCACACCTTCATGCATGGTGGAGAAGAGCGATTCAGCAGCTGACTGCAGAATGGTCGTCCTGTGATTATTTATAAAATGAAAAGGCTGCACATTAATAGTGAGACACACATGTCTCATTCTGGTTTTTTTTTTTTTAGAATGCAGGATTCTTCTGATTCTGAGTGTTTTTAACACCAGATTGGAGTTTCTGACTTGCAATCTTACTACATTCAGTTGGAACCACTTCACCTAGAAATGATGGATGATTGAATTGGCTGACCCTTAGACCCTTCAGATTCTTCCACAGTCTGTAACACACAGGCACATGTCAGCCCTTATCTGCATTGTCAGATGGAACAAAATAATGTTAGAATTATTGGAACTCTGAATTTAGTGACAAATGCAGCCACCGCTGCAAGCCGACCTGGTGGCTCTTTGGATTAGGCTTCCTGATAATGTCAGCCATTCTGATAAGAATTGAAAGGGACATGCAGTGCCTTGTTAACCCAGTGGAATATTAATGCACCAAAGTGACAGGTCTATTTCTGTAAGTGGCTCTGAGGAGCTGTGTCAACGATGTGATTTTCTTTTTCCCCGTGGAGGTTGCCAGGTTCCAGACTTGCTTAACAGAGTTCACTTTATTCCTGAAGTGTGATGTAATTGCTGCAGTCTCTTCCTCGTGTGGTTTGGGCTGAGAGTAAGGATGCTGGTGATCTACTGTAAGGAGACGGATACAGCAGCCTTTCCAAAGCTCTCATTCCTCTTTGAAAGAGATTTATATAAAGTGTGAATCATCCTTCAGGACGATAAAGCCTTTGCCTGGCATGTACAAGGTCCTGGGTTCAGTCCCCAGCATCGCAACGTGTTCGGCCAGCTCCATGTCTTAGAGTCCGTATCTTTGATCTAGATCTAGATCTTAGATCTTTGGGTTCAGCTAGCTCTGATAGAACACACACACACACACACACACACACACACACACACACACACACACAGATCTTTTTTGTTGCCATTCCCTGAACACAGTGTAGCAATGTGATGACATCGTATTGTGTTATGATTATGGGTAATCAGGAGATGTTTCAGTGCATCAGTATATAGGGTGATGTGTATAGGTTCTATGCAAATGCACCATTTTATAGGTGGGAACTGAGCCACCTCAGAATTTGGTATCCAATGAGGGCCTTGGGCATGTTCCTTGAGGAGGCCAGGGACAGCTGTACTCATCCCTCCTAGTTTGGTTGCTGTCATCCTCAGCAGCAGTTTCTTTAGAAAGTGGAGCATGGGGACTTGGGACATTGGCTCGTCTTCTTGATTTATAGCATTTGTTTTCTGATCATGTTAAAAGGTAAGAGGAAGAGTGCTAAGCTCCGGACAGCCGTTCCTTTCATTTTTCATTAGCATTTGAAAAATGTCTCTTTCGTGCAGTGTTCATTAAGGTTTTAATTTTGCAGTGTGTTCCCTTTTAAAGTGACATGCAATTAATTAAGGTTTAATGTGCCATCTATTTTTGCAGTGGCATTTTTACTGCCCCCTTTTCATTTTCACTAGTTTATAAATTGTGCTCTAGCTAATGAGTTCCTCCTGAATTTCAGTTCCAGATAATTGCCACTTTTCTAAGATGACTATTCTTTAACGTGTCACGGGACTAAGGCTGTGAGCAGGTGAGCTTAGGTGAGGTGGTCTTCCCAGCCGCAAGGTGCTGTGGCCGTCAGGGCAAGGAGGTGGCTGAGCCTCACACTCTGGGCTCAGAACAACTGATCAGCCACCATGTCAGACATGTGGGTCTGTGTGAGATGTAAATGAAGATGCTGCTGCTGGCTGGGTCCCTGGGGAGTTCACGGACTAGATAATTGCCCTAGTTCTCCTGGCTGCTTTTCCAGTGGAGATGTGAGTAATGGGATTTGAACTCCTGTGTGATTTTTAACTGTGTTGGGCTGAGATTGGACCAAGATGAACTCAACAGCAACGCTGCATCCATTTCCATAGGCTCAGGTTGAGATGGACACAGCAGATCTCAGCTGAGTTGGGGTTTAACTCTGCAGTGTGTTTTGGGAAAGGGGATGCTGTAGAGAGATTTTTCAGGAAGTAACTGGTGTAAGGAAGGCAGGGAATGTGCCTGGAAAGTCTCTAAAGGAACAGAGCCCACAGGGCACAGAAATAAAGCGATTCGTTTTAAAGAGTTGTCTCATGCAGCCATGGGGATTCGAAAGAGAGTGTGCAGGCAGGAGCTGTTGGCCCAGGAAACCTGCCATTGCTTTATTTATGTATATGAGTGTTCTGTCTGCATATACACCTGTATGCCAGAAGAGGGCATCAGATCCCACTATAGATGATTGTGAGCCACCATGTGGTTACTGGGAATTGAACTCAAGTCCTCTGGAAGAGCAACCTGTGCTCCTCAGCGCTAAGCCATTTCTCCAACCTCCCCTCTGCCCCGCCCCGCCCCATCCCATGTCATTGCTCTTATGGGCTGCAACTGATTGGATAAGGTTTACCACATTTGCAAAGTAACCCCTTTGACTTAGAGTCAGATCCTTATTATATGATCAAGCCACTGTGTGCCCTGGCCTAGCCAAGCCCAAGTGAATATGATGTTAACTAGCAGAGCTGTGTTGCTTGGGACAGGGAGCACATGGATATGAGTGTGGGAGACTCAAGGCTGGGGCTGCCGGGTTCTCCATCAGTGGCTTTGCAGCACCAGGTAGCTGCCTCAGCTAGTGGGACCCCCTTTGTTTTGTTAGGAGCCTTTGTTAAATACATACTTCTCGAATGTAGAGCGAGATGGTCTGAGAAGGCAACTTTAGGTAATATGTGGCCTCCATTCTGGAGTGCTCACTGGCTTGGAGAGGCAGCTGTCTGCTCCACCTGAGAAACCCAACATCACTGTGTTAATAGAACAAGACCTACCACAGCTATCCACAGAGATGAGATGGCACCAGGCTTTGCCAATAACTATCAGAACATTCCTTAGTGCTAGAGCATTCTTCTCTCATTGTTCAGGCAATTGTGGGGCCCATTAAAAAAGATTTTTAAAATTGCACTTGTTTATTTGTGTGTGTGTGTGTATTTGTGTGTGTTGGTGCATGTGTGTATGTCTGTGCATGTGTGTGTGGCACAATAGCACAAGCACCATGACACACATGCAGGAGTCATGACCACCTGTTCCATTACGAGTGGATCCCAGGTATCAAATCTAGGTTGTCATGCCTGGTGGAAGGTACCTTCACCCACTGAGCCATCTCACCAACTTCATGGAGTCTTACTAAAAAAAATTACCTACGATTTTATCACTGAGTTCGGGGAGTTTTGTTTGCTTGCTCTTAGCTTTTTGAGACAAAGTGTTGCTCTGCAGCTTCGGCTGTCCTGGATTCACTATTTAGCCCAGCCTAGCTTTGTGATTTTCTCGCCTCTGCCTCCAGGTGTCTGGAGTTACAGGCACGAGACACCTTGCCAGGCTTTGCGGAAGGTCTTTATCTAGGAACAGGGAACCATTAAGACAGCAGGTGATGCGCTGTGAGCATAGGAACTGTGATAGGATTGGGCCAAGGTTCCCAGTCAGTACGTCCCCAATTCTGCCATCATTCTTTGCCTGTGGAGGAGCATCCTAGTCGCCGGGCTCACTGCTGCATGTGTGCTTTTGTTTTTCAGGGGCGGATGTTCAAGCAAGGGATCCCTGTCGTGGGATGTCATCCCAGGAGTGGGCTGC
Organism: Cricetomys ansorgei; assembly: GCA_026225945.1. Lineage (NCBI taxonomy): Eukaryota > Metazoa > Chordata > Mammalia > Rodentia > Nesomyidae > Cricetomys > Cricetomys ansorgei. Next base: position 23,274,369 of record JAMJFZ010000107.1, on the reverse strand, counting down.
ATACACGGGCCGAGTGGAGGCCGTTTGTGTCATGCAGAGGCTGATGGAGCGACCCTGCCCGGAGCAGTTTGGGGACAAGTACAAGCCGGAATTGCCGCCCGTTGAGGCGGTCTTGAAGTCCGCAGGTTCCAAAAACTGCTTGCAGAGGTTCACCGCGTTCCTGCGGTCCGCTCTGACCTCCCGCTCCAGCCGGAGCCTGGAGGATGGAGGCGTCCTTGATCACATGGTCAGGATGACCACGAGCCTCTACAGCCCTGCTGTTGCGGTGGTGTGCCAGACAGTATGCCCGGAGAACCCTCCCTGTGTGGGGAAGAGACGCCTGGCGGTGCAGGAAATCCTAGCAGCTAGGGGGATCCGGGACGCCCATGCGCCGGAGAGCAACAAGGTAGAGGGCTCTGAGCCGCAATTCCAGACTTTAGAGACCCCCAGAGCCAGCCCCTGGTCTCCCCAGTCTCCTGGGGCCCCGGAGTCCACCCCTGCCCCTGTCCCTCGGAAGGCCAGTCTCCTGCCACTGCAGCTGCTGCGGAGGAGCAGCGTGCGGCCGGGCGTGGTGGTCCCCAGAGTGCGCATCAGCAAGGCCCCTGCGCCCACCTTCCAGCCCGAGCGCGCGGCGCCCAAGGGCAACACCAAGGACAACATCCACCTGCAGATCCCCAAGTGGCGGTACAAGGAGGCCAAGGAGGAGAAGAGGAAGGCTGAGGAGGCGGAGAAGAAGCGCCAGGCAGAGGCTCAGAAGGAAAAGCGGGCGCCACGATGGAGGAAAAGGACGTGAAGGGGCCACAATGCCCACGGCGCGTGTGCCTGGGGGAGGCAGCGCAGGGATCCAGCTAGAGGCGACCGGTGGTCTACACCGTGGAGAGGGACACCTCTGTCTGCCATAGGCTGCATCACCCAGTCTCTGGGTTATTCTCCTTTCCTAGATCCACGAGGGGCGCTCCACGTTGCTCCCAAGACAGAATTGGGACTAGTACTGATGGGTTTGCTTAAAATCAGTTCTCTGAGCAATCTACACACCCAGATGGCTGTTTCCCTAGAAGTCACCCCTTAGAAAACCCCAATTAAGAATTAAAAAAAAAAATCCAACTTATCAAAGGGCATTTCCACGTAATTTTGTATTTTGTTATTTATGAAAAACTGCAGCATTTTACAAGTGATGGGCTCTTTGTAATTAAGGCAGTTTTAATACTTGTGTTTGGAGACCCTTTGTTTAAAATGCTGTCTCTAGCAATAAATACTTGTGATGACTACGTGAGGTACACAGAATTCATGGGATTCTCCCCCCTTTGCCCTTTGATCCTGGCCTTTGCCTTCTCGTGTCCTATGGACACACCTGTGCAATGGCTTTTCCTATTAACTTGAGCGATGCCAAACACCTGTTTCTACTTGATGAAGGCATTGACTTCTATTCAAAATGACCAAGTAAGATGGAAGTTTTGCTCCTATCGCCCTCATTATCATGTCACTGGAATTGATTATGACGTATTGTGGAAATGCTTATGTTTATTGTACCAAACTAATTTTAAGCAAAGGGCTTTAGTAGACCATCTTCCAGGTGGTTTGAGGAAAACAATTATTTAAAGGGGCAGATTTAACTAATGAGTAGTAGAAACAAAGTCATATGTGCTCAGAAAAAGCAAATGTGAATGTCTTTAAAAATGTCAAGGATGCAGAGGATAAAGAAGTCAGAATGTTGCAAATCATTGAGGGGCAGTCAGGGGTTTGCAGAACCGGCTGTACACACTGGATGATAGTGAGAGTAGTTTGGGGAAGGGTTTTCCGGAGTGGGTACACTGATGGTAGCCCTCTCTTCCAGATCCAAGTCCAGAGAGGCCCTTCTGTGCTTTTTACTCACAGTTCCCCTTTGATGATTGGTTCTGATATGGGCTCATCCCCATGCCAGCTTTGTAGAACTTCCAGGGTGTGGGGACTCTGGCAGGGCAGAGACGGGATTTGCTGTCAGTGCCAACATGTCAGGGCAAGTTTTCTTTCTACATCTTTATCTTCCAAGCACCAAGAAATCCCAACTGGGTCTTAGAGTATCTATCACTTGCACTTTATTTAAATACTTAATGTAAATAATTGGAAGCTAGAGATTCAGAATATTACATACCTGATTTGGAAGCCTTTTGCTGAGGTCTGTCTCATGATGGGGGTGTTGGGGGTGCTGGCATGCTCTTATTCCTTCCTACTTGGTACCATCAGGCATTGAGCAGCAAGAGATCTCACACCAGCTTTCCCCAGAAATCCATAAAATAGGACCTTTGGCTGCTCCTGGGTAGATTTGAGACCGTTGTCACCATTTAGTGTTTAAAAATCCCGTTTTTATTAAATTTCTCTTTAACCCTAGAAAGGTACCAAGGATAATGCCAGGGTCTTGACCCTCCTCTAGAATTACTGATATTAGTTGGCTGGGTTCACCCTTGTGACCTGGGACTTTGGATTGGCTGTATCTCGTTGGGGGCTTTGAGGAGCATGACCAACCTTAGTTATCTTTTGGAATTGTCTTTCCCGTCTTTCCTGGCACTTCCTGCCGTATATTGCCAAGCTGCCTCCTCCTCATTCTGGGGTGGGGACAACGTTTGCTCTTGTGTTCTCTATCTCTTAAGAGTGGGGCAGAGGAAAGGAAGCAGGTGTTCTGCCCAGAGTACAGTGTGGAAGGAGCCAGGGGACAAACACTCGTGACCAGAGCCCTCCCACCCATGCTTGTCTGGATCATCAGGGTCACTCGGGAGTGAAAGTGGGTGAGGAAAGGCTACTGGCGTTCCTGTAGGGGAGACTGGAGGAGGTTGTCCATCCTTAGGCTACGTTGTTACCTTTGTCTGTTTTTAGTTGAGGGGTTCACTGGAGATGTCAGCAGTCCCCACAGTCAAGTCCCCACCCCAAATCACCCCCCCACACACACAAACTCAGCAGCATTCTTTAGGAGTGAATTGTCTGTTTCCTTGTTTGAACTGTTGGATCTACTCACAGAGGAGTCACCCTCCCTCTCTCTACCCACGTGATTCAGGGAGGGGATTGGTGGACAGCAAGGTGGGTGACCTTGTTGTCACCCATTTCCTGGCATCGTCTGCCTCACCTGTATCCTGCTTGCTTCTTCCCCCACTTTGATTAAACTCCTTTCTCATCCCAGCACCAGATGCCTTGAGGTCTAAAAAGGCAGCGGTACAAGGACCCCTGAGAAGCCCTTGGTGGCCCCACTGTGTTACCAGGCTGAGGTCGTTAAGGCTCCGGGTGTGTGTGTGTGTGTGTGTGTGTGTGTGCAGGGCTGTGGCTTCAGGACTTCAGTTCTGCCTTCTGTTTTTGAAAGGGAGGCCCGGTCCACTCTCCTGGTTTGGGAGAGCAGAGGGGCAGGCTCAGGGCTCTGCTTGCCCTTGTGTTTATTAACTGTAAATAGTGTATTCCAAGCTGACAGGTGTCTTCTCAGGGATTTATACATAAATATAGTTAGGGGAAAAGTTGCAGTGTATTTTAAACTTTTTTGATGTTTGAGTCAATTAGGATTAAACTGGACAGAGGAAGTATTTCCAAGATAGTGTCAATGCTGCCGTTTCTAAGTGAGATCTTGGGGCTTGTCTCTCCGTGGAGATGTATGGGGACCGAGGCAGTGGGAATGGCTGTGTGTGTATGTAGTCACGGCTGTGTCTCTCAGTTGGTTCTTTTGTGTTAACAGTTGCCTCTGGGTGAGCAGAGATGACTAATCCCTCGCAGATCATCCATACTGTCCCCAAACTGTTCGCCACTCCCCTGCTCTTTTCTCCATGCTTGTGTGAATAAAATGTTCACAGTCATTCTGCAGGAGCCCACAGAATTCACCAGGAAGGGTCAGGGAAAGCTCTGCACACTTGGTCCACTGTGGCCTCCATGGCTGGTGCACTTGCTACATTAGAGGAAGACAGCAGGTGGCAGGAGAGACTTTACACCTTCTTCTTCAGCTACTACCAGGCTCCTGGCCACACTGCATCCCTCAGCATAAAGTCAGGGCAGCCAGACATTTTCTGCTTCCGCTTTGGATTCCCCTGACTCCAGAGGCTCATCCTGCACACCAGGAAAAAGAGGACCAGTGATGTTGGCTAGAAAGTGGGGTTTTATAGACTCAGAGAGGGTATGACAAGCGACCTCTGTCCATTCCTCCCCACATGGCAGCAGGGGTCAGGTCTCTGGAGTAGAGATAAGGCTGTTGTAGGTGTGATACAGGCTTGGAGGGAGGGAGGGGCTGGCTCCAGTCCCAAAATGATGCAAAGCCTGCTGACCCCAGGACTCCGGAACCATCGACTGCTATTCCCCACACTGCTCAGAGTGATGGCATCTTGTGTAAACTTCCCCCTTTTATATCATAAGAAGCCTTTTCTCTTCCAGTGTTGGGGGACTTCCAGCAGGTCCCCCAAGCGTTCTCCAGAGCTGTCGCTGTCTGGATTCTGGTTTGTGCTGCCAGCCAGCCCTTGGCTCTTTCAGGCTGGTCAGCAATATGGAGGCCACAGCTTCTAGAAAATGAACGAGGGATCCCTGCCCGTGGTGGGCCCTGAAAAAAACAACAAAGTCACTAAATGAAAGGGCAGATGGGACCATCAGAGCGGGGCAGAGTTAACCACAGAGAATGAAAAGCCACTTCTTGGGTCATCTGTTGCCAGCTCTGCACATCTGTGTAACTGGAGTCAGCTGTTCATTTCTTTGCCCTTGAATTCACACATTTATTCCTCAGTATTTTAGATAAGAGGTTGAAAATTCCTCTGAAGGCTTTACTTTATTTATTAGTATTATTATTTAAAGAAGCAACTATGCTATCAGGAATGCTACCTGGATCCATTTGGCTGGTTTTCAGGTGGTGTTGTCGGATGCCAGGTGCTCCACATAACAATTCTCACACTAAAGTAAGGCCGTGAGGAAAGGCAAAGCCCCTGTTGTACGCTGGCAGCCCTCAGCAGCAGGTTAGATTAATGGGGACCCTGCATGACATCAACTTGCATGAGCAAACGGAAGGGCCGGACTCTGTGCTTGTAAATGTACTGGCTGCAGTGGCTCCCAGTGGCCCCCAGGGAATGTCTCTGTGACCTATTTTGATGGTGCATATTCAGACAGATTGCAAGACCCGAGAGTCTCCCTGGAGTCCCTGAAGAAAGTGAAGCCCAACATGGCTGGAGTTTTCACAACCCAGGCTGTTCTACCAGAAGATGGCACTGACCCAGGTGGCTTAAGAGTAAACAATCTGGCTGCAGCTGGGTCAGCTCTGGCTTTGTTATGCCTCAGTTACAGGAGGGACTCAGACCCAACAGGACCCCCTGGAAGAGCACCCGTGGCCTTCAGTGCACTGCTTGGGGTGAGGGTAGATTCTGTGGGATTTGGCACAGGTTCACCCTAGGACAGCACCTTACTCTAAGGAGGCATTGGGATTTCCCAGTCCGCCTTGGTATTAGATCTGGTGATTTTGAATGCATTTTGATTGCATTCAGTGCTGGTTTTGAATGCGCTGTCTTGGCTGTGACGTGACTTCTGTTGTTATAAACGAAAACGTAGGTGGGAGAAAAACGAAGCTGGCCATCCCAGATGGTGCAGTGGGCTGTGCTGACCCAATCCTTGCTGGACTTTGAGGAGTAGTAGTTAGGCACCCAACACCAGTTAGAAGGTCTAGAAACTGATTCAAAGTGGTGCAACTGTGAGTACGCTCAATGGAGAGTGAGTGGACATCCCGTGTCCAGAAGCAGCTCCGTCTTCCCATCCCTCCACCTGGAGCCCTGGGGTCCACCATGGAGTTAGAACCCAGTGCTCCATTTAAGTGACATCAAAGTCTACTGTGACTGGAGCTTTCTTGATTCAAATGATAGTTCTAAAAAGCAAAGGACAACAACAATCAAGAGAGAGTGGTGCCTAGCATTTGCTGGGTGCATGGGAACCTGTGTTTTCATCAGTGGGGACCTGACAGGTGAGGACTGGCGCAGACTTCTACACTGCCCGGTCTCTCCTTCCTGGTTTGAGCTCTGCTTTCTGAATGTGAATCGATTTCCTTTGTCGTTTCTAAAACTCCCCTCACTTTCTGGGCGTTGTAAAGCTGTTCAGTATGGATATACCTGTAAATTCCAGAGTGTTTTATTTTGAGATAAGAGTTTTGCTACAGTTTATACAGGATATTTTCCTATTTAGACCTCAGGGTTACCTTGGGACCCACTCATAAGTGTGACCTCCCCAACAGCTTCAATTCTGGATAGACAGAAGTTTCATAACCTTTAAGCTAAATGTGATATTCAGCGGGAAGAATGTGTTTCTCTCTCTTAGCTTCTGACAAATTCTGTTTTTAATGTCTAGAAAAAAAGAGACATGAGGAGAACAATGGAGAAAGGATTAAGAACCGCCTGTAAAATAAACATTCTCATGGTATAAAATTGTGGTATTTGAATAAACTTCTGTGCATAAATTATTTAAAAATACTATGAAGCGTATGGTATTTTCCTGTCATTTGTTCTGAATGAAGTGGCTTTACATTTTATTTCCACACACTTCCTCTTTATTTTTCTGAGGTAAGGGTTATTAATGTAGTGTTCCTCATGAGTGCTTCCTTTCACCTCACAATGATCTGTTCATGGGCCACCCTTCCAGGGAGGAAGCACCCCTCAGACAAAATACACCTGTTTTCCTTTACCCAAGTGTCACACCAATGTGTTACCATTCAGGGATTTTTTTCATTAATTCAAATGTCCTGGAAGAAGTTAAAAAAAACAACTTAGAAATATATTTATTTATATTTTTATTTATATTTATATTTATTATTTGTGTGCGTGACACACTTGCTCTTCGTGTGGTGGATTAGGGGGCAGTTGTGGCAGAAGGTCCTCTCCTTCCATCTTGGAGATACTGGGGATCAAACTCAAGTCACCCGGCTTGGCGGCAAGCGCCTCGACCCACAGAGCCATCTCACCGGTCTAAAGGTGGCGTTCAGGTTGGTCTCAAACTTGTGATCTTCCTGCCTCTGCCTCTTCAGCATTTCCTACTTGCATGCGCCACTGCGACTTGTGTAAGATATTTTAAAAATTAGTTTTAACATTAAAAAAAGGTAGCAGACACGAGGGATGGGAGAAATAAAAAACACGCTGGAAAGTGACTCTCCTCCGCTGGGGGCTGTCCCCAGAACAGCTGCTTAGGGTCCTTCTAAGATTGAATCTTTATTTTAACTTTTAATTAAAAATTTATTTATTTTATTTTATGTTTATGATTGTTCTGTATGCGTGTATGCCTGGTGTCCTCATATTGTCTGGGATGGGTTATAGATGGTTGTGAGCCCCCACGTGGATGCTGGGAATCAAACCCAGGTCCTCTAGAAGAGCAGCCAGTGCTTTTAACAGTTGAATTATCTCTCCAGCCACGTATCTTTGTTTTTTTTAAAACTGTATTTTATATATAGCAATACAACGGACATGTCAGATAACACTGTAATAGAATTTGATCCAGAAGAAAAAAAAAAAAAAAAAGAGAGATTCAGGTTACAGAATCCCTCCCCCCAGAACGAATTTTGAAAAATCACTTTCCTAAGTTGGGTTAGGTGACTAGTCATGTCTAATTCCTATTTCAGGAATGGTCAGTGGAATTAAAGAAAGCCCAGCTTCCACACTCACTGCCTCAAAGGAATAACACGCGCTCCACTCGTTTGAAATGTAAAATGGTTCTTGCTGCTTCAATGCACAGAAAGTGGAATTCACATATCCACCATGAAACTAGGAAAGAAATTAGCTTCCTGTCCTCTTTCATGTCCCACATGTTCTTTTGCCTCAACTCCACCCTTCTTCCTCACCAGCTATTACCGTCTCAGTCTCCTGTCTGAACTTTCGGACTTTACCCACACTCACGCAGGTTTACGTTATAAGCTCAGGTCCTCTGTCATACGCCGATACTGGCTTATAACGTATAGAGCTGTGGTTTTACTTTTTTTAAGATTTATTTATTTTATTTTTTTGTGTATGAGTGTTTTGGTGTCACATGTGTCTGAACTGTGTGTGTGCTCGGTGCCCTCAGAGGTCAGAAGATGGCACGATATCCCTTGGAGCTGGAGTTACAGATGGTCGTGAGCCGCCATGTGACTGTGGGTGACCAAATCCAGGTCCTCTGCAGTAAGTGCTCTTGACCACTGAGCCATCTCTCGAGCCCCTACCGAGATGTGTTTTCCTTTGTTGTACAGACGAGCTCCTCTCACTGACTATGGTTTTGTGAACACACTGTTTACAAGGAACATCTTAGATCCCCTCCATTCTCCTTACCAGGTAATATTCCAGGGTGGAGGCAAACCATGGATTGGCCAACTATCTCCTTGTCGATGAGTTGTTACTTGCTCTTGGATATTACCATTAACAGATAATAACACATCCTGTTTGTATATACAAAGAAACAGTCTTATTATATACAAGTAACGAAAGAGTGTTAGGCCAAAGGAAAGAAAACATTTGACTTTCTCTTTAAAATTTTTTAATTTAAGTTTTTTCTCTACACTACATTTTGATCATATTTTCCCCCAGTTCCTCCCAGATCCTCTCACTTCATGTTCTAATCACCGAACTTCATGTTCTCACTTCCTCTCAAAAAAAAAAAGAACTCCCCCCCCAAAAAACACCAAAAACAAAAAAACACTTAAAGAAAGCAACAAAAAAAAAAAAAAAAACCTGAAAGTCAAAACAGGCAAACTTAAAAAAAAGAAAGCCAATAAGACAAAAACCAAACCAAACCAATACAAAACAAAAAGTATATCGGGACACGGTTAATAAACCCAGTGACATCCCACTGGAGAAAATGAGTTTTCTTTTTCCCAGCAGGCATTAGGTGCAAATTGCTTCTGTGTTAGGAGAGGGACTTTGTGTCCACCCCCCCTCAGTGCTGGGATTTTGTCTGCTTTAATTTGTGCAGGTCTTGTGTGTGCTGTTACAGTCTCCATGAGTTCATATATGTACCATCCTTGTTGTGCCTGGAAGGCATTGCTTCCCTGAAGTCACCCATCTTCTCTGATTCTTGAAATCTTTCTGCTTCTTCTTCCACATAGATCTCCAAGCCTTGAGGGGAGGAGTTTGATGAAGACACCCCCTTTGGGGCCCAGTGCTCCAAAGTCTCTCATTCTTTTCACATTGTCCAGTTGTGAATCTCTTTGTTAAGTCCCATTTAGTTCATGAAGAAATTTCCCTGATGAGGGCTGAGTGATGGGTATAGCAGTGGGTCCTTAGGACTCATCTCATTTCTTTGTTCGTTTGGCAGAATAATCGTAGTAGGTTTTCCCTTAGGGCCCATGACTTATGTCGTCTCAGGTTCTTGGCCATTTTAGCAGTGTCGGGTATGGGTTTCACCTCATGGAGTGGGCTTACATACATTAAAAAAATTGCTGGTTGCTTCCATAACATTTGTGCCACTATTGTACCAGCATATCTTGCAGTCAGGTTTCTGTTGTATGCCACAGGATTTGTAGCCGGGTGATGCTGGTGATTTCTTTTCTCCTCTGATATTGCACAGAGTACCTTCCGGTACCACGAGTGCTCGTCGGTAGAAGGTAAAGCTTTTAGTTGGGTACCAGAGAGAATTCTCCATAGTCAATGACTTAAGGAAGTTGTGGGCTTTACCATCAGGTTATGAAGAATAACCACCAGCCTTGGCAATAGCCTGTGGTGTTTGGGAGAATGTCTATGGGAACCTTTTGGCCAACAATTCAACAAAATGTAACCAACTCCTGGCACTGGACGTTTTACTTGGTGGCATAAGGTATCTGGGTGGGGCACTGTCTTCCTCATTGTATTGACTCCATTTAAATTCCTTTCATGTTTGTATTGATTTTAGGAAGCTTCTATAAGTAGGAAACCCACTTTCTCCTTCTTAAACGTAAGTAACAGTAATAGCCTTTCCTCTTTGACTGTTTCTTGCCGCTATAATGAACTGTAGACTTTTTCATTCTCCTTTCTCATCGCCCTCCCTGTCCCACTTGTCCCTGCCCTGCGGTCCTTTCTAGGGACTCTGCCTCGCTCTCAGCCACCAGCAGAGGGCAAGAGAGGCCATGCTCTACTGCCAGACCAGCCGAGGCCTGCAGATCCTGTGATTAACAAACAGCACCTAATAGTTTGGGCCGTTCTTGATGGGTTGTAGGCCTTTGTGTTTTCCAGCCATTTATTTGCTGTCTAGTGCTCTTATTGATGTCTTATTTTCAATTGTTTTAGGTTGTGTCTTATGCCATTTTCACTGATTTACAATCTGCTCTGTAAGCCGCATGTTTGCCTTTCATATCTTTTGTGTTTTTCTTCCATTCTACCACATATGTTTCAGGTGAAAGCTTGAGGTTATTTAATCAGAAAATTCAAAACTAATTTTTACATCTGAATTTTTATTTAAGAATGTCTTTTCTATCCCTTTAGATCATTTTTTCCCCCTTAGTTCATCATTTAGGTTGCTTTTGATGGGGTTGAAAACAATCACACACACATCCCACCCGCTCATGTGAAGTCTTCCTCTGAAGAGAGGAAAACTGAAGTCTATTTTTTAAAATTACAATTCCATAGTGTTTCTAAGGAAGGACTTACATAGGAAAGAAAGTATCAAATGATGCTTTGTTCTTAGAGTGATCATTGGAAGTTATTTGTAGTTTTTTGTAGATGAGAGCAAATGTTGTGATTATTGGGTTGAAATATTGCTCAGGATGACAAGGCATGGCCCCCATAAACATGCCTGAGAACTGGGGCTTGGAAAGTGAGGTGGAGTGGCTGGGAAGAAAGTGACCCTGTCCTTATTTATCCCTCTGGCTGAAAGTGCCAGGGCTTGCTCAAGCACCAAGTTCCCTCCAATGGGGACCAGGGCTGTGCTGGGGAGGTAGAGGGCCCGAGATTCTGGAGTGCTCACTGTGAGTGGTCTTAGCACTGCAGGCAGCCACACTGGCAGAAGCCTGGCTAAGAGCGCCTGCCTGCTGAGGATTTACTGTGCAAGTCCCTTCCTGTGGTCACTGGCTTCTGGCAGGTCACACGTGCTGTCTCTCTTGATGAGGACTGGGCTGGTTTCCAGCCAGAGACATAAAAGCCCGGACACACATACATGAAAGGTAGCTCACAAGCCTCTAGGCTGTTGACAACTTTCACATACAGATTGTTCCTCTGGATTAGCATTGGCAGCCAGCAAGTCAGTCAGCAGGGGTCATTGTCCTGCTGCAGGGCACAGGGCCAGCCTCTCTGGCCCACATTAGCCCCTGAGCACATGTGAGGGAGGAGCAGAGGGCCCCTGGGCAGGGCCAACCACGGCTGCCCACCCACCTATGTCCCCTGCATCTTGCTGTCTTCTGTGCCCAAGCTTGCTTCTGCTCTTTTTTTAAAGAAGGAAGCCAATTAAAAAGTATAATAAAATTTATCACATTCTTCTGGCATTCAGTCAATCAAACCAACCAATCCAAAAATCCACCCTTTTTTTTTTTTATAAAGTAAATTAAAAAAAAGAATTTTGTTTTATTTATTGACATGAGCGCTCTGTCTGCACATACACCTGCAAGCCAGAAGAGGGCAACTGATCCCACTATAGATGGTTGTGGGCCACCATGCGATTGCTGGGAATTGAACTCAGGACCTCTGGGAGAGCAGTCAGTGCTCTCAACTACTGAGTCTTCTCTTCAGCCCCACCTTGATTTTTTTTTTTAAATGTTATTTTAAAAACAAGGAAATTGAGACACAGCAGGGAGGGGAACACTGGTAAGGGAGTGATCCCTGTAGTAGAGATGCAAGATGACACTCCAACAAAGATGTCCTCAGAGAGGCCACCCTGTCTACAGCTGGCCCAACACTACGCTCTGTATTTTGTAAAGGCCCTTGCAATAGGACAGCTCTGAGCACCCAGCTGCCCTTCCTCCTTGTCCTGAGGCTTGGAACCCACAATTCTTGGTGATCACTCCCACAGAAGGAAAAGAGGCCCTTCCTGACCAAGTCCTATTTGGGTAAGCACACTGGCCACACTCTGTGCTCTGTGGGGATGCTGTAAGACTCCCTCCTTCCTTCTGTGACTTTGCAGGTGTTAGGCCTGAATGTCTCCATGCCGTTCCCAAACCCAAGCTGTCTCCCCACATCTTGTCCAAGGAGGGAAGGAGCAAGCCAATGAGGACAAGGTATATCAGACCCAGGGGCTGCTCCCAGTCTCTAGGCCCCACTCCCTGAAGATCCTACCATCTCCCCGTCATGCTACAGGCAGTCAAACCTCCCTTTATCCTGTGCTACCAGCCCTTCCTGCTCTCCCGCATCCACGCTCTCACAAGGATGTGACGACAGTCTTTCTTCCTCCCAGATGGGGGTTTTTGTCCCTTAGCCTGCGGCACTCAGATCTTGTGGGTCTACCACACGCTTCAGTGTCTCCGATGGTTTGTCCTGGCCACTCAGCAGAAGCCCCATGAGTCCTCCCAACACCCCACCTCCCCCTCATATCCCCTCACTGACGCTTTGCTAGCCGTGTTCCTGCCATCTGCCCCTCTACCCACTGTAAGCTGGCGGCTGCGTTGTCCTTTCTGACTGCAAGAACGGGGTCTGCTGATTAGTGGTTGTTCCTTTCTGTCCATCATGTCCATGGTTAGAAGAGATGTGAGCCATGTGCTGGCTCTCTGCTGTGGGGTTGGGTCTTCTGACAGAGGCGGGGCCCTGAGCAGAGTCCAGCTTTTGTCCCAAAGGCTGAGAAACATGGACCACTGGTTCACTTAGCTTCCACTGGAGGCAGACCATGAGGCTGTCTGCCCCCTCAGTCATGACCAGGCTCTTGAAAGATCTGGCAGAACCAAAGCATCCCATCCCTACCCCTACTCTTTATCTGCTCCCAAGCCTCCTTACATCATCCACAGGCCTCCTCCATGACCTCCTGGGTGGTTTAGATCCCCATACCGAAAGACAAATGACTACGTAATAAACTGGTAATAAAGATACCCAGTGGTCCTGCTGACAACACACTATACCCTGCAGAGCAGAAGCAAAGAGCCCCATGACCCTTTGTATTCCAGCCCCAGGGGCCTGGGAACCCCAACCCCGACCCCAGGTCCTGTATAGTTATCCCATTACCCTCTGTGCTTCTCTCTCTCTCTCTCTCGCACAAAGCATTGCTAGCAGAAAGCTCCCAGCATTCCCTGTGGGGAGCTCCCATCATTCTGAATGGTGAGTTCTCATAGGGAAGGCATCTATTGCCTATCCACCCTTTCTCCTCAAGAGTCAGAAAAAGGGCTTGCCATCCATTAGCCTGGGTGTAGTGCCTGTCCTACAAAATGCCTGTCTGGACATTGCAGATTGGGCCATGTTAATAAGGGCACCGACATTATGCTAGGGGAATGTTGAACAACAATGGAAAGCAGCTAAGTCAGCGTGGTTGAAGACACAATGTGGAAAATGCCCAGCTTTATTAGACCCAGTCTGGCTCTTCTCCCAGAAAGGCATACGGGGAAGAAGATGCTTGGCTTGCTTAATTAAACTAAACGACACCAGGCATATTCTAAGCTGTCTGAAGAAAGTCTTTGGAGGCAGATAGAGTCCAGTCCCGATTATACTTGTCCTCTGTAATATGCATTTTGTTAGTGAATCCATAAATGCTAAACCCAAGCTTGAGCCCTGGATGGGGGTCTTCTGAGAACCACTATGAACATAGACTCTGTGTCCCTTCTCTCCAGAATCCTCAGGGATTTCCCAACCCTTCTCTGCTTACAAGCCTTTCAGACCATCAGGGAGATCTCTCAAGATATCAAGTAATTCCTGATGGAAAGTTGAATAACAAAATATGGCCCTCAGGAAGCAGAAGAAAGGTGTGTGTTCTAATTGCTCTTACCTGCAGGTGGAGATGGGAATTTGGATTTTCCCCAGGACTACACTGCAGTTGTGGTCCAGTAGACTGTACAATCCATAATTCTTATACCTACAGCCATATCCTCAGGACCAGACACAGCATCCCAAGCCTTGGAGCCACCATCTTTCAAACTTCCTTGAAACTCAGGAAGGGTGACTGATAGCAGAGCCTGTCATTTTCCCCATCCCTGCTAGATCCCGAGGTTAGAGCCTGGCACTGCTTCCAGAAAGCAACCAGCAGACCCAACTAACTTGTGCTTTTCCTCCCTCATCTATAGGCAGGCAATGCCTATAGAAGTGACCGTACTTTCCTCCGTACTTTCCTAAAGAAGCTTGAGACAGCTGGACTGCTACAGGAAGCCAGGGAGAAAAACCGTGTTACATAGTACCGAGACACAGCCCGTGTGGTTTCCTGTGGCACCTCCAACTAAAGAGCGCATGATTTAGTGTAATTCATGACCCCCATATAAAGTAAGCACAGAAGGTCTCCTGTCCCACAAGGGCATGAGTTGGCTTGTCTTAATTTTGTTTATGTTGTTGAAATAAAACATTCTGACAAACACAAATTAGGAGAAAGAGAGTGTTTTCTTAGTTCACAGTTCCAGGTTACAGTGGTGGGAAGGTAAGGAAGCAGGAACTTAAAGCAGCTAGTCACAACCACAGCCAAGAGCAGAGAGAGGATGTGCTTCTTCTCAGCTCTCTTTCTTCATTCTTGTACAGTTCAGGATTACTTGTCTAGGGAATGGTGCCATCCATGGTGGGCACCTCAGTTAACATAATTAAGACAATCCCCTACATATCAGATATGGACACAGACCAATCTGATCTAAACAATCCTTTATTGGGATTCTCTTCCCAGGTAGCTGTAGATTGTTTTAAGTTGACAAAACTAGTTACGTGTCCGTCTGATGCTAGACTCTTAACATTGTTTTTTTGTTGTTGTTGTTTTGTTTTTTGTTTTTTTGAGACAGGGCTTCTCTGTCATAACTCTGCCTGTTCTGGAACTCATTCTGTAGACCAGGCTGGCCTTAAACTTACAGAGATCCACCTATTTCTACCTCTCACATGCTGGGATTAAAGTCATGCACCACCACCGCCTGGCAATCACTGTTTTGAACAGATTATGAGTGTACCTAGTATACAGTTAGTGAGTTGTGAAATCTGTGTCCTCATTCATTCTCAAAACTGCTCTCTTTGTGGACAGCAACTGCATACAAAGTGATTGTGGAGGCACTAAAACTATCTTCAACTTCAAAAACTTCCTAGAAGGACCCACAAAAACCAGCAAAGGCCATATATTCACTGATCACAGGCAAATAAGACAGATGGATTCAACTAAAGAAGGAGGTTCATAGGCAGAGGCTGGCTGAGTTTCAAATGTGTTTCTATTGTCCAGAGGATGGCTAATCCACCTGCCACCAATGTGTGGCAGAAGGCACAGAGTGTGGCCAACTGAGCCAGAGCTTCAGGATGCAACACTGTGATGGGGACTGATGGCAGTCTCACTGTGCATGATGGGAATTGGCCTCTGGGACATTAACATTTCATTATCCAAACCTTGTAGTTGATCTTTTCTGCACGGCCATCCAAACTCTGAGCTTATGTGATATGGGGATCCTTGTGAAGAATTAACTTTGTCACATGTGAGTTCAATGAACAGAAGAGATATTCCAAGATACAAGCCTGAATGGCCATGGTAGAGGGTGTTAGCCTCTGGAGGACTGCGTTTCAGTGGACTGCTTCTCCCCCCAACAAAGGATTTTTATTAAGAAAAGGTACTGTCCCATTGACATAAAGGCCTTATTTGCACAATGAACAGAGCCCTATAGCCCAGCATCCCCAACTTCTAGCTGTTGACTTGGTGCCAGCATGAGAGGTATAAATCAAAGTCCAAGGCTTGGTGTTCTGCCACCTGGAAGCTGTGGGAGAGAGCCACAAAAGTGCCTTCTTTAGCAATATCATAAACAAATGCTTCTAACATGAAGACTCTAGGGATCAAGGTATTTCAAACATCAACTGCTTTAGCCAAGAATTGCTAACAGGCAGGCTACATTCTCAGGAAGCAGATATTAACACGCTGCTAGAAGCTGCTAGAATTTACAGGTTTTAACAGGATAGCAAATGTAGAGGGAAGCAGTCTCTTACATACTTCAGGAAGCAGCCTTTCACACATCCAGAAAGCTGTATCTCACACATTCCAGTGTCTTATCCCTACACTTCTGCCCTAAGAGTGGTGTGGCCAGCCCTTGCCATATACAAAGTCACTCTATCGGGTATGGTAGAGTCCATTTAGTGCCAAGAAACTCGGCTAGACCTTCCTTTGGGCAATGCTCAGTTCTTCCCTGTACACCTGACTCTGCACTGAAGAAGGAAGAAATCCCAAGAGGTTTTCTGGTCTCTTTAGAAGAGTCCTGGAACCAGGTCAGGATGTGAGAAGGGAGCAGAGGACACAGCAGAAGCAGGAGATTTGGGAGTGGCACTCACACCTAGTGATGCAGAGCCCATGTAAGCCTAGGGGAATGGAGATGTGCACATATGTGGCTTAGAGCAACAACACCAGCCATTTCTCACTGGCCCTGGTTCCCCAGGGCCTCGTCCCTGACTCCTAAACTTTAGATGCCCTCCTCCTCTCCTCCTTTCCCCCATATATCCTTGAAGATCCCCTCTTGTGTGAAACTGGACAATCTGTGGCTGAACAGGACACACTTGAGCACTCTCCTTGCAAATAGCCTCTGGCTAGCTTTCCTCATGGTTCCATAGGGAAGCCAAAGGGAGTGAGGAAGAAGCAATGTATCCTTCTTCAAGAGGTAACTTGGGCTTTGTGAGCATTTACACCAGACAGGATTAGGGCAAATTCCATGTACCAGATAACACAATACAGTTGCAAAGTTATCTTCTAAAAATACTATAGGCCAGGCATGATAGAATATCACAACCAGGGGACTGTTACTCTTCTTACCTTACAGATGGAGAAACTGAGAGACAAAGAGGTCAAGTACCTAGCAGAGGTCTTGGTACTAATAGCAGGCGATGATGATAAACAGGTAGGGTGTTCAGTCTCACAGCCTATACTTTGGTACTGAACAGCTAGGTGTCATGGTACACACCAAAAATGCCAGCACTTGGCTGGGGGTCGAGGGGTTAAGGCAAGAGAGTAAGCAAAAGATAGAGGCAAGCTAGGCCTATACAGTAAATTTGTAAATTTGAGAATAGCCTAGGCTAGCATGATTCCCTTGTCTCCAGAGACAAGGAACAAAAAAAGGGTTAGCATTAGAAAGCACAGAACTTGGTGTCAGATTAGCCAAAGCCTGGCCACCTACTAACTGTGTGAATCAGGCTTATTATTTTACTTCACTAAACTTTATTTTTCTTAGCTGCAAAATAACAATGTGTAGTGAGTAGGTTTGCCTGGAAGGCCTGGTACTTCCTAAGTTCAAAAATGTGGGAAGGTTGATGAAGACGGCGGTGAGGTTGATGATGGTGAAGATGACGATGGTGAAGATGAGGATACCAGTGTTGGCGGCTTGAGGGTTCTGATGATGATGCTCATGATGACCGTGATAGTTGTGTGGGTGATCACAGCAGTGGGAGCTTAGTCCCGGACTTTCCTCTAGGGGATAGCTGTCTAGGTCAATGTCTTTGTGATTAACGACATATTGTGTTACCATGGTTAAGTCTACAGGACTTAAACAAAGCAGAAAAATGCCCACCATTTATCATTATCTGATTATGTTAAGGTTATCTAAATGTCCTTGGAGAAAATACTTGTTCATAGAACTTCTAGGATGCGCTGTTTTGTGTCTGCAATGCAATAATCATTTGGTTTTGTTGCCATTTCCTGGGCTAACTTTAAAAATATTACAGTGTGTGTGTATGTATGTGTGTGTGTGTGTGTGTGTGTGTGAGAGAGAGAGAGAGAGGGAGAGAGAGGGAGAGAGAGAGAGGGAGAGAGAGAGCGAGAGAGAGCGCGAGAGAGGGAGAGAGAAGTGTGTGGGCATGCATGCCATGGGGCACATGTGAAGCTCAAAACACAACTTTGTGGAGTCAGTTCTCTCCTTCCACCTGTAAGAGGGATCTAGGGATCAAACTCAGGATGCTAGGCTTGTTCAGCAAGCACCTTTACTCCCTGAGCCATCTTGCTGGCCGCCCTTCTTGGAAAGGAAGGCTGCACCCATACTCCTGTGATGAAGGCCTCACTCATGCTCCTGCAAGTAAGTCCTTACCCATGTTCCCCTGAGGAAGGCCTCACCCATGTTCCCCTGAGGAAGGCCTCACCCATGTTCCCCTGAGGAAGGCCTCACCCATGTTCCCCTGAGGAAGGCCTCACCCATGCTCCCCTGAGGAAGGCCTTCCCATGAACCTGTGAGGAAATCCAGTAAGTTCACGAGGCCCGACTTGGGTGGAATCGTGCCCTTGGTCTGTCAACAGTGCCCTTCAGGGATGGATATGTGTTCATTCCTATCTCTCCAGGAAAAGCCATACCACCAGTTCATGGATAGTCTTTACTCTTCAGGGTAGAAATGGGTAAGTTGAGGGCTGTGATAGGTAGGAACTGTGCTAGAAGACTGGGACACAAGCCAAGGCCAAGTTCTCCTGTACCAGAAGGCACTCTTTACTTACTCAAGTTTCTTTCTCACCAGCCCAACCTACAGAGAGATGCCATTTACTTCTTTAGCTCCTTGTTTTTTTGTAATGAGTCCTGATAGCTCTGAGGTTAATCAGCTTGAGTGCAGACTGTTCACTGTGGAACATAGTCTGCAACCATTCAGAAAGAGGTTTCTAGACCTTTCTAAGAGAAAATTTAAATAGCGGAGCCAAAAGCCTGTAAGCTTGTCCTGCCTGCCCTCTGCGAGTTGGCTGCGGAAGCCACCAGGGGACATTTATCTCGGTTCTTCTTTGTATCAGCGTCGCAGAAAACAACTGTTACACTGTAGCTCTGTGGCTGTCTCTCCCCGAAGGAAGAGATTTGCTCTATCTAACGCATCCAGGAGCAAATCTGCATCCCGGCAATTTGCTCTGCGGTGCTGTGGGGACCGAGAAGGCGCAGGAGAGCAGGTGATGGCAGCAGCTTCCACTAAACGTGCCTTCATCACAGAAACAGGGATTATGTGCTTTCAAGATTCCAGATTGACGGGAAATTGCCTTTGACTGTTTAGTTACATTATTATAAGCCAGAAGCTTTTAGAGCGGGAACAGGTGCATGAGACTCTGATGGTCTTGGCATTGCTGACCTTTTGAGTGGGGCTGACCTTCCAAGGGATGTCAGACGCTACCAACTAGCCCCACAGCCTCCCAGGTGTGACAACAAAAATTATCTCCAGACTTTGCCAAATGTCCCCCCAGGGTGATATCGCTCCCAGGTGACAACCACTGAAATTGGTACAATGAGGGGGCCTCACTGATTCTCTGAACACATTCCATAGTCTCATGAATCTCTCTGGAAGAGAACGCGAGGGGTTCTTGTGATTTGTACGAGAAACGGAGTCCTTCTGCTTTAAGAATGTTGGCCTGTGTCTTCCAAGTGACCTGCAACAGTGCATCATGACAATGTTGAAATGTAATAAAAAACAAAACAACCCCCCCCCCCCCCATTTAAGACTTCTGGGTAGAGTTCCAAATCCTCTCGATTGTATCAGACTGTGTTGTTTTTTTTTTCCAGTTGACAAATTGGATTTTTTTTAAAGAACGGCAGTTGGATTTATCATAATATTTAGGATTAGAAGGCAAAGGGAAAATGGTTTTCTCTTGCCATGAATGTCCTTAATTGAATTTTAGAATGGCTGCTTGGAAGATCAAGTTAAATTCTAGACAGAATGTTACAGAGACTTGCAGGCCTGTCAGTGCAGTCAGAGGGAAACAGATGCCGACACCCCGAGATCCAGATAAATACGAGCATGGGGAACTCATGTTGGTTCATTTTCTGTGGTAGGCTCACTGTGCCAGATATATGGTTAAACATGCCGGATGTCTATGTGGGGGCTGTTTTTGGAATACGGCTTAACTTTGCGCATTACTGAAGCAGATTGTCTTCCATCATGTGGATGAGCTTCATGCAGAGTCTCCAAGGCTGATACCTCCTAGAGTCAGGAGGTCTATCACAGACCTGGGCTTCTGGTGTCACTTCAGCTCTTCCCAGGTCTTTACCCGGGGCAACCAACTCTGCAGAGTGTATTGGCCGGGTGCTAAAGGTTCATGAAGCAATTCTTTAAAAAAGTTACTTCTATTGAGCACAGTGGCTCATACTTGTAGTTTTTGAAAAAAACAAACCAAAACAAAAAACATTGTTTTGAAACAGGGTCTCTCTACATAGCCCTGGATGTCCTGAAACTCACGATGTAGACTACTAGCTAGCCTTCAATTTACAGAGCTCTGCCTGCCCCTGCCTTCTGAGTGCTGGGATTAAAGGCATGGCCCATGATGCCCAGAGACTCAGACTTGTAATCTCAGCATGAAGAGAGACACAGGCAGGAGAATGGCTAACCTGGTCTATCAACATGCTCCTGGCCAGTGAGGTCTATACACTGAGACTTGTTTCAAAACCACAACAACAACAAAAAAGACATGAATGTAGGAGAGAGAATAGTTGGAAAGAAAGGGTTCAGACAAGAGAGGGAAATGAGGGTAAATCTGTAAAAACAAACAAACTCCAAAAGTCACATTGTAGGGTTGGGGGCTGACTTAGCAGTCAAGAGGGCTTCCTTCACAAAAATGAGGACCCAAATTCAAATCCCCAGCATCACATAAAGGCATGGGCTTGGCCATGTGTGCATGTAACTCCAGCACAGTGCAGAGAGGAGAGAGGAGGATCACTGTGGCTTGCTGGCTGCCGGCCAAGACACAGGCTTAGTGACAAACCTCATCTCAAGAGAATACAGCAGAGACAGATAGAACAGGGCACCTGATGTTTTCCTCTGGCTCTGCTTGCGCTCAGGAGTGTAACTGTTCTCCAGGTGAACAAATACCACACACACATACACACTTACATATACAAACACACAAATAAAAATTTAAAAACTCACATTGTATTCCTGTATGAAGTTGTAAATAAAAGCAAGATTTTTCTATTCATGTTCTTGTGCATGTATATATGCATACAGTCAGAAACCCACTCAAGAACAGGTGTTTGAAGTTGGGCAGTGGTGGTGCATGCCTTTAATCCCAGCAGTAGGGAGGCGGAGGTAGGTGGATCTCTGAGAGTTCAAGGCCAGCCGGTCTACAGAGTGAGTTCCAGGACAGCTAAAGTTACAACAGAGGAGCCACGACATGATGTTGCCGCCTGCAAAGCTCATAATATGTACTTACTTGTACAGCCCATGGTGGGTGCAGTGTATCTAAGTGATGTCATCTCACAGAAACACCCAGTAACACAGAATGAGACATATGAGGCCCATCACTGGCCAGAGTGTTATGTGACATGTGACAATGTGGAGTCACATCCTTCGGGCACTGGGTCTCTGGGAACTCCTGGCTCAGGCTACAGTTATGATGAACCTTGAAGGGCTCAGAATTTCCTACCCATACCTGCTGGTTCATCAGCATATGGCTGTAGACACCCCTCTGCAGCCTTGTGAAAGGCCTAGGTTTTTGTTTGGCTTGTGTTTTGATCCTGCGGAGGCCAGCAGGATGCCCTGTCTTGAGAGAAAAAAAAATTACTTTTGAGTTTGTAAAAAGCAACATTTAACCAGCACAGCAGCTGTGAAGTCGGGAAATTTGCAGAGCAGCAGAACACCACGGGCTGTGGAGGTGGGAGGCAGATGTTTAGAAAATAATCAATTAATCACAAACCTGCTGGGTCTGCCAGTATCTGCCCCACCCCACGCCCCAGCTCTAGAGCATCTGAGTTCTAGGCTCCATTAGGCTGGGCTATGCCCTCTGTTTGGGTGATGGCCATTCCATTCTCTAGTGGCCAGGGCTGTCAAAAGTTGTGGGACGTGCACCAGTGTCTTTGCTCCTGGATGCTCATGAAGGCTCACCTGGTTTCCACACCTGGACATGAGGAAGAGAAAGGGATGGGGGTGCAGGGCAGTCCTGTGTACCTTCCAGGCAGCAGCTGAGCTCCATGCCCACCTGTGTTCCTGAGTGTATCTCGGGATTGGTTTTCCCAGCCTCCTCTTGGAATGTGATAATCGGCCAAAATCCATGGCGTCTCTGATCTTGTTTCATAAACAAGAAGAATTATGAAAAATCAATGTCAACAGAGCACTCATGTCTTGGCATGTACAAGGGTTATCTGGGAACCTCTGCAAGATTCTGCAAAGTTCCCTAAGTTATGATGATAAAACAGGCTTAAAAGAGCAAGCTGCTCAAGGATTTGTGGGTAATGAGCAAGTGATGCAGCGCTTAATACTGAAGCTCATCCTTAGTGCTGGGTTCTGCTATCCCAGGTACTCGGAGCTTAGGGGAACCTATAAAATGGATGAGGGTTGATCTACCTAGAACAAATCCAGATACTCTGAATATGGCATCTGTCCTCCTTGGATCGGGGGAAGTAGTATCTGGTTCTCCATCGTCCTAGCCTTCCAGAGCTATCTACAATCACTTACTTAGCTTCCTGGTCCTGTTCGGCCTGTCTCATCTGCCACGTGTGCCTTCCAGCACGTCTCTTCACCCTGCCTCACCACATCTCCATGGCACATCTGCAGTGTTCCCAGATGCCTACAGTCTTCCCTCACTAAACTCTAGCCTTCACTAGCACTTCCATGCCAACAGACCCCAGGCTGCACCCAGCCTTGGCATCCCTCCTGGTCTTCATTTCAACTTGTCAAAGCCCTGATCCGAAGCTCTGTTTGAGGCCATGCATGAGTCTGGCATGAGAGGTCTCTTACCCCTTCCAAGTTCCTTCTCTACTGATGTTCCTGTTAGTATTCCTATCCCTGACATTTTGGCTATAGGCCTGAAACCACAATAGATTGCCCCTCTGCCTCTCACACTCTGGCCACACAGGCAGCAACTCTTCCTTCCCACGGCCACAGGGCCTGAGGCTCAGAGCTCTGTGGAGATGCTGGCTCTGGAGTCAGAATAATGTAGATGCAAGTCTGCCATTAGCTGACAGTGAATTGTAAAGAAACCATCTCTATTGAGACTTGATTGCCATCACACACATTCACCCATCTGAAGTATAAAACCTTATTTTTTTTAAAAATTCACAGATGTGTACAAACAATCCCCATGGCTCATTTGAGAATATTTTCATATCCTACAAAGAAACCCTATGCTCTCTAGCTGTTGCTTTTCTTTAAAAAATGTCATTTTCATTTATGTGTGCTTCTCTGCATGTATGTAAGCATGTACACAGGTGTCCAGGGAGGTAAGAAGGGGCATCAGATCTCCTGGAGCTGGCGTGTCAGGCAGTTATGAGCTACCCAATGTGAGTGCTGGGAACTAAGATCAGTAAGCACTCTCAACTGAGCTATCTCCATGGCACCTAGCTATGACTTTCCTATTCCCTCTGCCCACATCCTCGGTCTAACAGCCCCTCTTTTAGAGTTCCATTCTGGACACTGCACAGGAATGACCTTATATAACGCGTGACTGTAATTTTGCTACTATTATAAATCGTAATGTAAGTATCTGATATGAAGATGGTCTTAGGTGACCCTTCTGAGAGGATCATCTGACTCCCAAAGGGGTCTCGACCCATGGGTTGATCATAGGCATATGTCGTCATGCCCAGCTAGGGCATGAACCTTCTTATGTGATTATTGGCCATTGGTGTATATTAGCAGGACTGTGACATTGACTATGAAGACTTATATTGTCTTCCCACACACTAGAACACACCCACTGATAGGTCACTCAGGGAAGAAAGCACAAGGCTGAGCATGGACCACTGGGACCCCTGGAACTACAGGCATATGACTGAACCTCGAACAGCATTAAACCACTACCCTCAGGGCCACATGCTCTGTTCTGCTCCAGTTATAAAGCCTGCAGCAGGTGATAGCCTCTCAGTTTGGTGTGAATGTGGAGGGTGAGTTCTGGCTTTCAGCACGAGGTAGATATCCTGGGTTAAACAGTGTCTCTCCTGTCACCCTAAAAGGAAGTTATACTCAAGCCGCTACTCTTAGGATCCGTGGATATGACCTCAATTGCAAACAGGGCCTTTGAAAATGTGACTGGTGACGGCTATGTTGGACTTGAGGGGACAGTGTTACTGTTTGAAAGGGAAATGATCTCAACAGGCAAGTCTCCAGCTAGTGGTGCCGTTTGGAAAGGTTATGGTGTCTCCTGACCACATTTAGTTACTGAAAACAGCTCTGTCCCACAATGCAAAATGAAGACCCACACTGCTGTCCTTAACAAATCAGGACACATGAACACCAACAGTGGCCGCCTCGGGTGACCAGATTAGCCAGAGCTGCAGAACCAGCCACATCTGTCACACGAGGTGGCCTTCGACTCATGATGCTCCTTTCACAGCCTCTCAAGTCCTCTGGGACTTGGGTGCAGTGGGTGGAAAGCTTCGGGGGCCCTTGATACTGGACTCCAGCCTCAGCATCTGGGATGGCTTCTTTTCTAGGAAGATCTGAAATAGGTAAATGTCTTGAATATCAAAAGACATTCAGCATTACCCCTGGACTCATTACTAATAATTCTCTTTTAATTCTGCCCACATAGGACCCACCTGGCACAGGGCCAGCTGCTGGACACAAGCAGGACATGTCAATCAACTGGATTAAGCTTTTCCATCTGACAGTTCCAGAAGGCAACTATGCTCAAGTTGCCAGGTGTCCAACAGCTCAACTCTGTGTCTGGGAAATCAGTGCTGAGAATACCCACCACATGTGCCTGTTTATGCTTCCACTGAAACAGCTTGTAGTCCTAGGAAGCTGTAAAAGGGAATCTCTGTAACATAAGAGACAGACCAAGGCAGAAATGCAGGAGCTTTATTATAATCAACATTGTTAACATCAACGGGTAAGAAATTCATTCAGAGAAACATGTTGCCTTCAGTGACCTAGAGCTCACAGACCACACCAGAGCTAGCTCAGAGTACACGGGCGGCCTCTCGGGTTGCTGAACTAAAAGGGATTGTGGATGCTCCAGGATTTATGCAGAAGGTGGGAAGGTCTGCACAGGGGAACCTGGTGCGGCCTGCTCTAAGGGCCTTTCCTACATTTGGTTCCAGACAGAGCAAGGCTGTGGGTTCCAGGGCAGTGCTGCAGCTAGGCCTGGGTCTGTGGACCCTTGTCCACACCATCTCAGTAATTAAGAAGGAATAGATTGATATCCTGGGGTCTTGAGGTTTATATGGTGCTTGCTCCCTGTTAAGCTCACTGCTTAAATGGAATTGTTTATAAAATTTGAGGAGCCTGTCCCTCCTTTAGTGAAATGTCACAGATCTAGGGAATAGTTCCAGAAGGGTTGGTGGTGCAGATGCTGCTCACAGAGCCACATGACCTGCAGCTGACTTCACTGCAGGCCACTGGGACAGCCAGGAGCACCCTCCATGAGCAGGACTCAATCTAGAAGGTTCTACATCTGACTAAAGGAGCCCTTTGATTTTTCAGGTGGGCAGGAATTCTGTAGCCTTGAACTGGGGCAGGAAGTAAGAACGATTAATAAAAAGCACATTATAGTGTTTTTTTTTTTTTCTTCTAAGCTTTCCAAATCTCCCCATAGTGGCCTCTTCGTTTCAGGACCAAGAGTAAGGACTTTAAGTGACTGCTACAGTGTGAAGGACTTCCTTTTACTCAGAACTTGCCAAGTTCTGATAAAGGCACTTCTGGGGGGGTGGTGGTGGTGGTGGTAACAATGATCCTTTAGGGACACCCAACTAGGATTCTTAGAAACAAAGTTTGGGGTTTGAACCTCTTCTAGTGTTAAATATGGGGATCTGAGGTGACAGACGGCTCTCTTGGCTGTGTCTTAGGTTTCTGAACTTGGTAAACTGAAGAAAGCATGAGTTCTTTTGGTCAGGGAAGCATCCTGGGAGATGGGCCTGCTGCTGCTGCTGCTTTGGGTGCTGGGGTCTGGGCTCTGGTCACTTGCGAGGCTGCTGGATATGCTGTGTTCTTGGAGAGACATGTTTGTCCATGGAGGCATGTGGCTTCTGGTGAGCCACCTGTGCAGCTGCTGGGGGAAAGTCTTTGTCACCCTGAGAAGAAACAGCAATGTTAACAGTAAAGGAATGCAGCAGAGAGGAGGTCCTTGAAACCCAGCCCCACCAGTTTCCTGCAGGGGCGAGGGATGGGTTGGCTGTGGAGTACTACTGTGGCTGGCTAGGCCTGGCAGACCACCAGAATCATGGAGCAGACAGTGGCATGAATCCATGTGACACTCAACAGTGATGATGACTGCAGGCTTTGCCTTGAGAAGAGCCCCTGTCACGTGAGCTGTGGGTGGGCAGGATTTCCCTGTTCAGTCTCTTTTGTGTCATCTGAACTGGGAGCAACACAGGCCAAATCTAGAGTCTCAGACTGGGACTTGCTAGCACCAAGCAGGCCTGGGTGCCGGCAGGGAAGAAAAGCACAGGGTAGGGTAGTTCTGGGAGATGGAATCAGATGCAACCTGCAAGAGCCCTGGAGAAGGGCCTGGCTATGCTCCAAGGAGGGGTCAGCTGGCTTCTTAGGCCAACAGTTGGGTTTGATCTGGGCAGAGGCAGTTAGAACCAGGTAACCAAGGAGCGAGTCTGGCGTTTGCAAACATTTAATATTCTTGTATACAGCAGACCTGGCACTGTCTGACCCCAGGTCTTAGATGGCTGTGACAGTTCTGTTAGCAAAGCTGTCCTCACAAAAAATAGTGGCTTCCTTGAACAGTGGAACTTGGGTCTCGAGAGAAGGAGGCTCCTCAAAAGCAGAAAGCAGTGTCATCCATGGGCCAGCAAACGGAAGGAGTCAGACAGGACACAGGCACAGCTAGGTGCATGATACTCGGACTTCACTCACAAATGCTGAACTTGTGGTTCATTGAAGTTTTCACTAGGTCACCCCCCCCACCCCCAACACACACACAGTCCATGTGCAGAGGTCACACACTTACCCGGGCAATGACTCCAGAGATGAACACTGTCGGTTTAGGAGGGCTGGAAAACAGAAAGGGAAAGGAGGATTTAATGAATGACTCACACAAGGGGAAAAGGGGGCTGAATGAACAGTGATGGCTCCTGCCGGGGAGGATCAGGGAAACTAGCCTCTTCCCCTCTGCTACTTTGTCAACAACCAGGCTGCAGGGCTCAGCAGGCTGTGGGTTTGCGGGATGCTTCTGAGCTTAGTCCAGGTAGAGTGAGAGCAGAAATGGATTGCAGCAAATAGCAGTTGAATTACCTAAAAGCACCAATTCTTTTTATTGCTGAGATGAGTGAGATTGTGAGTTTATGAGACTGTGGGAAAGCGAGCTTCCCTGAAGCAGAGCAGAAGTAGCTTCACACGGTAGTGGTGGTGGGGGTTAACTTCTTGTCATAAAGGGTATTTCTTTATAGGGCACCCAGAGTCCATGGCTTCTGATAATCTCTAATGGGAGAGACTCAGAATCAATGCAAACTCCAGGCCCCTGTGCCTCTCTGCCCCTAAGCGTTGTAAAGGCAAACTCATTAAGAAACCATTGACACTTAAAAAAAAATTGTGTATGTGTGTTTTCCAGTGTGAAGCACTTGTGTGCCTGGTGCCCACAGAGACCAGAAGAAGGCATCAGACCCCTGGACCTGGTGGTGCACTGTGAGCTGCCCTGTGAGCACATATTAATTGTAAAAGTTTTCTTTGTGTTACTGTCAATTCTTAACGTCTTAATTCATAATCAGTTTCCCCCAACAGGAGACTGTCAACAGTCCTGAGGGGCAGAATACAGCACCAAAGTAATACAGCTTCACTGAGGGAAATGAGACAAGCCCAAACATGTTCAACTGCTGTAAGCTCACCCGCCCCTCTCCTTTCCATCTTCCTATGGATCTGTTCACATTCTTTTATTAATTTTTTTTTTTTTTTACAAAATTAGTCACACTATTTTAGAATCTGCTTTCTGAACTGAGAATATGGTGAACATATTTCTACATATAAAACCATGTGGTATGCACTGTTTCTTTGGAGAGGTGCATGGTGCAGCTTAGAAACAGCAGGATGAGTTGGAGGTAGAGTGCAAGGCACCATGAACTGGTGTTCCCTCCAAGAGCCACACCTGTGTTGGAGATTCTGCGTCAAAATGATTTTGTGTTCTCTAGCTGTTTTAAAAGCCATTCATTATCTGTCTCCATACCTGCTCTAACATCCTTCTAACTATTAGATAAAAGCTTTGGAATGTGTTAACTGAGCAGGACCATTTGTTTCCACTAATCCCAAAGCCAAGAATGTCATTAGTGTCAGAAACCTACAGCGCAAATGACCCTGTTTTGCTGTGACACCCTACCTGATGCATGATAGGTACCCTGGTATGTTTGTGTGTGAGTGTGTGTGTGTGTGAGTGTGAGTGTGTGTACAGTGTCATTCCTCAAGCACTGTTGTTTTTTTCCCTCCATCTATCTATCATCTGCCTATCTATTTATCTATCTATCATCTATCTATCTGGAACAGGGCCTCACTAGCTTAGAATTTGTTAAGTAGGCTGGGTTGGCTGGACAGTGAGTCAAGGGCTCTGCCTGTATCCTTCTTGCCAGCCCTGGAATTACTAGTATGCTCACCATACCTGGTTTTTGGGATCTTGGACCTCATGCTTGTAAGGCAAGGGCTTTACCAACCGCCCTCTCTCCCCATTCAAGTGCACTGATTTCTGACTTTTTTCTGTTCATGTAGCTGCTGCCATGGTAGAACAGCAATTCTCAACTGAAGCAGTTGGAAGCAACCTGAACTCATGTTCCTGGACCATATTTATTTCTGTTTGTATGGGAACAAACTATTTCTTACTCCATTTGAAACAAGAGTTGTGTTCTGTTTTGACAGCATGTGGGAGACAATCAAGAGGCAGACTGGGGACAGGAGGTAAGGACAAGGTCACAGCCCAGAAAGACTGGGGCTGAA
This sequence comes from Cricetomys ansorgei, assembly GCA_026225945.1. Lineage (NCBI taxonomy): Eukaryota > Metazoa > Chordata > Mammalia > Rodentia > Nesomyidae > Cricetomys > Cricetomys ansorgei. The sequence goes on along the minus strand of JAMJFZ010000107.1, from coordinate 23,245,625 downwards.
CATGGGACTGAAGGAGAGCCCTGGGACACAGTTATGTTTAATGCCAGGCCTGCTAAGCAGAGTTGAGGAAGTATCCCATGAGCTTCCAGCCCGGCTCCCACAGCTCTGCTACTTGGCTATGCTGCAAGGGTCCTTTGAAGGAAGGGAGCCACAGTCAGACTTTGTGTGGGCGCAGGCGAAGACCTCAGTATTTAGAAAGTGCACTACTACTTCTGTCTTAAAGACATTAGTAAAAACACTTGAAATTTCCCAAGTGATTTCTGTTGCTCCATGAGCTGAAGAAACTTCATCTTACTAAACAGTTCAGAAACATCCCTGTATCACTTGGTTTTGCTGAGTGTGGTGGGGATAACTTGCCTGGAGTTTTCTCTATTGCATGTCGATTTAACTACAGGGAGGAGACAGTTTGCTAAGTCCAAGCCTCCTCATGTAGTGAAGGGCTGAGCATGTGCAGTCTCAGAACATGCTGGGCTGCCATGATGGTTTCTTCTGGCAGGAATCACTGAGGAGTTGCAGCTGCAGGAGAGACTAGGCCCATCTTTCCTACATGCAGCCAGCACTGAAGGGTCTTTGGGGAGAACAGCTGTGAGAAAATAATCAGAGACTGGAAATCAGGGCTGCAATGAGCCTAACCCCTTCCTGCCACCAGCATTTACCTTCTGGCCTCTGTAAGTCTAACAGCATGCCGAGAAACTTGTCATCCTAGTCCCAAGATTCATTTCTCCCGTCACTCATTCCGACTTCTAGTCTTTGTTTAAACACTACACCAGCACCGTGGCCACTTCTTAGGACTTCACTGCGGTCTGGGGAATTCCATGAGCAAACTTGCTTTCTCCTGTGTCAATCTGGTTCCTCTGTCCGGCCGGAGACCCATAGGATAAGTGAGGGCAGACAGAGAGGACTGTGCTCCCCACCTTCACCCCTGCCAGACCGTGCTTGGATGTTACAGGGTTCTTAGGGTCCTCCTGCTTCAACTACTTGATCCCAACCAATGGGGCTGCTGGGTTTGCTTGGGGGATTTGGGGCTAAGAGATCTGTGGACTGTGGACCCCAGAGCCTGAGGATTGTGGTTGAATTCAAATGTTTTCCAACCAGAAAAGAATATAGAAATGGTCATCATTTTGGGTGTCCTTTTAAATATTCAGGAATAGCATTACATAGTAGGGACAGTTGCAATTGATAATGAATTCCATACTGTCATCTTTCCCTAAGGTGTAGCCATCCATGTGAACTGAAGTGCACAACTGTTTTAATCTTTCCCACTTTTGACTTACTTTCTAATGTGAGTCAAGGCACCTAAATGCAGGAATATAGGAAACTCGACCCTTTTAAAAGACCCCCACCAGAAAGTCATCCAGGCAGCAAATCTAGAGAGAACTGAGTATGTGACAGAGCTCATCCCTCAGTCCCTACCAGAGCCCTAGAAACAGGAAGCATAAAACTCCCCACCCTGACTTTCTACACACACACACACACACACACACACACACACACACACACACACGAGAAGCAGATAAGCTAAAACAGTTAAAATGGTTTGGAACTCTGTATCACTATGTGACAGCTGCTGCCCAAGTCTCCTGGAAACCAGGTTATCAGGGGTCTCCCATCAGCACCTGCTCTTGGGTATCAAGGACAGATGATCATACCCCAAGACTGCCTTGGATACCATCCCTCTACCTGCCTCCACTATTTCCATTCCAGTCATTGCTTGTGGGTGTTAGCTGAGTCCAGCATGTTGGGTGAGTGGGGTTTTGCACTATGACTGACAGGAGGTGTGAAAATCACGACATGAGAGGACATACTTGGAAGCAGCTGCTTGTGTGTGGTGCTAGCTCCAGGGCAGGCTGGGAACAAGCCTTCTTCTCCCAGCTTTCACTGGGAGCCTCTCAAGGAGACAGTTCTATTATAACTGTATATGGCTGTGGAGACTGAGAGCTGGAAGGAGACTCCAGCAGTAAGAATGACCTGTCCTATCCTAGTCATTGCAAGGAGGCTTTTGGGGACAGTGGTCACAGGTTCTGAGGACCCACAGGAGGCCCAAAGACAGCACTGTCCTTGATGACCAAATTCTACAAATGCATCTGCCACTGAGCAAGTCATCACTCCATTTCAACACACTCAAAGGGAGTGTCCCGGGAAGTATGCTGAACTCTGAGTCAGAACTGTGCTTGTAATGCGGCTGGGTGGCAGGCAGGAGAGCCTTTGGCTGCCTGTGGGGTACAGTGAGGAGCATATGATGGCCAGCTTTGCAAATGTGCTACGTCCTGCACAACACAGCTCCTTAGGCTTGGGGGTGGGGTGCTTCTGGAGCACTATATCTGAATGACTAGGAGCAAGAAGAGGGAACAGAGGACAACACTCCCAAGAGTCCTGGCCTCACTGGGGTACAGACAGCCCAGGGACCCTGTGGGAAGGGATTTGAGAGGGAGTAAATATTGCAAACTGGAGAGGTAAATATTAAATTCTTATATCAGATTAATATTAAATATTAACATTTAGTAAACACTAAAAACATGAAGTAAAGAGTTCAAATATTATCTTTTTAAATCCATTTTCATCATAAGTCTTAATATGTACACTCTGGCTAGAGGTTGTGGTACTCTGTAATCCTAGCACTGGGGAAGCTGAAGCAGAAATATTGGAAGTTGGAGTTTGGAGACAGTCTGGGTCACATGGTGCATTCTAGGCCAACCTCGGCCCAAGCAACCTTGTCTCAAAAACAAAACAAACACATTCCTTCAGTTCACATCCATGTCATACATCTGGTACCCTCGCCATATTCTGCCAGCATCATTATCTCCCAAGCCGTTCATCCCAACAGAGCTTTTGCTGCCACCTAGGCATGGGGCTCTTCCCTCCACAGGGTCTGCTGCCCTTGCCAGCTCCCACCAAGCTTGGCCAAAAGGCCTCTGAGCTCACTGCTCTCTCTGTAGACCATCAGCTGCACCTTCAATTGCTGAGTGATTGTCTCTTATGTTTATAAAGGAATCCTGAACACCTGAAGACAGGGCAGCTGAAATAGAAGTTCACGGCTGAAGAACTCTGCAGTGGTGCGGAGCTGTACTTGGCGCTCCTGTATTTTTCACTCCATCAGGGCTCCGTGCATTGCATACCCTACATGCTTGAGGTACTACAGCCACCAGGACTACTTCGGGGATTCCCTTCCTCTGATGGAAATCTGTGTGGCCGATGCTGTTTGGAAGACTAACCTTCTCTCAGGAAACAATTGTCACTCCTGCCCCTCCTTGGCCTCAAGCCTCTCCGATCTTTAAAATCACCTATGAAGATTTCAAGGTACTGTGGGCCAGGAAGAGGTAGTTCCCATCAGAGCCAGGATTACTTCCTAGCCATTGCTGAGAGCTGGTTTATCACATGGGGCAGAGCAGCTGCTCAGTGTCCTGCACAAAGGCCACTACTGTTTCCCATTAAGGACCACGTCAAACTCTCAACAGGGCCAACTGAGCCACAAGTTCTTCCTGTTACTCCCTGAACTTCCTTGTGGAACACTTCTTATGTGTTCTGGCATTTCATAGCACCTGCAGGAAGCAGGATGAAACTCTCACAGTGCCCAGGGAGTACGTGACCCCATGGAATGAAGACATCAGGAAGGCTTATCTCATATATTCCTAACTCCCCTGAATTCTAGGATAGCAACTTCTGAAATAAGTTGTAATATTTCATTTAACAGTATCCTAATTGCTACTATCCTAACGTCATGAACATTGAAAATCACTGCTGACTTTGTGTGACTTTTGTATGTTTATAGGACTCACAACCTCCCTTGTCAGTAACAGTCACTCTGAGAGGCTAAAGTGACAAACACCTTCCACTGAAAGGGCTGGACAAGACTCTGATGGTGACCGGCCCAACTTCCTGTCCTATGGAATAAGGTACACTGTGCCTGGTGATCCTGTTTGGCCACTCCAGATGAGAAACTAAACCACAGCACACTTGAGGTATTATCTTCTGCATTTGACTTGTAGGTGTAGCATCTATCTATCTATCTATCTATCTATCTATCTATATTTATTTATTTATTTCGAGGCAAGGTTTCTCACCACTGTCCAGCTCAGGTACAGCTTTTAAGGTAAGCAATGTAAATGCAATTGAGCCCCTTATTTGACAGACTTACTCAATTCTACTGAGACATTTGTTTTCTGACTTTATAATGGTTTCATTTCTTTAAAAACTGCCATTTATGTCTACAACACTTAACTAGCATACAAAAAAACTCAACGCATGTTACCAGCTCATGTGATTCTCCCCAGCAAGTGTGACCCCAGTCTGATAGAGGAAATGGCAGGTCTGGAGGTTGAAGACTTGTCTGAGTTCCTGGGCTAAGCTCAGCTCTTGGCCTTGCTCTTGCCTGGTAATCTGACCTGGTTTCTCAAACAGTTCGACTCATGAGCTTCAAATGGAATAAAGGCTCCAAACTATGCACTGAGTCAAGGGACAGAGGACAGGCCTGAGGGGGAGGACAGGAGGAAAGGTAGCTAACAGTCACCAGTAGATGGGACTCTGTTGTCAGATGGTCTGCACTGGGATCAATCCCAGCCCCACCTGGTAGGCTGTGGCTTAACCTTGCTGTGGTTTAGTTTCTCATCTGTAACATGGGTGGGCAGCACACCCGGCCTCCTCAGGTGCTTGGGTGGCTGTGCAATCACATTCACAAGGCTCAGCATACAGCATGCAAGATGACATCAGTGATGACCCCGTGTCCTCACCTGCTCCGATGCATGTGTTTCCACTGCTAATTCATGAGCAGCTCAGCTGTTTCGTCCTCTGATCCTCTAGCCATATGGAGTCACACCCTGCTTATGTAGGACAGGATGGCTCCCACAGTCAGCAGGGAAAGGAGTCAAATCAAAACAGACACTGCCACAAACCCAGACTGCACTTGAAGGAGAGCTCTCTGGGCCTCACTCTACTTGGTCTGTCTGTTTGACCTGATTTAAACAGTTGTTACTTTAGTTCCTAGCTTACTGAAGTCAGCACACAAATGGAAATGACATGGTGCCCAAAGGCAGCAAAAAGCAGTCACTGGGCCCTGGCTTTGGCCTCCTTTAGTTCAGGGGGTGCCAGCCTGGCTCAGGGGAACGTGGGGAGTTGTCAGTAATGAGCTACCAGCTCTGCCACCCGAGCAGAAAACAGGGCCTGAAGGAACTGTTGCTGGAATGTGACAGGTCAGCTGCATGTAGCAACATACAGAAAAGGCTTTGGGAGGATTTGGAGGGGGTGCCCTGGTACAAAGGTACATAAACATTCAGAAAGGGGTTTCCCCTAATATGTTGCAGTCCCCTGGTGAGTTGGGCAGAGTGCTAGAGTCTTGATGTCAATTTCTGGGAAGAGGTTTAACAGTTGCAGCAGCAGATGCTTTTTCTGAGATCAAACCTGCTGCAGAGTCCTCTTTTACCCAAAGCACGCTTACAAGGAGTGCCAGGCTGCCCAAACACCAGGAAGCCCACCACGGGCACTGACATGCAGTTAATAGAAGAAAAGAAGACTCCAATCAGTCAGCACCACCAGTGGGCACTTACTGATACTGGTGCATGTCTTACTGTGATTCCCGCCCCCCCCCCGAACGGGGATCACATCAACTGGGAAGAACATCATGGTCCCTCTGAGGGGCTGCAAAATCATGCCCACACCCTAGCTGACAGTGACTGCACCCTCCCACATACCAGGCAAAGGTAACGGGACAGCTATCACCTGGGTGGGGCTCAGGGGCAGGGAGGGTTCAGTGGCTCCAGACTGGGATTACAGTGCCTGGACTAGATAAGTTGCTCCTCAGGACACTGGAGACTTTGTGGGGGGCAGTGCTGACCGCCAGGTGTCACAGGCTCTGTGAGTGTGCACATCTGTGTGACAGATCTGAGGACTCCATGCTGAGGTCTGAGCACAGTGGTGGGAGGAAGTGGCGTGCTGTAGCTTTTGTCAGGACAAACTGCAAGAGGCCTGGGGCTGAAGGGCTCTCATGGAGTGGACTCTTCTTAGCAACCCTCTGCGTGGAAGCAGAGTTATGACAACTTGGAAGCAAATCCTGGAACCTGTGGCCTCTCGTGATCCCAGAATTCCCACCTGGGATGTTTTCCAAAGCATCCCCAGCAGACAGATGGAAGACAAGTCCTTTCTTGCCACTCTGCATCCTCTTAATACCTTCCTGACCTGGTCTTCTGTCATTGGGGTTATTAATTTCACGGACACTGGAGTAATCATTAGCATGGCTGGTGAGTGGAGGCAAATGTCTCACTCCACTGCACCAGACGAGGCTTTGTAATGGCATTCAAGTCTGCTGGCTGAGGCTGCCTGCTGCTTGCTGCCTGCTGTTCCCACCAGATGGCACTGCTGGTCCTTTCAGAGCGGGTAAAGGTTGTGGCCAGGCATAGCTTCAGAAAACCTTGAGTCCCCTGTGGCCAAAGAGTGGCTTCTAAAGAGTCACTGACTGTCAGGTGAGTCTTAGTGGAGGCAGAATTCGACTGAGTACTTTCAGAGTGACTAACCTGACAGATGAACCCAGGCCTTCTGCCTTTGGCACATGCAATCGTCAGGCCATGAGCAGGGGCTAGGCCAGCATAGATGTGTGGCTCATGTTCAGTCTGCTCTAACAGAAGCTGCTTTGCAATTCTGTCCCTGGAATCGGTCTGAAGTGCCCGTTCCCTCCTGTAGACCTCCCACGTCCAGAGCCTGCCTCTGCGAGACAAAACCTTACCCTGCCTGTTCTCCCAAGTGTCCAGAGGTGGCCAGGGCCAAGGCACCAAGTGATGCAGTAGCTCCTGCTTGGGCTCCAAAAGTGTTTCTTTCTAGACAGTAGGCTCTCTGAATCTTGAGGGTAGAACCTAGCCTACTCCCTCTATGTAGGAAAAGCTAAACCCCCCAGGGCAGAGGGTGGAGCTAGGCTGGCTTCTACATAATGCTTCACCATGCTCTCACTCAGGACACAGCAGGCGATCTACCAGATGTGTCAGGAGGGGCTGCGGGTTCACTCTGTCACTAGACACTTGCAGAAAGCTGCTCGTGGCTAGGTCTCTTCACACTCAGAAAATGGACTCTCTTCTCTTTCCTCCTATTCTTACCTACTTCCCGTCCTTCCCTTTACACGGAGGACATACATGATCCCTACTCCATGACTGATTGCTCCTCACCAACTCTGTATGTGGTGACAATCCTGGCGCCCAAGTCACTTCCTTCATCCCAGCATGGCCCCACTCTGGCCATGAAGCCCCACACTCTGTCCCTATTGCTCTCTCTGCTCTAAAGCACTGGGGTAAGGGCATGAAGGGGCATCGGCGGGCACGGTTCTGGAGACAGCAGCTCTGGGTCCAGATAGGGAGCCTCATTATCTCTCTGTAAAATGGGAGTGAGATCCACCTCATACGACAGCTGGAAGTTTAAACGAACACACCTATGGCCATATGTAGCACACACCTGTTCACAATCTCACATTTTGTGGGAATAATGGAATTAATTTTGTCTTCTGAACTGTAAATTAGGATTTTCTCCTGGGAAGCAGAGCCATCGATGGCTCAATGACTAAGAGCATGCACTGCTCTGACAGAGGACCCAAGTTTGGTTCTCAGTGCCACTCTGGGCAGCTCACAACCACCTGTAATTCCAGGTTCAGAGGATTCAATGCCTCTGGCCTCTGGGGGCACCTGCATGCATGTGCACATACACACACATACATGTTCATATAATTAAAATAAATCTTTACAAAGAAAAACTTTGCTTCCTTTCCCGTGTTCCTCCTTTGTTTTTTCCTTGACTAGAGACTTTCAGGGCTTCTCAGGGCTCATCTGAGGACTGTCAGGATGATACCCCCCTTCTCTCACTCTTCACCCTAAATATCACTAGTATCAAAGGATAGGCAGGAATTACAAGAAGAAAGGCTCCCCAGTGCTCAAGAATTTGAAGTCCTGTCTGCCCCACTCCCAGCATGCTCTGCATTTCCAGCAGGACAAGCTGGCAAGCTGCGGTATTCTGCCTACCTTCTGGGGAAGACAAAGTTTAGGAAGAATGTGGACCAACACCAAAGATGTTGTAGAGAAGTGGAAGGAAGGGAGGATGGGGTCGGGATGTATTATGCAAGAAAAAATAAATAAATTCAATATAAAAAAAATCAAACCAGACTTGCATGTGTTCTGTGATTTACCACGGGCCAGTGTGAGAGCAAGAAGCTATGGGGCAGGGGCACCTGCTGGTTAGCTCCAGAGCCATGTGGTGAAGGTTTCGGTTGGTGGAAGGCAGCCCTGCACATGCTGAGTCAGGAGCTGGCCCTGTCTGTCTGTAGTGATGTCTAGAAAACCTCCTGGAACTGCATAGGAACTGCCTGCGTGCTGTTACCCAGAGCGACCCGGGAATAATCTGTGTGATCATTGGGCTGTGTGTAAAACCACACATGCATTAAAAGCTTTACAAGTTACTTGATTTCAGTAAGCAACACACTTAAAGCTATCCCATCTTTGATTCTGAAAGCAGTGATGTCTTCAGGCACATTCTTTTGAATTTCAATTAGAAGGAAGTACCAGGGAACAGCCAATGCTGATTAGGCAGGTGCTGAAAACCTGAGTATTGTTAAATAAAAATTCAGGTTCAAGGGTCGTGCTTTACAATGATATGGTTTTTGGAGGTGGGGCAGTGACCACAGTTCATAGGACTAAGTATATAGTTTTAGACTGAACCTCCACTATGGCTCCCCAAAGGAGAAAAATCCAACAAGACAACTGCTAACAGAGTTCTCACCAGAAAGAACATGATGACCAAACCCAGACATCATAAGTCTCACCCATCTGTATCTGTTTCCATCTCTAGATGGGCTGTCACCAGCAGGCAGACCCCAGCAACAAGAGCAGAGAAATGATTTCACCTTCCTCAGAGCATCTTCTTCCAATCAGCAGGCCACAAAGCTATGCTTCTAGGAAGAATCAAAGCATGGCTGAGAGGACTAAACAGAGCTGGGGTCAAAGTCTGGCACACAGTATACACACAGTATACACACAGTACGAGGGCCTTCTGTCTTCTTTATCGCTGGATTCACAGGTCATATATCTGTAACCCTCTTCCTCATGTGTTGGGGGCAGGGATTTGTGAGCTGAGAGAATCAGCCACTTCCAGCTTCTGGGGTGACAGCTGCCATCCTATTCTGAGGATACACAAGCTCCACTGTTGCCTGTCTGGAGATGCTAACACAGGATCCCTCTTCAGATCACAGCAGGCACTTGGACTTTTTCCAGAATCAGCAGATGAGAGCAGAGTGAAGTATGTAGAAAGCCGATCCCACCACCACTTTTGCTCCCTTTACAAAGTAGCTAAAGAAGAGGACAACTTCCAGCCCACCCAGGGGCCCTGCCACCCTCATGTATAGAACAGGCTGCAGTGCAGACCAGAATCAGAGCTCCCCAGAGTCTGGCTCTGAGTGCATTCAGAGCCTTGAGCAAGGTTGCCACTCTCCTTGTGATGTTCTTTGATCTTGGCTCACTTTGGGTCAATCAATATTCAGGGCCTTAAGGTTGGTTTGTATCCTCATAGTCCAGGAATTATTTCTGCTACCCCTGGACTGGTTCCTGTTTTCTGCTTGTTCAGTAGCTGGAGGGCTGGAGTTTGTCCCTACTCCTCATGATGTCATCTCCCTCCTCTGCACTAGCAAGAAGACGGTGATCACCACCTGGGGCCCTGTTCACAGCCTGAATAAAGGCAAAGACTGTTCCTAAAAGGCCCCTTAAGATCATCAAAAAGTCAGTGAAGCAACCTGTGAGGTCTGCCAGGAACTGAGATGGAAGGTCATTAAAATTTTTCTAGAAACAGCATTGTCAAGTTTCAATATGGCCAGTCTCGGTGGCAACTATGAAAAAGCTGAGTATGTCCTTAAGGATGGACAGAATTTTCCACATTACAGAGAGCCTTTACTGGGATGTCTGTCCTCCCATTCTCACCAACCTATTCTTAGGATACACGGAGAACTGCAGCATCCCTGTGAGCTTGGCAAATGAGGGTCCAGGTGTTGAAGGGATGTGGAGGAGCATGAATCAGAGTTACCACCAACACTCAGAGCCTTCATCTCCCTTCCTGCCAGGTCTGTTTCTAGGGGTGTCTCTTTCCCTGTGCTTTCCACGGGACAGTTATCTCACCAACGATACAGTCTGGCTTTACTGTTGTAAGGCGAGAAGGCAGAAGATGGACTGACAGGCATTGTCAAAGGCTGAAAGAGATGTAGGTTAAATGTAAGCTTACTCTTTAAGCAGCTAGAGGAGGATTTGTATTTATAATCCTTTTGTTGAGATGGCGTCTATGAACAGCCCCCACACTAGAACTTTCCCTCTTCCACCATGGCTGTGCAAATACCTATCAGTGCCCCTCCTCTCCACTACCCCCTCTCTGTCCTTAGGCCCACCCATTCTGAGTCAAGACAGTGTAAGAGCAGTGGGGATGCATTGCAGGGGTGTATGATCTGCCATCACTGTCACCAATGAGCTGATGACAGTGGCCACCATGCACAGAAAGAATGAATGATGACGAATACAAAGCAGGCTGAGGAGAAGGCAGGTTCAGTGGAAGAGCAGCTCCTGGCTGGGGAGCTGTACCTTGCATGTGGGGCTCCAGAGCAGCCCTGTTATATGGAGCACAGCAGTCAGCCTGTGGGGGACCCATGTTTCCCTAACACATCCATAGTGCCCATCACAGTGCTGGATGCTGTGGCCCCAGCAGCAGCAAAACAGACAGGCCTGACCTAATGGAGAACAACCTCAGGAGGGTGCTGGGATTTAAGGGAGATATGGACTAAGGGTGGGCTTATCCACCATGCAAACTGACTCAGGGCTTGTCTCTCTGAGGTGGGGGAGGAGGTTTCTATTCAATTGGGAAGCTAACCCTAAAGTTTTGCATTTTGTTATCCCCAAACAGATCACTAGCCTCAAGTCTTGTGTAAACAGTCAGGGAGAGTGTTTGACACTGGTACTGTCCTGGAAAACCCAGCCATGTGTCCTCTGATCCGTAGGAGCAGGGGTGTGAATCTGCTGTGCTTGTACTGTATGTACCTCCCAGAAGCGAATTCAGGAAGGACCTTAGGGAGAGGTGACACCAGTTTGAGAACCAGAGTATGGTGAGATGCATAGGCATACAGCTGTGACCTCATTTGTTTTCTTAAAAAAATTTTTGTTTTATATTTTTTTTGTGTGTACATGTGTGTAAACATGTGCATGCCATGGCACACGTCTAAGAGGAAAATTTTCTGGAGCTGGTTCTCTCTTTCCACTAGTTTGGTCCCAGGGATCAAGGTTAGGTCATCGGGCTTGGTGGCAAGTGCTCTTACCTGCTGAGTCATCTCAGCAGCCATGAGTCTGTTTTCTATGATTTGTTTCTCATTTAAGAAGAGGCGCACAGGTGATGCTACCAGGTGAAAACACCTGTATCTCTACTGCTTGTTTCATAAAGGCTGGTGAAGACGCACTAGAAGGACTAGCCCTGACCACGGTTCTATCACACACAGGATGCGGGGGAAGCAGGGATTCTGTCTATGTTGAGGATGCAGTTTGGTGCATTTCCCCGGCACCCGCCTCAATTGGAATAGAAAGAAAACTCAAGCATTTTTATGGTTCAGTAACGGGGCTGAGAGAGAGGCCTGAGATGGTTATTGGGGACATGAGCACAAACATTTCCGCACTGTAGTTTTCAGAAGCGACTGCAATGGCAGGCGGCACTGTATCTGTCTTGCATCCTTTTACTCTGAAACAATTTAACAAATGAAAGCACTCCTAACTCCCGCTGTCTCCCTGGTGACCAGCAGAGGGAGGAGACACTTTATTCAGGGAGACACTGAGGTGGCCTCCAGTCTTCTGCAGGGTGGCCACGCCTCCACAGGACAGTCTGGGTTTCTGTCTGCCCAGGTGTAGTGACTAGAAGTGTCCTCTTTCATTTTCAAAGGCACACTATACTGAACACAGCGTAGGGCCACTCCACGTTGAAACACAAGTCAAGAATGGCCCTTACTTTACTCAGGCTCTTAAGATTTCCATTGTCCCGTGGAACCAATGCTCTTATTCCCTCTGCCTGCTCTGACCTTGACACTACAGCCAGCTGGTAAATACTAACTTCAAAGGCTATCACAAGTGCTACCTCTAGAGCACTTTCCCTCACTCTCTGAGGGTAGTGCTTATGCAGAGCCAGCTGTGCTTCCACAAGGACCTCTGACTTCAACAAAATGTGATGGAGGCTTCTGCAGCCTGGCTCCTCCCCGTGAAGGTCAAGGGCTATGGGGAGTTAGTTACACACCTAGTGCCTAGCACACTGCTTGGTGTACACACATGCTCCTCAAATGCTGGGGGCATCATCAGAGAGCAGCATTAAGCTTAGCACAGGTTTTCAGTAGCATAGAGTTAAGGAATCAGAGGCTGCCCCCTGCTCACTTCTTAGAAACGTATAGAGCGACTTGTCCACTGTCAGCCTCAAAGCCTTGGGGAAGAGCCGCTGGAGATTTGTGGACTCATTTTTATTACTTTGTAATCTGGCCAAACTGGATCAGAGGGCAACGGGGTGCTACCCTAGAACCCATGTTAACAGGTCTTCCCTCCAGCTGCTGCTGAACGCTCTACCTCCTACAAAGAGTTCAGGCTAAGAAGCATTTCCTCAAGAACAGGAGAATGGGGCCAGGGTCAGGAGTTGAATCTGTGATAAGGACCTCAGGTAGAGGCCAAAAGGAAGAGAGGACAAAGTGTGTGCCTACTGAAGGTCCTTCCAAAAGACTAAGTTAAATTTATTACAAAATAACTCCAGCTCCCTCCCATAAGGTAATTGGCACTGGCAAGCAATGGCTGAGTTTCTTCATAGGACTCTTGCTATATGTCCCTAAAAATCTGGAATGGTTCTGAAAATCCAGGTGACCAGAAATCAGACTCTGGCACAGAAGATGTTTATTATGTAAAGAAACTATGTCTTTCTACTGCGTGATGTCATTCATGGCAAGAAACTTAACTCAATGCAAAAGAGACCACTACACGTAAGGTCTGCTTTCAAGACAAAGATGCATGGGTGGGTGATAGCCTTGACTTCAACCGGGAATCTGGTGTGTCATCTCCTCAGCCAGTCTAACACCAAAGACACTGTTCTCTTCCAACTACTGGGTTCAGTAATCTGCATGGAAACAGAAGGCAGCCATTTCCACTGATCTCTGGCACTGAGTAATAAGAGCTGGAGGGAGGTGCCAGGTCTGCAAGGAACAGCTCACTTTTGGATGTTAGGCCACAGTTAACAAGACAGGATGCCCCAAGACAGGAACTTAGTTGTTGAGTCACAAAAAAATCTTTTCTTCATGCACGTGATGCATTTTCCTTTAGGTCCCTCATCTATCTGACTTTACAACAAATCCAAGTATAGGATACTGAATGTTTGTGTACTGATCTCCAGGGCTAAAAGAAGAGCCTGGCCATTCCTACAGACTCGTAGGCGTGTGGGTGTGGGCAGGAAGCACACCTTTGACCCTGTATGGAGTAGTCCTTCTTGCTATGCCTCGGGTGCTTTCAACTAGGGACAAGCACATGGGATTCTACTTTAGAATTCTGAAAGTGTCATTTTGAGAGACTACCCTACAGTTAGCTCTAAAAAAGACTATCCTAACAATTAAAACTAATAGACTGGAGGAGCCATACGGGATGAATAAATTATTAAACTACGAGGAATTTGCTATAAATATGCATGCAGTTCAATAATTCATAATGGATGGGTATAACAGGGTTCTTTAGGCCCACAATCTACCGCTGGCTACAGTAGCAGCTAATACCATCCCAGGGCATGTGCCAATTGCTTCTTGACAGATAAGCCTGGGTGCAGCAGTGTCAGGAGCCTTCGGGAGAGAGGCCTTCAACACTCACACCAAGCCCATGAGGTGCACTGGAGACTTGAAAGCCTTTTGCTGAACCGAGGGACAGAGCATTTGTCCCTCAGACACCCAGGCCAGGAAAAGACACATTCAGCTCTCAGCTCTTGCCTTAGTTTCTATTACACCTCCAATCACTTCAACCACTACTAGAGGCTTCCAGAACTCAGTTTCTCAATTAAAATAAAAATTTAAAAAAAGATTTGTTATTTCTGTGTTTGTGTGTTATTTCTGTATGGCGTGTTGGAGGTGGGACATGTGTGCGCTGGGTGTGCATGTGGAGGCCAGAGGACAACTTTTGGGGGTTAGTTCTCTTTTCATCTTATTGAGGCAAGCTATCTACTGTTTTGGCTACTCTGGGGTACTCCTGGCTAGTTGGTGCATGAGCTCCTGAGTGATCCTCCTGTCTCCACCCTCCATCTTGCTGTAGGAGCACTGTGATTACAGATATATGCCATTGCATCCAATTTTTTGTTTGTTTGTTCAGAGGACTGAACTTAGTTCATTAGATCTGCATGGCCAGTACTTTTTACCAACTAAGCCATCTCAATAGCTCCCGGTTTCTCAAGTTTGATAAAGGGAACATATTCTGTAAGTGTGAAGAACACCCTCGGGGGAAGGACCTTCAGAGCACCCTATCTTAAAACTCATTCATTTTTCTACAGAAAAGCACAGCATTCCACTAAGGAGGATAAACAAGGGCCCCGCAGCTCACCTGAGTGGCACTTTCATCAGCATGCGGGTTCTGGCCTGGAAATGTGGGCACAGCACAGATCTTGGAGCCCTCTGCACTGCTCATCTGTCTGCCCTGGTAACATTGGCACTTTCTGCTCTCTGTATCCTACACGTTTCTACTCCACTACCCCACCCATCAGGGCAGAGGAATGGACCTGGCAGAGACAAGATGGTAAAACTGTTGGGAGGCAAAGAGAATTGTGGTACCTTCTCTTGGATTGCCTGGAGAAGCTGCAGGCTTCTGCATAGAGCAGCGATGGGTTCTCAATTAAAACCGCCTGCCAGGCAGAAGGGACGGATTCGACCTTCTGAACTGCCTGCCTCAGCTTGCTCTTTTCTGCGCTGACATCTCTCAGCACTAACACTCTGGCTCGTGGCTTTACAGTGTTTCACTGATGCCTGTGCCTGTGTGCCCACAGTTCCTTGGCTTCCATATGTATGCAGGAGAGGAACACACGGCACTGACCTTATCACATTCAAAGAGGAGGCTGAGAGCTGAAGGGGATCTCGCCTGTGGCCACAGGACTTTGTGTATCAGTTGCATGCACAACCTCAGGATTATGGCCGTGGGGCACCTAATTCTTGGTCTCTCTGGTCTTACAGTGTGTGTGATTGCTGGGACCCCTGGCCACTGAAGTTTTAGGAATTATACTTCCTTATCTCTCTCTTGCAGATAGACAGGCAGACAGACAGACAGACAGACACACACACACAATGAATGAATGAATAAATAAGTAGTAGGTGCCTGTTTCTACACAACAGTGATAGAAGACTCAGGATCCAAACTCACAGGTCTGTCATCCAGAGCCACAGACGATGCTCTTTAAAATCCAAACCCTGACATGCAGCAAAGTTGTGCTACGCTGTATGAAATATCCCCTAGGCTGGATGCTGAAGGCCTAGTCTGCAGTCAGCATTGTTTTTGGAGGTTCTGGAAACTTGTGAAAGGTGGAGGCCAGCTGAAGGAAGGCCACCAGGGCACACCCTGGAAGCTGGCTCCTGTTCCCGACCTCCTTCTCTGCCTCCCATCTCCCATCAGCAAGTGGCCTTTGCCATGTGTGCCTGCTGCTATGATGCTTAGCCTCACCTCACCATTGGGCCTAGACCAATGGTGCCAAGGACCACGGACAGAAACTGTGAGCCAAATTAAATAACTCCTTTTAGCTTGTTTTCTTTGGCATTTGTCACAGTAATGGAAAAAGTGACTAATAAGCCCACAGTACAGGGCTGTCACGAAGAAGGATTTGTGACAACAGAATGGCTGTGATCACTGTAACGGGTTCCCAGGACCTGTAACTAGACACACTGTAGCATGGAAGGGGGTGTGTCCCTAACAGACTACAAGCTTAGTTTGTTCAGTAATTTGAAGCTTGTGTTTGGTGGGAGAAGGGCTATAGACAACATGAGCAAGATGGCAGGAGAATACCAAAAACCCTTAAGAAAACAAGACTTTGGAAGGAAGTTAGAAATACCCTACAATAAAAATCTGTACACAAATAGTTGGTATGTTTATTTCAACCACTTCTACTCACTCGCGTGTAAGTCACATTTCCCTTAGACAGGCTCGAACTGCAGTCCAAAAGGGAGCACTGTGCTGCTTTCTAACTTGGCCTGCAGAAACAGACCAGACTGCCATTTCAGAGCAGCGCGAGCTGCTGAGGTACTGCACCATGAGGGCGGACCTTGCGAATGTTTCTGTTTGCTATTGAAACACACACATGGTCCTACACAGACTGAGATGGGCTGCTTGCTAGGGAAGACAAGCAGAGGCCCAGTTCCAGTGATGCACAGCTGTCCTGCCTATTGCCGTGCCGCTCTTGCCTGGTGTACAAGACTTAGGTGTAGCAGACTCCCAGGCAGGGGCAAGGCAATCAGGCAAGACACCACTGTGTAGATGCTGCTGTTGGAGAAGGTTTTCACACCGCCCAGGTGTGATGAGAAGTGTTCCATGATACTGCCAGAGGGTGCTGTGCAGTACAGCAGCACTGCTGGGTGAACAGAGCTGTATAGCATTCTCTGAGGCAAGGGCCTCCCCTTTACTAGAACCCATACTATGGTTCACTATGAATTTCCAAGATGTGCCATAGGAGGGTGTTGGTCTAATGCCTGGTACCCCCTGGCTGAGAGACTTTTTATCGGAGTTCTTGTTAGGACCAGCGTACTAAGAAGTTGGCTTTGAAAGACAATGACAATGTTCTCAGCCCTGCACCTGCTTAGCTGGAGGCTGGGGCAGATGGTGCCTCTCACTGGAGCCTGTGGCCTGGCCAGGTGAAAATGCCCAGGTAAGTATGAGCCAGGCTGGAAATCTAGGCTGGGCTGCTTGCCAGTTGCTGCACCTTTGTGCTTTCAACTCAAGTAGTCCCAACCCCAGCCCCTCCAGGGGAACAACATGATAGTTGTAGGAAGATGAGTTGGGTACAGCTGACAGACAGTAATGCATATCCACTGAGGAGAATGACCAGTGATCACTATCCACAAATCCCTACATCTTGTATAGAGCTATTTACTTCATTCTGACCCAGAAACCCAGGTGCTATGGGACAGATGGCTCCCTTCGGTCACACAGAGGTGAGGCTAACACCTGACTCTTCCTACCCTAGCCATGCACCCACCACGCTGCAGCCCACCCCAGAGGTGAAGGGGATGCTGGACACTAAGAGTGATCCCTCAGTGTACTTGAGAGACACCGTGCTGGGGCCAAGGAGGCAGCAGTTGCTCCTTATTCAGAAAGAGCTAGGGCAGAGAGATAGGTAAGCCTTCTGATGGATGGTAACTGGGAAAAGCGCAGGGTCTGAGGGCTGAATGACAAGGGTCACTGATCATACAGGGAACTCCTCAGTCTGCTTGGCGCTTTCCTGCTTGAAAATGGAAAGAGGAATTGTGACTGGCAGCTATGCACCTCCGCTACTTCCCATGGGCCCAGGTCAGTGAGAAGCTCCCACGTGACATCTGAAGCACCACTAAGCAATGTCCCGAGAACCTGGCAAATGTCCTCTTTATTTTGGTGGTGCCAGGGATTGGATCCAGGGGTTTATGCACGAGAGGCAAACATTCTATCTACCATTGAGTCACTTACCTAACTATCCACAAATATTCTTTAAAATTATTCTATTTTAGGTGCATGGGAGTTTTGCCTGCCTGCATGTCTGTGTACCCTATACATGCCTGGTAACCTTGGAGACCAAAAGATGATGTTTCCTTCTCTGGAACTGGAGTTATAGATGATTGTAAGCTGCCATGTGGGTGCTAGGAATTGAACCTGGGTCCTCTGGAAGAGCACCTGTGCTTGTAATTGCTAAGCCATCTCTCATCTCCCCACCCCCAATACTTGTTGAATAGCTGTTGGGTCAGACTGGGAAAACAGTACCCCTCTCAAGCAATACAATAATGCTTAAACACAGCATCATAGAATGAGTAGGTTAACTCTGGTCTGGAGGATGGGTTCTCTGATGCCACGGGAAGAAGAGGGCAGGCGGGAAGGATGTCAGCCTAACTCATCACCTGTGCCCCTAGCCATGAGAACTCACCACGGAATTTCAACACAAGCTATTTATCACTTTTTGCACATGTCAACTTGTCACATGTAATAGCTAATCTGATGATCCTAAATTGGGACCGACAGCATGCCTCTTGATACACCATGCCCAGATTTAGCAGAGGTAAATAGTGTTAATTTCTCCAGCAGGGGAAGTGCATGTCGGCCCAGGATTCTTGGTGTCCACCTCACAGTAACACTGCTCTAAGTGAGCACCATGGCCAATGTTAGCAAGCGTGATAGCCAATGTAGTTACTGCATCCCATTTTTTAGAGGCAAAAAAGTTATGACAGGGAGATACAGAAATTAAATGCCATCCATGAAGAATCAGTAAAAAAATGACATCGAATAGGTCCAAAACATAAACAACAACAACAAAAAAATCAAAACAAGACAAACTCAGAAACACAACCAGTGGGCAAGGTAAACCCTTTGAAGTCTAGATTTCTTTGGGCACCAAGAAAGAAATCTTTTTACTCTATGTCCTCCCCATCATGGCAACTCTAAACACTCATTTCGTCAGGAGGGTGGCTGTTAACTGCCATACTCTACCCAGGCTGGGCGCCACGGTAAAGTCACCTAGTGAAGGTGATTTAACCACTAACAGTAATGACCTTCTCACCCCAGCACCCAGTGACTGACATTCGTGCCAGCTCTTTTCTGAGATTAAGATTCTCCACCATCCTCTAAGGTCATCAGTGGGAAGGAGCCCACAGAGCTGGCATCAATCACCAGAGCCAGAGAGCTAGACAGCCAGTGTTCGATGTACCGAGAAATCCTCTTTATAAGTTATGTTTCCAGCCACTGCAGCCACAAAGTCCTGACATTATAAGGGACAGCCAGCCACTCCTTAAAACTGTATTTCTTGATGGCATGTCAGCGGTGAAGCAACACTGACAGACAGATCCCAATAGCTTCTTAGATAAAACACTAAAGAATGATAAAATCCATGGTAACTTAATTAAACCATACACACTACTCTATAATTTCATGTTCAGGTCTTCTAATGGGGGTTTGCATTTCTCCATGAAACTTTATATAAGGGTCATTCAACTTTTAAAACAACAGTCCTTTACTCTTTGGGGCATCCTAGCAGGATCACTACTTGCTGTTGGTAACCTTGTGTGTAGTAGTATGCTGCTGTGACTGCTCAGCAAGGAGACAAGGAGGCATTTTTCATAGCGGCAAGCCCTACCAGACCTTAGCAGAGGGAACCATCACCATGGCAGTGCCATCCCAACAGTGGAACCACGAGTGTCTGAACTTAGATGCTTTATTGATTCAGAACTCCTTAGGTGCAGATCCTAAGCAATTAAACATCCCCCACAGAAATCCAACACCTGCAAACAATACAGAATGCTAAGACCTAGGCTAGCCCCTCACCCAACAATCCATAAAACATTTATTTTATATATAACTAAAATAAACTTCTGCAACACTTGTGTGCCCTGTATGTCCTTGGGACACTGGGGATAGGTAGAGCCTACAAGGGGAGAAGGCACTTGCAGGTTTACCTATTAAGAAGACCCAGGTAAACCTATAAAACAAGAGTTCTTAAACTGGAGAGATGGCTCAGTGGTTATGAGCATATACTTCTTTTCCCAGGGTTCCAAGTTTGACTCCTCGCACCCACACTGGGGTGGCTCATGACCCTTTGCAACTGCAGCCTCAGAGCTTCCACAGTTACCTGTACATGTATGTACATACCTACACACATGTACACAGATGAACAAACAAGCAGGCACAGGTAAAAACAACCCACAGAGGTCCTGAGAATTTTCATAAAGGGAGACCATAAGCTATAGCCACTAATTAACACAGCCCTTAACAGAGAGAGATTCTGTCACAGGCTCCAGTCCAGAGACTTAGGAAAAGAAAAGATGTGTGAAATTAGGCTCTGACCTCATTATACCTCTCCGGACTGCCTCGTCTGTGCATTTTGCCATGTGCCTTCATCTTACCCTCATTAAACTGTTAAATTGTAACACCTTCTGTGCTGGATACTGAACAGGAGACTTGTCCTTCTAGCTCTGCATCTCAGGGACTGTTTGTTAAATTGTGTTTGCCAGGTACCTGTCTGGAAGATGACTATAGCAAATGCCCAGACATACACGGTGCATTGTTTGTGTGGGAAGAAAACTTACAGCACAAGAGTAATCCTGTGAGGAAGGATTAACTACTACTGAGCACAGCATCCACTTCTTGTGCTCTGCACAAATGTTGCATAATAATTTTTTGTGAAACCTTTACAGCATGAGGTTGGAGAGATGGCTCAGATGTTAATAGCTCTTTATGCTATTGTAGAAGACCTGAGTTTGGTTCCCAGAACTCACATGGAGGCTCACAACCATCTGTAACTCCAGTTCCAGGAAATCCAGGGCTCTCTCCTGACTTTTCTAGGCATCGTGCACCTACATGGTACAAATACATACACACAGGCAAAATACTCATACACACAATAATAAAATAAATAAAAATAAAATAAATATATCCCAACTTTTTTTAAATTAAAAAATTTACAGTACCTCTAATTCTGGAGTGGAATAATTTTTAAACACCTGGAAACTAGACTCCTAGTAGAGATGGCTCTGCAAGGACTAGCCAACCAGCAAGCTTTCTGTAGACCAACTTCTGCTTTCTAATCTCCTCCAGCCTTTAGCCAGGCTCCAGGAATCTCACAAATAGGAACAGTTACTAACACATACAGAGCTCTGACTGCTTTTCAAAACTACAGATCCTCATTTTAATCTCATTTTCTTCTACTAAAACATTTCAGAAGAGAAAGAGACATATAAAAATTCTGGGCTTCAGACAAGGAAACAGGAACCAAAGCTTAGTGAAGTACCTGGGGCCACCCAGCAGTCATGGGCCAGGACCCAGGAGCAAACGGGGGCCATGCTAATCCTAGGCAGTTCAGGGCTCCTTTTCTTTGCTTAGGATGAAAATGGTCCATGTGCAACTTTGATTCTTGGATATGACATGTTCCTAAGTTGTTTAATTTAGCATCACATGTAATTAATGACTGAAAAAGAAATTGTAAAGCCTAAGAGGGAAGAGTCAAGCTCAAGCCCCAAGGTGACGCTTCTCTGTGGTGTACTGCTGCAATGCTGCGGGTGGGGATGGGAGTTTGGCTCCCCTGGCTTGGGCTGTCCAGACCTCTCATTCAGAAGGCAGGATCTGCACTCACAGGCAAGGTCTGAACTGCCCCAAAGACACCTGGGGACTCCAGCAGTGCCCACTGCCCTAGTCTACTCCTCCTGCCTCTCTTCTCTGACAGTTCATAGGTTCTGCCTGGTGTGGGTCAGAATATTCTGCTTTCCTTCCCATCTATAGTCCCACCTGCAGCTTCTGGCCCAAGGAAGAGAAACTCTTGCAGTCTTCAGGGCTTTGCTTGTGGTCCCATTGGCAAACCCCTTCTCTCTTAAGGCAAGCTTTGTTTTTTCCACTTAGGGTCATGGCAGGCTTTAATAGCAATGAGTCATCAGTTTTACGCTGACTCAAACTTCCTGTTTGTATTTTTCCTTCCTGATTTCTGTTCTTTGCAACAGCTTTGGGAACCTCCAGTCTCTGAGATCAGGGTGTCTATCTATGTGCCCGTATGTACATGTAGGACGTATAAGGTCTCAGATCCTGGATTGGTGGTTTTTATATGAACTGTCAATTCACACTAGCAGCGGAGGGAAAAGATGCCTCCACATAAGTCTGGGCTACTTGCAGTATACTGACTGCCCAGTATCTTGTAAACCCCTAGGCCGGAGCAGACATCACGGTAGGTAGAAAACCAGAGAAGTGTCCCCTTCTGACATGATCTTACTGGAAGCCAGTGCCCAGTAATGCATTCCTATTCCACAAAGATGGTTCTGAATTTTAAAGTTACGGGCACCCTCCCAGCCCCCTGCTCCACAAACCCCTCAATAATCTGCCCTGGGTCTTTGGGGAAACATCACTAGTCACAGAACAAAGGCGGTATGCCTGAGAGTGGCAATCATCTCTGCAATCAGACATTTGAGTCAAATCCTAGTTCTGTCTGTTCTTTCAGTGTGATCGAGGGCATGTCCTTAGCCTTTCTGTGTTGAACTCGTCAACCATAAAATGGAACCACATCAGCTTCCCTGCAGGATGTAAGATGGAAAGAAAAAAAAACTAACTAGACAGGTCTGGATATAGCTTGCATTTACCATTATTTGGTCATGAGACTTTCTGAACAAGGCTGGCTGGACTGCTTGTTTAATATATACAAGTCTTCTAAACCTCTTATCCTCCAGGGTCCCAGGAGAACACCATGTAATTACAGTTCAATAGGATGAATGACGTACTTTGCAAAAACAGATTAGAGACCCATGAAAAACATTTTCACAGTTACTCTGGACAGTTCTCCTGTATCTGTTTCCTTCTCCCCAAAAGAGAACCTGTAAACCCAGAAGTCCATTAGGGAGTTGTAATGACTCCCTCATGAAGCAGGTTCTATCTCTTATGTGCACTACACAGGCT
Source organism: Cricetomys ansorgei (assembly GCA_026225945.1). Taxonomy (NCBI): domain Eukaryota; kingdom Metazoa; phylum Chordata; class Mammalia; order Rodentia; family Nesomyidae; genus Cricetomys; species Cricetomys ansorgei. The sequence goes on along the minus strand of JAMJFZ010000107.1, from coordinate 23,222,997 downwards.
GGGGTATCTTTACACCCTAGAGGTTTCCTCTCTAAGTGACCTGGGATAGAAGGGAAAATCACATCTCAGGTCCAGTGGACCCACTGATACAGATCAGCCTGTGATCTGCAAGCACATTAGAGTGAAAGGTTCTGTTACCCAGAGGAGGAAGGCCACTGCTGGGGAAGGTACTTGCCTAGGGCTTAAGAGATCATGATTCTGAGTACTGTTCAGCCTCTGCCCCTAACATAACAGAGCGTGCACACGCACATGTGTGTGTGTGTGTGTGTGTGTGTGTGTGTGTGTGTGTGTGTGTATGTACATGTATGAGATTTAAGAGCGAGGGAGAGAGCAAAGAAGATCCAAGGTCTCTCTTTGCTCTCCAGATCAGATAAAAACAGCCATCATTTCCAGAAAAACAGGAATAAAAGCCAGGGTAGTGATCCAGTATCAGCCCTTCAGCATCAATTCCCACAGAGAGACAGTGGTGTGAGGACCAGGTGTCACCTGTGCATGCAGTGGGATCCGCTCAGGAAGGAACGCCTGAAATGAGAGTGGCTGATGTTGCACAGGGCTCTGGTGACATCCTCCTTGAGGGGGGAGCAGCTCTCCTTGACTGAAGATACCAGCAGTCACCCGGGTGAGGGGTGAAGTCTTTTCTCCTCTATGTCTAGAAGGGACGGTGCTTAAGCTCCCATGGCCCGGAATGCCTCCAGACATAGCAATGCCATCTTGGGAGGGGTGTGTGTTTTGCCTCTAGGAATCCAGACTGCAGAACTGTGAGGTATCCATGGAGAACTGACTCTCGGCACGTCAGGACAGCAGGTGGCTGATACAGCAGGAGATGACAGAAGCAGATCCAAGGAGCTTGTGAGCAGAGAGGGTGCCATGATCAAGTCAGTGCTACAACAGAGGAAGGCCCAGGGACTTATGGGAACCCCAACCCCACCACCTCCACCCCAAGGAGAGTGCAGGAAAGGCCATCTGGGATATGTGTCCTAGTCTGATGGGCCACAGTGCTCAGAGCAAAGGCTGAACCAGGTGTGAAAGTAAGGACGGGTCTGTGGTCTTGTTTTCAGCGAGGAGGGGACATCAAGGCGAGAACGACATGGTCCTTTTGCAGGCAGTCTGATACATTTCTGTACCCAGACTGAGGCAGCCGAACAATATGCAATAAACAGGAAAGAAATAGTATCAAGGAGATTTCCTCCCCTACCCCGGGTCTGCACAAGCACGTGGAGGTCAGAGGTTGTCTCTGATGTCTTCCTCAATTGCTTTCTACCCTATGCCGAGACAGGGTATCTCACTGAACTTAAATCTTCACAACTCAGCTAAGCTGGCTAGTCAGTAAGCCTCAGGGATCTTTCTTGTGTCTGCCCAGAGCCTTGATTATGGGCATACATCTACCAGGTCCTGCTTTTATAATGGGGTTGGGGTCTTAACAGTTTTCATGCTTTTGTAGTAAATACTGACTGAGTCATACCCCCAACCCCTGCTATCTTTTTTTGTTGTTTGTTTTTGATGCCAGAGAAAGTATGGCCTTTTTTTTTTTGCCACTAGTATTTATTTACAAACATTTATCCTTCCATGAATTATGATTTTTTAACCTGTATTTGGTTAATCACTGTACAATCACTGCACCAAATACAAATCACTGTATTTGGTGTCTACTTGCTTTGGCAGTCCTGGGCTTTAACTAGGTGGCTATGTTGTGGAACATTAGAGCAGAGGGGCCTTAGGTGCTGGGAAGATTTGGGTTCTGCCCAGGGACCGGTCAGGGGACTGCAATCTTGTGCTCTATTCCCTCAGAGATTCAGGGAAATGAGCTACGAGCCAGTGTACAGTATGCAGGTTCTAGAGCCAGTGAAGTGCAGCAGACTCTGCGTTACGACCTCACTGATGCACATTCTTCAGAAATCTGTCCTGCCTGTCAGTCCATAGGCATGTACGCCCAGGGCTCAGCTGTTGCTGTGGCCAGTGAGGAATATCCCATTGGGCTGTCCCCACATGAGGTTTCCTGAGGAGCTGATCAATCCTTGATGCCCTCCACTGGCTGTTTTCTTTGTGTTGATAAATCTGTTCAGCACAGCATAAACTCACCATCCTTCTAGATTCAAATTACTGGCAAACCAGAAGTGAACCCTGCTGGAAAAGTGAATGCCTGGCCACAACCCACAGCACCAGGCCTGGAGGCCTTGAGGAGTCACATGCTCAGATGGGGGCCTTATGTAAAAAGGAAGGGCCAAGAAGAATAGTCAGGAGAGGTGGTCCAGGCCTCACTCCAGTGCGAGCAGCATGATTCTACCTCTTCAGAAGGACATGGATGCTGTTCCCCTTAACTGGCCCCTAACTCCGCTGCTTTCCCATCAAAATTCTGTGCGCTCGCGCCAGTGAGATGGCTTAGCAGGTAAGGGCCTAACAGTCTAAATTTGAACCCTGGAACTATTCTTGTGGGAGAGAACCGAGTCTCCCAAGTTGTCCTCTGGCCTCCATCCATGTAATATGGCATGAAAACATACACATATAAATGTAATTTAAAAATTTTCTATGTTTTTCTAGGTTCAGAGATTACCAGCTTCCTGATGTAAATTAAACAGCATATCCATGAACAACATTCATGTCACCTGTCCTAGCTTTGGACTTAATATCAGAGGCACTGTGGTCTGAGCATCTGCTTAGGGTTCATGTGTTGAGATTTAATCTCCTCTAGGAGTCCTAGTGTATCTGTGGTGTTTAGAGTTGAGGCCTGAGGGGGATGATTGGTGTTATGTAAGGCCATCAAGCCTTATGACTGAATGCTGGTGGTTTTATAAGGAGAGAGGCAGAGACCAGAAGACAGACAAACACACACACACACACACACACACACACACACACAACCACACTCCCATCGTTGCTATTTGATGCACTGTGCCATCTTGTAATTCTGTTTATATGAAGGTCATTGTCAGATGCAGCTCCTCAGTTCTCAATCTCCAGAACCATCAGCCAAAGTAAACCTGTGTTTTGTAAAGCCATCAGTTTCAGGAGTTTGGTTATAGAAATGCAAAATGTACTAAGAAGGCAAGACACCAACAACCCTTTCCCCCTTAAGAGCACAGGCTTCAAACTCAGAGTGGTGAAACAGCTTCTGAGACACATGTCACTTGACAGATTCTCTTTGAGTGACTCACGCAAATGCAGCGTCTTGTTAGCGGTGGCAGTACAACTTTTTCGACTGAAATAGCAAAGGCATCCTTGAAATATCTAAGACATTCTATTTTTCTCTGGTGTGCTGTGGTAGTCCCACATGGGGGTCTCTGCTTTGTGGAATGCCAGGGAGGCTTAGCCAACCGTACCTGGTACAGTGCACCCAGCAACTCTGACAACTATGCATCATTTGCAAATCCTTGGCTCAGGTTTGCCATAACTCTTGAAGTCATGCCTGTAAACGTCCCATTCCAGCTTCCCCTTAGCAGAAAACTCATCTTTTCAGCGACATAAGCCAACAGCAGAGCAGAAGTGCTCTGCCACCCTAGCAGTAACCTGGCCTGATGAGCTTCCCACACTGGTGGAATCATGGGATACCACCTGCTCGGACATTGCCTGGGACAGCTGTCCAGGATCCATCTTCATTGCTTCTCTGTCCACACCCATCTCCAACAAGGCCTTGGCCAGGCTGTCTTCATGGGTGGTTAAGAACACATGCTACTTTCTTAGGAACCAAAAAACCCTAGCTGTCTTCTGCTGTGATGTTTTATTACGGTGATGAACATAACTTTAACTATCCAGGCTGATAGTCCCCAATGGAATGCAAGCTAACTAGCAGACCCTGCATAGGGGAGTACCTGGCACCCAGCAGTACTGTGTGTGCCACAAGGACAGCTGGAAGCTGCTGTTAAAAGGCTGGTGAGATGCCAAACCTCTGTCCTATGCATATCTACTAGAAGACGAGGGGCAGTGACATTCTGGTAACTTAAACAGTTGTGTCTGATTAGTGTCAAAGGTGCCCAGAAGGACTAGTCTTAAGGATGTAGCCCTATGCCAAACATCCATTCTGCTGAGCTGTAGATCTAAGAGGATCTTAAGCATGCTGGATTTAGGAACAGTCATATGATCCAGTTCTTATCAATGGCTTTGCTAAGGGGCTTCTGGCATAGCACCCTCTTGCTCTGAAAACCAGACATAAGAGATGCCTGCTTCCTCTTCTGTGTACCACTTGTGTGGATGTAGACCCATGTATCTGAGGCCAGCCCTTTGAGCCCAAGGAAACAACTGTATGAGGATGCCAGGGCTTCATTGATGCAACCCAGCTGCCCTGCCTTTCTTCAAGGAGATCATCAAGTCTGTGCATCTGTGTTTCCCCTTCTCTCAGAACAGTCCTGGTCTCCCCGGGACTGTAGCCCTAACCCTATAGGAACACTTTCAACACTTGAGTGTGCACTTTCCCAGCTAAGAAAACATGAAGGCTGTACTACAGCCAGGGCTCCCTCCCCTCTTTTTTCCACACACCTGGGTTTCCTGCTCGTTTCTGAGGTAATATCCATAGCACATAAGAATCATCATTTCAACCACCTTAAATTATATAATGTGACAGTGCTTACTGCATTCATTTTCTTATGGGACCACTGCTACTACCTAATTCTAGAACACTCTATCATCTTCAAGGGAACCCATACCCATTAAGCCACCATTCTGTATGGGTCCTCTTCTAGCCAGTGACCCGTTTTCTGTATCTACAGATTTCCTTTCTTCAGATATTTGTCGAAAAAGATACCAGAACCATGGCTGCTGGAGTCTGTTTCCTTAGTGGGCAAAACATTTTTCAAGTTCCACCTACTGCTGTAATAAGACTTAGCTCTCACTCATTCTCTCACCTAGATAATATTGTACCATATGGATGGAGCACATTTTTCTGTTCATCAGATGATAGACACTTGGAACATTGTCACCTTTTACCTCTTGTCAACAGTGGTGCATCAAACATCCACAGACAGGCTTTTGTTTGATGCCTTGTTTGAATTCTCTTGGGCAAACACCTAGGGGTAGATCTGAGTCACAGGGTAGCTTCTGAGCCATGAAACCATTGTCCCAGTGCAGGGGCCTCTTTGCTGCATTGTGCTTATGCATTTATAATGGTAAGACACATAATAAAACTGACCACCTTTGCCATTTTCATGTGTACGGTTCTGAGGGCTGAATGTATTCACACCGCTGAGACAAAGCTCTGGGTCTTTTCCATTCTGAGCATCTAAGACTGCACAGTGAATGCTTGCTCCCCATTCTCCCCACACCCTTTGGTGACTTCCATTCTCCTTCCTATTCTAGAACGTAGGTCTGCACTAGACGTGCCAACAGAATCCTGAAGATTGTGTGTCCTTTTACCCCGGCTTCTTTCACTTGGCGAAGTATCTTGAGCTCCACCCATGCTGTGGCAGAAGACACAATTTATCCGTTTTAAAAGTCTAAGCAATATTTGATTGTATGTTCTAATAGAACTATTATTTTTAGGGTACAAACAGCCTAAGGTTGCAACAATAAATGGAGAGAGAGAACATGTCAACTATACTTCTGGGGCAGCATCCACCCATGCAGTCACGCCTTGTGAGAACTGAGGGAACTTTTTGAGTGTGACACTACTCTCATTCTTCCAGTCCACAATAATTCACCTTTAATGACTATACCCTGTCCTAAGGCATGAACATGAGCAAAAGTCAATGAACGCTTTACCCCAAGAGAGCTGAGCACCAGCAGAACATGACAGAGAAGGTGGAGAAGGCTCTTCTCCTCCATGGGCACCACCCCACTCACTGGAAGAAGTCAGCATGTTAGCCAGCTTCTTAGAAATCTGTCTTTAAAGAACCTGCCAGACATTTTCTGAGTGCTGTGCAGGTGAATAACTGCAGCCAACAGGCTAAAATTAAAAGTCTAAAAGTCTCAGATAAGTTACAAGGCAGTGGACTCAACCAAGGTTCTTATTTCCATGTAGTTATTGTTACATATATAATTTTATAAACCCAAGTGTTGGAGAGTTGATTTAAGCTCAGCTCACATGTTTATGGTAAGCAAACACTCCATATACACAGGGCAACTCTTGAGTCTCCATAACAAGAATGGAGAGGCCAACCTAGTATGGACGTAGAGAGAGGCCTCTCCCCTTCCCTCCTCTGCGTGCTGAGAGGAGCCTGATGGGGTGTGGCTGGCTCTAATGGCCCCTGAGAAGCTGACAAACTACTTCTGGTTTCCACACCCGCTACTGAGCCAGATGTTGAATAAACACTGCCTCAAAGGTAGTAGCTACTGGTAGAGGAAAGATGAGCCTTCATTGAGCCTTCATACTTCCTTTCTTCACCCCAGACCCAAAGAGTCCAGCCAGGATCCTATGACATTTGAGTACCCACATGCTCTATCACCGTGTGGGGACACTCTGATTTACTGTGCGCCAAACACAGCCCCTCTCTGCTTGGTGCCCACCTAGTGAGAGAATCAGAATGGATGAAGGGAAACAGCCAGTTCCTGACAATGCTGTCTGCCACACAAACCCTGCTCTTGGCTCAAAAATAGACTCTGACTAGAACTTCTTAAATGCAGTTGCAATCTTGTCCATCATGCGAAAACCACACACATGTGGGAAGAAAGGTTTAAGTTCTGCTGTGCAAGATGGGCGGGGCAATGAACCAATCAGTGAAGAAGGCAGGGCCCTAGAGTTTAAAATGGCTACAGTTACTCTGACTTGTTTGTCTCAAAGAAACAAACCATACTAAATTAAATTGGCCACCACTTAACACATGGGCTGCTTCACTTGCCTGCAGGCAGACTGTCACTAGGTATCACGGTCCTGAGGCCTCCCACGGAGACAGGTGGGTGACCCTTACAGACCCATGTCCCTCCAGTGGCCCTCAGCACCTTGCAATACGTGTACTGAGGCAAACCATCTCGCTTCATCCCTGATACATCACTGTTCAATTGCTGTGTTAGGAAAGAATTTAAACTGGTTTTCACAAAACAGACAAGTGGCTAACAGGCTAATCTAAATGAGCACTTGTGAGCAACAAGGAAATATTCACATCTCAGCTCATCACCAAAGATGTGGCAAATGCCAACGCTCCAATTAGATTTGACAAGAAGTTGCCTGCCCCCACCACCAAACCTGGAATTACCCAGAAGGTCGTTAGAAATTTAAATTTATATCTTGAATCATTAATGGGAAGCTTCACCACAAGGGTGGTAGGGCCTTGAGATATTAGCTAACTATAGCATCAAGTTGTTATTGCTCATTTCACCTTTATCAATTAGGACCTCATCTAGTTCGTAAACGTTATATAACTTATAGAATGGAAGCATAGCACTAAGCAGTGTGTGTTATAAAAAATTACCCAGGCATGGTGGCACATGCCAATAATCCCAGCACTTGGGAGACTCGGGCAGGAGATCTCAGGTTTGATGCTAGCCGAGACTGCATATTGAGACGATTTTCAAACAATAGAACAGAATGAATGCAGAAAACATTCTTTAAAATTGATGGGACATGAAATCAAAGTGTGGGGCCACATCCCTAGCACAGAACAGCACGTGGCTTGGAAGACAGGTTGTTATAGTGCTGGACCTGAGCATCAGTAAATGCTGGCAGGGAGCTCCTTTGCCATGGGAACTTCTTAGCTAGTTTATCTTATAGCCACTGTCTTTGGATGTCAATGGGGTATGGTGAATTTTTTTTTTTCCAAAGAAGCTATGTTGAAGTCCTAGCCCCTCATGTCTCAGAATGTGGCCTTATTTGTAAGCACTGTCACCACAGATGTAATTAGTTAAGCTGAGGTTCTACAGTGTTAGGCAAGTTCTACTCTACCACGACTAGTATCCTTTTGTAAAAGGAATTCGACAGGTTTGCAACAAGTAGAATGCAACACGAGCCTGCAACTTTCAGAAGCAGAGAACACAGAGGCAGACCCCTCTCTGGCACCATCAGAAGGAGTGTGACTTGATGACCCTTGACCTCAAGTTTTCAGACCATGAGGGAATCACAGTTCTGCTGTTTAATCCACCTAACCCATGGCACATCACTATCTCAGCCCAGGGAACTGCATTGCTATGACAGTGGGTCTGTCTGTGGCTCGGGACGGTCTCCATAGGATAGACTGACAACTCACTGAGGCACAGACACCACACTGCACCTCTCTTCTGGATGCTGGTGGCTGTCACCTGACAGAGTACAGTTGATGCTACCAGCTGACCTGACCCTGCTGCCTGACAGGGGTATGCAGCCAGTGCTGGCTCTGCCCACCTTATGAGTAGCCGCAGACAAAATGATGACTCTCATCGGTCTCTCGCTGGTATGCAACCGAAACACACTAACGCCCATTTATTCACAGGCTTATGATGATGCACCAATCTGCCGCAGGCAACCCTGATTAAGAGCTGACTGACAGGGGCTACTGACTTTCTACTTTCCTTACCGGTACAGAACTGACTGCTGACTTCCATTTTCTGCAGCTTGAGAGTGTCCCAATGGGTACATTTTGTTCTGAGGGTCATGCTGAGTCAGCTCCCATTGCCAAGTGACTGGGGCCCCAAGACAACACTAAGCTTGGTCTGCCTGTATCTGCATACATGTCATACATGTATGTCAGGAGAAAGGACACATTTTCAAAAGACAACTGGTGACCAGCCTGGACACAAAAGACAGCAATGAACTTATGGATGACTTTCACATTAGCCCATCACACAAAGCCATTAAGGTTCAAACACTTAGACCACAGCTCAAAGATGAAAATTCCCATGCAGCGGCCTTGTGATCTAATGGCACACAGCTGCGCCATCCCTCAGAGTTCTGAGTCCCCTCCTTGTTATCCCCACAGGTAACTTACTGAGAGAACCATTAAGACTGTAATGAATCACAACCTGACATTTGTCATGGGACTGTTCTAAAGGGGGTGCGGTGAAATCTTAAACATTCAAGTTTCCAAAATACAACATTATTTGGAAACAGGGTCTTCAACTGAGATAGCTAAAGTGAGGTCACCAAGGTGGGCCCCCAACACAATGAAAAGGAGAAAGGAGGCCATGGAGACATATGATGGGAGGAGGCAGAGTGCGTGATGTAGAGGCAGAGCACCGAGGCACGCATCTCCATGTCACGGAACACCCGACACTGCTGGCTGTGGAGAAGCTGTTTCCTCCAGGCTGAATGCAGCCAGTGCCACCTTGAAGCAGAGCAGCCATGTTTATTTCCACAAGACCTTAGGACAGCAGGTTTCCCTTGTGGGGGGAGGAGCGAGACTCAGGAGACCCCCTTGTTCCCGTGTAAAGCTCCAGGATCACATGACTTCCAAAGTTATGTCTCTGCTCTCTACCCCCACACTCTTCCAAATTCTACCCACACGCTCAGTTTACATGGCCAGGCTGACACAGTGATGATCCCACTGCTAGTTTCAGTTCTCTGCCTTGGTTTTATCATCGTCGTGACCAAACATTTGCCAGAAACAACTGAAAGAAAGATTGACTTTGGAGCGGTTTTGCAAACTCAGTCTATCATGGAGGGGAGGGCGTGACAGAAGGGAGCAGCCTGCAACACTGCAGCTATGAGACAGAGGAAAAGACTGCAAAATCAGTACATGATGACACTACAGCCATGGTCCCCAGCCACCCAGCCACACCCCCACCCACCGCCACTTCACCCTCCATCAACACAGATTCCTCCAGCACAATGTGTCGCCCAAGTGCACAAAGCTTGCACGGACCCCTTGGAAGCACAGCATAAATCTTTCTTCCTTTTAAGTTTATGTAATATAGTCTGTCACAGTGACAAGGACGCCAAGGAACATACCATCTTCTCAAAGTTAAAGCAGAACAAAAACATTTTCAGACAGATAAGAGACGAGAGAATTCATCCCCAAGAGACCTTCTGTCTTAGTCCATTTTCTGTCACTATAATGTAGTAATCTAAAATGTAAAGAAAAGAGCCTTTACCTCCTTGGTCTAGTCCAAGGTCGGGGGCTGCATCTGGTGACAGTTCCAAGGAAGTGTGTGGCAACTTGGTAGTTCAGTACATGCATCGCTCTCCTGTGCCCCACCTCATCTTATATAGCCGCTAGAATTCAGTCATGGGGTCCAGGCTATGTAGTTACCGCTGAAGGTCCCACTAGTCTGACCACCTTCCCACCCTCTCAGTGCCTCACAGTGGGGGCTGAATTTTAATATGTAAGCACCTGAGGGATATTACTTAAGCCATTTCTAAGCTAAAACACCTTCATATAGAGAATACCAGTCAGAACAAATATGTGGAATGGACATCTACAGTGGATCACGAAGTATTTCATGTCTTTAAATCTCTTTCAAGACTACAGACTGCAAACAACTAACACAATTATGCACAAGGGAGCTGTAGTCCCTGGCATGCTGGAGCTGACTCTGTGTGAGTGCTGGCTAGAGGTCCCTCTTCGCATGTCTATGCTTAATAATATCATGTTCTACTAAAAACAGGCTGTGGTGGGAATATTTATCTCACAAAAACAGCAAGTGCTACAATCCAAGGCGTGGTCCTTGGGAGAGGTGTGATTAAGCAGTTCCCAGCATGCTCTGCCCAGAGCACAGAGAGAAAACCAGGAGCACTAAGAGAGAGTAGTCTTAGATCAGTTACAAGGTTCTCTCTTTTTACATTTTATTATTTTACATGTATGAGCATTTTGTCTGCATGTATGTATATGCACCACATGTGCCTGGCGCCTATAGAGACCAGAAGAGTCACTGGATACCCCAGACTGGAGTCACAGATGGTTGTGAGCCTCCATATGGGTGCTAGGAATTAGACCTGGATCCTCTCAAGACCAGCCAGTGCTCCTAACCACTGAGCCATCTCTTCAGCCCCGATTTTCATGGTTTTGATATATCTTTTTCATTTTCCTTAAATGTAGCAATCTCAAAACAGCTTTGTAGCTTAAGACATTATTTGTACATCTCCAGAAAATTAAAGATTAAAGGGAATAAGGACTGTACAAGCTTATGCAAGGAAATAATTGCCAGGGAAGGTTGCAGGCCTCTTTGGGTCACATAACGACTGCCTCAGGGCTCTGCAACTTCATTTTTCTCTGTTAATCGTTGCTCTGTCTTTAAGAGGAAGGAGGAAGCCACCAGAAATGAGTCGGTTAACAGTCTTAAATGCCCAGGAAATATTTACAAAGGCGTTTCAAATGTGTATCTGCAGGGGAAACTGGCATGTGATATGGACAGCACACTGATTTTCATATCCAGAGAACATTTTGATCAAAACACGCAAACATGTAGAGGCTCAGGAGTATGAGAATGTGTATGTTCAAACTGCACTCCAAATGCCATTCCCAGGAGGATGACTACGTATTTTATACATTCTGAAAATAAACAAGGCTTCCCATATGTAAAGCAAAGCCTGCCCAGTCCTCTGCAGCCTTGCTGAAAACTGCTAATTCACCCACCTCTTTATGTAAAGGCACAGAAGTACAGACTTCCAGCACTAATTCATCTTAGACAGAGAGGGGCTAGATTGTGGTCTGTGTTGATGAGGAGCTCCTGGGCTTCTTGGGCTGAATTCTGGGTAGGACACTGACTGGCTAAACACCAGTGGTCTAGATGACCTCCCTAAACCTTGCTTTCTTCATTTGTACAGTGGGCATAGTGATACTAAGTTTTAGGTGGTGTTAAACCTGACATGAGTTAGTCAGGAAGTGTCTAGCCCCTAACAGGAGCTCACCTGGTCAGCACAGCCCGGAGGCTGACCTTGAGGAACAAGGAGCCAGTGGCTTGCACTCTGCCTCTTATTTGCTCAGTGCCCATGTAAGCTGAGTCTACTCTCTGGAGAGCTAAAGAGGGACATTCTGGAATGGGGATGATAGCCAACTCTGAAACAGAGAAAATAACAATGAGAAGTGAGAATCCCTCATATTAAGGTGGATGGAATGTTCGGATCAAGTAGGCTCCCTTTACACCACAAATTAGCAATGATTAACTAGGTGTGGTGGCACACACCCATTAGTCCAACACTCAAATCACCGAAGCAGGATTGTGAGTTTGAGGCCAGTCTAGGCTGTAGGAAGATCCTGTCTCAAAAAAACAAAACAAAACAACAAATAAAAAACAACCAAAAAGTAGGGCCAGCAAGAAGGTTCAGTAGATACTATCAGATTCAGTGCTGAATCTGATGACATGGGTTAAAGTCCTGGGATCTACTTGGTGCAGGGAGAGAATCAACCCCTGAAGGTTGTCTTCTGGCCTCCACAGGAGGGCTGTGGCTTATGTGTGCACACCCAGAAATGTAATAAAAAGCATCTTCAAAATCCCCAAAGAAGCAACAGCAATAGTCAGTACCGAATATGATGCCTCTGATTATTGAGTCACCCAGCAAAAAAAAAAAAAAAAGGGAGGGCGGTCAAAGTAAATCTTAAATTGTCACACAGGGCAACAGGTCTGATGCTTGTATTGACAACACAGGTCAACAGCCTCCTGTCCACAGACTTTTCCCACTCTGAGGGACTAAGTCAACTAAGGTCAAACTAAGGTCACATAGTTTAACCCACATTGGTGCAGAGCCAAGCCAAAGCCAAAAGGACAAGAGCTAATACAACCACAAGGAACATAGCAATCTGACTTCAGGGAAGCACAACAAGACTCTTTGTGCACACCTATGCAGACCCTACCCTGCAATCAGCTTGCTTCAAAACTCCAGGCTGTACAGAGGTGGAAGAGATTCATCTTTCAGGTGAAAAAGACTGGGTAATCTAACGCAGACACGCCCAGTCTTTCTCTCACCATCCCTCATCCTCAGTTATTTAAGCTGCTCATATCCTACAGCTGTTGTATTTCATCTCATAAGAAAGTCAAAAAGAAACATACGGGATCATCCTGTCTTTGCTTCTACACAAGCAGGTAACTTTCCATCCCTCAAAATTTAGAGGCTGGACCTCCGAAATAAGGGTTCATGTCTTCCACACCTCCCTTCCTTCTTGCTATAGCTGAGACACTGTCTGCTGCCAAGTTATGAGCAGAGCTTTACTGCTGATGTTTTCCCACATGGATGATGTATTCACAGCTGTATCTGTCTGCGGTGACAGTGTTATGACAGGGTTACTCACAATGAAGGATGCAGCACTCAAGCCACACTAAGATCAGAACCTTCAAGGAAAACGGGGTAAACACAGAGGGGTGAACAGAGTCCAGCACCCAGGAGGGCTGGGGTGGAGATGTCACTGAAGGGCACACCTGGTCACTTAAAATAGTAGCCTTGCTAATTACAGATCTGCCTGTAAAGCATTTCTGAACTCAGAAGTTCTCTACCCTGCCTGTGCAAATGGCTAAAATCCAATTCATGGGAGTGATCACAGGTGTCCAGGGGATTTCAGACTGCAGCCCTAGTGGAGAGCTTTGGTCCACAGATGGGCAGAACACTTATCTCTGTACTGGGCAATGAGACTTGAGCACAAAGAACACAATTAAGCACAATAATCTATTTCCTCCATGCCAAAAGAGGTAGAGGCTCTGGGTCTCACCAGTCCCTGAGTATGCTGCAGGCAAGGTTATGTTCTTGCTCAACCCCTGGGCTCAGTATCCCAACGAAATCAGGACAGGATGTGTGGGGAGGCGGGACCCAGGGTACACTTCAGGGTACATGGTCTCCTTCCTGTTAGCGCAGAACCCTATCTCATGATGGGAAAGGAAAAACACACAGCATGGGGGCTGGAAGCCCAAGAGTTACCAGAAGCACAGAACAGACATTAATATTTAACCAACTGGTCATTTGCACAGTCTGGGCTAGTCACCAGAAGTCTCGCACCTGGTGCTTTCCCATTCTTGCTCATCTTTGTCTTTCTCCTCCTTCCCATCTCCGGTGTGTGGGTGTTTCTGCACAATCCGCATTCCACCAGCTTTCACTGAAATAAAAACAGAGGCAGGGGTGAGCCAGGTGGAGGTGCCTCTGCCTGTGCACCTGATGGAAGTCCATGGCTAATCAATGGACTCAAACAACGATGACCTTTAACGAGGGGAGGATAGTGTGATGTCAAGGAGAGTGGGCAGGATACAGCCCCTAGTGCCCTCTTATACTTTAGAAACTTCCCAGGGCTCCCGTCTTTCTTTCTGATCAACCTCAAGTACTTTCTAAGAATAGCAGTGTGAGCATAACATGAGTCATGTTACATATGGCTACTCAGTTAGGGTCTGTATGCCATATGGACATAACAAAGGCCACTTAAACCCTGCCTGGTGAACTTAAGTTTTCAAATATCAGTGGTTTGGATAGAATGATACAATCATGGCTGCCCAGTAAGTTCTGGGAATCTGTCTTTCTCTGGCTCCCAAGCACTGGAATTACAGATATGAATCAGCTTTTAGGTGGGTGCCAGGGATCTGAACTCAGGCCCTTGGGCTTTTAGAGTAAGCACTGGGCTGAAGCAGTCACTTCTCCAGCCCCAGATGGGTTCTTTTCAACAGACCCTGCTACTGGGCTAGTCTTAGAGTCCAATCAGGGGCTTCAAAGCTGTTCAAAGCAATCCTTCCCTAACTGTGCTGTTGGTGGATGTTATTTTCGTGTTAAAAGCAGCTTTATGGAATCACACTTCATGTACAACAGAGTCCACCCGTTCAGACTGTCTAACACAGCCTCTAGGTATATTCATATATTCAGAGCAGCAAGATCATTGCTATGACTGCTTTTTATCATATCAAACAGAAATCCCATTCCCATGAAGGGTTTTCCCCATCCACTCTCCTTGGTTCCCAGAAACCACCAGTCCGCTCTGCCTGTTCTGGACATCTGGGGTGGAGAAGAAACATAAAAGCATACAGAATTTGTCATTAGCTCTTTTTCAATGTTTTCAAGGTTCACCCGTGTTAGGTTCACCCATGTATTAGGGCTTCATTCCTTCTTCATGCCAAGTACACTCTGCTTGGATATACCACATTTTGATTCACCCACTCGCCAGGTGACGGGCATTTAGGTTGTAGGCAGTCTGAGCTGCTATAAGCACTGCAGCTCCAGATAACATTTATGCAACTTCTGTGTCTGTGTGTTCATTTCCTTGGACCTGTATATAGAGTGGACCACTGGGTCCCACAGGAACTCTGTGCCTTACTGAGAAATCACCTGGCAGCTGTACACCAGGACCAGGCTTCTAATTTCTATACACACGTGCCACACCTGCCCTTCTAATTGTAGTCATGCTAACATGTGTGAGGTAGGATCTCCTTGCAGTCTGTTGCTGACTCAGTGGCTGATGTGATTACTCTATTTTATAAGGAGGAGGGGTTGGGTGTGGAGACTCCACGATGGAAGAAATGAGTGCACGGAATGCCAGGCAAACAGACCAAATGGATTATTGTGTATGTGAGTGTGGATGACCAGACGTGGTCATTTCGCTACCTTTTTTTTTTTTTTTTTTTTTTTGAGATAGGTAAGTTCTGAGACTCTGGTAGACTCTTGTCTATCTCTGCCTCCCTAGAAATGGGATTACAGACACAAGTCAGCTTTTAGGTGGGTGCCAGGAATCTGAACTCAGATCCTCAAGCTTTCAGAGCAAACACTATACAACTCAGCCATCTCCCCAGCCCCAAATGGGTCCACAAGAGATTTTTATGAGCCTTCACCACTGTGTTAATGTGCATCAAGCTTTTTGGTGGGATGGAGCATAATGTCTCCCCAAATGTATCCGACAGATTTTTTTTTTTAATGCTATAGTCCTGGATATAAGTTTTTAGTAGAAGTTTGCCATGACATGGTTTGCAAGTACTGGCCCTACACTCACCCAGCCTTACACCATGCTGTGGAGCTGAAGTTCTTTGGAAAAGCTGATCTGTCTTAAGACCCTGTAGAACGCCTGATCTTGCCTGAGTTGAACACTGTGAAACTGCATAGATGGTATCTTGCAGGCTGAGAGTTAAAATTATCTTGGCTACATTCAGCCATTAATAGCCATTGACTTTTAGCCTCTGTATCTAACATAACATTCTCAAGACTTGGATAACTCTGTAAGAATGCACTGCTAGGCTCAGCAGACCTGTAGCCCCTACAAGACCTAAAGTTAAGAATGCAATAATGTCTGAAACCCATAGGAAAGATTTCCTACTTGGGTAGAGCCCACCTACCTGACACTCTCAGCAATGCATCTACTGACTGTACTTACGACTCAGTCAGTAGTCATCTGTGGCTACAAAAGCTTCTGGCCTCTTTCACAGGGGTTCTGTCAGTTATTTAAATTTGTGTGTCTTGTCTCCTTTAAAATATAATTATTTTCCATTACCAACACTTGCAGTACACAGCTTCAACAACAGTAGACATCCCAAATAAGAGGCGTCTAAGTGAGGACAGCAGTGTTCTGGCATGGGAAGCTTCTGTCGCACTCACAGAGCCCCTCCCTTCTTCCTGAGGATAGCTATCTACTCTTCTACCATGACACAGCCTGTATCCCATGGAGTGGAGAAGTCAACTTGTCTCTGGTGTTTATCTTTGGTGTCTGTCTCTGGTTTGGAGGGAACCTGATGGGTCACCAGGAACGGGCAAGTTTATAGCACTGATGGTCAGTAAGAAGCAGGTGAAGGTCTTCTCAGGCACATACTCTGGGTTCCCCAGGTAGCTAGCCTTAGGGGCAGAAAGATAAGGATGCTGGATTCTTGTGGCCATCAGGACTCTAGAGCTGTTCATACAGGGCAAAAGAAGGGACCAGTAGACCAGAGAGCTGTGTTTAAAAAATGTATCTGCTAGTCTGGGGTTAAACTAAAACCTTCCTGTCTCACCCTTTAATGCAGGGACACCAGGCTACTTTGGAAACATAACTGTATCCTGTTTAACAATGTTCTCAGAAATCTACCTTTTATCTCAACAACTACTTCTTACCTTTATTTGTTTTTTAAGAGCTTAGCTTTGTTTCCATGTCATCAGGTCTTTATTTGTTGGGGACTTACTCTTCCCTCGTTTCTAATCACATATTTGTTTCAAGCACACCCGCCATAAAGTTGACTGTCCAGCTCTTGTCATCTGAGGTCTCTGTGCATTTGCTCTTGCTGTCTGCCTGTCTGCTGATCTTGTTTCCTGGCTGTGGATTATGTGCTAATTTCCCTGGGCTTATTAGTGGCATCCTATGGGGTCCTGGTGAAGAAAAGAGCTCTGTGGAAAGACTGTAACTGTGTCTGTTTCAGGTTCTGTTGTCCTTCTGATGGATTCCTCAGCATGGGGAGAGTCACAGCAGATGTTATGGTTTGAATGTGGCACGTCTCACTGGGTTGTGTTTGGAGCCCTGGGCCTTCAGGTGGTGGCTCTACTCAGCATGACTGTGGACCTTTGAGACAGAGTGCCTAGCTCATGGACATAAACATTAAGGGGGTGGGGGTGGCTTTGAGGATTATAACTCAGCCCTGGTTCCAGTCCTGGGCACTGCCCTTGACCTGCCAAGATCAAAGCTCCAGCCACCAAAATTCATCTTTCCTTCTTTAAGGTACTTCTGGCAGGGTTTCTATCATAGACTAGAAAGCCAAAGGACACACCATATAATGTATATTTCAACTTAACTCTCACTCAAAGCATTCCTGTGTTCCCAAATCCCCAGACTTTCCCATCTTGAGCCCAGGCTAACATAATCCTGCCTCTTGCTATCTCACAGTGCTGCTGGACAGGCCTCTTCCATAGGGTTTGACTTCCAAGCATCCAGCTTTATGATGGGGTGTGGTCCTACACCCTGTCTCTCTTAGGCTCAAGTTTCATGTCTCAATTTCAGATCCTCCTTTGTTCTTAGTCCTTAGGGATTTCCCTCACTTTGAGTTCAGACTGGAAAAAAAAAAAACCTAAAGAGCACAGAAGAGACACCATTTGTAGGCAAATTTATAGTCTAGGACTTCCAGCAATGAAATGGAGACTTAAGATTAAAATTATGTTGGTATGCTAAGATGGTTTTCTGAAAATTATGGATATTTTTGACATAAGGAAGAATCTAGAACTGCCTCATAAGTGGTTTTTAGAATACACTTCCTTCCTCCTGCCCATGCCTACCAGAAACTGATGAAAGATGCTGTTGTGTAACCAAATACATATGGTATGAAGTATTAATACCCATAGCCTTAAGATTGTGATGATATTTGGAATCAGGGCTTTTAAAGAGATAAATTAAAATTGAAGGTGAATTGCAATGCGAATGAAGTTGTGCACTGGGGTGCATATGCATGAAAAAAGGGTGAGGTCATCTTTCAGATGCAGGAGTGGGTGGGAGATGGAAGTGGGAAGAAAAAAGGACAGAGGGAAGAGAAGGCAAGCTCAGGAAAAACCAGGCCCATCAACACCTTGATCTTGGACTTTCAGCCTTCCAAACCAGGAGGAAAAAAAAAAAAATCTATTGCAGGAGCTGCCCAACTGCGGCATGCTGTCACAGGAGCATGGCAAAGGGATGATCACTGATAAATGCCGTCTCGGGAACATTTCAGTGTGGCAGTTCACAGACATGTTCCACAAACTGACAAAAGGGAAACGGGCTGTGTCACAAAGACAAAGAGAATTGGTAATGGACGTCAAGGTGACATCATCAGAAACGATCACATCTCTGGAGGTGCCCCTGGAACAGCTTGTCCATTCCTCTGCAGAAGCAGAACCCAGTGTCAGAACCCAGTCACCTAGTATTAGCACTTGCATTTAATTCAGTTTCTAAAAACAATAATTTCATTAATCCACCTCAGTATGTTTGTGATTGATGCAGCAATAAAAAGTGGCAATGTTAATAACTCAAGGTTGAGGCAGATTCATTTTAGCTTGCATTGCCAAAAATTATGACAGCAGGTTGCAACGGTTCTATCAGCTTATCTCTAATTGTTTGAAGAATTAGAAATCTCTGTAGAATCATTTGGAAGTCTAGGTATTTTTGAGAAGCAAAAGAAAAAAATTCAAGAATTTTCTTGTGTGGTTGTTACTGAAATGAGAGCTTCAGATTTAAAGAATGACAGCTTCCTTTTAGCCTAAGTGTAATGCCAAGGTTAAGGCATGGACCCTGGGCCTTCAGGTTCTAACCTCAGCTCTGTCCACACAGAGCTGATACTCTTTGTGCCTCAGGGCCCTCTATCTGTGGAGAAAGAGTGACGATGTTCCTCCCTTCTTGAGACATCATAATTGAATTAGCTCCTGAAACATCTCTTGAGAGTCTGATATACATGATGGGCTCAACTCTAAGAAGCAGGTGCTGAAAATGAGAATTCAGGGCTCAGAAAGGTCTCATGTACTCAAATCCTTTGTTCTTGAGCATCTCCTCGCTGTGGAGGTAACAGAACCTATAGGGAGGGAAACCAACATGTACTGACATGTGACACTTGACAATCATCAAACCTTCAACGTGACACCACCACTAAGTAAGGGTGCTTCCGGAGACTCCCAGGTCCTGGGTAATTCTGCCACTTGTGCTGTTTTTCACTGTCATGATGTTCTAGGTATAGACCTAACCATACCATCACCACATTTTAATCAGCCAGTGATAGAGCCTGAGGCATGAAGGACCAAGCCAGTTTCCCCCAGGGGCACAGCCTACAAGAGGTACAGCTGAAGCAGACAGACCTAGATGATCTACATCCTTAATCCCTGGGAACCCTTCCAAGCACAGCATGGAGGCAGACTACGGATGGGTCCTGATCATTAGACAACCTGTAGGAAGGACGAAGTTTTGAAATAAAAAGCAATTTGTGGAACAACTTCCTGTCCAATTAGGAAGAGAGTAGAAGCCTCCTTTGTCAGACTAGCATTGAAAGAAAATAGAGGGGGCCAGTGACCACCTGGCGTCCCTGGACCAAGCTTCCCTTAGCTTTTACAGTACCTAGCTGTGAGAGGAAGTCACTGGCAGCTGTTGTTTAGAATAAGCAAGAAGCTGGAAAAATCTGTAGCTGCATGGTGGAGGAGGGAGAGAAAGGTCTTCCAGGATTCTGCAGGACACAGGGCACAGAGTCTAATGGGGAATGGGGACAGCTGTTAACAATGCACACCAGTGTGTCCAAACCCTGATTGCAGATCTTAAAGCATGCCTCGAAAAGGCAGCTACCGTTGTCCTAAAAGGAGGCTAATCCTTCCTTAAGAGATGAAAAGTTCTGACAATTGCTCTGGTGGAGATACCACAAGGAAACATTCAGCATATTGTAGGTTAGGATTAAGCACAGGCAGTGCTCTGTGGAGGTACATAAGTAAGGAGTGGTGGACTTGGACCTCCCCTGGGATGTGGGAGACAGGAGAATGGAACTGAAGGACAAGGGAATGCAGTCTATCTTGGTTAGGAGGAGTGTAGAGACTAGGGAGAGACAGACATCATGGGGCAAGGATGGGGCCTCCCTTCAGCGGAAGCTCATGCAACCCAGAGTGTGAGCCTTATAAAGAGAAGGTAGATAATGATAGAAGAGAGGCAGAACCAGGTGTGGACACTGGGTGCTGATGTCTGGCCTACCAAGTCGTGAGAAGTCCATGCCCCAGACTATGAAGGTTCCCCACAGAGGCTTTCCGTGGGATGTGATGGATTTGTAAGCCCCTGATGCCCTGAGTTTGCAACTCAAACAGCTCCATCACTAAGAAAGCTGAAAGAAAGCAACAATGTGCACTTGGAACACAGGCTGCTGAGGTGCTAAGCCATTTAAGCTGCACAGGCAACTCCTTCCGCATTCCAGGACAGAAATGAAGTTAGGAGACAGGGTGTGACCTAGAAAGAGTGTGTCTATCCTCCACAACACGGTGTCTGAGTGCAGAGGCAGCTGCACAGCAGTATGTGACTCAGAAGAGAAGCCTGGAGTGAAAGCAGGATCCACTGCAGGGTGGTGCTGGGGAGAAATCTGTCATTGGAAACCCCCAGGCAGGGCCTGGTAGGTGCTGCTTGATGCCACTGCCACTTCTGACTCTGTTGCAACTAGGTCAAGACCATTTAGCTGTGTCATGGGTAACAGAATGGGGAAAAATAAATGTGTTGGGCAGTATGACCCCACTCCCCAGGGCTTACATATGTGTTCTACAGCAAGGCGAAATGAAGGTTGCCAATGGAACTGGACTGCCAGTCATCTGAACTTAAGATTATTCTTGATTAGTCAAGTGGACCTTGGGATCAGAAAGGTATTTAAATGTGAAAAAAGGAAAAAGAAGAGTTGGGGTCACAGTTAGAGAGAGGAAGGAGTCACAAACCAAGGCATGTGGGTGAACTCAACACAGAAAAAGTCCAGAAAGAAGGCTCTCTCCAGAGCCGCCAGTGGACACCAGCCCTGCTCATACGCTGATGCTCATACCATATCTTCAGCATTGTGATACCTATTTTGGACTCTTCACTTCCAGACTATGCAAGAAAAAAAAAAAAAGAACTGAATTATTTGCATTTATAGACATAAGAAAGCAAAGTGATATAACTAAAAAGAGCAAAGTGCACTATTTCCCACTTGACTTTAAATAAACACAATCGTTCGTCCAGTGTCTTGGAAGTTCACAGTGGTTAAAAACCACTAAGTTTACTATAATTACCTGTAGCAGCTACAGAAACTAACAGAGCAAAGCATGCCTTTCAATGGCCCCACCAGAGACCTGCAATGCCAACCACACTCATCCTTTTGTGACAGCCTACAAAGACATGGCAGCATCATTGGGTAGAAAGTGACTGAGACTCCACACTGCTCCTTGTTGGACATTCACCAGGTAAAAAAGAAACTTAGATTTCTCCAGCTCACTTATAGTACCTAACAGGGTTCTTTTTACAAAAGTGAATATTCCTCATGTAAACAAAAAGATGTCTAATTTAGGGATGGGAGATGGCCACCAACCCACACCAGGACAAGAGGGCATCTGCTGAAATGAAAAGGACACACACAGAAGGTTCCAGAAGGGGAAAATAGCCAGAGATGTCTAAGGACCAGAGAGGGAGCATCTATAACCTCATTAGGAATGCTGGTCATCCCTGATGGAAGGACAGAGAAACCAACCACTACAGCATCTTCTGCCCCTTGCCATGCTGGGAGTGAAGGCCGAAGGCACTTGCTCCCTTCAACATGTGGTCAATGATATGGGAACCTGCTCACCATGACTATGACAGGATTCTTGCTATAATAAAAGGCAGACTCACCTTCCATTTCTAGCAACAAACTAGTCTGGATAATCCAAAAACTTCCAGCAAGACAGCACTTCAGGGTCAATTATCATCCACAGGGGTTAATGCATCCCGGAGCCATGTCTGAATGGTTAATGTAATGGAGTTGAATTGTATGTGTTGCTGAAAATAGCAACTGGTCTATTTCCCACTGTACTTGACATAAGTAGTCATGTTTATATTTTCATTTGGCTTGGTTCTGTGGGGGATGCGAGAACAGCTTTTGGGGGAAAATCTTAAAGAAAATCAGCAATGGTCAATGGGATCACATTCTCAGATTTCTGAGGTCCAACTTACTTATAGTTTTGGCTCCCCTGGGAAATGGGTGGGGGCACGTGGTGGGGGCTATAGGCCTGAAACATGTATTTGCCAAGAAAATCTTTACCCATATCATATGGAGAATTGGCAGGAATGAGTAACCATGTATAGTCTGTGCTGCTGGAGGCCATGGCTGCTGTTAGAAACCAAGGCAGCTTCTTAATACTTGGCTACCTTAGGAACAGCAGTGAAAGGAATGGTTTCACTCCATTTCTCTGCACACGTTTTCTAGTTAAGAGCAGTAGTATGGACTGCCGTTAGGACTGGCTTGCTTATAGAGCAGTGTGCAGAACATGGAAAAATACCATCTATCACCTGAAGGTCCGTGTGCACCTCCATTCTTCTGTCCCTCCATCCTCCCTGTCTGCAAACCACCTCAATCATCTCACAGCTAGGGAGCGGCATCTGGTGAGTGATGAACCCTGTCAGCCTGCTGAGGTCCTTCAGGTTAGCCCCCGCTCCATAACCAGCTCTGAGAGGTTAAACATCACCCCAATAGCTCTGCCAGTCATTTAAAAGGCACTGTCCACAGGATCTTGATGGTAGGCCGTGGTAATGAAAGTGCTGAGCACTGACAACTGCGCTGGTATGTTGTAACTGACCATCTAGTTACTGTTTCCTCCATTCTGAATCTTCACCATTCAGTTCCCTGCGTTGGCTGAGACCATCTACACTGCAGATGAGGAAGACAGGGTGGCTGCAGGCATGGACCCTGAGCTATTTCCTGAGTGTCTCGGTCTAGGTACTGTGCCAGCCCCTGAAGGTAGAGATGTCAGTAAGCCTGGAAGAGAGTCGAGTGGGAGACAGTAGGAAGTAGGTGCAATGAGGAGAATGGGCACTGTAGGGAATGGGGGGGGGCACCAACAAAGCGAAAACACAAGAGAGGACAGCAAAAGAGTCGTGGTAAGAGAATTTTATTATTTCCAATTAAAGATTTAAACACAAGTCTATTATACAGTTTAAACACTTAATGAAAGTGTTCCCAAAGTTTTTCAGGCAGTCATTTTGACTTATGAACTGTGTTCTTGGCAATCCTTTATTATTCTTTACTGGTGGGTGGTCCTTTCTTCTTTGTAAAAATATTTGTTCTGCAGCACTGCTGCTCTCTGGTACTGCCAGACAAAAATGCACACTATAACCTTCCCACCACAAAAAGGCTGTGCCTAGAGTCTCTGAGGGTAGGGAGAAACACACACATTTAGGGGCACTGATAGAACCACAGCCTACTACTGACAGCACCTTCTGACCCACACCTCTGGGCTTCAAGGTCTAGCTGGCCTTGGGATATGAGGCACTGTGACTCTGACAGCTATACTTCCCCTAGACTTTTGGGTCAGGTGAGTTGAAGGGCTTGCCCTGAGATCACCTGAGTTTATCTGTTTGATTAACTAGAGGGACAAACAGAGGTAACAGACCAAGAGTTACAGCCCAAGGCTGGGCCCCACCAATGACTTGCCCAGAGAAATGGGCTGGCCCAGAGAAAGACCTAGCCTCTGATTTTAGGTGAGGAAACCCGGAATCCCAGAGAAGAGCTGTGGTGTGCCTCAAAACTCTATAAACTTGGAGCCCAAGTTTACTGCTACACAGGCACAGACAAGGTGGCTCTCTGTGCAGGCACAAACAAGGTATTTAATTTCTAGTTCAAAAGCCTGTTTACAAACTAAAGAAATTCAGAACTCTCAAGTGAAATTCCTCTCATGTGTGCTTTTCTTCCTCTGACGCTAAGATGTCCGTCTGGATGGTTTCTACATGCAATTTAGTTAATGCTATCTTGACTGATGATGTCTTTCCAACAGACACACATTAGTGAACTTTGTATCTTGGAAGAATCAATAGTATTAGGCCCATTGCCTCTGGGTGTGATCCTGCAGTGGGGGCCACAAAAAGCTACACAGATCCACACACAGGTAGACTCAAATTGCTCCTTTAGAAATTAAAGGTCAGGGTTTTCCTTAATGAAAATATTGTTTTTTGCTTTGTTTTGTCTTTTTTTTTTAAATTATGTTTTTCATACAATATAATCAGATCATGCTTTCCTCCTCCCTCAACTAATCCCCCACCACCCTACCCACCCAACCTCACACCTTTTCTTTCTCATTTAAAAAACCACAAACCCGTGAATCTCTCCCTCTCTCATACACCCACTCCATAAACCACAAAATCAGAAACCAAAATATACAAGCAAAAGACTAATAGAAAAACAAACAAAACAACAACAACAAACAAACAACTGAGACAGAAGTCTACAAAAATACCATTCAGTTTGTTTTGCATTGGCTATAGAGCCTACCCTGAAGTGTGGTTAGTGTACTCAGTGGGACTCCACAGGAGAAGGCTAATTTTTCCTTTGCAAGCAGGTATCAACTGCAGATAGCTTTGGTTAGGGGTGGAGCCAGTATCTTAAAGAACATTTTCTCAAGGGTTTTGTTTCATTGGAAGTGGGGATTGAACCCAGAGCCTTACATACTGTATCATGGTATCTTACACCAAACACAAAGGCTCCTAGAGCTGTTCCATTCACAGTGGGACCCTTTCCTAACTCCTAAACCCAGTTAGGTTAGTTGAGAGGTGCTGTCACAGTGAATCAGCTTTGGCCCGCAGCATACTGAAAGGCTTTTCCTCTCCCCTGTAACAACTGGCCTCTAGTGGGGGCCTGCAGTTTGCAGAGTGTGAGTTTTTAACTACTGAATGATGGCACCTATGTGTCCCCCACCACACACACTTCTCTCAGGTTTGCTGTGAGAATTCCTGGTTTATCACACCAGCATGCTCAGTCAAAATTGGAGGACTTGTAGACTCGGCTTCTGGGACCTGCAAAGGCCGGCTCTCCGTAACGCTTCCAACAGGCATCACCGCCACCCGAAAGGGCAGTACAAATGCCAACTCCACCAGTGTGGCCGCCAGGGAGGACAAGCAGGAACTGAGTGGGGGCGGCCGCCCAAGGCGCACAAAGGCTGCTTGCCATTTCCTGAGAAAGGTGGCTCTTTCCTGGGTTTAACTGTCTCGGCTTAGGAGCTTACCGTTTGCTTCAAAAAACATTTTAACCACGTTCAAGAGAAAGTGGAAGGCAAAAAGGAAATGTGGGTAAAAGAAGTCATGATGGAGGATTAATGATCAGAATTATTTCCGCTCCTTTGGTCTGTCAGTGTGAAATGCCGTCAGCCCACGATTAATCATCGCGATATAGCACTGCCTTTAAATTGTTGGGGACCCCCCCTGCAACACCTGTGCAATCTCAGAAGAAACTGCCTACATTGGAGTTTTAAGTTGTACGACTGTGCGAAGCGCGGGCTCCCGGCGGCGATTCCCGAGGCGGCTACGTGTCCCTGCTGGGGAGGGCTGCATCCCGCGCCCCGCTCACCTGCATCCTGCGCCCCGCTCACCTGCGCGCCTGCGCATCGCGCCGGCTAGGGACACGGGGACCCCGATGCTGCCCCGCCCCCGCCCGGCGCCCCGAGACAAAGTGCAAACCAGTCAGTACCGGCGGGAGGGTGTCCAGCTTTGGTCTCCAGCTTCCCTTCTGGAGGTGAAGACATGGCGCCGCTAGCTTCCCGAGGAGCGGCGGCGTCGGCGTCGGCGTCAGCGGCGGCGGATGGGTGGGCAGCAAGGAGCGCGCGAGGCCTCAGGAGTGAAGGCTGAGGCGAGCGCCGCTCGGGAACGCGCACAGAGGGGAACGCAGCTCCGGGCCAGGGGCGTGGCTCCGGGCGGCTGCGTGGCACGGCCCCGCCCACCCGCGCTGTCAGCTGCCCCGCCCTTCCGTGTGGAGCATGCGCAGTGACCAGCGCCACGTATATCTTCTCAGGCCCGGGGCGGGGAAGGGTCACGAGGCGCGTGTCCGTAGAGGGTGGGCGGCCCGGCCGTCGACGGTGAGCTGGACTGGCAGTGCGGGTCCCCGGCCAAGCTGTCACTCAGGGAAGGGTCGCCTGCCTGTGGTTCGAGACCCCAGAGCGGATTTCGTTCAGAGAGGATAGCGCCAGCTTTCTCTCTCAACTATCAGCTCTTTGCTCATGGCTCCTTGGCCCATTCTGCGTCGCAAATCGTCGAGGACACCGCTGCAGAATCCACAGCTCCTGGGGATCAGCAGTGGCACGTCTCCTGTCTCTAGAAAAGGGCCTGCCACCATTCCCTCTGAGCTGCACATGTACCTTTGACGACATGCTATTCAGAGGCTGGGTGCCACACCCCTCCACCCCTTTTCACCACAGAAGGTCTTGACTAGTCCCCTCCCTGACCCCACTCTGCCAAATCCAAAGGTTACTTAGCAATGACCTTGATCTCTTAGCAGCACTGGAGACAGCTACGGATCCTCTGGCCGGGCTTGCCTGTAGACTTGTAAATATTTGCGTGTCCCAAGCATTAGCCTTGGCCCTCTTCTCTACACTATCCTTGGGTGCTTTCTACAGTAACAGTGTTTGAGTCTGGTTAATTTATAAAAGAAATGTTTATTTAGCTCACAGTCTTCGAGAGGCAAATGTATCTCAAGCTTGTGTGGAAAACAAATTCCTATTAACGGAAGTTCCCAGGTTTGACATACTTATGGGCATCAAATGCAACCTGTAGCACATACAGGCTCTTTCTGATTGGGTCTGGAAAACTACCAGCTCATTGCTCATGGCTTCTTGGCCCACATTGACCATTCTGATGTTTCTTTAGTGGGACAGGCCAATTCTTCCCGCCTTAACATCTACTTTTTCCATCACTGAGCACCCTCTCCTCCAGATTCTTGTGCAATCAATTCCTTCCTGCAGTACAACCAGCTTGCAAAGTCAGCTGACCATGGAATCTGAAAACGCAGCCAAGGTACTCAGCTCATGTATGTGCTACTTTTACTATCTCCATGGCAATATGGCATTTCAGCCTCATCTGATAGTTCTTATTTCTCTCTGCTTATCTGCTATCATTCTCCATGGACTAGAATGTCAGCTCTGTGAAAGGAGAACCCGGTTTATGTCTTTCACTTATACTTCAGGCCTTAAAGGTGTAACAGATACAGACACTCCCTCCAATCCTGGAACATAGAGGCAGTTGATCTCCTATAATGTTGCCTTAATGAAGACCAGCACTTGAAGATGCCACAGAAAATGATGGAGCTGCTTAGTGTGTACATAGCAATGCATTTACTTTTACTGTGGACAAGTGTATCTGCATGGGTGTGGAGGTGCCTAGCCCAGTCAGTCACAGATACAGGCTAAATGTTGGGCACCACTCTGGAAGCTTTCTATGAGTTTGTGCATAGTAAATAGATACAAGAATTGTTGACTCGGTGATGTTACCAAATCTCATAATGGCTCTAGGAATGAGGCAGGATAATTCAATTTACCAACAAAGTATTCGTGTGTGTGCGCCCACACACACACATACACACGAAAAACATCTTTAGTCTGGTGAATGTGAGCTGGGCTCAGATGCAGGATTTCTCAGCCCAGTCACTTTTCCTCTTTCCTCTCAGCTCAATCACTTTTCAGCTATTGGCTGACTTCTGAGTAAATTTTGGGGGACATTCTCCCCTCTTCCCTAAGTAGGATTTATCTAAACAGAATCTGGAAAGAGAGTTTGAAGAAGTAACAGAAGGTGCAAATTCTCTTTGCCATTGTGTATTTTGTAACCTTGGCAACACCACTGAGTCTTTCAGAACCTTGGTTTCCGTATCTGCAAGAAAGACCCTGGAGAGCTGATGCCTCTTGTGTATGTTAGCATCCCAGAACCACAGTAAATACCAGTAATGATCCAACTGAAGAAGGGAAAAGGTTGGGCTGGAGCGTACCTCAGTTTTATACTGCTTTCCTAGTACGAGTCACACCACCACAGAATTAATTAAATAAAAATAACTAATAATGGTGAAATGTTCAGACCACAGCATTAGATTTTCTAGTCCCTTCCCTATTGGCCCCACTACTTTTGGGCATGGGACAGAGCAGCACAGTGAATCAATCTGTTCACTTCATGGCTGGGGAGCAAATGGAAGAGGAAAGGCCTGAGGTTTCACACATCCTTCAAAGAAATTCCTTCAGTGACCCAAAAGTCTCCCACTAGACTCCACCTTTTAAAGGGCCCCAATTTCACCAAAAGGGTGCCATGCCTTTACCAAATGCGTCTGTGAGGAACACTACAGGTCTAAAACATAGCAGCTGTCAGTGTTGTGTGGTTTCAGAGCTCAGTGCTGCAGCAGGTTGGTATCGCCCCAGGTACTGCCTACAGCATCCGGAGACATGGGCTTCTCTGATGGACAAGTTGAGACCATGAAGGGCCATGAAAGGGCAGGGCCTAGGTGAGAGGCCTGAGAGAACCCCACTCTCTCCATCATTCAGATTAAATATTTGAAAGTACTTGTAAACCAGAATACACTAGAGAATGTGTTTTTCATTTCTGCAATGGTTTTTTTTTTTTAAATCTCTGTATATAAAATACACGAATTGCCCCATGGTGTATTGAAATAACTCTGTGTATCAGTCAGTTCAATGAACATTGCTTTCTTATTCCAGGTTAGCCTCTACTCTCTGCCTTCCTGTGCTGCTGCTGTCTTATGTATGAGAATTTTTATAGTCTTACCCACCACACAGAAATTTTCAAATTGTATATTTGGCTCATAAGGGGAGGGTAGTTGTCATTCTTGACTTAGCTTCATTGCATCAAAGATATTTCTTTATTATGTTATAGAAGTTATAAATAAAATGAAGTGTAACTGATTTAACATTCATACATATGATACATGGGGGGAAAAGCCCACACAGGTTCCAAAAGCCAAAGAAAAATGAGATTGTGGCATATATTGCGCGCGCACACACACACACACACACACACACACACACAGAGGAGCGCTCACACTCATGGGCACAAAGGCAATCCTTGGGGGTTTTACTGGGTTTCAACTTGTCTTCAGTCACAGGGTGATTAAGAAACCATTGGAGGAATTTTCAGAAATGATTCATTAGCTATTAAAGAACGTGGAGTCAATTTCAGCCCCATACAAACTTATAGTTTCGTAAAAGACTTTTGAAGAATGACATGACCAACCTGAACTTTGGCAAATATTCCTCTTATCTTTAGTTGGAAGTTAGAAAATAGAAACTGTGAAGAAGATGAGAGTCCTGGCACTATGAATACTGATTCCCTGCAGAACTTTCAAGCGCAGTGTTGGTTATTTATGAAAAGATGTGTTTAGGGAAGAAATGAGGGCAAGGTTGTGGAGAAATGGCATTTCCACTCCTCCTCTGAGCCGTGATTCAACCTTGAGAAAGCTCCTTATGCAGTCTGTGATTATGATTCTGTATTGGAGGCAATAATACTTATCTTAGTGATTCGAATAGTTATTTAATATTTCAGTTTAGCGTTTATCTCCTTGTATAAAACTTCTTCGAAGGTTATATGAATTGCTATAAGTATAAAAATAAACATGACAAAGACATTGAGGATAAAGAGGCTTTCGGCAAGACAAAACAATCTCAGGGGAGCCCAGAATCTAAAATTGAATAATAAAATATTTTTGTTACTTTGTTTTTAAAGAGTGTCCACGAGACAGTGTTACTAGGACATGACTTTGCCCTTAAAAATACATAAAGCCTTTTTAGAAGGTTCTTTGACTAGGGGCCCATCATTCTCGGAGAGCATAGATGTGAGGTGAGCAGCAGGAGGGTGTTGAGGTCATCAGGACCTTTTCAAGCCCACAGGGCTCTGCTTGGACTTTTCCACTGGGGACAGACTAGAAAGAAGACTCAATGAAGGAGGTCTGTCGATAAAACCTTGGGCTCCAACCTGACCACACACTGATTTATGAACTCTGGAAAATGCCACCCTCCCTGAGGCTCAGTGTCCCAGTAGTAATGTATCCTCTAGAATGTGGGTTGACAATAGAACACACTGGGAATGCTGTGTAAACCTTAGGGATTGAACACAGGTCTACCAAAGCATATTGCTTGTTTAGAGATTTTAGAGAAAAGAAATGAAGTAAAATATACTTACAACACAGGGCAGAATGTGATGAATACTCTAGAACAGAAACAGGTTTCCCACTGGTCTGCGATGGTTCAGTGACGGGTGGAGAGAAAGATATTCAAAGCTAAGAGTATGGATTTGAGCCCTTCTGTGTGGCTGGAGGTGTGAGGGTGTTGATACAGAGGGAGCACACAGAGAGAGGCGTAGATGGTAAAAGACAGGACCACATCCTCATCATGCCGGATGTGAGGATACAGTATTGCGCATGCACAGTAAGCCTGGAAGTCCTGTTCCAAGTCTGGTTCCAGGGAAGATAGCTCCACCATCTCGCTACCTGTGTCTAGTACCTTGCCATATCCCATAATGTCTCTATCAGAAAGCTCTACTGTACCCTTGAGACAGTGGGAAACAAATATGATATTCGTATATTATAAACATGATCATCTCCTAGGCCTTCTGAATAGCTTTAGCCTCCTCCCACTGTCTCCTGATTTCCCCAGGACAGTTTGTGAACTATTGCTGCAGATCAATCCTTTGACACAGACTGAAGGAGCAGAATAAAGATGACTTCAGGGACCTAGGATATTACCCAGCAGTTAAAGAACTTTTTGCCCAAGCATGAAAATCGAAGTTTGGATCCCCCTAAAACCTACATAAATGTCTGGAGGATATATCTGCCCACTGTAATTCCAGTTTTTGTGGGGCTGTCTAAGGGCTAATAGTGACTAGAAGTTTGCCTTGACCCCAGATTTTCTCATTTTGAGAGTGGAAGGAGTTCAGATGTTCCTCATTTTTTAGCCCTGGCCAGAACCCAGCTAAATTATTAGATATGAATCTTCCCTGAAGCAAACATGCTTTGTCTGCCCTACAGGCTGGAAACACAGGTTCAAACTCCATATGCAGGCAAGGCCAATCCCAGCATAGGATGTCCTAACCAATGGGCATTCTTGGGGTCACTGGCTCCTCCTCTGCCTGTACCCCTAGAAGTGTGCCCTTACCTTGCATTAAAGTTGAGACTGCCCTCTGACGAGTGTTTCCCCGGGTTCCTGTGTGTTTTCAAGCCAGCTCACAGAGGTCCACTAAAGACAGTGCCAGGATGCTGTAGATCCATGCGCCACCCCCTACCCCCCACACTGTGTCCTCATCATGGATCCTCGGCTTGGAAATGGTCCGAGAGCAGCTGCCGTACTTCAAGCAGAGGACTTGTGGCTGGGATCACACGCGTGGTGGGAGAATCATTAAGAAACGACAAGTCTTGAAGGGCAAGCTAGCTAGCAAGACTAGCTTCTTGGTTGCACTCTGGGTTTTTGATCAAGAGATTGTGCCTTAATGAACAAAGCAAAGAAGCAAGGAAGGATGATTCTGGTATCAACATGCACACACACATGAGCATGCACACCCACACTCATGGAAAATCATATGCACACATACATGCACACCCCAGGCACACATGATAAATAGAAAATGGGACAAAACTTAAAAACAAAAAACAAAACTCCACAAACTCTAGGTCCTTAGAGCAACACCACAGTGGAGGCCATGGGGATGTCATACCAGCCAGTGAATAAGAGTATCAGTCAATGGGCAAACCCTGAGGGCTTCTCCTCTCTTCTTCAGCCTCAGAGATGCCGGACAGCCCCTTCAATGGGAGCATGTGTAGACTCTGCTGCAGCCCCAGCTGGTTGACCATATACTGCAGCTGTTTCTGGGCCTTGCTCTCCACCTCTGTGAGATGGGTCGGGAGTCTCAGAGCTCTGAGTGTGCTAGTGCACCCCTTTCCCTGTCTCATAGGCTCCCCTGAGAGGTAGGGCTAAAGGACCCTGCTACGAGGCCGCTGCCACTCTGTTCTCTCCAAAGCTCTGTGTTGTGCCCTCTCATGGATGCTTGGGCTGCTTTCAGGAACGAGGGACATATTATGAGTGCATTTTGGAAGAAAACCACAGAAACAGTAGCATTTGTAAAACCCAAACAGCAGAGTTACCTGAAGTGGAAAGCAAGCTTGCACAGCTCAGTGGCAACCCACAGTGCTGACCTCCAACCGTCCTTTCGCATGCCTATCCAGACCACCCGACAACAGTGAGCGAAGGTTCTTTCCCGCTATCTCGTCGTATAGAGTGCCCCTCCGTTGATGTTGGATGCTTTCCTCATTAACAATGGCTGCAGGATTGTGGAGGAAGTCCCCCAGGGCAGAGTCCTCACACTAGGAAAGAGGGAAGCATGCTGTTATTATGTCTTGTCACAGAAGAAGCTGACCTTTGTTGCCGCACTGATGGACAGGGTTCTAAAAGATGGAAGTTTTATAAGGTGAAATTTAATTTATCGGCAAGGGCAGCTGTCTATTAGTACTCACTGTGAACTGGCTTTTTGTGTTTGGATATGGTGTGAATGCCCTCCAGACTTCATGCATAGGAATTTCATCCTCATAGAAAGAATGGAGGCTTGTCATGAGGTTGCTATTTAGAGGTGGAACATTCAGGAAGGAATTGCATTCATTATGGTGGAGGCCCCACCATTGTATCTTTGTAGCTTTATAAAGAGAGGAAGAGAGTTGACAAGGTGTGCTCGTCTGTCACCTGTGATGCATATACTCACCAGAGACCCTGCCAGCAAAGAAGATCATCATTAGATGAGGCCTCTGGATCTTATACTGTGAGCCAAAATATACCTTTTCTTCTCTTTAAAAAACTCCACCTCAGGTATTTCATGACAGTAATGAAACAAACAAACAAACAGAAAACTATCACAACATTAGTTTAAGCCCCATAATAGTTGCTAAGGACCTATATTAACTAGCTTATCCCCGGACATGGTTCTGGAAGATACTTCTGGTGGCCTTCCTGATTTCGTTCTTATTTTCTATCTCCTGAGCCAGAGGAGGCAAAGCAATATTCCTAACAAATTTAAAGCCTATTTTTCCTTCTGAAATTACTTGGATTTCTTTCAAAACCATTTTTCTTCTCTGTTGGTGATTTCCCATCATTGATTAATTATTCTGCTCCCACTAGAGCGTCTGTGTGACTTTGTAGGCAGGATAAGGCTGTAAATAATGACTTCTGTCACATCCTGGTCCTCAGTGTCTACACCAAAGCCCATTCTATACTTGTTCAATACTAGAAAACGTTCAGACTTGGGAAATACTATTGCTGATAATCTAGATAAGAACGATTCTCCACCCGTCCTTTTTGGGGTGGAGGGACCCTCTGGGTGCTATTCTGGAGCTTTTTCCTGGCACAAATTAATAGACTACCTTAGGCCATGGAAAAGAAAAGATGCAATTTCAGCAGCTCATTGGGTACCTTGCCATCTTCTTTATCTTAATGAAGAGCACTGGGACATTTGGGGAAGAAATGCTACACTTGAGCATTCCATGAAAGGCTGAGGAAAACATACGGCTGAACAAGACACCACTCAGCAAAAACACAACAGGCTGATGCTCTGGGCCAGCCTTAGATTTGCCTGACTATGCTTTTTTGTCACTTGGGGTGCTGTCGTTCTCATTTTCTTTCCACTTAATCATCTTGGAAGCGAATATTCTGAATCCTTTTGGGAACTTTTGGAGAACAAAGCTAAGGAAAGACACTCGTAGCCCATCAAAGACAAGGGAAGTTCTGGACATGCCAACAAGAGTGTCCTCTCTCTGGATACTGCCAGTGGACAACCCAGCATGACCCTCTATCTTGTGTTAGATTAACTGAGCCCAGTATCCCAAATATTTGGTCAAACGTGATCCTAAAGATTTTACAGGAATAATTTTTAGATGGGGTGGGTATTTTAATTGGGGAATCTGGAGCAAAGGTGATGACCTTCCCCACGATTCAGGTATGCCCAACATTAGAAGGCCCGAACGGAGGAAAGACTGACTGTAGTCCTAAAGACCGACTCCTTACAGCTCTCTCTGTTGGTGTCTGTTGAGGTTTGAATGTGAAGTGTCTGCCATATGGTCCTGTGTTTGGACACTTGGTTCATAGCTGCAGGGGCTCTTTTGGGATGCTTTAGGAAGCAGAGACTTGCTAGAGAAGGTGTGACTCTGGGCACCAGCCATGAGGTGGTTTTTTTTTTTTTTCGGGGGAGGAGTTTGAGACAGGGTTTCTCTGTTGTAACTCTGACTGTACTGGAACTCACTCTTTAGATCAAGCTGCCCTCAAACTCACAGAAATCTGCCTGCCTCTGCCTCCTGAGTGCTGGGATTAAATTTATGCACCACCACCACCCAGCATTCCATTCTTCTCTTTTAAATGGCCATTCTAATTCAGAGAGCACGCAGCATCCTGGGGTCTTAGCTCACTGGGGATCAGGTGCTATTCTATGTGAGCTTTCTGGGTGTCAGTAAGTGGAAGAAGATAGAACACTTACAATCCAGAGACAAAAGCAAGGGGCAGGAGCTTTGTTAGTTGATTAATTAGGACTCAGGCCACATTGGATTTGCCTTTGTTCTGGAGATCTACCTTAAGGTACTGATGCATCCTATCCTACTGTTCTGTAATTTGATGTCAGGAGATAAATATATCTCTATCCCCCAAAGCTGTTTTTACCCAGGAACATAACCTCTGAACCTCAGACCTTGTGTAACTACAAGTTACATGAGCATTGCATCAGATCCTAAATCTACCCTTTGTGGGGAACTGTTTTAGTTCACAGGGGTTCCTAATGTTAATGAAGAGCTACCTCACTGGTTTTAAGTTGTTTGGCTAATCATTAGATTGCATATCTGTGTAAATTCTCTTGCTAATTAGAAAATTCTCAGAGGTCAGAGTTTAGCTTTTTTTTTCTCTTTCTTAACTTGTGAACCTTACAGAATTAAAATGAAGTTCTGGTGACTTGTTAAAATATGGTAGGAATATAAAACATCCTGGTGACATTCTTAGCAAAGCAAATGCACACGACAGGATTGTCCCCTACAGTCTCAGTGTTGTACAGTATGTTTTTGGAATGTACTCATCTTAGACAGCTGAAACATCATATTAATCAAGCTGATTAACATCTCCAGCCCCTCTCCCCCCACTCAGTTTCTACCAATTTACATTTCTCCTGTAAGTGCAGTCATACAGTATTTGTCCTTCTGTGACTGTATTGTTTCTCTTGGAACAGTTCCCTCAAGGCTCATCTAAGTGGTTGCATATGTAACACAGAGTCCTAGCCAGTTCCAACATGTTCAATCCAGTTGTTTTTAAAGAAAGCAAACAAAAATAATGGTGAAAATTGGAGAAAGGGTTTCAATAAAAATGACCATTTGGGACAAGGTAGAAAGTATTCATTTCAGTGCACCTTTGGTTTAAGTTCAAATAGAGGGAGGATTGGGGTAGGAGATGAGTGGTGCGCATGATTAAGTAAGTAGTCTTGGTCTCAGTGTGTCTGAATAGTCTTTATCTGGGTTCTGGTTCTGAAAGGTGGTATGAAGCACTTACTGCTCAGGGGATGAAGCATTTTCCATGAGATGACTGCTGGGCTCTGGGCTATCTTATCTATGAGACTCTGCTGTTCCTAGAATACCAGGGGAACGCATGTCCAAGAGGATGACTGCAGACTCTCAGGATGAACAGGATACTGTAAAAGCTGATGGTAAGATGTCTCAGTTACTATTATCCTGGTGCTTTTAGCCTTGAAGGGGGATGAAATCAATTAGTTGTCTCTATGTTTTAAGAGTCTCATGTTCTACTGACTGAGATAGTCAGGCAACCATTATCTAGAGAAGACACTTTGTGAGTGGTTACCATGACAACAGGCAGAGTTAAACAAGAATCTGACTCTTAGTGTTAAAACAAAGTAGACAGGTGCAAAGCAAAAGAGGGATTCCAAGCCTTCATCCTCCACAGGCAATTTCTAGGTGCCTATTACACATAGGGAAGGTTTCCCTCTTCTCAAAGGCTATATATGGTATTCTGTGTGAACGCTTAATTCCCCTTTCTTGCTTCTAGGTAACAGACTCAGTTCTCAGTGGGAAATCTTGTGCCTCACTCTTTCCTTATTTCCATTGGCCAGCACTACTCAGCTGATCTTTCTGTTCCTGAGTCTGACCTGTCGCATCAGATTCAATATCCACTTCAGACCCTGTTCACTAATGGCTCTAGGCTCTCAACCTTGTCCCAGACTCCTACCCTAAATGCAGCTGCTAGCAGAGCTTCCACCATTGACTCTGTTAATCCTACTTGCTATTCTTAATGACTCAGAAAAGCACACCCTTTCCTTTTCCCTTCCCTTTTAACTCTTTTTCTTGCTTTCAGATATTTGCCAGAGCCTGGGTGTGTCCTTGGCCCTCTAGGTGAACTCACACTTCTTCTGAAGCTCCCTCTATCCCTGTCATGTGGCTCCATACATCTCCATGTCCCTTGTCTTGAAAGCTGCTGAGAATTCCAGCTTGCCTGTCCTGTTGTTTTTCTTTAAAGCAATAATTGCCTGTGAGCTTCTTTCCGAATTTGTTCTTGAATTCTTTTATTAGGGAGGCCAAGAACCCAAAGAAAGGAACCCAAATCCCGTGGTGACACGTACCATCTAATGTGGGGCTCCTCAAACTCTCAGAACAAAAGGCATCCTTTCCTCGTCATCTCTCCAAGTGTGATGGTCTTGGCCACATAAAAACACACTTCCTCTTATGTCCTAGAATTCCTTCTTGCTCCTAGAATCCTAGGACTGTTGGGTGAGGAGGAGGGAAACACAGTTAGCTATGAGGCTTCAAGGCCAAATTTAGATTTCATAAGGTAAAAGGAATATTAATCTTGTAGACTTTCTTTCAGCCAACAAATATTTTCAGCATATACTGAATGCCAAGAACCTTTCTAGAAAGTGGAGATAAGGTCTCCACTTCCACAGCATTTATAATGGTGTTCATTAGAGCCTTATCCTCCTGTCACTGACAAGTGACAGAAATAGGCTGTGTTATTCTTTGAAACAAGTTGCAAAGCTGAATAACACCTCACAGTCTGAGACATTGTGACATTAATATGATGAGTTGGTTCTGATCAAATACTATCTATGGTTCCTTGGGACCGAGTTTCAAAGGTGAAAAGTCACTGTTTCTATGGTTTTAATTGTATGTATTCAGGAGGGAGCACGGGATGAGGGAACGCCTACACAGACTTTATCCATTTCGGTCGTTCATCCACGTGACTCTTTTGAAGAGAGTCTTTCGTGCCCTGCAGAGGGATCAGTAAACTATGGCATGAAGCCAAGTTCATCCTCCTTCCTGTGTTTGCACTCAAAGCCTCCTGGAGCACAGCCACACCACTGGCACATACATAGCCAATGCTGGTGTGGTTTTACCACATGGTTTACTGCACATGGAGCAGCTGCAATAGAGGTGGCCTGGGATACAACACAGCAAGTATTTATTTGGCTTTTTTACAGCATTTGTGGTCCTCTTCTTCAGGGCAGTGGTTCTGAGAGTATGGTCCCCAGGCCAGCAGCATGCACATCACCAAAAGCTTGCAAAACTGTCCAAGTTCTCATCTAGCTCCAGGCTCAATGAGTCAGAAACTCTGATAATGAGGCCTTCCTTGTGGTTCTGGGCTACTGTCAGGTATCAGAACTACTGAACATTACACAGTTAATAGTTTTCAGGAAACTAGAACCTTCCAGAAAGTCAGAAGCCTGCAATAGCTTTGGATTCCTAGTGTCTCCTTACTGTTTAGAAAGTACATGTTTTATGGGCGGTGATGATGTGACGCTCTAAGTGATTAACAATGATGTTCACCACAAAATGACCATTAGTTGATTCTATAACACATTTAGTTCACTGGTGTGTGAACACCGTATTCATGTCCCTTTTCAGGCCAAATTTTGTTAAATTAATTTTAAGTCCAGAAGATGGTAACAGGCTGTGTGTTGGTGTGCTGTCATTGTAACAGCTTCCTGTACTATCTCGGGAGGCTGTGAATGAGTCTGGTTCACAGACTCCTGAAAAAGGCACAGCCATCTCTGTATCCATCCTGACTGGGATGACTTGTAATGCTGCATCTGAGGGTGCTTCCCGACTATGTTCTGTCTTAGCTCACCCTTTTCTGTGCAACAGAGTACTACAACCTAGAGGTTTCATGGAAAAAAGGATTTATTTCTTACAGTTAGGAAGGCTCAAGAGACCAAAGTCGAGGTGAGGTCTTATCTGTATTATAACATGGTGGAAGATAGCACACAGAGAGCCCTGAACTTTGCTCTTAAAAGAAATACCAGTAATAATGAATGTTTTCCATCGATCATATTAACCAGCTTAGGAGGGCTCTGCCTAGTGTCTGAATTGCCTCTTAAAGGGCCCACCCCTCAATTCTGCTGCTTTGGGGATAGTTTTTCTAATGTGTAGACTTTTAGGTTCACATTCAAACCACAGCATGCTCCTCTAAAGAAGAGAGATCACACCTTGGGCACACATCAAAGTGAGCTTGGAAGTCCAGGATATTGAAGACACAGTGGGAAGGAGGAAATGGGAGGATATGCCTCCAGGAGCTATTGGACCACTATTTGAAATGGATCATTATTTGAAATAACAAGCTTCTCTCGTTATACAGGTGGATCATGAGTGAGAAGATTCCAGACTCCATTGACTGTTCAACATGCCTAACTCTTGTTTCTAAACACCAATTGACCAAACTGGCTTTTCCTTTGGCTTCATTTTGGGCTTAGTGATTATCATTATGAGACTTCTCTTTCACCTACATTAACTGTGTGCCCCAAACAGATGGGATTTTTTAATGAATCTTTGTCGTATGATAACCGAATTCAGTGGCACCACTTGTGTTAGTTTTGGTCATCATGATATCACTGTGAGAAAACAACAGGAGAGGACTGTGGCTTTGATTTTAGAGGCATTAGTCTTGTTACTGGACTCGTTTGCTTTCTGGGCCTTCATGTAATGAGGCAAATGTTATGGCAGGGAGTCTGCAGAGAGTTCTTGGGATAGGTGGCTGCTCATCTCACGGAGCAGAGGAGGCAGAGAGAGCAGAGACGGGGTCTGCACTGCTGGGCCTCCCTCTGCTTTTGTTTCCTACCCCCAGACTATAGGCTGATGCCACCCACATGCAGGACATAGTGCCCCTCCCCTTGATATTACTCCACATGTTCATTGTCTCTGGAAACAGCCTCTGGACACACCCAGAGATGTGCTTTACTGACCTCGTCTGCTTCTCTCCATTCATCAAGTCAAGATTAACCATCACACCATTGGTCTAGTTGATTAGGAAGAAATTCACCATTAGACTGAATTCCAGATCGTTCCACCTTCATCCCATGGGTTCAACAGTTTCAGAGCACTTTCTAAATGACTATAGATGGTGGATCTCACAGGTCACATCTGCACCAGGTGGGCAGTGATTGCCAATACGGGCTCTTAACATAATCCATTGCTGCTACAATAAGCCTTTGCCTTTCCTCTTTATGCTAAATTATTTTCTATCCATGTTTGCTTAAAGCTTTGTCAGAAATGGTAGCACATTAGCTCTATTGGACAGTTAGCTTTAATTTTTGCCTTATTTTCATAGAGAATATATGCTATTGTTTGTGCAGCACTGCCAAGGCTGACCTGGTACAAAGATGTATAAATAGTCTTATTAGAACACAACTATGTTCCGTTTAACACCGTATCCATGGCAGCCTCTGCGTTGTAATCTGGGGACTTAGAGCAGAAGCCATGTGGCCCTCAAAGAAAAAATATTTTTACTGTCTGGCACTTTGTAGAAAGTTTGGCAGCTTCTGCTCTGCACCACTCATAACTCTAAGGCAGCATTGTGGCTAGACACAGACTGGGCACAGGCAAGGATATGTCCTTTTACACTTCGGCTGTGCTGTAAGCATCTGTGAAGGAGCTGAAGAAGACACTGTGTTCAGGAACTACTTCAACTAATTCACCATATCACAGTGTTGACATTAACCTTCATTTCTCAGACCTACATGATATGTGCAGGTCTTCCCAACCTGTGATATAAGCTGGGTGGCTCACATGCTACTATAGAATGTTCTAGTGAAAGAGCGAACAGCAGGATTCCCATGTTGAAACTACTTTGATTTAGAGTTTGTTAGGCAGCTGCCCTCCTTGTGTTCATTCTTCTGTGCGGTTTCCTCCCTTGTGGGTGAGCAGGATCTAGCAACTGGCTTCTGATGATTAGAAGATGGCAAAAGTGGTACATCACCTGAGACTAGACTATGAAAGACTGTGACTGATGTCTTCAGTCAACCCCCAACCCCCTGTTGCGAGGCGATGTATGCTGGCATGCTGGCTGGTTTTATGCCAACTTTACCGAAGCTAGAGTCATTTGAGACGAGGGAAGCTCACTTGAGAAAATGCTCCTACTAGACTGGCCTGTGGGCAAACTGTGAGGTTTTGTCTTAATATATGATTGATGTAGAGAGTTTAGATCACTGTTGGCAGTCTCACCCCTGGGGTGAGTCCTAGGTGCTGTAAGAAAGTAGCCTGAGAAAGCCATGAAAAGGGAGCCAGTAAACAGCTTTCCTCCATGGCCTCTAGGTCCCCTCCTTGAGTCCTGACCTGGCTTTCCTGGATGATGGACTGGCTACACGCTGTGAGATGAAATAAACCCTCGTCTCCCAAAATTGCTTTATGTTCTATCACAGTGATAGTAACCCTAACTAAGACAGGTAGTAGTTACAGCTACAGTTCTGAAGCAGCCTACTGCTGTGGTTTGACTGCGTCCTTCCCAAAAGTATATGCGTGCAATTTTTTCATTGGTGGGAGATGGAGCCTATTGCAAAGTTATTAGCATGATGTAGAGATGAGTTCTTGACATTTTCATGGAACTGGGTTCACTGTGATTGTCTTAGTCAGTGTTCTATTGCTGTGAAGAGACACCATGATTATGGCAACTCTTAGAGGAGAAAGCATTTAACTGGGGCTGGCTTACAGCTTCAGAGGTTTAGCTCATTATCATCATGGCAGGAAACATGGCAGTAGGCAGACAGAGGCAGCTGAGATTCTCCATTTGGTTCTACATTCTACATCTGCAAGAGACAGACTACAGGCTTTGAATGGGCTTTTTGAAACCTCAAAGCCCACCCTCAGTGACACTCTTCCTCCAACACGGCCATGTGTCTCTTTTTAAAATTTATTTATTTTTCTTATCTCTTAATAGCACATTTGATCCCCTCCTCCCCTCCCTTCATTCCTCCCAGTGCCCCATCCCTTCCTCCTCCATATCTTCCATTCCCCCAACCACCTCTCCCCAGATAAGAACGGTCCTTCCAGGGTTACCATTCAAACAGGGCATAACAAGATGGAACAAGGCTGGGCACTAATACCTGCATCAAGGGTGGTCTAGGCAATCTGGCAGGAGGAAAATGATCTTAAAGGCAGGAAAAAGGGTCAGAGACCCCCCCATTCCATTATGTAGGAGCTCTACAAGAGCACCAAGCCAGACAACCACAAGACATATCTAGGGAACCCTGCAGGTAACCCCATTCCTAATTCTGATTCCTCAGGAAGCTGGAAATCAGATATATCATTCTTAGACGTATACCCAAAGGATATTCTATCCTATCACAAGGATGCCAATAAACTTCTGTCTTTGTTACTTTTCTATTGTTGTGAAAAAACACTAAAAAGCAGCTTTATTCATAATAGCAAGAAATTGGAAACAGCCTAGATGCCCCTCAGTTGAAGAACGGATAAAGAAACTGTGGTAATATAAACAATGGAGTATTACTCAACTTTAACAAAAATGACTTCATGAATTTTGCAGACAAATGGATGGAACTAGAAAAAATCATTCTGAGTGAGGTAACCCAGTCCCCAAAAGACAAACATGGTATGTACTCACTTACATGTGGATATTGACTGTTAAGCAAAGGACAAAGGTGCTGCAATCCACAGACCCAGAGAGACTATGCAACAAGGAGAGCACCAATGGGGACACAGGGATCTCCCTGCTAAAGGGAAAGTGGAACAGATGGTGCAGGTGGGCTGGGGAAGGATGGGAATGGGAAGAGAAGGGATGGGCAGGGGAGAGATGGAGGGAAGGAATATACACAGAGAGTACCAGAATTGGAGGACATTTTAGGGGATCGAGAGACCTAGGGTAGTGGAAACTCACTGGAATCTACAAGGAGACCCTGGCAAGAACCTCTGGCAATGGAGAATGGGGATCCTGAACAGCCCGTCTACTATAATTGGGCAGGGCTTCTGGTAATGAGACTGGGACACCATCCCAGCCACAAAACCTTTGACCTATAACCTACCTGCCCTACAGGAGCTGCTGGAACAATGGAAGGTCAGAACCACATGACAAGGGAGGGAACACATGCCTGCTACTATAGTGCAGGCCAGAAACTAGAGTCTGGATAGCCCCGAGATGATTTCTATTAATATCCTTCTCTACTCATAGATCGGTGCCTAACCCAGTCTTCATCAGAGAGGCTTTCTCTGGCAGCTGATGGGAGCAGACGCAGAGGCCCAGAGCCAAACATTGTGCAGAGCTTGGGGAGCCCAGCAGAAGAGGAGGAGAAGGGATTTCAGGGATCAGAAGGGCCGAGGACACCAGGAGAACAAACCCCATGGAGTCACAGCTGACCAGCACCCTTGGGGACTCACAGGTCATATGTCTTAAATCTTTCAAATAGTGCCAATTCCTGGTAACCAAGTATTCAAATCTATGAGACTATGGGGGCCATTCTCACTCCAACTACTACAGTAATAGAAATGACTTCTGCACAAAAGACTAGTTCATGTTCTCAGTCCTGCTCTCTGCTGCCCTTTCCTCGTTTACTGTGGAGTGAGACAGAAGGAAGGCTCTCATCAGATGCTGGCTTCTCAGTCTGGGACTTTCTGGCCTCCAGAACTGTCAATCAATAAACTTCTGTCTTTGTTATTTTCTATTGTGAAAAACACTATGCTCAAGGCAACCTCTAAAAGAATGTGTTAAATTGGGCTTACACTTTCAGAGGGTTAGAATCCTTCATGATAGAACAAAGGCATCGTGGCAGGAACAGTTGAGAGCTCACATCTTGATGTGCAATCAGGAGGCAGAGAGGGTACTGGGAATGGACCCAGTCTTCTGAAACACCAAAGCCCACCTCCAGTGACACACTTAGTCTAACAGGTGACCAAATATTCAAACATATGAATCTTTGGGGGGCATTCTCAGAATTTCCATTATTGTACATTAGTCAGGCTGTAGTATTCTTTGAGTCTGCATGACTTATCCTAAGATACCATGAGGCTTATGTAGCAAGAGTCTTGAGCCACAGAAGCAGATCCACACTCACAACCCCAAGTTGAGCCTTTACATGTACATGTCCTAGTGGCAGCTCAAATTGAGCCAATGGAAAACCGACCAGGACACCTTCCATCCTCTTCTGGCCCTTGATTGTACATGCACATGTGTGAACATGCACACACTTGCACATATGCCACACACACATATATATAGCACACAAATAGAAAAACATTACTTAGGGAACAAAAATAAGTAAAGTATCTGTAAGGTTAAAAAGAAGTCCAGATAAAGCATTCTGAGGGGAAAAAAATCTCTCTAGAAATACCAGTGAGTTTGTTCTGTGTTGGACATCTACTGCTGGGCTTGGTGTCTGTCCTTAAGGGTGGTTTAGGTACCCAGTGAGAATCCATTGAAAAAAACTGATTTTTCCTTTGCAAGAGGCTATCAATTGGATATGTAATACAATCCTGTTATAATCTTCTGGATTCAGATGGGGGCCTGTGTCTACTTCCCCTGTCAGCACTGGGACCCCATTCAGCTTAGACCTGTGTAGGCCCTGAGCATGCTGACAGAGCCTCTGTGAGTTCATATGTGTGCTGGTCTTGTTTGTTTAGAAGGTCTTGTTTCCTTCCATCCCAGCTGGTTCTTACTTGCTTTCTGCTTCCTCCTCTGCAGGGATCCCTGAGCCCTGAGAGGGAAGGAATCTAATGGAGACAACCCATTTAGGACTGAGTGTTCCACAGTCTCTTATTCTCTGCACGTGGTCCAGTTGTGAGTCTCTGTATTGGGAACATCACTGCTGAGTTATAGTCATCCCTGATATTCAGAGTGAATCAGTTCTAAGATCTCCGAGAGATATGATTATCCTCACTATGCAAGTCCCTTACATGAATGCATGCCATACGACCTACGTATATCATCTGTTATGCTCTTAACCATTAATCAATTATTTGTAATACTCAATGCAATATCAGTGCTATGTAGGCAGTGGCTATGCTTTTAAAATTTAGAACAGTTTTCACTTTAAAACTGTTTGAATATTTTAGACTATTGTTGATTGAACTCATGGATGTGGGTCCATGAATACTGTCATGACACGAGTTCAAATGTCTCCACCTATTGTCAAACATACCCAGGAGCCAACTCTCCTCTCCCGGGTTGCACA
Source organism: Cricetomys ansorgei (assembly GCA_026225945.1). NCBI lineage: Eukaryota > Metazoa > Chordata > Mammalia > Rodentia > Nesomyidae > Cricetomys > Cricetomys ansorgei. The sequence continues at coordinate 23,178,388 of JAMJFZ010000107.1, read as the reverse complement.
CTATTCTGAAAATGGATGGATGCCTTTTCATGTCTTTATGTATGGATACAATTTCATAAAAGATATAGGATCATTGTCTCATGCACAAAATGGGCTAATTTTATTTGAACAAAATGTCAGAAAATTCTCATTTTTGACTAAAATTCTGAATCTATTTTTTTTAACAATGGAGCTATTCACATCACAGATTCTGGAGTCTGGACTGTGTTCAAACTCAAGCTTCAACCTGTGTTCAGTCTGTTGAACAACTCTCATGCTTCATCAGCTTCCAGAACCTGTGGTGCCCTGGCAGAGAAGCCATGAGCAGCCAGGCCTATGCAGCTGTCACTGCCCAGTGTCCTCGCCAGCCCCAAATGCTCTTGGCCTCTGCTGCTTATTAGGCCATGGCAGCTGTCGAGTGGCCAGCGGAGTCAAGGGAATCTCTGTGGCCATCAGCTAGAGCTCAGAGGATGGACTAGCAGAACTTGATGGTTGTCATTGTGGCCTGGATCTAGATGGGGACCAGGATGGTAAAGATAAGTCAATCTAACCTGTGTTCTTTGTTTTTTTCTAGTCATCTACGTGTGTTGATTCCTGAAATGAAGATACTTCTGTACATGGGTATGAACTTAGAACAGTCTAGACATGGAGTCACACACAGACACACTTTCCTTCTAGAGTGCTGTGTCCACAGATAGTAAAGACAGCAGCAGCTCTAAGCCAACTATTCACTTTCCACAAAGACTTTTTAAAAAATTAGTCAGGTCCCTGACTGGACATGGTTGGACCAGAGTCTCTAATGGTAGAAACAGGGCTCTGCTTCTGACAGCTTCTACTTTGGTAAATCATTGAGTCTTGGAATCATTTCCTGGGGTCTTCACTCCTGTAATACTGCAATGTGAAATTCTATTTCTAATCTACAAAAGCATTGGGCCACGTTTGTGAAGCCATGCTAGGATGCTTGCTGCTGTGGGCTGCAGGTAAGACATGCCTTGTCTACACTAGCTCTGTAGCTCCCAGATTGGTGGCAGAAGCAGAAGCATTTTATTTTCTCCTAGACCTGCAGGCTGGAAGTCTGACAGAAGTGTCAGGAGATGTGTTAGTTCTGCACGCTGTGACAAAATACCCAAGACAATGGGCCCCATAAAGAAGGTTTCTGTTGCTTGGTACTTGGTACTGTTGCTTTGGACCTTTGGCAGCAAACTAAATCATGGTAGAGGAGATCGTTTACCTCGCGGTGCCTGCAAGCCAAGTGATCGACATGGAGGGGAAAGTTTAAATATCCCTTTCAAGAGCACACCTCTCAGTGACCTCACTTTCTTCTACTGAATTCCACCTCCTAAGGGTTCTGTTACATCCCAAAGTGCCACAGGCTGGAGATCAAGCCTTTGACACAAGGGCCTTTTGGAGATAGTCAAGCTCCAAACTGTAGTAGTAGTGTTGGTTCTTTCTAGGGAGAGTCTTTTCTGATGTTTTTCACTGGGTTATAAGAAGCCATTGTGCATTCTGGTTGTCTTCTTCTAATGCATGCCTGAGTCCAATTTCTCTGTGTTATGAGGACACCAGCCATATTGAATAGAACTTCCTCTTCAGTGGCCCACTTTGAGGCTTTGCCACCTCTGTACAGACCTTAATGCCAATAAACTCATGCTTGGAGATCCCAGAAATCAGGAATCCAATGTACTCTCTTTTGAGGAGGTCACAATCAAATTTATATAATGATGCCTTCACAGAATACCTATTTCAGTGTTCTGTGCTTAGACAGCAGTTATAGCTGATGCTTGATGGGTGCTCTCTGTCTGTGCTAAGTGTTTTATATGTGTCAATCAGTCTTATTCCAACCTTTGAAGAAGTTATTATAACACCTGCTTTAGATGATAAAACAGAGGGTTAAAGAAACTAGTCAACTTGGCTAGCCTCTACAACTGTTAGATGGTAGGGCGAGACTCCAGTCTAGGTTGGAATGAGCACAGAAGCAATGCTATTCACATCGAATGTTCAGTTGTTGGGGAACAATTAACCAACACTGAAACCAGTATTTATTTAGTGGCCTTATTGTTCTTCCTTTGTAGCCAGAGTTCATGTGCTCCTTTCTCAGTGATCATAGAAGGTTCCCAGACTTTCTGAAAACCCAGTTTTTAACCCCCCAGGGAGCATCTCTCCTTTCTTTCTCTGAATAGAATAATCTAGATCTTCTGACCACAGGGGCCATCTACTTAGAGCCCTTAATTAAGCTTCTTATAGCTTCTCATAGCTAACCAGAGGTGGATTTGGACCCCATCTCCTCCAAATGTACTGGATGAATGTGTTCCCAATAAATAAAACTTCACAGCTCCTGGACATGGTGTCCCAATAAGCCAAGTTTTGTCCTTCCATGCAAATTATATCAGAAGAAAAGCTGAAGTCTTACTACAATGGCAACTAACATGACAGAAATAACACAGGATAATGAAGGGTGTGCATATATGAATTTGTGCATGAGTATATGTGTGTGAGCCTTTCTAGGGTTTTCTGGTGAGAACCTCCCCTATTTTACTAACAGTAACTCTCACTTGCAGCAGGTTCCCTGTATCAACCTCTCGTTCACTAGATAGGGTTCAACAAAGCAGCTGTTGCATTTCCTCAGCTGTGAAACTGAAGGTCTTACATATGCAACCAGATGACTTACAGTGACAGGTATTTCTTCCAAGTGTTTGCTCTGAGCCACACAGGATTCTCACACCTCTATGAAATGACCCCCTGGACCTCTCTGCTTGAGAGCCTTGAGGGCAACACAGATCCCCTGGGTGCTGTGGAGAGGATCAGATGGCCTTAGTTTCTTGCCCTTCCACACCCTCGTTTCTGCTCTTCTGCAGATCCAATCTACTCTATTCATCAAAACCAGAAAGGACCTCAGGCTGTGTCTGTGACACACTGTGACATAGCCACACTGTGTCATTACAGCTAGACAAAAGATCAGGACCAAGATCAGGGTGCTGCTCCTGGAACAGCCTGCCCCAGAACAAGGGAAGAGCAGTTTTCAAGAGCCTCCATCAGTTTGCACCCCTAGGAACTTGAGTGTGGCACATGGTGTTGCAGGCCCCAAACCCCAACAGTCCAACATACTAGGAGTGAGGAATGTCAGGCCTGCATGGACCTGCCTCCCTTGGCAATGCCTCAGCCAAGATGGGGGACACAGCAGAGTGGCTGTTGTCACACTAGATTGGCCATTCTGTGTGGGATAGGAGCCCTTGAATCCTGGGAGGGAGAGGAGGCTCCATGCAGGGCCCTTGTTTTTCTGCTTGTTGCTCAGGAGAATAATGCTAACGTCTTAGAGAATCATTTGGAATCTTTCAGACTCTAATGAGCCAAAATGGAGGAGGGAATTCTCACAAACTATTTTGTTGCTATTGTTTTTGTTTAAATGTTGCTGACAATGGTGTTTTTTGTTAACTTGACATAAACAAAAGTTTTTTTGAGTCATGGTGTTTATCACAGCAACAGAAAGTAACCAAGGCACCACTTTATCTAATATTGTAGCTCTTTGGCATGATCTTATTTTTCCCTTCTTGCAAGCATTCCCACTTGAGCCATATATGATCCTGGACACCTCTGTGAAATGACCCCCTTAGTCTCTCCATTTTGGCTCCTTTAGTTTTTAACATGTATTAATTGTCCAAGTGAATGGGATCCAGTGTGATGTTTCTGCTCTTTCACATAATCTACATGGATTTCCCCAATCTCATTTCATCCACCCTTCTTCCTCCTCCATTTGCTTCACAGCCTTCATCATGGTTGTAACTTTGAGTTAATGAATCTAAGAGAGAAATTATGTAACTTGAATTGAAGCCAAGGGAAGACCTATGGGATTCCCTGCTTGGGAATGGGAATCCACTCAAGGTCCTAGGACACACCTGTCTTAACATTCTGGTGATCAAGTCGTAAATCTCTAGCTCCCTGCCCTGCCCACCCTACTGTCCTGTTTCCTGGAAAAATGGGTTCATCTCAGTTTGGTCAAAGCACAGGTTCTAGAATGTTCATAAAATAAAATGCTTGTGTATAAACTGATGACATTACTGCTCCACAGTATTGTTAAGGAGGAACTTTTATTGTAGATATAAGAGAGAGAATAGCCAGAAGCATTTGGTAGAGTCCACAGAAGAGAGAGAAAGAAGTAGAGCATGGCCAGCAGATTGGACATGGCCAGTGCTAATTGCAAGAGAGAGGAGAATAGCAAGGGGCATAACAGGGGGGAGAGGCGGAAGGAGGAGGACTGGAGGGCAGTAAACCCATGAGCTGGAGGAAGTTTAGGGTAGGAGAGGAAGTGAGCAGGACTAGGATGCAGGCATGGACTTTGGAATGTATGACAGGCACTTGTGATACTGGGAAAGCCTGGAGGTCAGCATGTGGTATATCACAGGTAGCCATTTGCCCCGTCTGTCAGTGATGAGGAAAATGACTTCTTTTGGTGGAAGGGGACAGGCTTCCTGAGGAATGCTGGCTTTTCTCTAACTGCCAGATACCCTCCTGTAGTCCAGGTTGAGTCCATTTCTGGATATTTGAACTGCCTTTTGGATCTTAGGGAATTGGGGTCTCCTTTGGACCTAATAGCTTGCTTGTATCATTGAAAGTTGCTTGTATCAGTGAAAGAGACCATTAGAGAAACAGTATTTTAATAGCCTGGCGTCAGAAGTTGGATGTTCATCTTGTAGCCAGGTCAACCTAGTTATGGGAGTGTGAGTGAAAGTTCACTCTCCCAAGACTTGGTTCCCTCATTATGGAGGCCCCAGGAGTGTTGTGTGAAGCTTGACCTGACCAAGGCCACAGGACTGGCTCCCTGCTCTCTGCTTTCTGTTCGTTTATGGGTTATATGGGTGAGGCCTGGGTAACACTTAAAGGGGTCACATCTGGAGTTCTCGAATCCTTTCCTCAGATAAAGCAGGGTTTAAGTCTTTATCTGAAGGTGGAAAGAAGTTGAGGCTTCCTAAATGCAGGCTCAGGTGCTCACCCAGATCCATTACCAATGGCTGGGTACACGAGGCTGCATTTGCATTTGTCAAGGAGAATTCCTGAGAGGGGGCTGTGTCTACAAAGGCCAATTAAAGCTTCAGTGGCTGTGGAGGGTTTGGCACATTGCAAGGTTGGGAGCCCAATTACAGTTTCTCTTGGGCTGTCTTTAGTTCTTCACCCTCCACCCTAAGAGCCATTCCTTGCCCACCTCTGTGTCAGAACTAACATCCCAACAAACAGATGAACATTTTTGGATTGTATTAACTAAGCCCAATTGTCCACTGATGGGAGGGCTACAAATGCCATCGGCTAACTGCTAATCCCACTGGGAAGAATAAGACCACTACCACAATTTTTGAGACGAATTTGAAGCAAGCTTTATTAAATACTGGCCAGGACGATGGACCCTGGCCAGGTCCATTCCTGGGACTCCCAGAAAATGGCCACAAAATGTATGAATCAGAGCCTTATAAAGGCAAAACCCATAAGGCTATGTACTTCCTACCCTCATCCAATCAGGGACAAGCATCTGTCCTGATGTACTTTCTGCCTACATACCTCCTGCCTATGTGTGATCAAGCACATCCTGCAAGCTTGGTTAAGGACGTGAAAAGATGTGGCTTGCTATCTTATATGAACAACAGTCTCCAGCATTTCAGGAAGTTTTCTGTCCTTGGGCAAGTGAGGCATACAGGTTTAACTATCCTTGGGCAAATGGGGCTTACAGGTTAGAGGCAATTTTGTTTTATAGATCTTTTAGGCACAGCAATTAAAATTGAAACATTAAATTTAGCTCTCACATAAGAACTGAAGTCTATAGCTGAGATTCCCCCATCTTATGGTAACCCACCTCTGATGTTCCCATCTAATTAAAAATTGCTTTGATTTATAACTTCCTTTGTTCTGTTGCCATAAAAACTCCATGAAAATCCTTCCATGTTGGAACACTGTATTTGGGATTACCTAAATTGATGTTCCTGGGGCGTGATCACTCATTTTGGGGCGTGGTCACTCACATTTGAACTCTCTTATTCTCTGAGTCCAGAGCTTTGTTTTCTGTCAACACACTTTTATCTGAACCAGAGCCTTCTGCTTGGAGGTCAGTGCAGGGTGAGATGCTCTGTTTCTAATCTTTCCTTTGTCTATGACCTGACTATTTTCCGTGAAGGAGCTCCTCTATCCAGAGCATATTTAGTCATTTGGCTGGGGAACTTCGTTAATGATATAGTGAGATAACCAGTCGTGTAGCTTATATTAGAACTGAGAATTTTGTCTCCCTCAAGAATACAATCTTAACTTATTGTTTGAGGCTCTATTGCTTTTGGATAAATACAGAGTATGTTTTCTCTTCTCCCATTCCAGTTTGCAGCTTTGCAAATGGACTGTAGCAGAGCACTCCTCTCTCTCTCTCTTTGTGCTGGGAGTCATCTCGGGTTTGCATCCAGAAAGCCTAATAGCATGAGCTGCAAACAATCCCGTGGAAGCAGAGGCATGAAGAGAAAGTTGTTCCGTGAGCATTTTGCAAAATAACAGTGCCAGGCTGCTGCTTGCGAGTCTTAGTCAATTTCTCAGGCAGGGGGTATTGCTTTCCTCCACATAGTTGGCCATTCCCTGGGGCTCAGGTGACCATCAGTCTTGCAAAACTACCTCACACGTTCCGTCGAGAGTCTTTCCACACTGGTGTCTTCTAGATTGAGCTGCATTTCTTTGAGTTCCTTTCCACCCCCTCCAAACTTGGTATGATATAAAGCTGTCCAAAGTTACAATCAACAAAACCAGAACAAAGCACACACAAACCTCCCCAGAGTGGCTGTCTCTCAGACCTTATTCAGCACAATTTGTCACTTTGCCAATTTCTGCATGGAAAATTTGCTACATTTGTTAGCTGCACATTATGCCAGGAGTCAGAGGGAAGCTTTCCTTCCAAAGATTCCCCTACTGTTTTGGTTTACTGAATAAACAATGTAAACAGAACAAGTAAGCACAGGCTGCCAAATGTGTGGTATCTCTGTTTCTTGTTGGCTTTGGGCATCCATCTTTTGACACGTGCCACACTGCTCCTGAGTAACTGCATGTGTTGGTGCTGTTCACAAGAGCTATTCGCTAGAATGTTTTCCAACTCTTGTTTCCCCAGTGACCTCACACTGATACCTTGAACCTTGTCATGAGTGAGTATTTATACCACGGAAATAAGCAAACTCTATAGTACCCTAAAGTCAAGACCTCCCCACCCATAACCCAGAGAGCTATTTCTAAATGGTAACACCCTTCCAATGCCAGTGGCTATCCATTCTCCTTGTTGCAAATCCTAAAAGATGAGTGTTGGGCAAAAAGTTGATATTGAGAAAATGGATTTGCGTTTTCATCTCTAGATGAGGACAGACATTGCTACTGCCACTGTCTGGTCCACCACTCAGCTGAAAGGGGTAGCTGTTCCTCTGAGTATACCTGTGTGAGCATACCTGTGTGTGTCTTTACAGACGTGGGAGCCTGTGTGTATGTTCATCACTGTTCCTGTGCTTCTGTGAACAGTGTGTATATACCTGTGTGTGAACTCATGACTGTGCTTGTGTATGTATGCCTGTTTACCTATATATGAGTGTTTTGTGTATCTCTCTGTACCTATATGAGCATTTATTTGAGTGTGAGTGGACATATGTGTATATGTATGCCTGTGTGAAATTACATGGGCTTGAATTTGTGTGTTCATTCATTAAAATACTCTGTACATTACTGTACCCAGACCTCGGCTACATTCCTTCTCTGAGCTTCAATCCGTTGATTGTCTGGGCACACATGGCATTTTACTGCTGACTACTAACAGCAAAGATGCTTGAATGTTACATGTTAGTGAATTTTATAACTAGAAAAATTACCCAAGGAAATTCCCTGCTAAATTGATACCTTCTATCTATTGACAGTTGTTTGAGAGGTCTTTCTTATTTGGTTAATCAGAAAACTATTACAGGAAACAAAGACACAGATGAAATTGGATTATCTGAGATATGACCAGATTTCTACCCACTACTGTTTTTGGTCATCTGATATTTAGCACCCCATAAAATTATTCACTAATTGTAATTACATAATGAAAAATATATTCAGAACAACCTGTGCAGATATTCTGTTTTTTTTTTTTTTAACCTGACCATATATTTTGGTCTGAACTAGGAGAATGTGAAGCTTTAGAATATTCTATAGCTGTGAGGGGCCTGGCTGGAAATAGCAACAATCTCTTTTGTGTAACACAAAGCATAGAAAGACTCCTTTAAACTTCTATAGAAGAGATGCTCCTGATATATCTCAGATAAACCCGTCTGCTCTCTCCGGCAGGGTTCTTCGGAATGTGCTAAATGGGGCTCAGCAACAAATCTTAGAATATTTCTTACTTTTATGCTCTTTGACAACAAACACAACAATGTGTTTAAGGCCCTTTTCACATAGCCTGCACCACTTCTGGAAATGGCAGCTGGCCCCTCCTGCTGATAACCCTGACCTTGACTTACAGTGGCTTTCTTGGTCTGTTCTTTTCTTTTTGGAATTGTCACCGTGTGTGTGTATGTGTACTGAAGCATGCCTGGTGCCCATGGGCCACTAGAATGATTGGATCTTAGTCACTGGTGCTTTTCTAGATGGTCTGTGTTAGTGGGCGTTAACAGGTCACAGGAGTAACTTGTAACTATTTTCTACAGAGTAAGACCATGACAATCTTGCACAGTGCTCTATGGCCCTCAAATTCATGCCCCATCCCCACTTCTCCACCCTAGTCTCTTGTCATGGGGTTTGGAAGCCTTGCTTATCAGGAGGTGGCTTTGGATTCATGACCCTTGGGTACATCCCAGTTTATGACTTGGGCTGGATCCAATAAGGCAACTGATAAGGCCGTGTGGTAGCCGTAAGCCTGGGGTTTCAGAATCCGGACCAATATCCACTCACTCTCTCACGCGCCTCGGATTTGCCACGACAAATTTGCTGCGACAAGACCAAGCCAGCCTGGAAGAGGGTGGAAGACCATGCGCGTAGAGCCGAGTTGTCCCAGCCGACGTCAGCTTCAATCGGCCTGTTACTAGCCACCCACCTGCTGCAGGCACACAAACCAATCGAATTAAAAACCCCTGAGGAGCAAACCCAACCCTCAAACTCAGGACCGATGACTGGTTTGCAGGCACAGAATTTGGAGGCATTTTGTCACTTATGAATGATTAATTGATATTCCTGAAGAACAGTAAGTGTTTTGTCAGCATAGTTAATGTTTTCTGTTGTTTAGTTAGCTCACTAAATAAATCTTAGTGTCACCACTGTGTGACTCTCCTTCTCCCCTAGTAAATCTTAGTCTCCCCACTCACTGTCCTCACCCGGTGACTCTCCTTTCGGGTTCCCATGGAGCTTCCTGACTGCTGGGCACAGGCATTTGTCAGTTTCACTGAGTACCACTTAGCCTTGTTTTCTGCTCCCCATTCTTAATAAAGAGCCCAAGAAGAATCAAGTCCAAAGGCATTCTTAGCAAAATATACCAGATTCTTGGAACTTTGTTAAATTTGCACACTAAATCAAGTGTGAGGCTAACACTGTTTGGCACCAACTTGACCTCTTTCTTCCTTTTTAAAGCAGGGTGTGAGCATCAGTTTCTTCCTCACAGACATCCCAAGCAATCCCCAAAGTGCTGGGCAGAAAAGGATGGTCGTTTAAGTATGCGTGGAGGAGAACTGAATTAGATTGAGAGAAACCAGGTAATTCTGGACTTGATCTTTACTTGTTCCATGTCTTTTCCCCTTTGACCTCTGTCCAACCAGTCATCCTCTACAAATGTGCTTCTTCTGTAAAATAGGAATAATCCTGACTGCTCCACTTATCCTTTTGAGGATGAAGTTCAATGGCATGTGTGAAAATGCTTTATAAACTATATCGGGACTGTGTGATACAATGTGAAATCTTTCTATGACTGCTCCAATGTCATGTCCACAGCAGGAGAATAGACCTAGAAGAATAGCATGTGGCCCATCGGTGACAGAGTGGGTGGATGACTTACCTGCCTGCTTCTCAATGGAAAAACATCCTGGCTAGTACCACGGAAACAGGCTGGCTGACACAGAGAACAAGAGGAAGCTGATAAGCTACAGCTGGAACTCGGTCTACTGGGCTCTGCAGACCTTGGGAGAAACCCTGGTGTCTGTCACGGCAGTGAGATGCAGCTGAGCAGTGCCATCAGCATCCTAAGGGGTTCCCCCTTAGGCCCTCTGCTCAGGCAAAGCCAGGTCTTGCTATGTTGAAAACAACCGAGTGACACCAAGTTAGTGAGTTTGTTAAGTAGAGACAGGGACAGTGGGGAGCGAGAGTGAGTGAGGCAGAGAGAGAATAGGAAGTGTCATGTTTCTCTGACTTTAGGGTAGAGATATACATGACTCTGCGTTTTTAAAATTACATTTTTCCCAAGGATGCAACTTACAACAAGGTTAGAGAATAATCGAGGTTTAAAAATGAACTAAAAGAAAATATAAGCTGTTTGCTTATTTACCGTCTTTTTATGGGTATATAATCATACACATACAGCACGGAGACCAGAAGTCAATGTTGGGCGTTCTTCCTCAGGTGCCTTAGCCTTGGTTTTTTAGGATAGGATCTCTCTGGCCAAGCTCAACAGGTAGGCTAGGCTAACCAACCTGAGAGTCCCAGCACCTGTTTATCTCTGCCTCTCCCAGTGCTGGGATTGAAAACATGACCACTCCCCACCATCCTCACATGACTCTGCTGATCAAAGTCAGGTCCTCATTCTGCCAAGACAAACACTCTACTGACTGAGCTGTGTCTCAAGCCCTAGGCTTATTTCTCTTCTTAAAAAAATTTTCCCTTTGAAAATAAAATTGTAAGGTGGATTACTAACACAAACACAAAGCCATTAGTAGACATAGTTTGTTGATTTTAACACATTCCTTGTTTGAGATGTCTTTAGGAAGATTAGCACCCTCTATGTAGGCAGTTTGGATTTTATCAGTTGTGTGGAATTTCTTGACTCAGCCCGCAGGAAATTCAAACTAGATCCAGGAGGAGAGAATTCTTCCCTTCTCTTGATCCTTCCATGTTTCCTGTGTTTTTATCCTGCCTCATTGGAAAACTCAGCACAGCTATTGTAGGGCAGATGCAGGTTTTGACTATCAGTAACATGTTTTGTCTTGCTCAAGTTTTTCTGTGTCTGAGGACACAGCCGACAACTGTAGCCAGGAAAGTGAGAGTGAGCCAGGGGTTATTACTCGCAGCAGCGAAGGAGCATTCTCAAAGCAGTGCCCCTCAATATGAAAGGAAGGAGCCATTATTGAGGGGAAATCATACATATTCTCATAGCAAAGACTGATCTGCACATGTAGAAGCACGTTAGTCAGCGTGTGCAGGTAAAGCTCATATACCTATGCTCTAAAGATGATGGATCCTGGAAGACCTCTGGGTAAAAAAAAAAAATCAGTATTAGTAATGAGCAAAGTTGACTCTAGGTCATGTAAAGAGTGAGTCAGAGTGACTCAGGGATTTGGGATTGTTTCTTGTTTCTCTGGAGGGCCATAACTGAAGCCAAAACAAACCCTAAAGAGCTTTGTTAGGGAGTCAACAGTCCTTGGTTAACAGGCCCTCCCTTCCTGCCCTGTCCCTGCAAATATAGGTCATTGTATGCAGTGACCAACACCACCAAGAGGATGCTTTATGGGTATATAACATGTTCTCATGGGAAGAGCACCAGAACTTGGGGTTCTCTGCACAAGATGCCCCCCCCCTCCAGAATCTACCCCTAACAAACCAGAGAGGAGCCAGAGATTTTCACACAAAGCAAAGTGTTTTCTACCAACAAGGATTCTTTGGGCTATAATAGCCTACCTAGTTCACAAGGAGTCACTCAAGGTAGAGGCCACTCACTGATTATCCCCTCATGGGGATGTCCTGAGCCTGGTAAAGACCAGAGGTGGTTAATTTAGTAGTTTAATAAAACCATCACAGGATAGGGGAAAAGTTGAAGTTCTAACCCAGAACCTCAAATCATGACTATGTTTGAAGATGAGTTGAAGGTTGTTGAGGTCTTTAGGTGTTTTCAGGTCCAGTTTGATTAGCATCCTTATAGAAGAGACTAGAATACCTACATCCTTAGGCTGATCATGTCCAAACACAGAGAGAAGACAGTCACCCTCAAGGCAAGAGAAGAGGTTTCAGAAGAAACCAGACATACTTACACCTTGATATTCAAACTTCCCTCCTTCTAGGACTGGGGGAAGCAAGTGTCTGTGGTCTAAGTCTTCCAGCCTCTGACATTTTGTTATGGCAGCCAAACAAACTCATATTTTCTCCCTTTTCCAAGGTATTTAAACATCTCTCATGTTCTTCACATCAAGGCAGAATGCTCACTGAACTCTCAGGACCCGGTTGCTCTGCACTAACCTGTCCATTCTGTATCCTGTTTATGCTCCAGCTGGCTGGTTTCTGGTCAGTGGATGTGGCTCTGCACTTTTTCATAATTTGTTCTGTTCACTGGGAACAGTTTGCATTTCCTGGCTCTCCCATTTTCTTCAGTTGAAACACATCAGTCCCTCAAACTCACACCAATGCCATTTTCCTAAAGCCACAGTAAGTGAGATCAGGCTTCCATCTTCCCTTCATTCCTCAGTAAAATTTCATGATAGCCTCCAATCTGATGATCAAGGTCCCTTCCATCTTTCAAATGTATCAGCTTGCTGTCCTCTTTACTGCCATTCTCAAGGTCAGCTCTTCACTCCATCCATTTTTCAGTCTGTGTAGAAGGCTGGGGAAAGCAGCATATTTTCACAAATGTGGATGGGGTGGATGAAGCAGCAGGCCTCACTGAAGTACAGGCTCAGAAATTCAGGCCAGAGATGAAAACAGAAGTAGCAAACATGAGCTGAAGTGACGCCAACCTTAGGATGCCTGAGGAGAAAGTGAGAAACTGGAGGGAGCAAGTCTGGATAGAAGGGAGTCACATCTCCTGACAGCAGCATATCTAAATGTATCTAAAGCTGCTTAAGATGGAATTTCAGATGACTGTTCTGAAAGGAAAATGCTTGATGCCCAAAGACAATTCATCAGAAACCTTGCTTGGAATGCTGGCTGGAGGTGTCCTGAAGTGGTTTTACTCAGAGGATTGCTTCTGAGATGTCCTTGTGGAGGATGAGCACCAGGACTGGGCAAGGAGCAGGACTACGAGGGCTAACACATGCTCAGAAAACAACAGTTAACTGGTCAAAGGCAAAGCAGTTTGCAGAGTTTCCTTTCTATTCTTTCCCTGGGCTGTTTCACTAGGGTGAAACCCGAATTAGAGCTGAAACATGAGAAAATCAAGCACAAATGCTCATTTTCCCTCAAACTCCTGAAAAATCAGGGCAACATCTCTTTTCTTGCTTCTTCATGAAGAAAATGTGATCTGAACTCTTAGTCATGTGAATCTGTGGAATCTGGTCGGAGATGGGTGGATTTTCTGTCTTAGGGAGCCTTTTATTTTATATATAGCTCTCTGTGTGTTTGCACATGTACACATGTATGTGGAAGCCAAAGGAAGATCTTGGTTGTCCTTCCCTAGGCACCATCCATCTCTTTTTCTTTTTTGTGGCAGGGGCAGGAGATGTTTCTCTCACTGGCCTGGAGTTTGCCTTGCAATCTAGGCTGTCTGAGCAGCAAGCCATAGAGATCCAGCAGAGTCCACCACCCCCGAGCTGATATCACAAGCATGCACCACCACACCCAGCTTTTATTTATTTCTAGATCTAGGACTGAACTCTAAGTCTTTGTTCTTGCAAAGCAAAAGCTTCATCATCTGAGCCATCTTCTCAGCTCCCATCTCCAGTGAATGTTAAATCAGCAAGACTTAGAACCCCCTTTTTTCCCTTTTTCTTTCTGTTTTCCCTGGCTTGTCACATGAGGAAGGATAGCTGGCAGAAATGGCAGCTGGTAGTGAGGGTTTCAAGCTGGAGACTTGGAGATAGGGTTGTGTAGCAGCAGGACTAGGCAGATGCCTCCAGGCTGGGATGCCATGGTGGGTACCAAAAACCTTGACTTATAAACCATCTGCTTTAAATGAACTTGGTTTCCCCAAATATGAACAGCCTGTATAGACTTGTAGGGGTAGAGGGAGAATAACCATTCTCTCTTGAATGCAGCAAACATATTTCATTATTGTGCATGCATGGGTTCTGTATTGTGGAAGGGGGCTGCCATGGATAGATGTGGGCTCAAGTGCAAAGGATCTATAAAGGAAGGGCCTCCAGGAGGAGGGAGGATGAGGCAGGCAGTGAGCTAAGTAAACAAAGTGTGTCTGATTGGCTCCTGCCAGATCCCAGAGGAGTTCTGCTGCCTGAATCAGACCGCGCAACCTGTCCCTCTTGTAGCTCTCAGCTGGTCACTTGTCACTGGCCATGATGCTAGGGGTAGGGTAACTTCTCCTCAGCACAGAAGGAACATAAGTCAGAGATGGGAACAATGGAGAGTTCTTGGTCGTATTTCTCCAACAGGGCTGTCAGCACAAAGTATATCTGAAGCACTTGGGGCCGAGAGTGTAGTAGGATGCTTTGCCAAGAAGTTTTTTATATTGTGTAGCCTTCCTTATGGTTACATGCCGCTTGGCCTTCTGGGAGAAGCATAGGGTATAAAAGATGCAGTGGCTAGTTGACACTTACAGACAGTTGCTGGAAAGGAAGGCAGCCACCAGGCTGAAATAGAAGACAGTAACTGGAAGGCTCAGACAGAGGAGAATTACTCAGACAGAGGACAGTTGCTAGGAAGGAAAGCAGCCAGGCTGAGACAAGAAACAGATGATGGGAAAGCATTAATGGGATAAAAGATGTTAGAAGTTAGTCCAGTTCTCCAGGTTTAGACAGATAAAGACAGCTAGAAGAGGCTGTGAATAAATCTTCCTTTCTCTCTTTTCCTTCATAATCTTTTAGCTAGGAGGTTAAAAAAGCTCCAAGTTAAGAATCTGTCTCCGTAACAGTTTGGAGGCAGAGTTCATTTACAAGTAAAAAAGTAAGTTACAATTGGCTCCAAACAAACAGGGTCTCAGAGTTCAGCAACAGCAACAGCAACAACATAAGAAAACAATTAGAAAAGCATGTTGGGTATTGTTTTAAATGTTGAAATATTTGGATATCTACAACAAGAAATCTTGGAGTTGAGACCCACGTTTAAACAAGAAGCACATTTATGTCCATACATGTCTTTTAAACAGAGCTGGAAGATAATTTTCTACAGTGACTCTAAGTAAGGTCACATTTTGAAATTTGACTGTCACACTGTGACTTGAGGGGATAGAGCGAGAATGACTGTTCACCCCTGACTGCAGCAAACACAAGTCAACGCTGTGTGTGTGTGGGTTCTATGTTGTGGAAGGAGGCTGCCCCAGACGCATGTGGGCTTGTGGGCTGAGAAGAGACTCTGAGAGATGGATGGGAAAGGAATAGTCGATGCTAGGGTGTGCATGCACACAGTCTTCACAACATCAACACTTGAGCAATTAGTGACTGGAAACAGTTTAAGATCTGTTAGTTATTTCCACACTGTGAATTTGTTGTTAGAGATATGCAGATGGAGATTCTAGCAGCACTTGGGCAGTCCTCCTGTGTGGCTGTGCTGTAGACTGGATGCTACTGAATTCTATTTGCCTTCCTTTCGGTTTCTAAGGATTGTTTTTGAAAAATTAATTTTGTTTCAGATTATGTCTTAAAGTCAAACCTGCAAAATAATAATTGCTTAAATGAGTCTAGCGTCTATTTCTTTGTGTATCTATGGATGCATGGAAGGTCATATGTGTGCACGTGTGTGTGGAGGACAGAGGTCAACATTGGGTGCCTTTGTCCATCATGCTCCACTTGGTTTTTTTGAGACAGGGTCTTTCATCGGATCCGAAGCATGATCTTTCTGTAAGACTGGCTGACCAGCCAGCCCCAGGGATCCTTCTGTCTTTGCCTCTCCAGTGTTAAGATTACAAGCAAGCAGGGCTGTGGCCAGCATCCCCTTTCTGTCTTTCTTTCTAATATGGGTATTGGGAATCAAACTAAGGTCCTAATGACTGTAGCAAGCATTTTAGCCTCCCCAGACCCTGGCTTCTCTTTATATCGCTTTAATTCTATTACCTCTTTTTTCCCCCTAAAGGTGACTCTTTACAATGTTCACATTCTTGTGTTTAAAAGAATTTAAATGAATACTCCATAGATTCATATCTGTTTTCTTCTTCCTTGGCCTATCTCTTATTCACTATTTTCTCCATTTTTACTCTTCCTGTTAGACCGTTTAAATCATCTCAGAATGCAAATACACTCAGCATTCTGCATAGCTGCATAATACCTTAGTACTATGAAGTACTAGGAAGTATGAATAATTTACTGAGAGTTTGACTGACAGGCAGTTGGGTTGTTCTAAGCTTTATGCCTCTAACAAAAGGTGCTGCAATGAATAGCCCTTGGAATTTTATTTTCGAATTCTTGCCAGTAGCCCATTGGATTAGATCCTGAAAGTGGGCTAAAGCATTTATCTTGTCAATTTGGGTTTCTGCCAATGCATGAATTCATTAGAGGTTGCAAAATGGTGATGTTGAAACACCAGCTTTCTTTATTCATAAACTGGGAAGGTTCCCTTTATCATATCTTTGAGTGCACCAAAGGACAGGCATTTAATAAAGTCAGGGTTGTTGGTCGAGTCTTCCTCTTCACCTGCTGACTTTTACTGTAATGAATCGACTCTCGGGCATTCTCCTCAGTCGGCTGAGGAAGCTTTTCTTCCCTCATCTGTCTGTTCTGTTCTAAGCATATGCATTTACCATCTGATGCATTTCAATCCGATGAGATCTTGGGACAGTTTTAATTGTCATTTGTCTTATTATAAGCAAAGAGGAGCATCTTTTCATCTGCCAGTGAGTCGGCAGCATTTGTGTCTCCACAAATGCTCTGCTTATATTACTAGGTTACCACTGAGTACTAGTGTTGGCCTTTTCTTCCTCATTAGAAATTCTTTACAAATTAAAAAAATATATTGTATTGGTTGTCATTTTTACCTTATCCTTGCTGTTTCTTCCCCATAAAGAGAGAGTGATTGGGGGTGTATGTTCATAATATAATTGTAAAATATGTGTGTGAAGTTTTCAAAAGAGGGGAACAAAAAGCTTTTTTTTTTTTTTTTTTTCCTGAGACAGGGTTTCTCTGTTGTAACTCTGGTTGTCCTGGAACTCACTCTGTAGAGGAGGCTGGCTGGCCTCACACTCACAGAGATCTGCCTCCCTCTGCCTCCTGAGTGCAGGAATTAAAGGGGTGTATTACCGCCGCCCGACAACAAAAAGCTTTGAAAGACAATTAAACAAATTGGTTTTCCTTATTTGTAATATTTGAGAATTTTTTACAATGTGTTTTGATCATATTGACCCTCCCTCTAACTCCTCCCAGACCCACTCCCATTCCTTACCCATCCGACTCTGGGTCCTCTTCATTTCTCACCCATCAAGTCTGTGCTTGTGCATATGCTCTTGGCTGTGTGTGTGGCCTTCACCAGAGGGTGATGGACTTATAGAATCAACACTCAGAGACTCAGAGAAAGCTGCTTCTTCTTCCCCCTGCAGATATTTTCTTTATTTCTTCTAGATTCCAGATTGTAGTCAGGGAAATTTTCTTTATCCTCAGGTTAAAGAGGAATTGATCCACATTTTCTTCTACTATAATTTCTTGTTTACATTTAAATACCTATCATTGGACATTTGTTCTAATGTACAACATAAGGAAAGATCAGCCTTTTTGGTTTTCCAGTGTTACCTGTGAGAAAGATGGTCTCTACTGATTTAGTGAGATGTCATTTTTTTTTATCATGTGCTAAGTTTTCACAGGTACATGGGTCTGTCTCTGGATTGTCTCCTCTATATTGAGTCTGTCTGAGCACCAAGTATCCTGAATGACAGAAGCTTCAGATTGTGTTTTGGTCCCCAAGAGGTCTAGCTGCTCTCAGCTTCTCCACATTGGCCTTCTTTCTTGATGCTAGTCATGCTTGTTTGTTATTTCAAAGGAATTGTATAATTAGACATGGCCTGTGCTGGCTTATTATTACAAAAGCATCTACATTCTAATGAACTCGAAGTTGTGCTGGACGCATAGCCAGAGTTAATAACACACCTTGAAGTTACTTAAGATCTAAGACTGCTGTCCTACTGTGTACTCAGCCTGTTTGTTTAATCTGACATTAAGAGAACAAATGTAACAATCAACCTCAATTGTCTTGGATTTCCCATCTCACCAACTTTTACAACCTAAGCCAGTGCATCGCCGCAATCCTAAATTATGTACTCTTCCGCACTCCAGACCAAGAGTAATGCATGTGTGTATGTGTGTGTGCATAATCATTTCCTGGAAGCAGAAAATAGGCTTGGCCTTGTGAAAATGAATATTCACCATAAATACTGACAGCAGCACTCAGATATTTCTTGAGAGAGAGAGAGAGAGAGAAAGAGGGGGGGAGAGGGAGAGGGAGAGGCAGAGAGAGAGAGAGAGAGAGAGAGAGAGAGAGAGAGAGAGAGAGTGTGTGTGTGTGTGTGTGTGTGTGTGTGTGTGTGTGTGTGTTATACTGGCCAGTTGAGATCAGAGACTTCAGCTCTTGTGAAACTCTGTTAAAGATATTCATAATGATATGTTTTCTGTGCTGGTTAAAAATGTTATGGACAAACACCCAGGGACACATACAGACACAGAGACAAGGACAAACAGATTCACAAGACAGTGTTCAAGCAAGCACAGATACAGATTCATGATAGAAGATACAGGAAGAGGGAGGAGGAGAATTCAAATCTGGGATCATGCTTCCTTAATGTGGTAACAGCACATTATTGGTGACTCCGAGTTTATTATTGATGAGTTTGAACAGACTCATCGTACTGACTCAGGTAAGATCCCTGGTGACTTAAAATATGAAGCACATTAACTTACATATTAACTGAGAACAAATTTTTTTTTATTATTATGCACAGTGTTCCTATTGAAGGACATGAACATCTTTCCATTTGTTTTGAGTCTATGTATTTTTCTGGAATGTTTACTGGTTTTCTTCATATAGGCCTTAGTAAGATTTAGACAGTTCTTCTGTATTATTTTTCCTCCTGTCATAAGTGTGGTCTTCAAGTCACATATGTATCGGCACATGTCTGCAATCCTAACACATTGGAAGCAGAGGCAGGAGGATCAAGCAGTTGAGAGCCTGGGTTACACAGTAAGCACATTTTTTTTTTAAAAGAAAAAAATATAAGCAAGGAATTAACAAACAAAATGACAGAAATATAGTCTTCTGCTATATATTCTTACTAGTTTTCATTTTTAATACACAACAACTATTTTTATTTGTTAATTTTAGAGTATTTCAATCTAACTAAATTATTTTGGTATCATGGTATCTTTTCTCTGTTGCTTTTCAATTTTCTTGATATGCAATCATAATATAAAAACATATTTGCATTAAGAACTCAAATGTTTGGAATGTGAATCTTTGAGAAAGTGTGCCTCGTGGAGAGTGGGTCAGGTGTGGTTGCTGAACTCCCTGGGAATACAAGGCAGAAAGAGCTCTAGGAAGAAAAGTAACACACGTTCAAGCACTCAAATTACAACATTAAGTTTGTGGGATTGAAATAACATTGTGCAAATCTCTCTCTCCCTTGCTCCCTTCCTTCCTCCCTCTCTAGGTCCCTCCCTCTCTTCCTTACCCCTCTCTCTCCCTCCCACCTCTCTCTATCTCTGTCTGCTCTCTCTGAGTCTCGGAGTCTCTCTCTCTTCCCCCCTCCTTCCCTCTCCCTCTCTCTTTCCTTACACAGATTGCCACTACATGCCCGAATGTTCTTTTCTTCCAGATCCTAGAAACTCTACCCTGTGAGGCTTACTGAAGTTCTTCTCCACTCCTTGGTTTTGTCTTCTGTTCCCCTTTCTCTCTGTGCCACCAGGGCTGCCTTCAATTTCCTCATCTCATCCTCCTGCATCTTAGCTTCCTAAGTGCTAGGACCATAAGACTGTGGCTGGTCTATACTCCCCCTTTTCTTGGTAATGTTTGTATTTTACATTGTTAAGAACACTGGGGATAAAAAACAATTAAGAATAAGAAAAAAAGATTGAATCAAAACCATGTCTTAAAATCTCAAAAATACATGGAGATATTTTATAATACACATCATCATCATCATCATCATCATGTGTGTATGTGTGAAGGACATAATACATAGTATAGCTTATTCTGGATATTGTGGGGGTCCCTAAATGTGGGGGTCCCTGGTAAATAGAAAGATAGAAAAAGCAGCTAAGCAGCCAAACTTTAGTCAGGCTTCTAAGAGCACCAAAATTGTGTAGGCCCAAGCCAGGAGCACCATGACCCAAAACAGTTCCCAGAGTTAAAGAAAAACAATTTCTAAGACAAATAAGATGGCCTTGGGCTAAAAGAGTTTCCCCACGTAGACAGCCCACGGCCTCGAACTAAGGGTCTTCCCCCCACCCGCATTGACTAAGACCCTAAAGTTTACATTTTCTAGGAGCCCGCAACCTTGCTATATGCCAGCACCAATCAGTTTAAAGGTTAACTGGCCCCTACCTATCAAAATGGGAAAACAATTTGGGGACCAATCAACTTGTCCCAACTCGATTTGTGCCTAGCAACCGTTTCAACTGTATAAAAAGCTTCACCATTTACTCCTTGTGGTCGCTTCTATCCTGCGTGTTAGAACGGCCCCAGTATACTGGAATAAATCCTCTTGCTATTTGCATCGATATCCTGTCTGTGAGTCTCTGTGGGGGTGCGGCATTCCAGTTTGGGCCCTGGGGGTCCCAGTTTGGATCTCTGAGGTCCAACAATATCACAGAAATTGAGGAAATGGTAACAGTCTCAGTTTTGGGGAATGGATCTTTCTGGCAGATCACCGATTCATGCGACAAATTCTGAGTGCTGGGTGCCATTTGACCTGCTGTGGATCAATGAGGCCTCTGCCCTTCTGGAGTTTGTCTTCTAGAAGGAAGTCAGAAGGCAGCAAATCAGCAGATTATAGAGTGTCAATTATATGCTGAAGACAGTTTTGTAGGCACAAGGTCAGAGCTGGGATAGCATGGAAAGGGAGGGAGAGAGAGAGGAAGGGGGGGGAGGTGGCTCCAGTAGCAAAATCGGTTACTTGCTCGTTGTCATGTCAGAGCTCCATGGAATGCACAGAACAGTGTCTTGGTGTATTCACTGAAGCAGAATCTATCAGCTTGGCTTCTTCCTGCCTTCTCTTTCTATTGATAGTTACCCCATGGGGTGTTTACTCCCATTCACTTCTGGGTTAGGCTTCCCAGCTTCTCAATCTGCTGAATGGGGACAAGGCAGATGCAGAGTGTTGTCCAGGAAAAAGAAAAGGACAGGGTCAGTGATCTGAAGAGATGACAGTGCACAGGGGGATGAGACACAGCGGAGGCACTCAGGGAGGTAAGGGATGGATCGTGTGAGAGCGCTTAAGTTCTTGTTTTGTTGGCCAAGAACTCACTCGTTATGTGATTCAGGTGGGCCTTGAGCTCACATCCTCAGTCTCCCAAGTACTGAGCTTACAGACATGAGCCCTTATTCCTAACCTTTAAGTTCTTGATGTAGCGTTGGCTTTTACTCACCAGAAGGTAAGAAGCCACTGGAGGAGGTCTTAAAGTAGGGAGATGACCGTTCTAGTTTATGTTTCCATAGAACATGAAAGCCTACAGAGTCATTAGCCTGAAGGTAATAAAGCTGGGATTTGAACCCAGGATTCCATATCTGAAGTCCTAGCCCCATCTGCTGCAAGCGTGTCTCTCCTAATGTCTTGGGTACAAACAATGTACTCTGCATACTTCTGATGGCTCTGCTTTATGCTTTCCCCACTCTTGGTGGAGAGTGGGGCTGTATCTGAGCTGTGCTTTTTTCCCCCACTCATTCCAAAAATAAATATTCATTCTGCCATGGTGTGTGTGTCCATAAATCGTAGCATGGACAATGGAAGAGGTGAACAAACATCCCTTGTCTCAGGAAATTTATAGACTGCCTGTAAAGAAGAGACAGGGGCTGTATTGAAATTATTTATATTCAACGATTTTCACTTTGGGGGGATTCTCGCTTGTCTCATTTAATTACCTCAAACAAAACTGCCACTTCTTTCACAAGAATCTGCCCAACTGCGAAGTGGAAGCAGACAAAAGCGTGGGATTTCCTTTTCTATTTTATGGATCTTGACTTCTGGCCTGACTGTTCAGTTAGCACAGTAAAAGGCAACTCCCGTCCACGCCCCTAAGCCTTGCACACCCCACCTGTGATCAGAAAATCCAGCTGTGCACTTCTATTTCTCGCCTCATTGCCAGGAATAAAGATCCAGCAATCCCTGATTCAGTGACGGTGCAGCCTGTAACACCTTCAGCAAAGCACAGACCAGCTCAGCAGTTCTCACTGGGCCAAGCCTTAGGCAGGAAGAGGAGACACTGGGGTCCTTCAACTCCCTCCCTCACTGGCAGCTGCAGAGGGCTCCACCTGACTAACTCAGAATCTACAGCCCATTCCTTGATATGGAGACGCGATGTGACCAATGGAGAACCCTGAGCCTAAAGACTCTATTGTTCACCGGCGGCCACTATTTCTGTTACTCTCAGGACTCAGCACCAATAGGGAGGCTTTGGCCTTTCTGCAGGTGTCTAGGAAAGCACTCTTATAGGAGAAAAAATTCTGGGTACAGATTCAGGACTCATCGGTTTGAGGTTGAACTTGGTCACCATCTTCCCGTGGGCTGGGCACTATCTAAGAAATACATGAAGCCTTCTAACTTTGTAGTGCATGCGGGCATCTTTTGGGTCTTGCAAAATCTATAAGAGAAGGTCATTTATAGCACATGACTTTTATAACTCTTAAAGTCCTTGTTAGAAAGTTCAGCCCAGTTCTGGTTGGCTTGCTTCCACGGTCTATGTGAACACTCACAGTCTCTACTCTGCAGATCACAGTGTCCCGGCCATGATCCTCCCCAAGCTGATGAATTTCCTCTCCCCCAGTTTTTTCTCGGTAAGTTCAGTTTTCTATAGTGAAAATCCACATGAGTTTCTCCTCCTTTCCACCCTTCCCCCTCCTTTCCCTCCTGCTTTTCTTTCTTTCTTTTTTTTTTTTTTTTGGCTAGGGTCTTTCTGTATAGACTAGGTTAGCTTTGAACTCATGATTCTCCTGCCTCAGGCCCCTGAGTGCTGGGATTAAAAGTATATTCCTGGCTCACTTTAAAGATTTTTAAACAGCTATTCTTAATACTCTATGGTTTGGGAACTATTATTATTTTGCTTAACAAAGCTTGTTCCCACACTGCTGTATGTTCAAGTCATCCATCCATCCATCCAACCACCCACCCTTTCATTCATCACATAGATATCATGCGCTTATCTGGGGCACTCTGACTCAGCACTCACACTGCTGCTGTGTAGGCTGGCGGTCGTTAGTAGAGCGCCGTCCTTCGCCTATTGCCTTCCTCTCTCAGCGTCTTGGCTTTAATACTGCTACAGGAGCCTTTCAAGAACTATGGTTTACTTTTCTAATCAGGTTTTTATACCTTAGCAATCTGTAAGATTCAGCATTCGATTTTGTTATAATTAAGAAGTCTTTGGCATTTGTATGCAAAAGCTTTCCCAGGAAGGGTCAGCTTTCTACTCTAAGGTACAAAAAGAGATAGGAATAAAATTACTGAAAATCAATCTTCCTTCCTTCCTTCCTTCCTTCCTTCCTTCCTTCCTTCCTTCCTTCCTTCCTTCTTTCCTTCCTTCCTTCCCTCCCTCCCTCTTTCTTCCTTCCTTCCTTTCTTCCTTCCTTCTTTTTCTTTCTTTCTTTCTTTCTTTCTTTCTTTCTTTCTTTCTTTCTTTCTTTCTTTCTTTCTTTCTTTCTTTCTTTCTTTCACCATTTCCCCCTCATTCTAATTCTTTTTTGACTTATCTTGATAATTTCTAGTTCTGCTCAAGTTTCTTGCCAATGACACAATTTCATCTTTACTTGTGGTTGAATTATACACACTCTACTGTGTGTACACACCCCTTGATGGCCGCCCAGACTTGCTGTTGGGAGCATCTCTGTGGGGAACAGTCTGAGGACTTGCTGCACATGCAGTAGATACAATAAAGTCAGACATCGTCTCTGATCTGCTGGGCCCAAGGTTCTGGAGTGCTCATCTATCGTATGGCCCTGCATCAGTGCAGTGGCCGGCATTCAACAGTGAGTTCCCTTTCTTTCCAGGTCAAGAGCATAACCTAGGAAGGACAGGGAACCCCACAGCCTCTTACTCTCAACTGGCTCTCCAGTCCCATAGCATTGTTTGCCTGCAATAAAACTTTCATGTTGGTCTGGTGGAAAAGACATGTGGTTGCACTATCGGAGCCTGGGTGGAAGAAGCCACCGCAGACGTTTGTACACATTAGAGTCTAAGAAAGTGTTCCCAATCCTTGAAGAAAACCATTACTTGGCTCACTGCAGGCTAATTGCATTTGTTCAGTCAGTGTGAAAATGGATGCAGATGGGATGAGCAATGAAACACCCTACTGTTAAATCACAAAATAAAGCCACTTGTTCAGGAGACATGGCCTAGGATGAGGTTTTCACCAAGAAGTGGGAAATTGCTTGGTAAATTTCACTTTTCTGCTTAAGTAACTCTTTTAATTAATTCCTACTGACCCACTCCTTCCCCAGTGTAACAAGTGTGGGGAGAAAAAGAAAGCATCTACAGAAGTTCTGAAGCCTCGGTGTGAAGACGGGGAGAAGCTGCTTCCTTTCTCCTTGAACAGACCTGTAGGGTGTTGGAAGCTGCAACGTTGCCTGCCAGCCATGGAGGACTCCACCCTGTGTAATAAAAGTTTACTTTAGGGACTAGAGGCCGTGTTGAGACTATAATGAAAGCAACAGGAATCAAGTTTTAACAGGAAAAAGTTTGCAACATTAAGATAAAGATATTTGAGGGCCCTGAATTTAGAGATCATGAATTAAGAACTCCAGGGTCACCTCTTCCGTCATGAAAGCCACCCTATCATTGCTTTGATTGGCTGATTCCATACTGCCAACTCATCATTAGTAACAAAACAGAGAGATATCGCATTGTTCCTTCACTTGCTTCCATGTGGAAGAAATTGTGATTCGTCCCAGAGCTTTCAGAGAGATGTTAAGGCCAATCGGTATTCTAGAACACTGCAGGTCAGTAACCTCGTCATCCCCCTGGATTCTTATCAGAGGTTTGAAGAAAAATGTCTTTGTGGAGGCCTGTATTGTTGTTTCATGTTCAATAGTGCAGAGAAATACATAAGGTTATGAAACAGTGATTAGATGCTTAATAGAATGAGCAATTTGTTTTGCAAGTAATAGTGCATTCTAGCACTTTATATGATCTGGATATAGACATGACACTGGAATACAGTTTGCATAAAATCAATGAAATTTAGCATCATGTATCATCTCCCCAATGAATCAGGCAGGACACGAGGTCCATCTAAATAATGTTTAAATAATCTTTGAGCATCTGCCCAAGGATAATCCATGGTTGGGTACCTGAGAAGAGAGCCCGGAGCCCAGTCAACCACAGATGAAGCAATTTTTCTCAAAATCACACAACTACTTAGAGCAGAACCAAGATAAGAACCAGGTCACCAGAACCAGTCAAGGCCACTCCATGAATTTTATGAAGGAGGAGGATGGAGCTTTGCTTTGAGCATCCTACATGGCCTGTGAAGGACAAGGAGTCTTAGGAACCTGGGAGATTATATATAGGACAGAGATATGAACTGTCTATACCATTTCCAGTAGATTGCCTCCAGTTTCATGTAAAAATAAAGTAGCCGGGCAGCCTCTCTTGCCAGACCAGGGGATAAATATGTCTGCATGGCTTCCTGAAGGTGGCAGGGCCTTCCTTTATGAAAAATACGCTACAGTGTTGGTAACATGTGGAGAGGCAGAGGCTAATGGTGAGAAACCTTTCTAATCTACCCAGTACCCAAACTGAGGTCTCCAGATGTAGTAGAATGAGTTTCTCATCCTATCTGTGGCACACACACGCACACACACACACACACACACACACACACACATACACGTGTTTTAAATGTATAGGCACATTATTGAGAGAGAAGAGAGGAAAAAGCTAGAAATTCTGACCCTGAAACTAAGCCTTCTTGTTAGCCTCATGGATATTCAGTTATATAAAGAGAAGTGTGCTATAAAAATACTTTTACTAAACTTCTAACCAACATGTGCACACACGCAAAATCTATTCTCTATGTCATAATGTGGAGCTGATGGTGACTTTGTCCTGTTAACTAGATTTGATAAGCAGCATCGAAGGACATTTTGGAAGTAAACTGGAGACTTGGTTTTCTTCTTAGAGTTGTAATGACTCAGCAGAGAGTGAAGACAGACTCTTCGGATTGCAGCGTGTCTATATCTCCTGCTTCTTCCTGGGTCACAGAGCTCATGTACATTTGCACAGCAAGGGCATGCTGACACTTTATTAACTGCTGTTTTATTTAAACTGCTGAGTCTGAAGAGTCGTTCCCTCTGTTCCTGCTGTTCCTGCTCTCTAAAGTGCCGAAATCATTAACTACTTATTTGGCAAGCTGCATGTGGTACACCTCCAGTTGATTAATACATGGAGTCACTATTTTTTGCTTTATTTTAAAACATTCTGATATATGATTATTTTTTTCATGTTTTCCTGCCTCTCTTTTATTCTTCCTTCTGGCATGAGTGTGTACATGTTAAATATTATTTTGGGAGGAGGTGTGTCCATTTATTTATGTTACTAACTACCTGCAGTATCCTAGGGCATCCTCACTGCCTTCGTTCTCAAAGTAACAACGAAGAAGTTGCAGACCATGAGTGGTCTCTCGAGTAAAAAACAACAACAAGAAACAAAAACAAAAAAACCCTTCCTATATTCATTTCCAACTTTCAATTTTTTCCCCTGTAGATCACTTCATCTTGCACTGATCTATGAACTTACACCCTGCTGCAAAGATGCTCATGTGGATCACTTGTGAGTACATTTTTTATGGTTGATCACTGAATCTAGAATGAATATCTATCTGTAAGGAATAGTTTCGCAACCAGCATCAGAGTCTAGAGTCGGGGTTGAATCCCATGGTCTTCCTAAGTTTGATTTACACACTTCCTTAGTTAATTACAGAAGTTGGGAAAAAATGGGAAATGGGAATGGAATGAGATTAAAGGAAAAACCTGGCAAGAATCAGAGAGCAGTACCATGTCCCCAAAGCCTTGGAGTCACGTCCTCTCCCTGGGAGCTATATGCTTTCTTTTTGGCCACCTCCTAGTTAAATTGTACACATAGTAAGCTGGGAATAGAGTCCCTAATGTAGCTGGTATAAGAAAAATCTCCAGGGAAGTACATGGGCAGCTCTTGGGTGACCTGGGCCTTTGGCAGACAGGACTTGGCAGCCAAAGGCAGAACAATGGCAAATCCTAGAGGGCTCAGGAGGCAGAAATTCTGGGACAGGAAACTTTTGTGTACACGGTTAAACCCTATGAGTGTGTTTGGGGGTGTAGCCATGCATGTGAATGAGATTCAGAAATTAAATAGTGAAGATTGGCAGGAAAAAATATCCACTGACTGCTGTGTCCTGCATGGCTTTAGAGACTGACCTGAACGAAGTGATGAGGGAATGAAGAAAGGACTAACAGACAGATACACAGATCAGAAAAGCTGGGGTTGGATAGGGCATGTGCTCTAACGGAGATGTACCATCATTTATTATGCACCCATGAGCAAGGGGGCGGGTTTATTATTCACAGCTGACAGAACGGAAGTGCACTGTGTACCAACCTAGCTCCTGCATAACGTAGAGACACAAGATTTCTTAGATGTGAGACGACCTGGGATGATGTTCTTAGAAACTCAAGCTCTAAGGGCAATGTCATATGTCTTGGACCTAGAACTCTCTGCAGGTTCCAGAGACCTTCAGTATCCTCTTCAGTATCTTTCTGGGAAGAGATAGAATTCGAAGAAGGGAAAAGTAGGAAAGGCAAGAAAAAGCAGTCTTCTTCTTCACTTCTCTTTGGCTCAGCCTCTGATTTTCTTAAAAGATCCTAGCCAGGTTACCCTCAGGATAAGGCTTAGAAAATGCTAAGTATCACCCTTGTGCCCCCTATGATGTGCATCAGATCTCTACTATTAATTAGTCTTGGCTTCGTCAGTTCAGCGGTTCTCAACCTTCCTAATGCTGCGACTCTTTAATACGGTTCTTCATGTTGTGGTGACCATACTATTATTTCAGTTGCTACTTCATAACTGTAATATTGCTACTGTTATGAATCATAATGTAAATATCTGATATTCAGAGGGTCTTAGGTGATCCCTGTGAAAGGGTCGTTTGACCCCCAAAGGGGTTAATACCCACAGGTGAGAACTGCTGGTGTACTTACATGTAGACCCACGAGTTAGTCATATAAATATAGTAGGAGACAAAAGGCTCACTGTTCATGTTCAGATGCTGGCGTTGGATCCTGTCCTGCTTTAAGAGAAGAAAAGTGAAGACACTGCTGGGACAAAGAGATGGAAAAAGAAAAGCTAGAGCTCCTAGAGACCTGGGTAAATCTGGGGGATTTACCTCTTTTCTCTTCATCTTCCCTGGTTTGCTGAAGTTCAAAGCAAAAGGTGACCTTAACGATCAGCCGGTTCAATCCCATCATTTACAGCAAAGACTGAGCGCCTCTGGAGGCGGACGCCGGGTCAATAGCAGAAGAGGGGCCAGGCTGGGCTCCTGATTTGCACAACTCTTTTCACCGTAACACGTGTTTTCCACAGGCCATATCTCAAAATGAAAGTTGTGAGTTATCTTCCCCACCGGGCTCTGCACAGGGGATACGTCAGCACATGTGAGGGGCAAAGGGCAAGGAACTGGGAGGGCTTCAGGACCCTTAAACTTCTACCTAATGGACACTCCAGCTATACTCTACCTTCCTTCTTCAAAGCATCCACCCACAATCCATCCCTTGTACAGCTCCTGGGCTTTCTCTGGCCCTGTCTGTCAGTGGTTAAGACGTCAGTGCTTTAACACGAATCTAAGTTTGATTGACTTGTAGAAATTTGTCTAGTTGGAATTTGAAAATTGATCTGATTTTGTTTGTGAAATTGTGGTCTGCCTTGTCATTTTTGTTTTCCTCCTTTCTCACCTGCTCTGCTTTTTCAAGTTGGAACAGAGTCTATTCCTTTTGAGCATTTGCTCCCTGCCTCCATCTCTGTTGGTCGTCAGATTCTCAGGAGTGGAGACCTGATCACTGAGGCGAGATGGAGATTATGCTTCAGTCACTGTAGTCATGATGGCCATGGCGGTGGTGAGAAGCTCAGGGCAGGAGTCTACACCACCACTGTTCTGTCACCTCATCCGAAGCCGTGAGCTTACGCTCTCCATGTCCAAGTCCCTTCGTCTGCTTAACTCACGGTGCTGTGCAAAGCAACTGCAGGCATCAAAACACATTTGCTGGTGAACGTGCTGGGCAAATATTAGATGCAGTACAGTTGGACCTTACATATCTGCAAAAATCCTGTTAAATTCAATAGATTTTACTTTTTAAAAAGTTAAAAATACTTTTTAAAGTTCTAATGATGTTCAGAAAAAAAAAAAGAGCCACATAATTTCAAAGAAAGGAAAATGGTTCTATTTTAGAATTCTCTAGTCTGTCCCTTGGGTTACACTGCTTGTTCTTGTATGCTCCTCCTGAGTGCTTCTGGCCGAGGGATTTTGCAGTGACATGGGGCAGATGGCCAGTTCACTTCTATGAGTGGAGAATGGAAGAGCTGCTCTTGTCTCTCTGCTGAGTGTTTCAGGCTCCCAATATAAGGAGCCATGCTGGTTAACTCTGGTATACATGCTTCTAGTCCAGGGGCCCCACAGCCCTGAATACTTCCATGCCACGTGGGAATCACAGGATTACAGAGCTGACTGAATCCTCAGATCTAGATTGTCCTCGAAGGCCCATGGCTTCAAGTCTTGGTGTTCAGGTTGGTGCCAATGAAAGGTAGGAGAAACCATCACTACCACTCAGTGTTAAGCAACAGTTGAAGCCAGAACTGTGTGGGTTTAGTTTTCCAAACTCAGGATGTTTGGAGAGAAGGGGTGAGAAGCACACTCATCATCAAGAGGCCAGTGCAGATCAAGGACCCAGGGAAGAGACTGAGGAGAGGAAGGGTGGATGTGGGAAGAAGGTGTTGGAATCAAGTCCAGGAAGAACAGTGATGTTCAATTCTGCTGCAAGAGTAAGAAAGAAGAGGAAAAGTGATGGTTATTTCACTGAGAAACACCATGGCCACTGGTATAGCTCACAGAGTTTTGCATGTGTTAGTAAGCAGCATGCAGTGTCACCAACGGAGACCACAGACCTGGCTAGGGCCAGGGAGCTTAGTGGTCAGGTGCCTACATGCCACCAGGATGTAGGAGACACCTGACAGATTATAAAAGACATTTTTCATTTAGCTTGTGGGGTTTGAATTGTCTACTTTGGGTCTGTTTAAAAAATATTATCATTGCCTTTCCAATTTCCTTTGTTCTATTTTTACCCTGAGGTGTCTTTTCACACCTCCACCCTATAAACCTTCTGTTATGTCATATTGTGTCATGTTATGTTATGCTATGCTATACTTTATGTATCTCTAGGTCTTTTTGTGGTAAGAAGCTAAATCTGACCAACTTTTCCACAGATTCCAACAACATTTTCTATAGTTCCTTCATCCTTGAAATCCAGCCCAGAATTCTGAATGGTAAAGAAAAGAAATGAAAGATTTCCTTTCCAGTTTTTTGTATCATGTGGCAAATGTCATCCAGTGATTTCAGAAGCTAATCTAGAAAGAAACCCAAGCCAGAATCCTTAGGGATGCACAGGAGAAACCAGGGCTCAGCCACCTAGGAGGAACCTTCTCATGACCCCAGGAAATAGAATCCCCCATTTAAGATGAGGTCACAAATTAAATGCAGGAGATATGAAAATAACCTCATCTTGCTTGAGATTTTGAGAGTATCTTGACCAGCATCCATCTCAGAGAACTACAGTTTCTACATAGTTCTTGCTTCGCTTCCTATATTATGCCAGTTTTGTGGGCATATACAGCACCTTCCTGTTTTTATTCTACATGCCTCTTAGGAACAGTTTCAGTATACACACACACACACACACACACACACACACACACACACAGACACACACACAGACACACACACAGACACAGATATGTCTTGATTTGGGTAAAGTTATGTCTCAATAACCTCATCATAAGTTGAAAATATCATGGGTTGCAGACACATTCAATGTACGTGACATGCAGAACTTAGTCACACTGGACACTATAGCTAGCTGACTGTCTCCCTTCACTATTTCAGGGCTGATGGGAAGGGACAGCTTGCTGAGGAGGTCCAACATTACATATATAAGAGAGTATCTTACTATACACATCTAGCCCTGGGAAAGATAAAATTTTGACGTGTATTTTCTACTGAATAAATGCTATTTTGGAGGCATTATAAGGTTGGAAAATAGTAAGTTGAATCTTTGTAACCATCATAAGTCACTGATTGGGTGGGGGCAGGTGCTGGAGAGTATCTGTGTCCCTGTCACACACTTTTATTTCACTCTTTGAGATAGAATCTCAGTATGTATCTCTGGAAGGCTTCAAATTTCCAGTCCTGCTTTGGTGTCCTTGGTGCTGGGTTCACAGGTGCATGGCCGCACACCCCTAGGAAATTCTCTCTCTGTGCATGTTCTCTCTCTCAGTCTGCTGCAGACTGGATATGTGTCCAAATCCTGAGCTTTCCTCTGATTGATCCTCTTTTCAGTTTCGTTTAATCTCTCGCTTAACCTGCCTATTGGCTTGTTAACTTTTCTCGGTGTATTTTCTCTTCTGGAAGCCCTGTTCATACCACTGGGAGAGCCTGTCTCTTCCCACCCTGTGATGGACTGCTTCATGTCTACCGTGTTTTTCTAGTTCCTCAAGGTCTTGACTGTGCTCCTTGTCCCGTTTTCTCTTTTCCTCTTGTAGTGATTGCTGAATCACTGCTATGGTATCCACTCTCCTGCTTCTCATTTCTGACACAAGAGCCCGTTCTCCTTGGCAACAGGAGAGGCCGTGCAACCGTCTTTACTGGTAACCACGGGCTTTCCCTGCTCTGAGGTGTTTGTTGTTTTGTTATATTTTGAGATCCCTGCACTATTTTGATAGTATAAATTTAAACTCTACACTTAAGCTATGTACGAAATTATGGCTTTGACTTCTCACTGTAGACCTTAAAGCTCTTCATTTTTTTGCCTGATCCCCAGACAGAGGTCAGTGTCACTGGACCAATGGGAAGAACATCCCATCTCCTTTTGTGCTGGTATTAAGTAGCAAGCTCTCAGCTTCAACCTCACTGCCTGCTCGGTGCATTATGACCTCAGGGTTGCAGTTCTACGTGTACCGCACACGTACCCTTTGCCACCAGCTGTCGTTTAGCTTTGCCAGCTAGGTCCTCAGAGTGAGAACAGAAGAAGGAAGGAGAGAAATGACTCTCCACTTGCAGTTGTCCTCCTTCCTGAGCATCGATTCAGCCACAGTGCTCGTTTGGGGGGTGGCAGAAGTTCTGCTCCCCAGGCTCTTTTTCAGTGTATCCAGCCCAGCTTCAGAGACACCAGTGCCAGCTGGTGGCGCTTCTTCTTTGAGGTCTGGATCTTAGTTGTGTGGGGACCTTAGAGCAGGGTGTTAGCTTCTAATAATCTCATCCTTGGGCGAGTCCACATGTGTGGAGACCAATAGCTGCCTGTGGTGGGCAAATCATCCCTGTCTGATACTTGCAACTCTTGAATGTGATCTAAACGATCACATTCAAGCAGAACAAAGTGATGGGATGCCACTTCTGAGGGGAGGCTTCAGCAAACTCTGGCTTCTATCTTGCTGGATCTTGCCTCTTGCTTGTTCACTGTCGGCAAGCTGGCTACTCTGTTACAAGATTGCCCAGGGGTAAGAAGCAGAGGGAAGCCTTAGTCAGTGTCTGCCACTTACAGCTGATTAAGAACCAACTCTATCCATAGTAGTGAGCTTGGGAAGAGAGCCATGTCCTTTTGATATCTTAGTGGAGCCTTAGAAGGGACAGTGGGTTGGGAGGCTCAGCTAAGACACCCCAGGATGCATAGCCGACAGAAGCAGTATAATCATATGTGATCCTGGTTTTAAGCAACTCTAATCCTGATAACAGAACCATGTTTTCGTGGGGGCAGAAGATCTTTGAACACATTGACTAAGAGTAAAGCTACAAGCCCCAGTTCTCTCCACCCTCTGAAGGTACCAGAATCCGGTCTCTCTAATTGAGGCAGGTCTCTCATTGGTCTGGAGCTTCCTGAGTAGAGTGGGCTGACTGGCCAATGAGCCCCAGAGATTCTGTCTCCACGGGACCTGAAAGTCACTGTGTTTGACTCTTCTGCATGGATTCTGGGGACTACACCCAGGTCCCCACACTCACATGGCAGGCACTTCACCAGTTAAGCCATCACCTCCGCCTTTCTCTTTCTTTTGAATTCTTCTTCTAAAACAGTTTGCACATTACTCAGGGTTTCTCTGTGTTTTAGGAGGAAGTGGATATTCCCGAGCAGCTTGTTCTCTCCCCACTGCTAGAAATCAAAGGCAAGCAGAACGCCCTGGCCATTCCTACACAAGATAATTAAGCACCAAGAAGTCTCCATATTTCAATTC
The DNA here is from genome assembly GCA_026225945.1 of Cricetomys ansorgei. NCBI lineage: Eukaryota > Metazoa > Chordata > Mammalia > Rodentia > Nesomyidae > Cricetomys > Cricetomys ansorgei. The sequence goes on along the minus strand of JAMJFZ010000107.1, from coordinate 23,144,715 downwards.
TCAATATTGAAACAGTTTGATCTTTAGCAGTTGTTTAAAGGTAATCTCTCGTTCATGATATAAATGGTCTCCCAGGATGAATACTATCTGGGCAATCTGGTGGATTAGTTGCTTCTTCCCTGATGACTTATGACTTGGAAGAGATAGGAAAGTGGGATATCAAAACAAACACTTGAAGCACAAAGATAAAAAATGTTAATAATTAGTAACAGCTAGAAGCAAAATTAATTCACAGTGGGCCCATAATGCCAGCTATTTAATGCCAATTAACAAATGACATTTTAACGTAAAGGACACAAACGCTAATATTCTAATTTTCCAAGTCAGATCAATAACTCAACAAACAATAATGTGTCCTAAAATGGAACTTAGAACCAGAGAGCAATAACTTTGCTTTGGAGATAAGTGAAATGTCGTACAAGTTTGTATTTGTGGTTCCAAAATTGGACTAAATTAGAATTAGGTGCCACAGCCTTGGAAGGAGGGCCTCGTAAAAAAGGAATGCGCAAGCGAATGGTGATCACAAAGTGGTGAAACTGGGCGCATAATGCTGGATAAGGAGGCAATCTCTCACTTCTCTGAAGGGTTAGCAAGGGCAATTCTGAATTAAAATGGTGTCGTCTCCAAGTCTTGGCATCTTGTGTCTTAAATAAGAGTTTAGAGAAGGAATGATGAAACAGCTTCTTGTGTTAGGCTGCTCGGGATGAATAATTTTCACTTCAAATACAAAAACACACCCCAGAATTCAGACCAGGAGCTCATTGTAACCGAGAGTGGCCTTATTTATTTTTGTCCGGTTTGTACAAAGCGCAAAATAGAACCTCTCAAAGTGGCTACCTTCCGTTGTGTGGTACCGTGTAGCTGAGAAATATACTCTCACAGTCTATGCCATTGTTTCTGAAAACAAGCCTGCACACCAGGAATTTTTAGTCTTATGTTATAGTGAGAGTTGAAAAGTTGGTTTGCACAGGGTCATGCATTCTGCAGTCTCAAGATCCTCCTGGATGTCAGCAGTAGCCTACCATGCTTAGAAGATTGATGTCCTGTGTACTCGCTTCCCGTAACTATGCTCTATGCCCCACCCCCTCCACGTGTATGCGTGTTCTCCGAAATGGCCAGAAAGCCACACAAGTGTCCTTTATCAATTCCGTAATTTATAAAGGGTGTGTTTCTCTGCCTGTTCTAAAGTGTGCTTATGGTCATTTATTTATTTTGGAGACAGGGTCTCCTGGGCACAAGGTATCTTTCTACCTCAGCTTCTTGAATAGTTGAGATGATCAGATTAGGCTTTTAATTTGTCTCCTTCTGACAGAATTGTAATGAAAGGTCAACACATGAGTCATAAATGCCTTCTATATGCAATTCCCTATCCTTACCCTCCAATAAGGTCATTATAGTCTCACTTCTACTAAGATGAGAAAAATACGCTGAACTATGTCATTATAGAAAAAAATATACAACAAATATGCAATGATGGAACGTGCCCATGTGCCCTCATTCTCCAGCAAGAAACAGAAAGCTAGCAGCCCTCCAGAAACTCCTTTTACTTCTTTTATGCAGGTTACCATTCCTTCCAAAGGCAAACTTTGCCCTGCCTGTCAATGGTATACTTTTGCTTTGTCTGTTTTATAGTTTTATATGAATGAAATTTATGGCATAGCAGTATGCCATTAGGAGTCATTTCATTGCTATGTTCATTGAGTAGAATAATAATAGTAGGTTTTCTCCTAGGGCTCATGACCTGTCTAGATACAGGTTTCCATTTTTATTAACAGAATTAGATATGGGTTCCATCTCATGGAGTAGACCTTAAATCAAACCAAAAAGTAGTTGGTTATTCCTGTAATATTTGTGATACTATTGTACTAGTATATCTTGCAGGCAGGTCAACCATTTGTAGCTTGCTAAATCCATAGCTGGTTGAGACTGATGATTGCTTTTCTCCTCTGGTAGAGTATATAATACCTTTTAACACTATGAACACCAGTCTGTAGAGGTGAAGCTTCCAGTTGGGCATTAGTTTGATTTCTCCACATTTGATGACATAAGTAAGTTGTGTTCAGCAAAAAGGCCTTACCAGTAAGTTGTGGAGGTTAAGCAATAGTACTGACAATAGTCTGTAATGCTCAGTGGCATCTATGGAATCCTTTTGACCAACTACTCAAAAATATGTAACTCATTCCTTGTATTGAGTGCTTTACTCTTGGTAGCATATAATGTCCAGTTGGGATATTGTTTCTTCCACTATATGGTGACTCCATTTAAATTCCTTTTATTATGTATATATTTTGTGAAGATTATATAGTAGTATGTTTCCATATGGATTAAAAAAATGCCTTTAGTGTAAGTTGTCCCTCCCTGTAACCCCTCACTTACCCTGCCCTTCCATCCCACTCCCCATTTAATCCCTCTCTTCTAATTTCCCCTTTATCCCTTTATAGCACTATGTCATATTTCTTCTTCTTTAGTAGATGTCTTCTTTCCCCAGTCCCTTACTAGCTACCAAACTCTGTGGCTATTCTAAATAAAACTAAAGCATAAAATCTAGCATCCATATATAAGAAAAAGCATGCAGTGTTTGTGTTTCTGAGTCTTGGTTGCATCACTCAGGATGGTTGTTTCTTGCTCCACCCTTTGACCTGCACATTTAATAATTTCACTTTTCTTAAGAGCTGAGTAGCATTCCACTGTGTAAATGAACCAAATTTTCATTATCCTTTCGCCAGTTGATGGACATCGAACTTGTTTCTAATTTCTGGGTGTTATGAATAGAGCAGCAACAAACATGGAGGAGAAAGTATCTCTCTGGTAGGGTGTAGAGTCCTTTGGGTATGTGCCCAAAAATTGGATATCTGGATCTTGTGATAGATTGATTTTTAGCACTTTCAGGAACCTCCACCATCGTTTCCATAGTGACTGTACACATTTGTACTATACCAGCAATGAAGCAGTGCTCCCCTTTCCCTACACTCTAGCCAGCATCTGCTGTGATTTGTTTCGTTAATCTTGGCCATTCTGACTGGGATGAAATCTCAGAGTAGTTTTAATTTGCATTTCCCCAATGGCTAGGGATGTTGAACATTTCTTTAAGTGTTTCTCAGACACTTGTATTTCATCATTTGAGAACTCTCTAGTTCTATATCCTGTTTAAAAATTGGGTTATTGGTTTTCTTGATTTTCAGCTTTTTAGTTCTTTGCGTACTCTGGGTCCTAACTCTTTGTCTGATGCATAATTGGTAAAGATGTTTCCCGTTCTGCAGGCTGCCGCTTTGCTCAAATGAAGGTGTCCTTTGCTGTACAGAAGCTTTTTAGCTTTATGAAGTCTCATTTATTAGTTATTGGCCTTAATGCCAGCACTACTAAGACACTATTTAGAAAGTTCTTTCCTGTGCCAATGAGCTCATTCCTCAACCCCCATTAAAGAAGCTTCTTGCAGTAGATAGCAATTAACACAGAGACTCACAAATGTGCAGAGAGTGAAACACCTTGGAGCACTCAGTCCTAAATGGGATGTCTTTATCACATCCTTCTCCTCAAGACTCAGAGATCTCTGCAGAAGAGGAGGTAGGAGCATTGTAAGAGCCAGAGGCAGTGGTTGATGCCAAAGAAATGGTATCTTCCAGACACAGCAGGACTGCTACACATTTGAACTCACAGGTACTGTGACAGCATGCACAAGACCTGAACAAGTTTCATCCAGAAAAAAATCCAAGTACAGGGAAGGCAATATGGTCACAAAGTTTCACTCCTAATCAAGAAGTGTATTGCAACTGATTCTTGTTGGGAGATGGGAAATCATTTTTCTCCAATGGAGTGACACTGGGTACCACCATTCAGGGCAGGAGTAGTTGGCCAACACAAAAAGACTCCATGCTTTTGTGTGCATTTTTGGAATATATTGAATATATATATATATCTATATTTATATCTATCTATCTATCTATCTATCTATATATATGTGTGTGTGTGTGTGTGTGTGTATATATATATATATATATATATATATATATATATATATATATATCACTTAAAATTGGGTGGGTATGGAGGTGTAGTATCTGAGAGGAGTTGTGGGAAGAAGAACTTGATCAAAATATATTGTGTGAAAAAAAAATCTAAAGATTATATAACAATTGTCACAAATGCAAAAAGAATACCTAAGGTCCTAACACCTTATGTGGAATATGTGGAATTGTTTTCACTATACAGCTATCTGATTAGGCAATTAAAACAATTGTAACTTCCAGAGGAAATTGAATTTAAAATCAGGAGCCTGGAATCTGGGCATGTACGGGGCAGCTGATGTGTTTGGGACAGAAAGAGTTGTGTTTTTGAAATAGCAGGTCACTTTGGATAAAGTAGTACTTCTCTCCTTTGCAGCCCATGAAGGAGCAGTCATCTCATGTCACAGTAAGACTGTTTAGCAAATAACTCAGTCACAGTGGTGTGTGATAATGAGCACCTATCACTCATGCATTTGGACGGCATTGAGCAGTGTCTCCATGACAAATAGATTTAGTAAAATTAGCATAGTCTTGGGGACCCATGTTCACTACCAAAGAATGCAAACCTGGTCACAAGTTCAAGACCAGTCTGAGGTCATGTCTCATAAACCAAGGGCTGGGATGTAGCTAGTGACAGAGCACAGCTTAATATGTATGAGGCCCAGCACTTGGAAAAACTCATGGGTTTCTGATGAATTTTCTTTGTGGTTATGTACTAACATGGTCATCCTTAGTACAGTGGGGAAAGACTGAAAGATACAGAGGGAGGAGGGAGGATAGACTCCATGTCCTTTATAAAACCCAACATGAAAACTCCACCTTCATGACCTAATTCAACCCCATCTTTTCCCAAAGGCTGCATCTCTTGATACCATCCTTCTGGGGATGGGTTTCTACATCCGATCTCTGGGAAAGGGGACACAGCATTCTATCATTAGCTGCAGAGAAATTCATATAATTAATTGAAGATCATAAAGTGTTTCCAGGTGCTTCTTTAATCAACATCATAATCAAGGTGGATGCCTCTCCACATTGAACTCCAGAGGTTCAGATTGACAGTTCACAGAATCAGGTCTCAGAATGCACAGGCTGCCCTTTCCTTCCAAAATATTCCCACCAGGAGCATCCCATAGCTAGGGCTCACATCCTGACTGCTCCTGACTGTCAGAAGCTTAGAAAAGACAGGCGGGGAACCCTTTCTGTTTTACCACATGGCAAGTGTAGACGTCATAAAATGCTTATGTGGTAGTCTAGTCTGCAAGGTGGTGTGTCTCACTCAAGGACTCTTGATTATTTAGGGCTGGCAAATACACTTTGCAGTTTACTATATAGACAGGAGACATCATTGATACCACGTGAAACGAGCATCCCTTCTGGCTCTCAGTGTTCTTTTAAAAATTGAACCACAGTGTGCAGTCGCCACAGAACTTTCACTTCATGTCACTTCAGGTTTCGGGTAAACATGTGTGCACGTGCAGGTGTGTGCACAAATGTATGTGCCGGGCTGTGGGAAGAAAGGGAGTATCGAGGAAGCCGCATGATTCCTTTATAGGCATCCCGTCCTGGGCCCTTCCAGCCACGGGGATGGATGTGTTAGTCACTGTTACAAAGTTCCTGTTTGTATTTATGTTACAGATCCATGATATCTTTTAAATTTATCTTGTAACCTACAAAAGTATCTGTTGATTTAATGTATTAATCAAAACTCTTATAGGAGATTGTTAAGTATGGGTAAGTGATAGTTTAGTGACAGCCAAGATTGCAGCGATTCAGAGGTAATTACAGGAAAAGCCAGAGTCACTTGGCCATGGAAGCAAACTCATGTTATAATACAGTGTTTGGTGGCTGAGTGGTAAAGTATTGTCTTCACACAAAGTTGGACAGATAGGGAAACAGGGAGGTGGATCTTCAAAGTATTGGTGAAGGGTGTGTGTGTGAATACATTGTTCAAAATACATTGAACAAAATTCTCAAAGAACTAATAAAAATTGCAAATAAATGAAGGTCACAGTGAACTGTCCAACACGATGGTAGCTAAGTGATAGCAGAGAATTTGGTTGGAGTATGTAGATAAAACGGAAGGCCTGAAGACAGCACTGTGTTAGTTTTTTTTTTTTTTAAACCACTGTGACAATTTCCAGGCATAAACAAGTTAAAGGGGGAAATATTACATTCATCTCACTGTTTCAGGGGCTTCAACCATGGTTGACTGGCTCCATGGCATTTGCCAAGGCAGAAACATCACGGCAGCAGAAGAATGTCACAGAAGGTATGTTTATGCTGGCCAAGGAAGCTGGGAGAGATGTAATAGGAAAGCATATTTCCTTCAAATTCAGGTTCCCAGAGAGCCATTCCTCCAACTAGATCCTCCACCACCCATCAGTCTATTCACTTTTCCAATGGATTAAACCATTGGTTAGATTCCTGTAATCGAATAGCCTCTGGAAACACCATCACAGTCCTCCCCAGAAGTGAACTTGACTAATCTCTTGGGTGTCTCTCAGTCCGACCAAATGCACAGTAAAGATCAACCACCACACTGTGGGGTGGGGTGTATCACAAGACTCATTTTCGTGTGTGTGACCTTAACCATTCCTCTTCTCAGAGGTGTGAAGTGGCTGATCTGCATTTCTACATCTTTGAATTCTAAGCTCCCTGCAAGGGAAAGCTCCAACCTTGCTCTGTCTCACTGTGGCTTCCTAGTGGGGTCACAGACCCAAGCACTATGCATATATTCTTAGAAGACAAGTGAGACAGGCAAACTGGGCAGTGGTCTGGCCTTGTGTCTTATGCATTTTATTCAAAGCAGCTCAATCAACATTCAAAATACCTCCAAAGTAGACAATGATTTGTAAATGCCATGGACATATTTTAATACAGGTCTGTGAAATATCTGACCCTCTTTCCACATCTCTGAATTCTTAAAGGGCTTTCGAGTCTTATACGTCTGTTCAGTGGTAGATGGGGGAGACAGGTATATTTTTGGTATAGTTGTTACATAGTGTTAAATGACAAATTTGCCAGTGGAAGAAAAAGGTTTTAATATCTTCACTATCCCTTCTCTTCTTTGACGTTTTGCTATAAATTTTCAGATTAAAAGAAAATTGGGACTTAGGCATGGTGGTGAATGTCTGTAATCCTAGCACCTGGAAGACTGAGGCAGGAACACTGAGAGTTCAAGGCCATTATATATATCTTAGTGTGTTCCAGGACAGTCTGAGCTCCATCATGGGACTTATCACAAAGGAAAAGGGTAGGAAGATGGTACGATAAAAACTCAATTTGCTGTTCATCAGTTACTAATACTATCTGTGCACATAGTTTATCTGTAAATACATGCATTATAAAAACATTCTTAGCTGGATCATTTGAAACTAAGTTGCTAATACCTTGATATTTCACCCCTAAGTCCAAAGCATGCATTCGTCAAAATAAGATCAGTTTTTCATTTAACCACAATACTGTCATCATGACTAAGAAAACTAGCAGCACATGTGAACCTGGCTTGCTTTTTCTTCCTACCCCCATATGAACAGCAAAAACACAGAAGAGAAAAACGTCTTGAATTTAGTTCCATACTCTTTCTTTACCTGCCAATGTAGTGGCCAGCTTTTCTCCTCCTTTGGGAAGAAGCACTTCCCATTTGAGTATTGGAAAAAGACCCAGTTTCCCTCATTGCTCTGGAAATTGTAATCCACTCTCTTCATAGATGTATAGGCATGCCCAGGTACAACTCGGGACATGAGGATGAAGCCACAGATAGCTTCCTTTTCTGTGGATCAGAGTTCTGGAATTATTTTTCTCAGAAAGTTCAGTTGAATTTCAGTCAAATGTGACTAATTCACAGATGCAAACTCTAATGAAGAGATTTAACAGTTTAGTGAACAAGAAGCCATACATGGGTCAAAACTTAACAATGAATAATGGGTGGGACTTGGCCTCCACTTCAGCAGTGTGTAGCAGCTAAGAAACCAATTACATTGATGAGCTGGTGACAGACTATGGCTTCTTTTTCCGTGTATTAAAAAAAATCACTATTTTTTTAGGCTAGTAGTATTTGGTTTTACCTTAGGTCTCTGGGCTATCTAGTCTCTGGTTCTTGATCACCCAAGCGGTGTTGGGGATAGGTTCCATCTCATGGAGTAGGCCTTAAGTCAAATCAGATGTTGGCTGGTTATTCCCATAAGCTTTGTGCCACCTTTGCACTAGCATATTCTGCAGGCAGGACAGCATTGTAGAACAAAGGGTCTGTGGCTGGATTGGTGTTTATATTTGTCTTTTGGGAGCCTGCAGAGTACCTTCTGGTACTAAAGACACTAGAATGTAGGGGTGAAAGCTCTATGTAGGTACCAGCTGGACCTCTCCATGTTCAGTGAGGTGCGTGTACACACACACACACACACACACTCAGGTGCAAATAAGTCACTATTCTTGTTGGCAAAAGATATAACTTCAAAATCTTGGGAAAAAATAAATGATGTGTCAACTGCTTCTTACTTATTTCCTTCAAGCCAACCAGCGTTTTAGAATGCTACATTGGATTAAGTTTTCTAGCAGACATATTACCCTCTAAGATTCAATTATCTGTAAGATTTTGTCAAATTTGATGCAAATGACAAAGTCTTCTTCATTATTTTGACACAGGTACTATTGACTTCTTCACTCCCAGACGGGTCTATGTTTGGCCATTCTTATTTCTATAGAAAAGGGGGCATGCTATAAAGTGTCTGAGAGAAAGCTATACAATTAAAAATATTCAATGATCATATTGTGTTAACAGATGGAAACTATTAAGTTTTGCTTTCAATAGATTAAAATGTTAATAGCAACAGAAAGTGCTTCAGAAGAAAATAACGGTCTTCACTGAGAAGTTTCTAGAACGTGTTGATTTTAGAGTATATTAACTGTATCTTAAGGTGCTTGCACATTGGATATAAACCATCTCTACTGTGAAATGAAAACATTATGGGCTAAATTGTGTTCCCACTCACAAATGTTTGGGGTCCTAACTGCTATAACCTCAGAATGTGACCTTGTGAAGTGAAAGGGTCTTTATAAAGGTAATCAAGGTAAATAGGCATGACATTGGTCCTCAAGCCAACACCAATGACTTCTTTAAAAGGAAAATTGAGATACAGTATACATAGAGAGAGAGAGAGAGAAAGAGAGAGAGAAATAGAAAGAGAAAGAGAGAGAAAGAGAGAGAGAGAGAGAGAGAGAGAGAGAGAGAGAGAGAGAGAGAGAGAGGGAGAGGCTCTTTGTCTAAGACAGGGAACATTGCCAGCCAACTTTCAGAAGCTGAGAGAGAGGTTGCATCAGATTCTCCATTCCAGTGGGTGAAGAAATTAGCCTCATAGACACCTTGGTCTTGGACTTCTCTGGACTCTTGAGGTTTGAACAATATACCTGCAGCAGTAAAATTCAGCCACTTTTTTGCCCACATACATTGCCTCTGATCTGCTGGTTCATTGGCTCAGAGCAGCAGCCATATCAGCTATGCTGGTATAATGTGTGTTTAACCCCTTGTCAGGGGGTCAGACTTCAGGACACAGAGTTTTAAGATAAGAAGCAGTAAGAGCCAACCCATGATAGGGTTCCATTTGTTTCGTTGGTACAAGCTTGTACATGCCCTCTTCTAGTTTACAACCATATGTTCTTCCCATTTGCAAGCTCCATGGATGTTAAGATATAGCCTCTGACTCTAGACTGAGGGGCCATGAGGAGGTGTTTTCAAGTGAAGGAAGATTGGATGCACTGGCATAAAGAATTAAAGAGGAGATAATGGAACAAGAAGGGTTAAACTGGGGCAAGGGAATGAAGGATGGGGTAGAAGAGAGTGTATGGGGAAGGATAGCTACTGAAAACTGTTCAAAAAAGGCACATGAAACCTACTTCTATAGAAGCCACACACAACACACACACAAGTTAAAATGGAGTTACCCTATAACAGGGTTACCATGTCCCTATCATACATAAATAAAGAAGCCCAGATTCAGGTATGAGTTGTGTCATTTGGAGTTGATGGTCACTAAGGTCCCAGAGAGCTTGAAACATTATAGCCTATTACCATTGTTTTTAGTTACTTTTAAGAACTACTTGCAAACACTATTACTGAAGACACCATATGCCTGAATCATTAAACATGGCAAAATTAAATTGGCATGGATCTGGAAGCTTCATCCTTACTGGCTAGGTTTCATAGTGGTGAAAGGTGCTATACAAGCTACTGGAGGAGAAAAACAATTATCAATGATACCCAGCTATCGACTCTGCAAGCTACAGTAATGACTGGTCTGGGAAGATATGCCCACTCATGTAGTAGTGGCACAAACATTATGGAAGTAGCTAACCACTTTCTTATTGGATTTAAGTTCCACTTTACAAGATGAATTCATACCTAGAACCATTACTGGGCTAAGAGTCTTTGTCTATATAGGCTATAGACCCTAGAGGAAACCTATTACTATTATTCTGCTAAATGGACAGTATTGAGCCAATGCCTAAAGACTTATCGTTATACCCATAGGTTAATGTACCTCTCAATCCTCATCTGAGAAGCTTCTATTTGCAGTACATTGTGATTAACACACTCACCTACAAGGTACAGAGAATAGGAGACTGCAGAATGCTCAGTCCTAAAGGGAACATAGATACCTTATCCCTCCATCTCCTTTGGCACAGGGATCACTGTAGAAGAAGGGATGGGAAGATTGTAGAGCCTGAGGTGCTGGATACTGTAATGGCCATTCTTGGTTGTCAACTTGACTGCATCTGGAACCAATTAAAACCCAAGTGGGTACACTTGTGAGGGATCTTTTTCTCAATTAAATCATTTGAAGAAAGAAGATTCATTTTTAGTCTGGATCTTTTAGGTGAGATGATACACCTTTAATCTGGGTCTTTTGAGGTTGAAAGGTTTACCTTTAATCTGGACCACACCTTCTGCTGGAAAACCTATATAAATAACACAGACGAAGGAAGCTCCCCCAACCTTTTCATGCTTGTCCTCACTCTCACTAGCAAGTCCATTCCATCATCGGCATTAGAACCTACTTCTTCAGGATTCTGGTGTATACTGAAGACCAGAGGAGAGATCTGGCCTTATGGACTAAACAACTTCTGGATTCTTGGAACTTCCATTGGTAGACAGCCATTGTTGGACATGCTGGACCATAGTTTGTAAGTCATTCTAATAACTCTGTCCCCCCAGCCCCCTGTGTGTGTGTGTGTGTGTGTGTGTGTGTGTGTGTGTGTGTGTGTATGTGTGTGTGTGTATAGATTCATTCTATTAGTTCTGTTCCTTTATAGAACCCTGACTAATATAGATTTCTATAAGAAAACATTATCTTCTAGACATATTTCTGTAGCCACACAGATGAATTTATGACACTTGAAACAACATGTGGAAAACCTGCTCAAGCCCAAGCTAGACAAAATCCCATCACAAAGGGTTGGGCACACAAGCCACTCTAAGCCATGAAGTTATTGGCAATTGTTAGTTACTGGGAGTGGAAGAGATGGTGTTCTATGAATGTTGGTCGCTCTCTGGTGAAAGCTGATCTGAACTCTGGTAAGTTGGTCACTCTCCAGCGAAAGACCATGCATCCAAGAATATCTGAGCTGTACAAATTGGTCTTGAAGGTTTAAAAATAAAAGAACTCAAAGTTGTGTGGGTAAGGAAGGTGGGTGAATTAGGGAAGAAAAAGGAAAGCATAGAACATGTGCTATCTAATATATACAACTGTACATGGCATGTAAATGTAGTGTATATACTGGCACACCCATACACATGTGCTTCTATACATTTCCAGGGATCTGCTTCTTCAATTCATACCTAACTGACGTACATAGCAATTTCCTATACAGGTTTTGCAATAGCGAAGCTTTCTTCTGCTTCATTTTATTCCCTCCCCATTGCCACTCAGCATTGCACAGCCATTTGCCTCTGGTTACTGCTCCCAGCATCCTGCACCTGTTCCCTGTTTACATCAGAACTGCTGCAATCCCCACTGATTTGCAAAGCTGAATTCAGTTTGATGATTTAAATAACATTTGAATGCAAGCTGTGTCTGAGAAAAACTTCCTTTTGTATATCAGAATATATTTATATCTAAATTTGACCCTGAAAATACTGACATTAAGAAAAAAAAAACCTCCTTCTTTCCTCTTACCTGGATGACTCTTTAATGTTTCAGATCAAGAGATGTTGGTTTTCTCGGACAAAATGATAGAGACCAGATGGCTCAAACAACTGACATGTATTCCTTACAATTCTGAAGGATAGGCATCCATAATTAGGGGTCTAACATGACCAGTTCCTGGAGAAGGCCTTTGGCCAGGCTTGTAAGTGGCTTATTTCTCACTGTGTCCTCACATGGAGGAATAAAGGGGGAGGGAGGGACAGAGGGACTAGGAGGGAGAGAGAAATAAGGAGAAGGGAGGGGAAGAGAAGAGGAGAGGGAAGAGGAGGAGGGGAAGAGGAGGAGAAGGAAGGGAAGGAGGTTGAGAAGGAGGGGGCAGAGGAGGGGAAGGAGGAGGCAGGGATGTTTCCATTCTCTTCTGATGATATCAATTGCATCACAAAAGCCACAGACTCAAGTCTTCTCCCAAGTCTAACTGCTCCCTAAAGTCTCCCTTTAAATATTGTTGCATTAGCTATTGGAGCTTCAGCACGTGAACTTTTTTGGGTGGTGGTAGAATACAAACATTCAGCCCATCACAAGAGAGAAGAAACACATCGAGGGCTGGTGAGATGGCTTAGCTAGTAAAACCACTTGCCATGCAAGCCTTCCAACCTGAGTTTGATCCCCAGGACCTATATAAAGATGAACCAAGGAAACTCAGCTCCAAAAGGTTGTCCTCCACACACACTGTGTCATCTGTGTGCCCTCACACATGTTCTAGCACACTGATTATACATAAAATTTCAAAAGAGAAGCAGATCCAATTAACCTACGGAGACTTCTTATGAAAGATTTAAATGTTCCCTCATGGGTGAATGCATTTGGGATTTGGCTGATGAAAGGCGTCTCTGCTATATGTAGTGGGCAAGGGGTTAGAGTTGAACATCTCCAGCTCTCTCATGCTCCCTAAGGATTAGGAAGGTTGTACACAATGAGAAACATACTATGTAATAACAGTAAAGTCTTTTCGTCAAGGAGGAATTACTGTAGCCAGGGACACCAGTGGAGAATATGCTGCTGATGATGTAAAGTAAAACACAGAAACCAAGTTCTCTGTTAGCAGAGGTACCCACAAAGGGAGAATTCTCTGCCTCTGTAAGCGTATATCCATATCTCTGTGTGTGTGTATCACAGTAAAGCTCTATTGCTTACAGTCTTGCTTTTCATGATTGCTGACAGTGAGACTCATTAACAGACAGAATATAAACCAAGTAGAAAGGATTACTCTTTCCACTCAGGTGCAGAATGAACTTAGCTGTTGAACACACAGGGATGATCTGCACGCAGCAGGGTGTCTTTCTTGCCATCAATGTGTTCCATTCTGTTACGATTCTCCATACCTATCACAGTGTTACAAAACCCTCTGGCCAAATTGGATGGACAAGATATGAGACAATTAGATATTTTCACCAGGGACCTGGATTTTCATCAAGAGGTGATATGTGGCACTAGGGTGGGGACACACCTATAAATCACTCTTTCAGGGAGAAGAGTCTGGTAGTTCAATCCAATGGGCTTACACAGAAGGAGAGCTCTTGACTCTCTGACAAAAACACTGAAAGGTAGGACTCCCCATAGCCTTAGCATGGTCCAAAGGCCTAATTAATCATGTCAGGATGGAAGACTTGTTCCATTTCTTGACTCAGTTTTCAATAGCTTGGTGAAATCTCAGGTTTTGGTACCAAAGAGACTGCAGAAGTTCCAGTTGACAGCTCCCAGTTTAAAGTGCATAGGGCAGATTGCATCATTCGTTCCCTGAAATCCCACCAAGAGTGTCCTTCCATCCCACTGGCCAACCCCAGTAGCTAGGGAAATGCACTGCACTGACTGTGATTCAGCTGGAGCTGGGGCTGCAGTCAAAGAACATGGAGAATAGAAGAAGCAACAGCAAGTGACTGCCTCAAGCTGCTGAATGTCCACAACCCCCAGGAATCATGGGATGACCACAGTCTTCCATACAGATGGAGACACAGAGGGATCACTGACTAAGATGAAAACTGACATGAACACATGAAGAAAATACAGCAGGAAACAGAAATGTGGCCTGGTGCCTGCGGCTCGATGCAGATCCAGTCTTCACATCCCTGTGCTTCCTCAGTGTAGGACGGTATGTTCCCTTCCCTTTTCTCCTCTGTGCCCCTCTCCCTGTTCTCTTCCCTCTCCTTCCCCTCTGACCTCCCCTCTCCCTGCAGTCTTCTCTCCTGCCTTTCCCCCTTTTCTCATTAAGGTAGCCTGCACTGGCAGATGTTGTTTTCATCCAGTGATATGAACAGATCCAAGGGACTCTTCAGTATTTTAGCACAGCTCCATCCAGGGCAAACGACTGGAAAGTTGCCCCGGCTCAGGAATAGTCTAGCTTGGAACAGTAACCAACCAAACTGAATTGCAATTTGAGATAGAATATCGGACACCTGCTTTGCCACTACCCCTCACCCCCACCCCCTGGGGAGTCAGCATGCCATCATTCTCCAATGAGACACATGGGCAAAGCACCAGAGAGACTGGCTTTCTGGTGGTCACCTGACGGTAGCATCTGAGAAGAGTTATTTTCTAGGCTTTCATTAGAACTATCAGGGAGGTATACTCCCTTTTCCTGTTGGCATGAATCTGAAAGGGTCTCTGGATTGCAATTGCGGTGATAAACATGGACTAAAGCAGGGCTGAGAAGTTACGGGCTGACACTCCATCCCCAGTGGCCTTGTGCAACCTGGATCAAGCTGTGCCTGAAGCAACAGTACCATTGGGATTCTTCAGTTTTGTGAGCAAAGAAATCTCTCTTTTTTTCCCCTTAAGTTTATTTGAGTTAGGGATTTTGTCACTTGCAGCCGAAAGAGTCATAACTAATATGGTTATGGGAAGCTGGGTTCGAGGGAAAGTGTCAGGTAATCTCTAAGATGGAGAGGCTGAACTATAAGCAGAGACAGGTTCTAAAGCTCCACTAGGCATACACTCTCCTTTTCCTGAATTCATAAACCATTTTGCTTCCCTGGTAGAGGTGGTATGTATACATTACACTGTCTTGAATTGCAATTCCAGTCCTTGTGTGGTAGGGTACAAATTTCATGACCATAAGACTCTCGTGTGCAGAAATGTAACTTTCTTTATTGTTTTATAATTGAGTTTAATTTAGCTCACAGACTCTCATGTCTACAAATGGCAGAGAACTTTATCTTGTTGATTCTAGCCTGTTCTGGCTAGTCCTAGCTTAGAGCGTGGTGTCTGTAAGGGGAATGATAAGTTAGCTCGTTATTCTGAATAACTTTGTCTTGGGAATGGTGTGCTTTCTAGCAAACATGGCAAGGAAACCAATTGTCTCTGCTGGTAGTGACCTCTGACCATGGCAGACAGCAGGCTGTGGTCTATCTTGTGGACCTGGGCAGTCATCCCTGCTGGCTTCATCCTGCCTGTGTCTAAGCTCAGCCTCTGCAGACTCTGACAGGCCTTCTTCTTGTGTCCAATTTGGGTTCAGACGGTCCCTGGACTCCTAGCAAAGTCCTTTCCCCATTCAAGCCCTTGACTCCCAGCTCCCTTAGCATCTCCCTTTAGCACCAGGAACATCTGTCTTTGTACATCCCACATGGGAGGGAGCCATTGAATCAGCTACGTACCTTGAACACCCAAAGCAGCTATAGGTCCTGATATGTACCCCAGGAATCACTTGTGAGGCTCCCTTCCACTCTACCCTTCCCTCTTACTCCCCTCCCCTTCCCCCTCCTCTATTTTTCTCTTTTCTCCCTTCTCTTTTCTTTCTCTCTGTTTCTCTCTCCCTCCCTCTCATCCATGTGCACTTGGATCTCCTATTGGTTCTGGTTTCCAGGTGAACCCAGAGTACAGCCACAGGGATCTTGGAAGGTAACGATGTCCTCCCCATACTCAGACAAATCTGCTGTGCTCTGGCCTTCTTGAACTCTCTAAGTCCAGGAAGAGCACTTGTCCTCACATGTGTCCTGGGTTGGAGTCTATGCCCCAACTTGCCTTACTGTGGATCTTTAATTGACATGAATACAACCCAGCTTCTTTTCTCCCCTGCCCTGATCCTGTAGCCACACCCCTGTTTCCCAGGACCCTGCCTGTATTCGCCATCTCCAGACATTAGCTATACAGATTCTAGATGGAAAGGTCAATAACTCATGCTGCTCCCTCTTCGAGATCTGCTCTTCCCTGCATCTGGGACTTGGCTCTCACCATCCTGTTTTGATGGAGGAAGATCTCAGGGCAGAAATGACAACTCCAAAGAATTACTGAGGAGGAAGATACTTTGGTGCTATTACAACATGATTTGGCTCTGAAAGCACAGATGTTCTTGCAGCCTTGGGAGCACTAGCTGCTCCCACTCCTTATGGAGGATGGTTGTAAGTCACTGCCTTTACTGACTGTCTGTCTGAAACTCTGTGGACTAAAGTCTGCCCACTCTGTTAGTGAGAATCACCACAAAAGGACTGCTGGCTTCCAACTCGAGTGTCCTTTTCAGAAGGCTAACTGGCACCTTTTAACTGCTTTAGTGTTCTTTTAACTGCTTAAAACTGGCCCTTATACTTCACATTAGCAGCTTTCTTGTTAGAGAACCAACTTGGAGTTCCTTGTAGTGCCTCCTGAGGCATGATGGTCTCTGTACATATTAGGAGACCTCTCAGGTCATCCTCAGTGTTCTGGGCTGAATTGTGTCTGCCCCAAAGATAGGCTGACCTTCTAGCCCATAGAATGTGTTTGGAATAAAGTCTTTGCAGATGTAAAGGGTTGACTTAGGGAGTACCTACACTTAGAGGCAGGTGATCCTGAAGGAAAGGAGAGGACACATATGGACAACGATGCTCAGGAGGAGGTATGCAAAGACAGAGGCAGGGATTGGAGAGATGCCAAGAATCTAGCAGAGATCCTGGAGGGAGCAGAGTCCTGTAAATGCCTTGGTGTCAGCCTTCAGACTCCCAGAACTATGAGAGAACAAGTTTATGCTGTTTTTGAACCACCTGCTTTGCTGCTTTCTCCCAGCAGCCCAAGAAAACGAGAAGTTGCAAGAAGTTACCTCCTTATCCACTTCTCCCCATCAGTTCTTGGGGCAGATATCTCAAGGGCTTGGAACAGTACAGGCACCAAGAGGCTGTTCAAGGGAAAGGGGCGCATTGCTCTATTTCCTCTCCTGGCTGGTGTTCTTGGGTGCTGGCTATTTGGGAGGCTGACAGCGCTGAGCTGCCACCCTTGTTGAGAAAACCTCTCTAAGGAATGGAAGGTGCCCCATGCAGGTCTCACAGTACCTGGAGGGAAGGGCAGCCTCTAGCCCCCAACATAATGGCTGGCATGGTGATAGAAGCTGTCTCCTCTCTTGTGGGGCAGGGTTTGGGGTGAGCCCAGGCTTAGCAGTTCTCTATGGAGTCAGGTCTACATGCTTTCCCACAGAGCCAATACTCCAATATTCCCTCACCTCCTACTTTCCTGTACTTCGTTTGAAGAGAGAATGTTGCATAGTCTTCTCTGACAAATTCTCATCTCTGGCTCGGCTTCCAGGGATGCTGTCCCCTGAGGACACAGCCCATTCTTAGCCTCTGAGGCTCACAGTTTCCTCACTCTTCTTAAGATTCTAAGTTCAGGGTGGAATTTGAGAGCTGGCATTCACAAAAATCTTCCACAGTGGTGGCTGTTAATCTGGGGACCATGCTTTGAACCTCACTGGCCTAAGCTACCTGGGTTGATGGGATCTCATTGGGCTGAATCTGGGCAGGACTGATGGCCTGAGAGTGCAGTTCTGAAGAAAGGGGTTTGCAGAAACGAATTTTCATGTGAAAGTTTTGCTGATGGGAAATTATACAGAAGTCTGTGTGTGCCTTCATGTTGGCATAATGTCAAAGGTTGCTTTCCGTACCTAGCCCACGGACCTGGGTCTCAGCCCTTAGAGAAGAAAATGGGACAGAAGCTCAAAGTGGTGGTTTCTATGAAACAGAGGAGCCCCCAACACCATCCCTTTGGGCAAATGAGACAAGGTTTGATTCAGAAAGGAAGAAGGTGAATTTTCATGTGTGCATACATGCATAACTACATGTAACCTGTGCACATGCATGCATGTGTATATGAGGAAGCATGCAATTGTGTTCAGGAATGCATGTATGTATGTGTGCAGGTATGTTTTGGGGGGTATATGAATAACACAGACTTGAAGAGTGTTTTTGTCATACTCAGGCAAGACAAAGCCACCAGCACCTGCAGCTTCCTCCACAAAGGTGGCACGAATCCCACCCTGAAGCAAGCAAATCCCATCTCCGTGAATTCTCTGGAGGCTCCACTTGTAGCCATCTATTTCTGTGTGAAAGATCTCCATTTTCAGTTCCTGAGTATCTTGCATTTGCCTCTTCCGACCTTGCTCCTCTACCCAGAGACGCTCTCCAGTCAGTCTTCCATTCCCGCTCTGCCTCTCTATGTGGATCACATAGAGGGATGTTTAGAACCCTCTTCGCTTTTGTTGCTGTTCCCTGTATGGTCACTTGTTTTGAGGCTATAGATATTTTACCTCACAGAGAAGCTATTTGAATTCTCTGATTTCTTTGTTCACAAATAAACCTGGGCTCAGAGCCCTGTTCTTCCGGGCGCACAGCATCTGTACAGTGCTGTCTGCCAGCAGGTGGCAGGATGTCCACCTTGCTTGTTTTAGATGGAAGATTCCAGGGTTTGCACTGAGTGAGCATGTCTGTCCTGACTGCCTCCCCCTCTATTACAGGTTAGAAGGTAGGGGCATGGGTCCTGAGGTTAACTGCGTTTTTATTTTATTTCTGGCCTGTCCCAGTCCCCACTGCCTTGCTGCCCGAGACCTGCTCTGCTATATTTTCTGTAGTTTTTCCTTTCCTCAGCGCCCTCTCCATTTGTCCCTGGAGCTGACTCAGAATGCTCTTAAGCTGCGGACTCCAGACAGTGACAGTGACCCTTGCTCAGAGTCCCCCCTGATCCAGCCAGGACTTGTCTGATAAAGTGGGTCAAAGGCCTGTCCCCTTGAGACAGGAGGACAAGTCTAGGATATGATTATCTCCCAGCTCCTCCAAGAGGCCTTTCATACCCCACCCCTTATATCCTTGCTGCTGCTCATCTGCTCTATCCTGCTTCCTTCCTTCTTTTGCCCTGAAGGCTTTCCCCAGTGAGTCACTAACATCTGAACCCTCTTTCAGGGTCTGCTTCTACAGACCCAAAGTAGAGGGTGTCTGCATGGACTGCGCACTCACGTGTGTGTGTGTGTGTGTGTGTGTGTGTGTGTGTGTGTGTGTGAGATACAGGGATATCATTTTTCATGCTCACACTCTCTGGGTGTCCCATTGAGTATTATCTGTCTAGAGCCTCTCCTGGTGCTATTCATTCATTGAGCCCTCTGCTTATCTGTTCATAGTAGAGCTACCATTGTATACAGCTACGTATCCAATGGCAACAGATGGCCTCTTCCTCGAGCTGACCACAGACACTGTATTTGTACATTTCCTTGCATATGAAGCCTTGGACTGGAGTGAACAGTCAGCAGGTGTGCATGCCAGGACTGGGGACAGTATGCCTAGCTTCACAGAATCCTACAGATGGTTCCCCACAGCTGCCCTGGCTCACGTGAGTGTCTGTCCGCACATCCTTTCGCAAAGCTGGGAGCTTCAGTAGCTTCGATTCTGGTGTTGGGTTTTCACCACTGTGTTAATTTCTCCACATTGCAAGAAACTTTCAGGTCTCTGGGCACTTGTCAGATAGTTCCCCATTTGTGAAAACACCTACTGATTAAAAAAAAATAACTTAAAGACACCCTCTGTTTATTCTAGACATTAATCCCTTGTTGCTTTATACAGTGAAAATACCTCCGTCGAGTGGGCCATCTGTCTCTTTCCCTTGCTTGTGGAGTCCTCCACTGAGTGGAAATCCTTAGCAGTTACTTATGCTTACTGTCACGTGGAGATTCGGATGAAACAGCTCTTTTATATTTTGCTTAGTGTTTATCACACTCCTTCAAACAGGAGCAGGTCCAAATCCACAGGGGGCTGTGCAAAGGGCAAAAATGCATTTGCCTTTCCTAGTAACTTTTCTGTACTCTGGCTTTCTCATTTGTGAACTCTCTCTCTCCCCCTCTCATTTTTTTTTTTTTTTAATTTTGAGACTTCATGGGCAGGAGCCCTGGTGGGCTATCCCCCTGAACCCTGGAGGTATCTTGATTTACTTGAACTACATAGAGAATACATGTTAGCAAGCCAAGCTAGACCTCACACCGATGTGTAAACAACAGAAACGTAACTCCTTGGCAGCCCTTACTAAGTTTTTGTCTCTTTGCATCTCCTTCTGTCCCCCATCATCAGTGCTGTTCATCGGTATCAGAACAATGGATGCAGAGCTGAGCAGCCTGCAGTGCTTGCTGGATCCAAGAAGGAAAGTTTGTTCTTTAGTCTTTGGAGACTCCTGGTAGGTATTTAGTGAGATTTGAGCTCACTGGCAGGTTGACCCTATGAGGAAGGAGAGTTGAAAAGATGCTCTTGATCCCCACAGGAATGCTTGCAGAAAAGGGTTCTAAGAGCAGCAGACACAGGTAACAGGGTTGGCATTGCCTCCAGAGCTAGATCTCAGCTTGGACTGTTGCCTGGGCAAGGACCCAGCAAGTGTTTTCTGTGAAGCACCAGATAGTAAACACTTCAGGTGTTGATAGCCGTCACAATGATACTCCTCTTCCAATGCAGTCCCAAAGCATCCGTAAACATTATGTGAATGCATGGGTGGGCTGTGGGCCAAAAAGCCTTATTGACAAACTTAGGAGTCAACCAAGCTCTGGCTTATATGACAAATATTCATGGAGGGGTTACCCACATGTGGTCTTATCCCCTCCCAAGTCTCTAACTTTCAATATGATTATATTGGCAACACTTAAATTTGGTGTGTGTGTGTGTGTGTGTGTGTGTGTGACATTCACAAACAATGACAATTATGGCTGTACATTTACATACTGTTTTTGGCTGTTTTAGTAGAATGATAGGAGGGTTGAATAGAAACAATGGGGAAGTAGGTATGTTGCTGTGGTTTGATACTGAAATGTAACCCACAGGCTCTTGTTCTGAATTCTTGGTCTCTGGCTTGTGTGATATTTAGAAACCGTGGCAGCTCTAGGGATGAGGCCTGGCTGGTGGAAGTAGGTGATTTGGAGCAAGCCCACGAAGGTTAGACATCTGGTTCTGGACTGTTCTTGCTTCTTCCTGTCAGCCAAACCATGAGAAACTGCCATCTACACGTGCTCCTGATACCAAGACAGGGCTGTTGGCTCTGCCTTCTCTGCTGTATTGTCCCGTGACCTTATGAAGCCATGAGGCTAAATAAAGTTCTCATGATGACAGAGAAAAGTAACTAATGTATCTCTCTCTCAGACTCAAGACGTTTGCCATCTGGCCCTTACAGGAGTGGTTGAGACTCCAGGGAGGGAAGGGATTGCAAGTAAGGTCTGCTGTCTCCTCTGTGGAAGCATGGCATAGTTACATATAGCTAGGACTGAGACCCTCACCCTCCAAGAGCAGTACAAACTCTGGCTCCTGTTGCAGTCAGTGACTAGCTTGGCAGTCAGGGATGCCACCACCTGTTCCTGCTGCTTTGCTATTGGACTGCCATCGGACCATGGAAACCTGATTGCCTGGAGCCATGGTGTGACAGAGTTAAAGTGTGGCAAGGAAGGGAAGGACAGCTCCTCTGGCCACCATCCACACCCACTGCTCCCATCACCTTTTATCTCATGTGTCCTGGTTAGTTTGATATCAATTTGACACAAGCTCCAGTCACTTCGGAGGAGGAACTCTTAACTGAGAATATGCCTCTAAGACTGGTCTGTAGGCAAGTCGGCTGGCTTTGATTGAAGATTACTGCCGGAGGGCCCAGCTCTCTGGGGGTGGTGCCAACTTTGGGAAGGTGGGAGTGAATCACGTAAGAAAGCAGGCTGGGCAAGCTGTGAAGAACTCTTCCATGGCCTCTGTGTTAGTTCCTGCCTCCAGGTTCTTGTCCTGACTTCCCTGGATGATAAGTGACAAGCTGTAAGGTTAATTACCCTTTACTCCCCAAGTTTCCTTTGCTCATGGTGTTTGATCTCAGCAATACAAAGCTGACTAAGACACTATAGGTTCTGTCTTGGTGAAGCCAGTGTACATGCATTATGTAGGATTCAACTCAGCTGCAGATAACAGAAAACTCAAGTAACAATGATATAAACAAGACAGAAGATTAAAAGAAATCTCAGTAGTGTGCAAGTTCTGTCACCATGTTTGAAGCATTTTTAGAGCAAATCTCCATAGATGTCAAATTTTTAGAAACTCAAAGTGTGGTTGTTTGAATGATGGGAGGAGTTTGGTTTCCTACATTGGAGTAAGAGTTGTGTGTGTCTGCCAAGGAAAATCTGCGGGTCCTGGTTACCCTTCATTTACCCCAATTCATTGAAACACCTCTTCCCCTGGATTCAAAACGGAAAATGGCAACTTTGTCCTAACGCAAGCACCAAATAATTGGAATACCACCTGCTAGATGGTGGGTAGATTTATTAATATGAATGGGATACCTTATTATCCCACTAAATCATTAACTTTACTACTCCTAGGGACTTTTCCATGCCTAAATTGGTTCTGGCTTCCATAACATAATACTGTAGACTGGTTGGCTTATAAACATCAGAAGTCTATTTCTTATAGTTTTAGGGTCTAGAAGTCTGGGATGTGGACCCTGGTAGATTTGGTATGTGGTGTGGGCAGCTTCCTGGTTCAAACAGTATTCTTTTACTTTCTCTCCTGTATTCTACATGGTAGAGACCCAAGACTTTCACAAGCCTCTTCTATAAGGAGACAGACCCTCTTAATGAGAGTGTCTGAGCATCTCTCATGGCTAACAGCATCATCTCAAGGACCAGAGTTTCAAGGACATGAACTTTGGGAACACAATAATTTGGGGTGTAGCATTACATCTACTTATCATGATTATTTGGGGACACTTTCTTAAAAGCTACACTAATTTTCTTTTCATTCTTCTTTTTTTGACTTTTGCAAACTGATTTGACAAGGACCCCTTCCCCTAGGTCATCTTAGCAAAGAAAATAAATGTATACATGGGACAACCTAGAATTACTGATTACGGAAGGAAGTAATTGCCTGGGTAGGGACTGGGGAAAGGGTTATGAAGGGGGTTCCATTACAAAAGCAACAGATGCAGCTTCTCCAGAAGCAGCTCTCCAGTCCTGGCCTGCTGGGGTGTGATATGGAGCCATGTTTCTGTAAATATGTCAAGTGCAATAGAAACTGGATTAAAATGTATCATTAGCCAGGTTCCAGATACTTCATGTGCTCCCTCATCTAATTTCATAGCTACTCTGGTTGGGGAGGTTTCTGGCCTGCTTTTATAGACTTGGCAACTAAGATTTTTTTTCTCAGCAGCTTTCTGAAAGGCTAGGCAATTGTAAGAGGTAAAATGAGTTTTCCAAAGACATTGCAAAGACGTTGGATTTAAGAATAAAATCTACAGGAGAGAAAAGAAGGAGAGAAGCAGTTTACTTGTAAGTCAAGAAGTTTCAACAGAATGTCTATGTGTTAGGGACAATTTTGATTCTCTCATCTGGAAAACTGAGAACATCCCTAGAAAGAAGCCTGTTTGTGGTTTGTATCAGTCACATGAGGTTTGTATAGCTGCTGGGACAAGCATTCCCCAGAACCTAGATCACTTGAAATATACAGATTTATTTACTGCTTAGACCACACAGCCATTGTGGATTTGTAGGAAGGCTCTGCTTGACCTATTTAGGGGTTTTTCAATTTTGCTAGTCTATAAATATGTCCATTGCTGTTAATGAGACAAAAAGAGCTCACAGGAAGGCCTTGAATTAGCAAACACATGTTCCTATCTAGAGGTGACAGTGGCTATTTCTGTTTGGACACATTGACTGGAACTGGTCACATGGCTCTACCTGTATTGACTGGGGAATCAGAAACAATGCATTGTGGGCCAAGAAGCACTAATGACGGCATATGATCACTATAGAGCCCCTGCCAAGGTAGAGGCATTAAAATTTCGACCCTTTATTCATCATGCTGAATTCACATTCACATTCATTCTGATTTCTGAAAGGAGTACCTTCAGACATTATTTATCTTGATTATTGAGCTTTTAGGCATTCCCATAAATTTATCAGGCAAGCCTCATTTTTGCTACAAATAGAGGGAGAATAAAAAGTATCAGAGTTTTCACTGAACCATTGCTTTTGTCTTAGAACTCCAGAGAAGAACAAACCATACAGAGTGTGGGATATATCTGACATCTACATAAATATCCATGGACAAAGAAGCAGTAAGGAACTCGGGAAAGAAAAGAGAAGAGGCCAATTTGGGATAGAGGTTCTGGATTCCTGGCTGCCACCGCTCTGGCTCTTCATTTTGTCAGTATGCCCTACAGGGAACATGTGTGCAATTTCCCTAGTGGTCTTCCAAGTACATTATGGAGACAATTAAAAGCATATCCCAGAACCACAGATTTCCAGTGATCGGATGGAGGTTAATCAGTGTGAATTGAGCGGATGGCTTGTTCAAGTAAAATCAATTGGAATCCTGATGAGCAAAAGTGGAAATTTTTGCCGCTCTGCTCTGCTTGCTAGGAACAGTGTTTGTGAGTGTGTATGTGTTTCTTTTAAAGTTGTACCGGAATCCCATGGAAGCTTCCATAAGATGCCAAGAAATTGATTTTGGTAAAGATCCTGGATAGTTTCCATTTACTGAACTGTAAACATACAACAATTTAACTTATTTTGATAGCTGGTATGAATTTTCTTTTAACCAGTATCTCTCAAATTTTGTACTTCTGTGAATTTCACGTGGGTGTAAATCTATAAAATTGACCCAGATCCTCTCTCAGCAGCAGACTGATCTGTCTTTCCCTTTTTCCTTTTTTTTTTTTTTTTTCCTTTTTGTCCACGTGCCTTGGGAAATACCTGTGAGCTTGCCTGGTCGAGTTGAAAAGTGAACTTTGAAGACCCGAATTATTTGCCAACTGTGTTTCTGCTTGGAAATGTACACACATGAATGGTGTGAAAGGAAGATTATCTTCTTGACCATGGCGTTGCTTTACTCTTTGATGTAAATTCCAGTATCCACATAGCATCCCGATGATGGATGTGTTCATTACTTGAGTATCCATGGCAATTAGGAAAGCTTGAGGTTTTGAAAAACACTTAGTATAAAGCTCTTGACATACAACGTGTTATGCTGTGAAGAACACAGACTTCACAATGGCTGAGAGTCACTGTGCTAACATTAGTCACTGTCATCTAGTGGGTCCATTTCCCCAACTGCCTTCCTGGAGATAATTAGGGTCTTGGAGTGGTGTATTAATATTGGTTCTCTAGGATCTGACCCACTAACAGGGTGCATGGCTGACACCAGGGTCAGACTCATTAAACTGATAATGGGAAGCTTTCCTCTTAGACAGATGCTCAGGGTAAACAATGTAAAAGAACAGAGTTTACTTTTGGGTTTCCCAGCAATCAAAAAATGTGTCACTAACACCTAAGTTAGATTTGAAACTTAAGAAGGAGTTCGTCTGGTTGAGAGGAACAATATGCGAGGGAGAATGAAATCAGGTGGACCATGGGGAACATGGAGTCAAATGGAGTTCTGAAGGAGATGTCCCCAGCTCAGTATACTTGACTAGCCTGTTGTCTCTCTCCCATTTCCCAGATCAAGCTACATGTGGCTTTGGAGGATTTTCTCTGGGCACTGTGTCTCTTCCCCAGGTCCATAAACAAAAGTGGCAATGCCTGGATATATAGAAACTACCCCACCTCTCAAGAACAGCCCACGGTCGGCAAGGCAAGAGGCTCCTTTGCATAGAGCTGGGATAAACTCGAGGAAGGTGCAAAGTCTCTTCCAGAGTCCTGTGGGAACCAAGCTGAACCTGACCTCACCTGGAATTGGGACCTTTGTTTCACTCTGTTCTGCTCACTCATTAGGGTTCTTTGGGAGATCTTACTTTGTATATTGTAAAATACTTCACTCTGTTAGCAGTAGAGTGAGGAAAGAAAGATGGGAGAGAGAAAGGTGAGGAGGGTAAAGGGGCGGGAAGATGTTAGCGTTATAGTTTCATCAAATCCACTGGCTGAAGCACCAAATGGCTCCTAGCCATCATAAAGTCTACATTCTTTGGAGAATAATTCTCTTAGTTAGGGTTTCTATTGCTGAGACATGACACTAAGACCAAAAAGCAAGTTGGGGAGAAAAGGGTTCATTTACTTCCACGTTGCTATTCATCACCAAAGGAAGTCAGGACAGGAACTCAAACAGGGCAGGAACCTGGATGTAGGAGCTGATGCAGAGGCTGGAAAGGACTGCTGCTTACTGGCTTGCTTCACATGGCTTGCTTAGTCTGCTTTCTTATAGGACAACTCAGGACAATCAGCTCAGGGATGGCACCACCCACAATGGGCTGGGTCCTCCTCCATTGATCACTAATTAAGAAAATGCCTTACAGCTGGATCTTATGGAGGCATATTTTCCCTCAATTGAGGCTCCTTCTTCTCTGATGACTCTAGCTTGTGTAAAGTTGACACAAAACCAGTCAGTACAATAATATATTGTATGGCAACAGCTATATAAAGAGTATTTGCCAAATCTCCAAGCTTTCTCAATATTCGTACACAGTCAGGCAGTGATCATATCCATGGTGTGGATGCTGTAGGGACAATAGAGTTTACACCAAAGACTAAGGCAATGTCAGGGTCACGAAGACACCCTTCCTTTTACCCCACGACAAGGGGTGTATTTCTTGATGTTTAAAGTTGATTCAAGGTGTTCAGAATAGGACATCTGCCTCATTGCTTTGACCCACTTTTGACTGACATACCCACCCTATGGGTGTGACAGTGGACACAATGCTCTCAGGTCTGTGGGATACATCTATCCTTTGGCTCTTTGGCTCAGCTTCCACTGAGTGCCTTGGAGCATCCTCGGAGCTTCATATATCAGTACTATGCTTACTGTTTGCAGGGCTCGATGCAGTTTCTCCAAATCATCCTTTTTCCTCAGCAGCTTCTTTTTGTGGTTGCCTCACCATATTTGGCAAGGGCCACCTGTGGACAGGCAGCATTGTTAACCAGAGCCCCTCAGTCAGTGATGTCTTGTCATCCAAGGGATAGCATCCACTGACAGCATGCTGTCCATTTTTCCTTAGCCATTGACCTTACTCCAGACCCCATAATCCATACAAATAGGCCCTGTGACAATCTGATGGCCTTTGCTGCAAAGATGAAAAACCTAATCACACAGGTGATTCTTCTGGTCTTCCGATAACTTGGAGGAATGATTAGCAAATCATTGATCCATTTTAGGGCAAAATGGGTGGAAACAAACAATTTAGGCAACTGCCCTGGGTGATATGTGACAGGTACCTTTAAGTTTCCCCCTGAACCCTTTATCCGACTTCCATCCTTCCTTTTCTCCCCTTTCCTTCTCCTCTACTTGGAACTTGACCATAGCATGATATTACATGTGAGGTTCAATTGTAAATTCAAAAGTAGACAAAAAAAAAATTCAAAAGTAGACATCAACCAAACACTAGATATTCTTCTATAAAAGCCATGCCATGTCAAGCCCTGTCTAGTGGAGGTAAGAGTACTAAAGGCTCACAGTTCTGCAGAGAGCAAGTCCTGCCTCCTAGAGGCAAACTATCTTTGGTACCTGAGCAGAGACAATGCCATGGGTCTGTTTGCTTAGATGTAAAGAGCAGATGACCATGTCTCCCATGCCAGGAGGCAGAAAGGAGGGGGTCAGTGAGAGAGCAGAGAAAGCAGCAAGTAATAAGAGTTTATGAAAGAGGCTCCTCGCCATTGCCACTGTTGGCAGGCAAACTTAGACTAATGGAGAGTTCAAGTCTGGGAAAAGGAAAAGCCATCGAAATGATTCCTCGGGTCTATTTCAGAAAGAAAGCTGAATGTTGACCTGTGTAAGTGAGGGACGGGCAAGGACCAACATGCATCACTGGGGTTGAGGTGTCAGGAGCAGCATTTTAACCTCGAGCACAGCTTTCTTCCCATGCCAGTTTCTTCTCTTCTCTGCATAGCCTGGTTCTGGAAATTAGTTTAAAATGAATCTCCTTGTCAGAGATGCAGTCAGGATGTAACGTGCTTGGGACGTGTGAAACTGAGGCTTTTCGCAGTGCCGTACTGTGAGTTTTGCCCCGTTTCCCCTCCTCTTTAGGATCCTGTAGCATGGGCACTGCAGGTAGGGTTTGTTTTATGTGGCCCTGTTTAGAGATGTAGGGAGTCTTGTTTTTTGAGCCAGAGTGCGATGCTGATGGTTTTGGGAGCTGTGTGAAATAAAGCTCTTGCACAATTGTCATGGATACCTCATAATTGAAAAGATGGTGGAAGAAGGTAAATTCTTCCTTTCAGATCCCATTCACACAGATCTCTTAACTTCTCATTTACAGAAACATCCTCTCTGGAAGAGAGTGTCCCAGCAACTCAGATGTCCGATCCCCACACTTTGAAATCTCCAGATGATGAAAATAGCCAGGATTGGGGGAAAGAAAAAAAACATAGTTTAACTTCCAAGAAAACAGTTAAAGCCCATCACTAAGAACTCCATTTTCAAAACCAGCTTCCTCTTTTAAGTTTTTTCTTTAAGAGGTCAAAAGTTATATTTTGAAAGTAAAACTTTCAAATGAGATTAGGAAATTGTAGACTATTTATATACCTCTTCCCTGTACCTGAGAAAATGTTTTAGATAAAAATACACCTCTACTTTTAGATAAAAAATACAGATGATTTTTTGTGAGGCAAAAGTCAGTTAAGATTATTATCATCAATTGGAGAATTTTGAAACTTTCAAATGATCAATGTACCCAGGTGTGTACAGTAGCTTAGTTCATTTATATTAAAAACTTTTGCCACTTATATTTCATTAGTGTTTAATAAAAATGATAACAGTCCAAGGAACTCTCAGTTTGTACACTGGTAATTTCAGTTGATATTAAAAAATAACAGGACCAAGATCCACACTCACTGATGGCCTTCCCTGTCACAGACTGGCTAAAGTGTGAACTTGCATCAGCATGTACGTATTGATTTATAAGGGTGTGTTGGATTGTTTCTCATTGCAGAGAAACGAAGCCAATCTCTGAATCCTGAAACTTGACATAGAAAGTTGAGTTAAGTGTCAGTGGGAAGGTAACTGGCCGTGCAAGTAAAATCTCCATCTTGATAAGTGACTAATGTGACCTAGCAGGTGGCTGTCCCTGGTGAGTAGGGCCTACCTATGTCGTCACATGGCTTCAGAGCAAGGCAACGTGTCATATAGAAAGATTCAGTTTTTTCTTCTCAGTGTTTGAAAATCTTTTAGGTTAGCTTCTTATCAATGCTGTAACAAAGTAGCATACCAGTTGCCTTAAAATAACACAGATTGGTTCTTGTACGGCTCCGGAAGTCGAAAATCTGAAATGGGCTTCGCTGAGCTCAAGTCAAGGTGTTAGCAGGGCCCCGTTATCTAGTGTTTCCAGGGAGAAAAACCCCTTGTGTAGCCTTTCCAGCTGCTAGTGGCTCCTTCAATTCCTTGGCTTACAGTCCCATCTTCCATCTTCAAGTACATCATTCCAGTCTCTGTCTCCCTGATTATATCACCTTCTTCCTCTGCCTTCCTTAGTTAACCCCATCTGCAAAGTTGTTGCTGCTACAAGAAGTTAAAAGATTCAGAGATTAATATATGGGGCGGGAGAGATGGCACAGCAGTTAAGAGCACCTGCTGCTCTGCAGAGGACCTGGGTTCAGTTACCAACTGGACTCGGTGGCTCACAACCATCTGTAACTCCTGTTCTAGAGGATCCAAGGTCTGATTTTGGCTCTCATGGCCACCTGCATGCACATGGTACACATACATACATGCATGTATGCATGCATGCATATGTACACACATACAGGCAAGACACCCATACAAATAAAATGAAAATGAAATGATCCTTAAAAAAAATCCTCAAGTATTTAGATTATTTTTAGGGTTTGCTTTTTTTATATATAATGCAATTTATATTGTGTGGTTTTTTTTCCATGCAGGCTTAGGAGCTGTTGGCAACTTATAGATGCTGAGGGAGGGAGGGTCAGTTTTTTTCATGGATCTGGTGCCGAATAGGCTACTCACAGTCTAATGGATGGCCCCACAACAATGTACATATGCACAGCACTAACAAGTAAGTGACTAGTAAGTTATAACTTACTAAGGCATGAAAATGTGAAGAAGACTGGGGTGAGGGTCCAAGAGGAGTTACAGGGACAGAGGATTGACTGTGATCAAAATTCATTGCATTCATACATGAACTCTCAAAGAATAATAAAATTACACTAAAAAGACTTTGTAAATTGGAGTACAAGGGTACCTCAAAGACTCATTTACAAGTTGGCAGATAGTAAACATAAGCCCATTTGTAACAAAAAAAAGTCCATATTCAATGGCACATATTCAACTCCAGATTTCTCTGACTGTAGAGATTTTTGCCAAGTTAAGGCTAGCTTTTTAAGGAAACTTAGTAGTCATTAGTGTAAGTCTGAGACAAGTTTAAAAGCCAATTTAGTAAAATATAGATAGAAAAATTGAGAAAAAACATAGAGATCAAATTTAAAAAATTAAAATCTAAAAATAAAAAACTGAAAACAACAAACAAAAAATTTTTTGGAATAAATTACTCATTTGTCATTACTGTACTGAGAGTTCTGGTTGTTCAGGGTCTTGTCAACACATGGTACTGTCAGGCTTCTCCTTGTTAGCCATTCTGAAGGACACGTACCTCACTGTAGCTGTAATTTACAGCTCTCTGGTTACTGATGAACTTGTATAATTTTGTATGCTCATTGGATGTTTGGTTTCCCTCTTAATGAGTTGTGTAGCTGGGCGTTATTTTTTTATGCTCCTTTGGGTTGGCTGTCTTACTGATTTGAAGACATTCTTCATGGTTTCTGAACACGGCTCCTTTTTCTGAGTGTGGGTAAACATGTGGTTTCCAAATTCACATTGTGAAATCCTAATCCCTCCCCTGATAGAATTTGGAAGTGGGGGCTTTGGGAGGGGATTGAGTCCTGAAGATGGAACCTTCCTAAAGATGAGCCCTAGCATTCCAGGTACTCGGAGGGCTCCGTGGACTTTCCACTATTCAAGGATGGTGTGATCAAAAGGCACCTGCTGATCACTAAGTGAGTCCTCAGGGGCAGCATCTTCAGGCATCTTGGACTTCTCAGACTTCAGAACTGTGAGGGGTGAACGTCTGCTGTCTATAAACCACTTGTCTATGTCGCTAAGCTATAGCAACTCAAACTGACTCATACACACCGAAAGAATCCCCCCTCACCGGGTTCCCATTCACCCTCCTAGTGTCGCCTTGTAATGAACAAAGACTCCCTAATTTCAACCTGTTCTACCGCATTCATCTTCTTTTGAGTGAATGTCCTTTTGTGTAATTTTATGATTCTTTTTCCTGTTTCAAAGTTAGAAGTCTTATGCACAGTCTATGTACAGCCGATCTGGAATGTGTTATTTTGTACAGTGTGAGGGTATAAGATTCTGTTTTTAAGAAATTGACCCAGCCCTTCTTTGGAAAGTATCATCTTTCTGCATCTGCCTGTAATGTCGCTATGGTCACATGTTACCTGATGTGCCTGTTTCATTGCATGTCATTTGATTTAGGGAAAATAAGGAATTGTGACCTTTCTTACATTTGTATTCTTAGAAAAAAATTGTATCATTGATATAATTTTTTATTGTAGTTTTCTTTCTTCCCTCCCTCCCTACCTCCTTCCTTCCTTCTTTCCTTCCTTTTTAAAAAAAATGATGTTGTGGAATCATCAAGCCAGGTCCGCAAACCAGGCAAGTACTCTACCACTGACCTTTCTGCTCTCACCCTAGCAGCTTTCCTTTGATCAAAAATATTTTTGAATGCTTTGATTTGTTCCCTTCAGTAGATGAAGGGCTCCAGTTCATCCTAATTATATCCTTTCTTGTTTCCAGGTTAAAAGAAGAAACCAACAATTAGCAATGGCTTTGGGCTGGCATGCCCTCTGATAGCTTCTGCAGAAGGGAAATGAGAAGTAGGCCTGGGGTAGTCACAGCCCTTCACTGATCATCAGCCTTTTCTTCTTGAAGGACCCATCCAAGGCAATTCTCTTAGGCTCAGTCTTAATGCTTTGCCAAAGCTCCCTGCCCAATACAATACAAAAGCAGAAAGGAGACAGGGCAAAGAAAGGATTCTAGTGGGAGGGGGAGAAGAGGGAGAAAGTGAAGGCGTGGGGACATCAGCATGAACAAAGTGCATGATACACTCGCAATTGTCTTATGAAATCCAGAATTATCTACAATGAATATATGCAATGAAAAGAAATAAAAAGTATTTTGTTTTTAAAATAAAACAAAGCAAAATGTATCTGCTCATTTTCTCTTTGACTTTCTCTGGTGCCCCTGGAATGACCTCTCCCTAGCTTTTACACGGCCTGAAGTTCATCCTGTTTGGTATCTTCTAGAAAACCTCTCAAACATGTTGACCCTCACAGCTCTTTCTCCCCTGAATCCTACAGCTATCATTATTTCGGAATCGCTTGTGTGGCCTTTGTATCATTATTAAATATTTTATGGGTGCTTATCTGTCTTGTCTCTCAAGCTGAAGACCCAGCTGGGTAGGAGTCAAAGTCTCCTTCTTACTGAAAGCAGTTGCTCAATAAATATTTCATCAAGGAAGAGGGAAAGAGTGGGCAGGGCAACCGAGTTCTGCGAACCATGAAGGAGCACTGGGAAGCTCTGAGGAAGCCTGCAGCCCCCCGGGGGAATTCAGAGTAGCCCACTCTTCCCTCTTCATGTACACTTGCTGGATCCTTTGCATTTTTGAGACCCAGGATGTGGGCATCAGCTGATTGAGAGATGCCCTGAACTCTCACTTAATGTTTCTAAATGCCTGAACCAGGAAAGGCCCTCTTACAGGGCAGAGTGGAGAAGGACCTGGATGAGAAGAACATTAGTAAAGCTCTTTGTAGCCCAGGGTGACATTGAACTTGCTAAATGAAGTTGAAGATGACCTTGAACTTCTAATTTTACAGCCTCTATTATCTGATCGCTGGGATTACAGGCATATATCATCATGTCCAATTTATCTGGTATTGGAGGTTGGACCGCAGGACCCCCTGGCATGCTAGGCAAGCACTGTATTGAGCTGCCTCCCAGGTCCTCCTTGCTTCTTAATGGAAATGGGAGCAGCAGCTGACAATCTTCTTCCAGATGGAACAAGCCTGTAACTAGGAAAGCTGTGGGAACTAGATGGACAGGCTCAAATTCCACTTTCTTCAGGCTGTTCAAAGACTCATCATCTACAGGGATAAACCAGTGCACCTGTGGGGAGGGAGGGCCTTTAAATAGCTGCTAAACAAGATTGGTTTGATAAGCCTTCAATGCAGCATCCTGATGAACTGCAGCAGGCTGGCTGGTGTGCAAGGAGAGGCTGCTGAGCTGCAGGTAAGTAAGACAAATATGAGAAGATATTCCAGTTTGTTGGGGGACTTCTGTCACTCACCCCAGACAGATGATTTTTGAATTTTTGCCCCTGGGTCTTAACAGAAGTTCTCCACTTGACATCCCCAAGGTTTCCAGGAGAATGAAAGAAACATTCTACAGTGTGTTTCTTTTGAAATAGTGTTTTGCAGGATGTGAGAAAGTTGGTAGAAAAATATTGCCAACTCATCATTTTTGGCAATTTCTAAAAAGATTTTATTGCAAGCATGAGACAATGATCTTGTTTGGGGAACAACAAATCATTCACAGTCACCCATCTGCTTACCATGGGTTTGCTGTTTGCTTCAGGAAGGTTCTAAGGAACTCATCAATCATTTCTCCCTGGATAGTCCCGAAGTCTCAAATAGAGGAATGGAGATAAAATTATGTGAAGTATAGTACATTTCTGATAACCCAAACCCTATGCTCAAGATCCAGCAACTGGACCCCAGGCTCTCCCAGTGTCTGCTGATCCTGGTGTTGTTTCATCCTTCAGGGAGTACATACATAGTTGCTCTTTCTTTCCAGGCAGAGGACTCATCACATCAGGGATAGCGGAGAGCAGGCCTGCTGGGAGGAGAAGTGAGAGTATGAATGGGAAGGGAAGCCCCCAGAGCCTGCTCCTGCCCATTAACGCTGAACAACAGGAGGAATAGTGTCCTGGGTTTAGGAACACAGGGACTCCCACTCCCAGATCCTGACTCTTTTGTGTAGTTCCTGGCTGTGCCCCATCCCTTGTCCTGACTTAGAGCCCAATCTTCGTCCATAGAATAAATGCCCCATGCCTATTGCCCTGCCCTCCACCTCTCTCAAGTGGGACTATGCAGGGGCCCTTGAGATGTCTGTGGTTATAGATCCCTTAACTAAAAACTTATGGCAAGAAGTGGGAATTTTGTAGATTTTTTAAAATTCTGGAGTATTTGAACACATGTAATGTGGAATCTTGGGGAAGAGGCCCAAGATTAAATGTGGAATCCACCTAAGTCCCACCTGTGACCTCCTACAATAGTCTGCATGTGCCATTAGGTATGTTTAGTGCCTCTGTTTTGCCTATAAACCATCACAAAAGGTCAGGTGTGGCATTTCAACTTTTAACACTAGGCTGGTGTTGAAAGGTTTTAGACTTTGAAGCATTTGTGATGTTAGGTTTTCAGTTTGGAGTGTGTGCAGCCTAGGGTGTGTGTGTGTGTGTCAATTGTGATGAAGATCTGGTTATTCATGATCTTCAGTTGTGAACTGAGAGTCCGAGTGTCTGAGTGGTTTCTCACTGACTGCCACTGATGACAGTCCAGAGAGGCCCAGGGTATTCACAGCAGTCATTCCCATGTTGTACTATCAAGGGTAATATTTTTTAAAGGACCATCCAATGAACTTGGGGATCAAGCTGAACCCTGGTGACTATGTGAAGTCTTGGCCAGTAGTTACTCCATGACACTGACAGTTTTGGGAGTGCCTCAAAGGCTGGTTGAGTTGCACGGGAGGGAGAGTCTATTTATTTGAAAAGTTTTTGGGTACATTATGATAGTTTTTTTTTTCCTGCGTGCATGGAAAGGAGATGCTAATTGGAGCTTGGAAAAGTGTGATTATGTGATCCAGGCATGGGACATATAACAAAGCCAGCTTTGAAGTAGGCTGAGTAGTGAACAGCTGTTTGGAAAGCTAAGACACGAGACCCTACCCTGCTAACATCTCATTTGGGTAAACAGATTTTCATGATGCTTCTGAAATATAGACTGCAGTACCTTTTTCTGGGCAAGAATTCCCTCAAAAAGTAAAGGCATGTTGATGTAGGACACGGAGTAGTAAAACCACATCAGTATGAGGAGTAAGCCACAAGATGAGATCGGTTCTAACCTTTCATTTAAGGCAAGGTGAAGAGCGAGGATATTTATTTGGTTTTCAGATGGCTTAGAAATGTGGAAGGCATTTTGTTTTGAAACTGAAATGAGCTGGTTGTGAGAATAGGCTGAAACCTAACGGTGCGAACATTCAGTCCAATAGCTCCGTATCA
This sequence comes from Cricetomys ansorgei, assembly GCA_026225945.1. NCBI lineage: Eukaryota > Metazoa > Chordata > Mammalia > Rodentia > Nesomyidae > Cricetomys > Cricetomys ansorgei. The sequence continues at coordinate 23,109,002 of JAMJFZ010000107.1, read as the reverse complement.
AGCGTCCAGCTGCACGGTGCCATAATGTTACAGTAGGCTATGGCTTTGTTATTTGAAGCCCTCACAGCCTGGTTAGACTTGGGGCCTACAGATTTTCAGCAGACATCCCTCATTTCCCATATTGTCAACATTCAGGGGTTGCTACTGCAACTTGGGCTTCACTCCATGGCTCCAGGCGTGGACCCTCAGAAACTTCATGCAGGGGTGCTGACTCTGCTGCACATTGTCTCCCCAACTCAGCTTTTCTCAGAAATCTAGGTGGAAGCCTCTGTAACCTTGTAATTTATGCATTTATCCACATTTATGCGTGTGACTGGTGTGGAGTATCGCTGCCAGCCCAGGCGGTAGATGAATTCCCTCTGAGCACTGCAATTGCCTCTGGCTCCCTGGATGATGGACCTGGGACGCTCTTCCTTATGTGACCTGTTTTGAACAGGACTTTGAACTTGGGGGATCTCTCTTTTCAAAGGTCAGTTTATTTTTTTTTTTTCAAGTGAGTTTGCGGTTTCATTCTCTGAACCTCACTGAACTTCAAATGGGTGGAGCCTTGCCAAGTCCTGAAATGCTCTCAAGGCTTCTTTCCTGTTGTCCCGGTGCAACTTACTTTGTTTTTAAATGTTCCAGAGTGAATTCCTTTTCCTGTTGTGATAGAAGCAACCCAAGGAAGGAGAGGCAAGGACCTTAATTCTCCGTATTGCTTTTCTGCATTATTTACCTTTGTGCACTGCTACCAAAATACTTTATGAGGACCACTTAGTAGGCGAAACTTTATTTTGACTTAGAGTCTCAGAAGGTTTCTGTCTATCATATCAGGGAAGGCATGGCTGAGCAGCTGAAATCGTGGTGGAGAACTGTGTGGTAATGGCTTCCCACAGTGCAGCACAGAGAGTGGCAGGAAGCAGAGGCCAGGCCTAATGACCTGCTTCTGTCTGTTAGGTACCACTTCCCAAAATAGAGCCACCAGCTGGTGAAGGAGCATTCGTAACTTAAGCCTGTTGGGGATCATTTCAGATTCAAGCCATTCCAGGACGAGCCTTGGAATCAAATGTCCTATGTGCATTGTTTGGGAATAAAATCAGCCTAGTGGAGACTGAAGAAAATGACATTTGCTTAGGGCTAATTAGGAATGTACTCTTGGAAAACACAGATTCGAGCAATTGTGAGAAAATGTTGTGAAGCTTTTTTTTTTTTTTTTTTTTTTACAAAGTTTTGGTGGTATTTATAGCTATAAACCAGAAAGGAGGGTTGGAAATTATAACACTTGTTAGTAAGAAATTCTGATTGGTGCCTGCCAAAGTTAAACTGCCTTAAAAACAGGAATGGTGCTGTTTCAGTCTCTGACGGGTTTGGAGACAAAAATTCATCGTGTAGAAAGTCAAGCAGAAGTTAATGAGAAATATTTTCGGAAAAAGCCCAGAGGTCAGGTTGCATAGGTTTGATTGTAGGAGATCTGCCGAGTTCAAAGGCACAGCTTAGGTAAGGCTTAGTAATACTTTCAAAACCACTGTCATGGAATTGTGTTTAATTCTGTGATAGATTTGCATTATTTTTTTTTACAAAGTATGTGAGATGACTTAAAGAGGAAAAAGGTTTGTTTTGGCTTATGGTTTGATCCTTGTTTCCTGATGTTCCTGCTTCAGGACTGTGTCAGAACACTATATATCATGTGGGGTACATAGTAGAGGGGTTTGTTCTTCACACAGAGGCAGGAAGCAAAAAGAGAGACAGAGAGGTTTCTAAGATCCCCTTCAAGATCATGTCACCAGTGACCCAACTTCTTCCAAGAAGTCCCCAGCTCTGCTGGGTCCAAACGGCACTAGGAGAAAGCAGGAGAGCAGGACTTAGCATGTGGGCCTTGTAGGACTTTCAAGACCCAGACAACAGTACTTCCTCTATGGGACAAATGCTCCCTCCTCCACCTAGCTCCAGTGAAAGTATCCAATCCCTTTGGCTTTGACCTTGTGGGGAGGTTAGTTAAGTGAAAATCCCCCATACTTGATAGCTGATCAAATTCCTCCTCTCCATTCCCCATGTCTTATCACCCTGGCCTGCTTCAGTAGCAGCCCTGTTGGATCCATCTGACAAGACTTCCTTAGCTTTAATGCTTTGGTAACTTTATTCCTCCCTCCCTCCCCATTCTGCTCCGTGCCTATAAATCTTCACTTGTTCTTGTATTTAGAGATGAACCCCATTTATCTCTGCTACTATGAACCTCTCCCCACTCCCCCACAGTGTTATCCTTAACATTGCCTGCCTTCCTGTCATCAATAAGCATCAGTAAAGCTTTTCTTCGTAGTTTTGTGACTGAGTGATTAAAGGAATCCTCTGGTTTCACTAACTCTGAGTTGACTTAAAAAACAATAGATTTCTGAGGCTAGCCAGCTGTGCAGTGTAACTTCACCCTCTTCCCAGCTGTTCTGTAGGTAGCGCCTCTGCCTTGTGGTTATGGCAGCAGTGTTCTAGAATAGGCTTCCTTCTCCTTTTCTTCTTCATTTTTTTAAAGTTACTACATTTAAAAAAAATTAAAATATAATGACATTACATTACCCTTCTGTTGTGGAAGTTTATTTTTTAGTTATATTTAAAATAATTGTTTTTGTGCACTGTTTGAAAAAGGATACATAGGCCTTGGCATTTTGTTTTGCCTGCAGGTATTAGATTTCTATCCGGGAAGTTTGATTGCTCATGATCTGCACCTGAGTAGTTCTGAATCACTAAAACATCTAAGCTCAGACGCTCGGGGTTCCACTGTCTGGTATGATGCTGGCCAGGATGGTGTTTCCCTCTGCTGAGGTCTGGCAGGGTTTGCAATTATGAAACATGCCTCCTTGTGTCCCTTGCTGAGCTACTGGTAGAAGTGTACAATCACACGCTTCCGTTTCCTCTCTCCAAACCCTCACATGTCTCCTTCTTTCAGCATCTCCCATGTCTTCCCTCTCACTACCTCTCAAATCGACAGCATCTCATTCTTGGATTATTATTGTACAAATCCATATGTATAAATGTACATACATATATTAAATGTAAATACAACCCGCTGAGTCTGTTTAGTCTGACTTGTGTGTATGTGATTTCAGGACTGAGCATTTGATGTTGGATAACCAATTAAAGGGCTCATCCCTGGGGGAGACTAACCGTCCCTCTCTCAGCAGTCATTAGTTGCCTATAGTTTGTCTAGATGTGGGGTGCTGTGAGATTTCCCCGTTTCCAGTTAGCATGTCTATTGACATTGCCATTATTCAGGTCTTGTTGAGGTACCACGTGTGTATCTTTCTGGTAATTTCTAGGATTTGCCATCTCACAGCAGGCTCCCTGGTCCTCTGGTTTTTATAGTCTTTCTACCCTTACTCTTACATGATGTTCCATGAGTCTTAGGTATAGGAATTGTGTTGTAGACAATTCATTTATCTCTGCATTTATGACTAACTGTGGTTTTCTATAATGGTTTTCTATGATGAGGGGTGAGAACCACCCTTATATGTAGATATAAGGATGTATTTTAGAATTCAGTTAGGAATTATGCTGGTCTAGTAAAGTGGTGGTAGTAGGTTCTCTTCTAAGATCCATGATGTCACTAGCCCACGGTAGCTGACTAGGATTCCAGTACTGAGCATGATTTCCCTCTATTGAGTGGTAAGTCCAATTGTATGCAATATTATCACTAACATGTAAGTGCTATTCCATCATTAAGGATGTCTTGCCATACTGGTCATTTTTGTGGTTCGTAGGCATGGTATCTAGATAGAACTATTGATTACATCACTTGGCAGCTTGAGTAGTACTTTCTGGTTTTATGAAAGCTAGACCACAGGAAGGAAGTTTTCAGGATAGATCCAGATCAAATTTTCTGGGTCCTTTGTCTGGAGTGTAAGTGCATGCAGCTCTAGGTAGGGACTTACCTCCAACCTCTGAAAGGCCACCAAGGGCAATGGCAATAGTTTATATTGTTTTGAAAGTCTCCTGGACTACCCTGACCAACAACTCGAATGGAAGTTTCTGGTGCCTTATGTTGTGGGTTTTGTTAGTCAATGGCTCTTGTGGGGAACATTGTCAGCCAAAGAATCATATCTTCACTTAAATTTCAAATGCACAACTAACCGGGAAGTTGCTGTCAGCTCTCGCCTGTGTGGCGTCGTATGATGACACTGCAGCCTTGATTCTGAATGCTCAACATGAGAGCTGTATGATGCATGCCACTTTGAAACCCAAAACACTAAAACTGCTAGAAGAAAACACAGGAAAGACGCAAGTGCAGGGCCTTCTGAGCAGGACTCCATTTGACCAGGAATTAAAGCCAACAGCTGACAGGTGGGACTCCATAAAACTGAAAGCTTGCATACAGACAAGTAAACAACCGATGCACGAAGAACAGGGTTCTTAAATGGTTTTGTCCTGTGACTTATTTGATCTAGAAATTGTCACATAACCTCAAGTTAATAGGTACCTAAACCAAACATTGCTGATAATAAACCGCAAATAAATGTATTTTAAACTAATTCTCCGGTGCAATTAATTTTGCCATTCATTAAATTTGAATTACATACTTGTAACATGAATGTGCTTGGTCATTTCTACATAAAGAACTAAGTCTTGGCCTGACACTTGATAGTACAGGGTAAACATCTTCAGTGTTTTCAGACTTGATTGCTACTTTGACTATAATTGTGCTGAGAATTCTTCATATAAATACATAATACAAAAATTTCAGGGGGATTATGGAAGACAACATTTACTCAATGATTTTTTTAAAAATGAAATTCAAGTCAGCAACTAAAATAATGATTTTTAAAATCAAACATTCTAACAGAATATAACTCAAAAACACACCGATTCAATGCTCACACACTGAGAAACAAAGACAGGAAAACGTCAAATCTTTCTGTTTTATAACTAAGTAAATTAAATGTACGGTAAGGACACTAGGACTCACAGTGCACAGTTGTCCAGAATGCAAGCAGACGTCCATTTCAAGAAGCGTTTTCATGGCATGGTGGCATGCGCCATAAAGCTCTCATGTCGACCGTTCAGAATCAAGGCTGCAGTGATATCATACGGTGCCACACAGGTTCGTACTGACAGCAACTTCCTGGTTCATTGTGCATTTGAAATTTAACTTTTAGTCATTGTGGCAACTGGTAAATAAATGCAAAACCCTTTTGGTCAGTGGCAGGAGTGGCTGGCAACCTCCTGTTCTGCACACGCTCTCCTCTTGCTGTGTTGCAGCCCAGGCCAGTCTTTGTATCTTTGAATATGCTTGGAATTGTGTGTTCTGTCATACTGACAGCTTCTTATACTGGGGCTTTAAATGGCTGTGAGTGTCCGGCCATGTCCCCTTCCTCATCATTGCATATTTAGTTACTCTCTTTTCTGTGGTCTCAGAGCCAAAGGACTCTGGAAAAACACGATAAGTAGAGAATCTTTAGAGAATGATATAAAGCAACTGGGACATTGAAAACAAAAACAAAAACCAAGAAACACCCCAGCACTTGAACCTTTGTGACCGAAGGTTCTCCCTTCAGTGGGCTCCGCTGTGGAGCTAGCAAAGGACGTGATAAAGTCTCTGACTTCACTTTGATGTTTTCTTTACAGGCAGGGCCTCCCATCCTAACTCAGAAGCAACACCTGAAAACCATGTCTCTCATCATGGTTTGTGTGTGCCTGTCAGTGCTTGTCAGCTTGGAAGATCCTGCCTCAAAACAGAATAAGAATCATAACCATCGGGCAGAAGTGAAGGTATTGTAAGGAGGGTCTTGCGGACCTCGCTTCAGCTCTCAGACAGAACCCAAGGGATCGGAACTTTCACAGGCGTCTTGTCCTGTGGAAGAAAAAGGCTAGGCCCTCGTATCAGCGAGAGGGGTAGTTCATCTCCTGGGAAACAGAATACGTGTGGTGCCTTGTAAGACAGACCAGGCCTTAAGAACCAGACAATGAAGTTCCAGTAATAGAAGGGACTGCACCTTGACCAGGACTACTTAGTTACACATAAATGTAACTCTTGCTCTTTATTTAAACTAAAACTTCATTCATGTCAGTGCCCACCCAAAGATGAGAGGTCACTAGATATCTTTATTTTTCTCCTTGTGGCCATATTGAACAATTTTTCATATTCTATCTCTCTCCAACTATTGATCTACTGAAGAGAGGTAATCAAACCCAGCTTGTTAGAGCTTTCAGAGTCCAGGACTTGACTCTAAAATCTCTGGCACCAGATTCTTCCAAGTGATATCCCAGCTCCCTTGGGGACTGGGTGTCTAGGCTGTCAGTCTGCAGAGCAACAGTCTCAGCCTCTATCAAGAGACGCCTTCGTTTTTTTTCCAAGGCAGTGTTTTTATTTGTCAGGGAAGCAGGACCGTGTTTTCGGCTCTGGCACCCACTGCTTACAGCTGCAAATCAAGCACACACAGCTCATTTTCAGACCCCAACAGAGTCACTCACCCGACTCTTCCATTCATTAGGTGCCACCGAGGGAAACTCACACTTCATTTGCTTTGTGGCTGTTGCCTTATTTCCCCTCTTTCCGTCCGAGGAGAACCAATAAACCTTCTATCTTAAATTTTCTGAGGGGTGCTCTCCATCGAACTGATTCTTGAATGCTTTTAAATGGGAAAGCGAACAGAAAACAGGCTGCTGTCTGGGTGATTTGCAAGTCCCCCGATATGACTGTTTTTCTGCTTCATGGACTTGGTGACTGACAGTACCTTCTCCAGATAGTCTGCCAGTTTGCCTTGGAAGAGATGATGCTGTTCAAAATGACTTGAGTGGTCTTATTTTCATTTTCATATCAGTTGCTACTGAATGAGAACTAGAATTAATTTTTCATGGGCTAATAGTTTTGTCCAGCTATAATATGCCTGCTGAGCTTATGGACTTTGTAAATACATATTCTCTCTCTCTCTCCCTCCCTCTCTCCCTCCCTCTCTCCCTCTCCCTCTTCCCCTCCCTCTCTCTCTCTCCCTCTCTCTCTCTCTCTCTCTCTCTCTCTCTCTCTCTCTCTCTCTCCCTTTTTCTTCTTTCCTCATTTATGCCCCTCTAGTCTGTTTAGAATTTTTCTTTCTATGGTTGTAGCCATTTCTCTATTTGGCTTACTTTGATAAGAGCAGATTACTTCATGTGGAATCTGAGAAAATTCCTTGCAGACGAGGTCCAGTGATCATAGTAAGTGAGGTGCACTGGAGCCTGGAGTTTGTGCTCTACCTCTTTCTGCCCCTTGCCATGTCCGTGCTGAGAAGCCATGGGTCTATGGCTACCACAGCCTGTTTTCTCTCCCTGGAGACAAAGGTTTGTGCCCTTACTGTCACTGCCACCTGTCTGTGCATTCTGCATAACTTACCAGCATCCCTGGCTCCTGCATTCTCGATTCTAGTTATACTGTCTCCAGGGTGGAGAATCAAAAGTGTTCCCATGTATTTCCAAGTGCCTTCTGTGATGGCGAGGGGCATTGTCCCCAGTGGGAAATACCCGTCCCATGTATACCTCGAATAAAAGTCCCCAGAGTGAGAGTGAGACAGATGGAGGGAGAGGAAAGGGGAAGTCAGGCAGGTGTATTATGGAATGCTTCAGGCTCTGCTGGGACCCAGATTTGTGAAATCACTACTTGCCAACCTTCACTGAATGTTAGAATCACTTAGGGAGCTTAAACATTTTCTGAAATATGATTATGTATTTTTGGTTGGCACTATGTCCATAAACACACGAGGTGATAAGAAATGGAAGCCGAACTCCCTCAAACCTCCTCCTGTACATCGCTCACTGCTCACCATTGGGTGTCTGTACCCCATATTATACAGGTTAAGTTCCCAGTCAACTCTACTCTACACCTGTGTTGTTAATGGCATCTTGAATCTCATCAAGAACAGCAAAAACCAACAAAAAAGCATACGGAAAACGATTGCTAAATGAATATTTGAATTACATTTGAAGACAAAACCCACAAAAATTAATTTGAACTACCTTCTTGATTCAATTAAATATAACAAAATTAAGCAAATATTTTAGTGGGTACTGCTGCAAAACTCAGGCTAGGTGAGGTCTTCCTGGCCTCAAAGAATATTATAATCTAGCAGTGATGTAGACCTAAGGGTAAATATTAACGCAAAAATGACTCCCATATCCGATGGAAGAAACAGTTAAAGGACTGATCTCTGCAGAGCAAGAGCTACTGAAGAGCAGTTGTGTCTTAGGAGGAGATGGATGAGTGCCCTAGTTTCCTTTCTGATGCTGTAATAAACACTGACCAAAACCATCTTCGGGGAGGAAAAGTTTGTCTTTCACTTCCATCCTTCTATGTCTGTAGAGGAACGCTTGGAAGAAGTTTTTGTTATTTTGGTTTCTTTAAAAATGTAAAATGGCATTTGGATTAGGTTTGTGTTCCCACCCCAGCTGTGGCATAGTTGTTTATGAGTTGGGTTTGGAATGCTTGATGCAGGTGGCATAATTTGGTTGGGTGCAGTTGTTCTGGCACCTAGAACTTGTTTTGGGGATTGTGTGCCGCATGGGTTAATGGGAACTTTTGGCTTAGGGTATAAAAATTCTGAAACCCCAAGAGTTGGGGTGGGTGCTGGTTGGTGGTTTGTTGGTTGGGTTGCTGTCGTTAGTGTGATATTTCCTGAAAAAACAAAGGTTGGAGAGATTGAGTTTATAGACCACGAGCTGAGACGCTAGTCTGATTCATTGTCAGCTAGTCCTCTTCAAGCTTAGGACAGCCTAAAAAGAGGCTGTGAAGATTTCTACCTTTCTTTCTTTCTAAATCAAGGCCACTTGCAAAAGTGGTGAAGACTTCTTTCTCTCTTTCCTTTCTCCTTCCATAAACTGAGGGTAAAAGATTGCAGCGTACTGCTACATATGTATCACTGAAGGAATTCGGGACAGGAGCTCAAGCAGAAGCCCGAGGCAGGAACTGAAACACAGCCCGTGGAGGAACTCTGTCTACAGGTTTGCTTCCTCTACTTGTTCAGTTACCTCTATTATACATCCCAGGTCTGCCCACCTAAGGATGGTACCACCCACAGTGGGCTGAGTCCTCCTACATGTAGCAATGAAGAAAATGCCCCACAGATATGCCCACAGGCCAGTTCAAATGAGGCAATTCCTCAATTGAGGTTCCTTCTTCCCCAGTCCCTGTGTCAAGTTGACAAAGACTAACCAGCAAATTGAGGTAGGAAACTGTATAACTCTAACTAGAAGAATGTATGGAAAGGGATCCAGGCTCAGCCACGGTGGAGCTAGGCCAGTCTGGAAGAGGGAATAATAAACAGTTCTTCAATAGTGCAACCAGAGAGGTGGATGGGACAGGATGCTGGAGGGTGAGAACATGAAGTCTGGTGCTATTTATATAATTGCTGAATCAATAAGAAGTCACTGGCTGCTTTTGGACTGGAAAGAAGTTCTGAGTATAGAGGGGCTGCGTGGGGTGAGGTCTGTACTAACCCTTTCATTACTGTGACATGCATCTGAGAAAAACACATCCACATCTTCTGCATGAGTGGGAAGATTTGTTTTGGATCACACTTTCATTGGTGATGAAAAGTATTCCATTGCTTTGGGCTGAGGAGAGCCGAACATCGTTGAGGGCTCACTCCATCCATTGCTTTGGGCTTGAGATGAGTAGAGCATCACTGAGGAGGGAATGTATGGAGGAGGAGTCAGGGCAACCTGGAAGCAGATAGAATAGTAACAGATGGAGAGATCTAGGTCAAGGCCCCCCACCCCCCCAGGACCTGCTTCCTCCGCCTTCCACAGTTAACCCGATAGTCTGTTCATATTTAATGTCATCAATGGATTCCTCTATTGCTTTAGGCAGAGAGCCCTTGCGATCCAGTCACTTCCCCCAAATCTCTCTTCTAAGCCTACATTAGTGACCATGTTTTTAAAACAAGAGCAAGAAAGAGTAGGGGCACCTCATATCCAAACTGTAGAAATGTATAATATCTAGCTGGATCCTCTTTCGTCTGCACGAAAGGCATTCTGGTTGCAGTGGCACAGTCATATTTCTTATTGGTTAGTGTCTGGCCCCCTTGGATGGTTGGAAAACAACATGTAGGTTCAAAATATCAGGCTCCAAGAAGCCCATAATGCTGAGAGTTTGAGTGAGCTGGCACTAGAAGGATCCTCCCATTACCAACTCCTAAAATAACCCATTTCTGGTGGATGCTTCCATGACATTTCTCGGTGGGATTTGTGGCTTTTCTGGAGTCTTATTCATTCTCTGCTATATTAAAAAAAATACTAAGAGCTTAGCATGTGTCAGGCATTGTGTTGGAGTATGCTGCTTTATCTTTAAAAAAGAACATTGTAATTGTTTTTATTATGTTTGTACATCAATTCACTTATGAGAAAATGAAAGCTCAGAGAATTCAGATAACCTTTCAGATGTCACATAGCCAGAAGGAAGCTGCTCTCCTATTCTGAGTGTCTTCTCTGGTCCAATTAAATATTTACTATTTAACAAAACACTTGCTGTTTAATACATTCTGATTTTCAAGAGACTACCATATCTCAAGACTTCAGATACATATATTAATTCTCAATGTAACCCCATGTTAATATCAAATAGAGGCTATGGGGTTGGGAGTGGTTTGTCTAAGATTTCTCAGGTGTAATTTAGTGATTTTGGTGGAACCCTGTGTAATTGGTGGTTGGTGTATAGGCAGCGAAATTTGGGTTTGATTGATCCAAAGCCTGAGTGAGGGAATTATAATAATCCTCTTCCTCTTCAAACATTCCTGTGCATTTTAAAAGTACTTGTGTTCTAACCACACAACACGTTATCTCTTTTCATCTTCAGCCAAGAGAGGTAATAGTTCTCCCAGTGAATAACAGTTACCAGAATAAAACCTTGTGGATTAGAACCCTGCTAAGCATTGTTTTGGACAGGACACCATAGAAACTGGGCTTCCTCAGAGCAAGCCAGCTCAACATTGGCTGCATAGGCTGCACTGCAAGGGCAGATCATCCCCAGAGGCCTATACTCTCCTAGGTCAGCATCAAATGTTAGTTCTCTTGTCTTGCTGATAACTGTTGCAGTTTCCACAGCTAATACACCACACAGTAGAGCTAAGTGTGTGTGTGTGTGTGCGCGTGCACACACACACACACACACACACACACAGAGCCTGCTGAGTCCACTTAGTGTAACTCAAATGTGCATTTATTTAGGAACGACTGCTTAAAATTGGATGACCTACCAGGAGGCTCATCCCCAGAGATGACTGACTCTTCCTCAGCAGCCACAGCAGCCAATAATTGCCTATAGCTCTTCATTTAAGTGTAGGGCCTTGTGAGATTTCCCATCCATGCTGGTATGTCAACTGGTATTGTCATTGTACGGGTCTTATTTAGTTTCTTTTTCCTTTGAGGTTTCATGCCTGCAGCTTCCTTGTCCTATAGAGAAGACACAAACTCACAGCAGATGTCCTGGTCCTCTGGATTTCACAATATTTTTATCCCCTCTTCCACAATTTTCCAAACTAATATTTTAATTTATCATGGTGGTTTGAATGGGGATGGCTCTCGTAGGCTAATGTTTAAATACTTGGTGCTTTGTTGGTGGAACTTTATGGGAAGGATTAGGTGGCGTGGGCTTGTTGGAGGAGCTATGTTACAGAGGCAGGTTTGGAGGTTACACAAGACTCACACTGTTTTAGGCTAGCTCCCTCCGCCTCCTGCTTACAGTTTGAGATGTGAACTCTCAGCTGTTCTGGGCATCTTACCTTTGTTCCATCATCATGGGCTCTAACCCTTTGGAACCATAAACCCAATTAAATTCTTTTTCTCATAAGTTGCTTTTGTTATGGTATTGTATTACGGTTGAGGCCTTGTGACAACAGCTCCTCTGTTTTAGATTCAGACTCCATCTTAGTTGGCTTAGGTTTAAGTTAGCATTTCCTGGCTTAAGTTTGAATTTCCCCTACCAAGAAAATGGGGCCCATTGCTAAGGAAACAAGGAAACAAGGAACATAACATATTCTTTGGCCCTCACCTGGCCCTAGTTAGCCAATTAAAATAAAGGTCAGTGCTGTTTCATTGTTCTGCCCTCCAAGCTTGGCTAATCTGGAAAAACACCTGTTTTTTGGTTTTTCCCTTTATAAGCTGTATGAAATTCACCCTCGACAGCTCTCACCCCATCCACATATGGGTGCGTGATTGCTCCTGATGCACCAGGCTCCTGGTGCACCAGTATATGTCTCTTTTCTTTTCTTTTGGTAAATAAATCTTGCTATGGGATATAATCAGTGTGCGAGAGTTACTAACCACTAATGCATCTCCCTCATGACTTCATGTCCTATTTTAAATTATTATTGTTATTGTTAGTATTAGTACCAGACCCCAGTCCAATTATTTCTGACTATATGTGAATATAGGTATTGGGCCGTCCACTGTAGCATGGGAAATCTACCAGTAGCCACAGCCTCAAAGAGAAGTGACTCTTAGTGCCTAAGCAGCCACCAACTAAGAATTGCTCCTCTGCCAGGTGGTGGGTACAGGGAGCCTTTCCGATCTATGTTGGAATTTTGACTGCTTTCTTTCGCGTATGCAACAACAGCTGCTGTGAATCAGCCATATCATGTCCAGAAGACAGCATTTCACAGCTCTTCTCCCCATCTTCCAGCCTTTTTATTCTGTCTACTCTTCTATGATGGTTCTGAGCCTTAGATGGGGTGAGGTTGGAGACCTATCTATGGTTGAGCCACTCATGCTCATCTGTTCCCAGTTATGACTGGTTATGAGTCTCTGCATTGACCACTACTCACTGAAAAAGGAAGCTTCTCTGACTCAGGTTGAGAGCAGTGCAAACCTATATGTCTAAACATAAATATTAAGGTAGTTTGGCAACATGACCATTTAGTGCAATAGTACAAGTAGAACACCCCCCTTCCAGGGCCCATGGTCTATCCTGTCATGGGCTTTTGATGAGGTTTATAGTAGCAGACATGAAATCCCTCCTATAGAGCAGGCTTCAGATCCAATCGTAAAGTGGTTGGTTATCTTTATAACCATCATACCACTATGGAACCATTAGACATAAGTTGCCTGTCAGGTTGGTACTGTAGCATGTAAGGTGCAGTGGCGGGTAAATCCACTGAGGTCCTCTCTCCCCCAGCACACAGCATAGCAATTTCCAGGTCTATGGAAGCTAAGCAGCAGGGAGAGAGTTTCTGGTTCAGTTTGAGATTGATTTCTTGATATGTTTCTTTATTGAGCTGACTGAAATTGGCCTCTGGGGGATTTGATTACTGTATTGCTCTAATAAACAGCAACTAATAGGGGATCTTGAACTTGAGCATGAGTGAGTTCACTTTGATCTGGAGCCTAGCGCAGAGCTCAGTCTGAATGATGGCTTTGCTCATAAGTTTTATTTAACTGTAGGTACAATATGAACTCATGAAAGAATTAAATTGTAGCAGCCTAACTTATAGGAAAGCTTATATAATCTTAAGTGGAAAGCAGGATGCAAGGATTGCTGCATGAACTCACAGATGCTTATGCAAAAGGCCAAGGATGAAGTGTGTACACGGAAAGGCTAAGAGCCATTTGTTGTTATGATTTTCTAAATTGTCTTTTGTGTTGTTTCTCACTGAGTGTTTAGGGAGAGAAGACATATTAGACTGTCACATACTAAAATAGCCTCTATCACAATTCACAGCTCCTCCAAGTTCTCACAAACTGTCATCTCTGTAATGAATATCAGATCAAGAAATAGAATATGGTTAGGACCCTCAAGTCCATGTGTTCCTGGGTCTTCCCATTTGCCACTCATGCCTAGTCTAGCTGAGGTGTAATGAGCCCTTCAGCATGGTAATCTACTACATTGGAAAATGGGGCTGGCACTTGGGGTCTGTTCAGGAGATGAGAAGTGGTGTCAAACAGCGTATGTATCCTCCTGCCTTATGTGACGTAGACTCAAGAGCTCTAAGAGAAATTGAATGACCTTCAAGAAAGATAGAAAGTGCTGAAGGGTATAATCCAAGAAAGATAAGTGGACACAAGAAGAGAGTGTGAGCAAGAGGATGGAGCAACCAAAGCTCTAGAGCCAGGAGGCACAAAGAGCCAGCACCAGAAACCTCATGGGAGACTGGTTGCCATCAAAAAGTCAAGGCCTTTAGTAAAGTGGAAAGTGACCACATGAATCTTTCTCTGATCCTCTACTGACAGAATGAGAGTGGTTATGGCCATCTCCTGGCCTTAACATCGACAGGGAGATGAAAGCTGGGATTGAAAGTGAGACAGAGGAATGTTTTGAGTGTGCGGGGCTTCAGGAAGAACACAGGTGGACACTCATCTGAAGGCTAATCAGAGCTATGTGCTGCTATTTTTGGGACTAGAAACCAACCTCACAATAGGAATATAACAGAAAAGCTGAGTGGCCAGAGTCAGCCAGTGGTCTGAGAGACCTCAATGGGTAACTGAATGGTATGTCCCAACATTGCCAATAATTCATTGATAATACAGCATATTGCACATTAAATATTGTTGGAAAGAAAAACTTGCTTAGTTTTTACTTTAAAGTGTAAATTTATAGAGCTATAAATGTTAGGAGCATATTACCATACTTATATGAACTATTAATAGTTTAAATGAATGGAAATAAATGTAAGTTAAAATAATTGTTGGTCCCAAATGAAAACATTTCAGTGATAATAAATTTTGATTCATGATTATAAAAATTTATTCATTTATTAATTTATATATTTATTTTGATATTAGGGTTCAAACCCAGGGTCTGCACAAGGATTATACTATAAAGATACATTCCTGGCCAAATCTGATCAGTTTTACAAAGTGTCATATTAAAATAGGTCATTGTGATGAAAGCCCTAAAAGAAACTAGAAGTAAAGAAGCATACCTGAGCATAACAAAACTATGTATGACAAACCAATGCAATATTGAGTGGGTAGAACTCAACACATTTTATCTAACATCAGGAATGAGAGAAGGGTGTGTGCTCTTCTCATTCTTAGTTAATATAATGCCTGCATTCCTAGTCAGAGAATAATACAAAATAAATAAATAAAAGGGAAAAATTGGAAAAGAAAAAGCATAATTGTCTCTATTTGTAGACAATGTGACTCTACAATTAAAAGGTCATAAATAATCCACCAGATCTCTTAGGTCTGATGTGAACTGCCAGCAAAGTACAAACATCAATATACAAAAGCAGTAGCTTCTTATTTACCAACTATGGACAGACTAAGACAAAATTCTAGCAAACAAACTCATTTGAAATAATTTCCCAAAAATCTGGAATTAAATCTCACTGAGACAGTGAAGGATGTCTCTAATAGAAATGCAAAAATGCTGAAGAAAGAAATTAAAGAAGACAGTAGAAGATGGAAAGATCTTCCATACACGTAGATCTTCAGAGCTAATATTGTGAAAATGGCTATATTACCAAAGGTAATCTATAGATTCAGTGTAATCCCTATCAAAATTCCAATAACATTTCTACAGGATTAGAAAAAACAATCCTAACACAAAAGTTCCCAAATAACTGAAGCAATCCTAGGCATAGAGAGCAGGTGTCATAACACCTGGTTTTAAATTGTAGTACAGAGCTGTGGTCCTGGCACAGAAATGGACACATAGCCCAATGGAATGAACAAAGAGGTGAACCCACACATCTACAGTCACTGATTTTTTTAAAGTGCCCAAATATACATTGAAGAAAAATTAGTTTCTCTAACAAATTGTGGTAGGAAATTTGGATATTCACCCATAAAAGAGTGACGTTAGATCCTCTCTCAACTCTATGCAAAAATGAATTCAAAATCGATCAGAGATTGAGACTTTGAAACTAGTATACAGGTGGTGGCGATGAATTTCTGGAAAGGGCTGTAATTTCTGAAAAGGGCTCCAATATTAAGAATATACAGAGATTACATGCCACTCTAATGCTTCTACACAGCAAAAGAAGCAATTAACAAAGAGATACTATAGAATGGAAGAAAATCTTTACTCATTGTACATCAGACAGGAGATTCATATCAAGAATATATAAACAACTCTAAATATTAACTATCAACCCCACCACCAATATCTAATTAATAAGTGCAATAAATATATGAGAAATATTCAGCATCCTCAGCCGTCGTGAAATACGAATCAGAACAACACTGAGAATACATCTCATCTTATTGGAATGGCTGCCATCAGTAAGATAAGCAACCTCAAATGTTGGCCAGGATGTGGAGAAAAAGTACCCTCACATGATGCTGGTGGGAATATGAACTATTTCAGTCAACTGTGGAAATAAACTCTTCAACATAACTGAAAACACAGCCACCCTGTGACTCATAAGCTAGCACGACACTGAGTTGTTTGCGTATCCATGTTTACTGTGGCATGATTCACAGATGTCAATTTGTGAATCTGCTTATGTGTCTGTCAACAGATGAACGGGTGAAGAAAACAACACACACACACACACACACACACACACACACACACACACTGGAGTTTTACCCAGTCGTAAAGAGCAATGAAATTATGCTGTGTGTAGGAAAATCGATGGAACTTGAGATCATAATATTATGCAAAATAAGGCAGACTCAGAAAGCAAAAGTGTCCTTTTTTAGTCTTTAAAATTTTTAATTAAAATATAATTATGTCATTTCTGTCTTCTCTTCCCTTTCTCCAATCTCCTCCCATACCCCTTCCCACCAACATCTCCCTTGTCCTCCACCACTCTCTTTCAGATTTATTACTTACTCTTTTTGATTATTATTATTGTTACATATTGACATACATACACATATACATACATACATATGATTAAATTTATAAATGCAACCTGCTGAGTCTGTATTTTTGTTGATGTGTGTTTGTCCTCAGGGCTGACCACTTTGTGTTAGATAACCAGTCAAGTGGTTCATCCATCCTTGGGAGAGACTAATTCTCCTTCTCTTGACAGTCACTAGTGGCCTATAGCTCTTTATCTAGAGGTGGGGCCCTGTGGGATTTCTTCTTACCACATTAGCATATCTATTGTTGTCATTATTCTGGTTTACTTAGGCATTCAAGTTATTGAAGTATGATGTGTGTAGCCTCCCTGTCATTTCTAGAAGACAAATGCTCCTCATCCGTGTGGAATCTAAATGGAAGCAATCTATGTGACATGAAAGTATAATGTATTAGTTACTCTTCTGTTGCTGTGATGAAATACTTTGACAAAAGCAAATTAAGAAATAAAGAGCTTATTTTGGCTCGTGGTTTGAGCTTACAGCTTATCCTGGAGAAGTCACAATGGCAGGGGCTTAAGATCACACTGTACCACCTGTCAGGAAGCAGAGAGCAATGGGTACTTGTGTTCAGCTCACTTTTCTCATTTCTCTGCACTCCAGAGACCCATCCCAGGGAATGGTGCCTCCCACGGTGGAAGAGTCTTCCCAATTAATCTAGTCCCAATCCTAGAGGTATCTGTTGATTCTAGATCTCATAGAGTTGACAGTTGAGGTTAGCTACCACAAAGGGGAATTATGGGGTTGGGGAGAGGGTGTCAATGTCTAGGTAACAAGTTGACTACAAGCAAAGTTATATCCACACATGAAGGCATCACAGGTAGGCTCATTATCGTACGCCAATGCACCAATATGTCATTTGTTCATTCAAGAACATGCAGGAGGGTAAATTCTTCCTATTTCTGAAAAATGTCTTTCTTAATCTTCGTGGTTTGGACAAACTGTGGTGAAATAATTATCAGTTAATTCCAAATAGTTCTCTGTGATTCCAGAGAAATTTAAAGGATTCTCTCTGCTATCTGATCATTTTAAATGGGTGTGTTTGAATTTGCTTTGTTCTTGAACTGTGGTGCCCTAGTAGACAAGAAGCTATTGAAGACTGAATTGCGTCCTATTCAAAATTCATGCCAAATTGTAACCTCTAATGTCACTGCAGTCAGAAACAACATCTTTCAAGAGAGATAATTAAGGTCGATTGAAGTCATAGGGTGGGATGATAACTCAACACAGTGAATGCTCTTATAAGAGAAGGAAGAGACACTGGAGTTGGCGCTGCA
Source organism: Cricetomys ansorgei (assembly GCA_026225945.1). Classification (NCBI taxonomy): domain Eukaryota; kingdom Metazoa; phylum Chordata; class Mammalia; order Rodentia; family Nesomyidae; genus Cricetomys; species Cricetomys ansorgei. The sequence continues at coordinate 23,090,991 of JAMJFZ010000107.1, read as the reverse complement.
TAGGAGAGCCCCAGGTTAGGGCACAGGGAGGAAGACTGCAAGCCAAGGGACTAGCCTCAAGAGAAACACATTCTGCCAACAGCTTGGGTCTGCTTTCTGGCCTCCAGAACTGCCAGAAACACATTTCTGTGATTTAAGCAGCCAGCCTGTGGTATTTTGTTATGGCTACCATGGGAGACTAACATGTGAGTTCACTACGTTTTGTCATTTCTAAGAGAACATGTTAGGCTCTTTGCTCTTTTGTTCCCTTTGTTTCATTCGTGCAGAGGATGCAGAATGCAGGTTACTATAACAACTCGCACACTGTCACTTTTATGCCATTTGGCGATTTTTAAAAATTCACTCTTTTAAAAATTCTAATGTTTGAGAATTTCATACATTCAAACCATTTACTTAGATCACGCCCACCCCTCACTTCTCTTTCAACCTGTGCCCCTCCCCCACTTTTCTTCCCAGCTCTCATGTGCTGATTTTGAAATCCACGGGGTCCACTTGGTGTGCACGGTATAGGGGTCAGCCCCTGCCACATGGGCAGCCTAGCTCATCTCTGAAAGCTACACTTTTTGAAATGGAAACTTTGACAGGATTGCAGTGTGCTAGCTTACTCGGGCTGCTTGGCACAGGTCTTGCAGTTTGGACATATTTTTTTCCCCCCTTAATTGAATAATTGAGTCATTGATCTTGACCAAAACTCATAAATGCTTTAGAGTTCATATTTTCAAAACATGGAAACTTTTATTATGATGAATGTACTCATATCTCAGTTCTTGAAAAAGCTAGTTTATTGGAATACTTGCAACACCAAATAAACCAATTATTCACTCATTGGCTGTGAATTGAGGAAAAAGCACTCGGAGTTTCTCTGAAACACACATTCTGGGTTCTTCATACTTTTTTTTTTTTCAGGATTAAGGCTTGAACTTAGGGCCTCAGGCATATGAGGCCTATAAAACTCATTTTTGTTACCTATGAAATAAAACACGTACGGTAGTGCTGTGAATGTTGCGATCAATCATTTTTATGCAATATTGTACAGAGTCTGGATGTGGAAGGAAGTGGTGAATGGCTGCCCCGGTGGCTTCAGGACAGCACTTTATAGAGTTGTCTCTATAGTCCCTAGAATGTGAGTGAGCTGCCTGAGGTCTATCATGGAGACAGAAAAGCAGAACTGAGGTTGACTTCGGGCTCTTGCTAATTGCTGTGCCTGGCCTGTCACATGTGCTATAACCTGGTTTGTAGGGTACCAGGAACACAGGTGTTCACAAAGTTCCTACCTTACCAGCTCCACCCACATAAGAGGTTGCGTGGGCTCCAACCAGATAAGACCAAACCCAATCAGTGGGTTTGTCTTCCTGCTGATTTTATCATCTCAAGAAAAGATGACTCAGCAGTTAGGAGCACTTGCCGCTCTTACTGAGAACCAGGCTTTAGTCCCTAACACCCACAGTGAACAACTTATGAACACTAGTTTCAGAGTATCAGACATCCTCTTCTTACTTCCATGGGAATCTGCATACATGTGGTACACTTACAGATAAGTATGTACACACATACACAGAACCAAACATAAAGTAAACATCTTTGAAGGCAGAATGGCAGAACAGAACCCTTCTAGCTGGATCAGTCAGCACTGCCAGAAGATTAGCATGGGTTTGCAACTAGTCTATGTCAGGATCAAGGCTGCTGGGAGAAAAGTGTTTCTCTCCACATTCTGTCCAACATGGTGAAGCTATCTGTAGTGACAGGCTATTCCTGTGGGAAAACAGAAAGAAGTGTCTGCTTCAGAGTCCTTTATTCCTGTGTTGGTCTCTTGGAACCCAGCCGCCCCCTCTGGCATCCATTCACAGACTGCTGAGTGTTTGTCCTGTCACTTGCTAGTCCCTGTCGGATACTTCAGTTGTGGTTCTCGCCTCCCTCCTTTCTATCAGTAACACCTTCCCTGGGAATATCACTCCCTTACACAAAGGTCCCACTTCTGGGCTCCAGGAGTGAGCTTGTCCTGACTAGCCGTTGCTGGGCTTTAGTCTGTCTAGTCTGTACCATTCTTTTTTCATTGCAGTGTTCCACAGTTCTGCTGGATTTCTGTAGTAAGGCCTGGGAGCCACACCCCGGCCACCCAAGGAGAACAGGATCTGTGGTGAGGTACGTGGAGACTTGCCTTCTCCAACTCACCCACACCGTGTCAGGAGACAGAGGCAAACAGTGCCCTTTACATGCTGCACGGACCTGCAGGCATCGTTCGGAGATGTTAGTCGCTGCAGCAGGGCCAGTGTGGGTGGACCCCATGGGTGACAATGACGACGATGATGCAGAGTCACCGTACCTGTTTCTTTCTTTCTCTCTGAGACGATAAACATCCTTTTATCCCTGGCCTTTTCTTTCTGTAGCCTAGGATACCAGACAACAAAAATTCAAAGGGCTTCAGCATTCATGAGGTATGGGGTAGGAGGAAAAGTTAGAATTAATAAGATTTTTAACTGATTCATTTTGGCAGGAATTGGGAGTCCAGGAGAACTGTTTTAAGAATAACTTGACCAGCAGACAGCTTAGGACGTAAAGGAGCTTGCCCCACAATCTTGAAATCTGAGTTTCTGTATGGTGAGAGGAGAGAACTGGCCCCCAAAGTTATCCTATGACTTCCATGCATGTATCCTGTATGCTAGCACACCAACGGGCGCGCGCACACACACGCGCACACACATACACACATACACACACACAAACAAATAAAACAGACAGACAAGCAAAGAACCAAACAAACAAATAAGTAGAATATTTAAAAAGCCTAGCTTTGTGTCCTCCTAACTCCGGGCTGTGTAATGCAACAGCAACACAGCAAGGTCTGACCTGCCTGACACCCCAGCTTTCTCCACTCCACAATCCTCCCTGCTCCTAGCTAGCCACTGCTGATTCTTCTTTTTAGTCACTCCAATGTTAGTGGCTTACCCTGGATCATTCTTCCCTGTGGTTCAGCTTCCTCAACCGCGCAGTTCTTAGAAATACCTGGAGAATCCTACTATGTGGAAACCAAAGCTCTCACTCCAGCCTGAATGATCAGAAAGAAAAACAGAGCAGTACGGGTATTTTCCAGACCATCTTGTATCACAAAACGGGTCACTGGAAAAAAACAATCTCTGAGGTTTGCCTCTGACGGGCAGAGGTGGCATTCCTGCTTAGTGGTCTGATTCACTTTTCAGGAGGACAATGTGTCTTTATTCCTTGTAAAACGCACGTTACTCTCCCTCCTCAGTTTGCAGCATCACCTCCCACACAGCCTTCTTATTTATTTCAACTCAAAAGAACACTGTGTTCCTTACTCATTGTGTTCCTATTAGAAGAACAGCTTCCTGCTGTTGGACAGAGGTGGCTATTAATAAATTGTAGATAATGAGCACACAGCCCAAGTCAAGGCTCCCTTGGGGAAATAGAACGAATGGAGGAAAATAACTCCATGTGGAGAGTTGCAGGGAGGGACATCTCAGAAAGCCCATCATGTAAACATTAAGAATTAAATTAGAATAGATATCCTATAACTTCTCAGAGATAAGCAAAACAAATTTAAAAAAATTATCCCTTACTTCTAATAGCTTGGATCCAAGAAATGGCCTTTTTCCTCTCATCCAGCTGCAAATCTTTCCCAGCAGTCGGGATCTGGAAACTGTCATGGAGTCTCCCTCAGGTCAAGGTGGACATTCACAACAGTGTAATCTGCCTCAGCGATACAGGCTGGCTCCTGAACTGGTGCTGGGGAACCCTGGAATAAGTAGGGGTGGGACCTCCCTACAGCGCTGGGTACTTAAGCCCTAGTGCAATGAGGTTGCTAGGTGGAGCTGCGTTGGAGGTGACTGGGGTGCGAGGGCAAAGCGACTTGGCAAAGTGGACTCCTCATGAAGCACAGGTCAGCATCCCTCTGTCCTCCGTCACGAGAAAGTGGGACAAGAAGTTGCTCACCAGAGCTGACACTTCCACCCTCTAGAACCTGAGGAAATAAACTACGGTTCTTTACAAGAACCTGAATCTGTTGTCTGTTTTGGCAGAGCCAGCTGGACCCGCCACAAATGTGTTCATTTGGATGCTGACCACCAGCTTGCCTAGTTTCACAGTGCAGCTCTACCACTTGCTGGCAGTGACGGATTCTATAATGTCTGAGTGCTTGCTAGTGTCTGGATATGAAGTGTGCCTGCATTGAAGGCCCGGTCCTGGATGCAAACAGTGTCCAGATGTGGGATCTGGAGAAAGTGATTGGATCATGCAAGACCTGTTGATGGGTCAGAACTTGGTGGCATTATTGTGAAGGGATGAAAATACTTCAAACTGGGACTGGTTGAAGGAAGGTCATTGGAACAAGCCTGGTAGGGATGCATTTCTTCCCTTCCTCCCCACCTGCCTCTGCATTTATTGTCCATCACAGGTCTCTGCCATGATAGTCAGTCTCACCTCAGGTTCATGGAATAAATGAATCATGAAAACCTCTGGAATGGTGAACACAAATGTCATTTTATCCCCATAAGGTGTTTTTCTCAGGGATTTGTCCTGGCAACAATATGTCTGGCTAACACAATGTCTCAGTCTGCTCATCTGAAGAGGGGAGAAGATGGCATCTACTGCACAGATTCATTGAGAGGCTTGTGGGAGTTAATACACAACCCATAGTTTAGCACTGAACACAGATTCTTCAGGCTTGTCACTAATATTTAAAACTTTAGAGAGCCTGTATCTCATTTACGAAGCAACATGACCTGATGGAAAGACCTAGACCGGGGGGGGGGGGTGTCTGCAGACGGGGGTGGGGGGTCTGCAGCCCAGGCTCCAGTCTTCTCTCTTGTTCTGTGGAGTGTGTGTCCCCAGTCTTCTAGATCCTATGCTTTTATCTGCGACCCAAGAAAAGAAGGAAGAAAAGGGGGGAATGAAGGAAGGAAAAGAAGAAAGACTTTAACAAGAGAACAAGGACACTTGAAGCCCCATGCTGTCCACTTCTTCCCCTACACAAGTGTGCACTTACATTGGGACTCTCTGCAGGTTATCCATCTGTATTAGTTGCTTTTTCTGTTCCTGTGATAAAATACCATGACCCATGCCACTCATGGAAGGAAGACTTTATTTTGGCTTTAAGAGTCCATCGTGGTTGGGTGCATGGCAGGAAACAGCAGACTTGGGGTTGGAAGTAGGAAGCTGAGAGCAAACATCTTCAAATGCAAGCAGGAAGCAGAGAGAGCAGAGGGACATACTTTCTTTAGCAAGGCCGCCTATTGTTAGCCCCTCCCCAAAACGTACCATCACCTGGGACCAAGTGTTCACATACCTGAGCCTATGGGGAACATTCTCATTTGAACTACTGAACAACTGCCCTTTCTCACATGCATCAGGCCCTTTGGGTTCTGTCCCCTACACACCTCCCACATCTTCCTCACTTCTGGGACACCTCTGGAACTGAAAACAAAACAACATTTCATCCACACATGTCATTTTTCTCAGACATTTGTCCCAGTAGCAATAATTCTGGCTCACACAATGTCTCAGTCTGTTCACTGTTTCAAGAACCGTGTTCTGTTCTTGAAAGACTTCAAACATGGACCCTGATGCTACTTCTGCTCATACTAAATGGAAAAGTATAGTAGGGCTTTTCCTATCTTAAGTAGCAACATCCCTATCCCCAGGCCACTCATTTATATATTTGTAGTACTTTCATTGTGCCTATAGACTAATAGAGAATTTCATTTCTATTACGTTGATTAGCAGGGTGGTATTTGCCAGAATCAGCATCCTGTAGAGCAAGGCAATAGCAGTCAGGATGAGTGTAGCAGACATATGCTGGCTGTAAATATTGCTCACCCACACAGCCACATATCAGTCGAGCATCAGCCTGTAGCTGACAACAGAGTGGAGGAGGGTGAGGTGCGGTGGATGGGGAGATGAGTCAGGGAAGGAGAAAAACTGAAAACTCCCCTCCTGTGCTCATTCCTTCTGCTCCTCCCAAGGGGGAGAAGCAGGACAGTAGGAACCAGATCTCTTCTGTCTCTCCAACTGCCTCGTGCTGGCTGCTCTGGGCAGCTCCTGCCAACCCCACAGTCAACAGAGCCTTGTCTGTGAGTCTGCGTAAGCTGTAATCACCACACTGGGTGCTGTTTTTTTCTTCAGAGTGCTTACCATGAAAGGCTCTCACGCCCCATGTGGAGTTCACACGGATCAGCTGCAGAGTGATTTATTGTTCGGGGAGTAATTATCAGAACTTCTTGTCAACTCTGCTCTATTTTGCCAAGGATAGGACAAGATGTATTTTGAACAAAACAATTCCAAGACATGAGTCCTGTGGAGCATTAGTTGATGAGTGCAAGAGAGGAGACACCAGGCTGCCAAGCTGGCAGAGGGATGTTATCCTCACCGGAGGAGTAGAGGAGCGGAACCAACCTGTTCTAAATAAATACCTACGGCTCTGCGCTGTGGGCACAGCATGCTCAGGGTGGGCCAGTGCTTCTCAGTGCTTTCCTTCCCCAGGCAGCCAGAATGTCATCTGAGGTCTGAATGGCTGTGCCTCTTTCTACCTTCTCATTCTGCTCAGTTTTCCAGTAACCCATAGGCAAATGTACTCTCCCACTCCCACTTCCAGAAAGGGGTCAATTCCTAGTCAACCCTTCCAAAGGAACAGACATGGCTACTAGAAGCTCAACTCTCCAAGTCCAGCATCTCCCTGATACATAATTACTTCCCTACTTAGAATTTATGTTGCCTATAATTTTATCTCACCACCCCTGCTTTACCTAAGTGACCTTCCGTTGCTAAGCAACATCCTCTCCTCCTTTGCCCAGTTGGCTGTTCCATGATATCTTGTTCACGCTGTTCCACTGGCTTTATTCCACTGAAGGCTTTATGGAGCAAACCTGTTTCTATCTTCCTGTGTCTCAGTAACCTTTCAACTAGTCTCTAACCTCTCTTCCCCATGCTCAGCCTCCAGTCACTTCAGAATTAGTGCCACAAAAGCAGGTTGTGTGTATGTTCAAACCTGTCCATGTCTGTTCTTCATATCCCCATGCATATCCCAAGCTTCCCCGGGGCATGTGTCTTAAACAAGCAGTTGTTCCGATTTTTTTTTTTAATTCTGTTGTTTATTCCATCTTATTTAATGATTCATTCTGTCCTTCCTACTTTAAAAAATTATTACCTTTTTATTTTTCTTTCAGAATTTCGTACATTTTATTTTGGTCTTATTCATTTTCCTTCTCAATTCCTCCCAGATCCTTCCATAGCATCCCAACTTGTGCCCTCATTTTAAAAAGCCAAGTTCAGTTAATGCAGTCTCTGTACTCTTGATTTTATAACCATCCATTGGAGCATGTTGGACCTAACTGACTACATCCTTAAAGAAAAGTAACTGTCCCTCTCCCAGCAGCTTTAGGCCCTATTGATAACCCACTGCTATTACTCTGCTAAGGGGAGGACATAGCATTGAATCAACTCCTAGTGACTTATCATTATACCTATAGATCAGTGGATCTCTCCAACTTCATTGCAGATGCTTCTGGCAGTAGATGATGATTAACACAGAGACCCACAACTGATCAAGGTGCAGAGAATAGGAAACTGTAGAGTGCCCAACCCTAATGGGACACCTCCATCATTTCTCTTCCTCCCAAGACTCAGCAGTCATTGTGAAGAGGAGGGTGAAAGACTTTAAGAGCCAGAGGTCTTTATGGTGCCTGTTGAAGAGTTGCCCCCACATTTCATTTACGACATTGAGATATGTGTTGTCCTAGAGAGAACAGTGTTTCAGGCCACCTGCTAGACACTGCCAATCCAATGTTCAATTAAGCTAGTCCCTGGGATGCATGAAATTTCCAGCACCAGAGCAAAGAAGCAGATGGTATGCCAACAAAGCAAATAATGCCACATTGCATCAGACAGTGCCACATCATATATTTACCTTTGATATTTTCACTTAAGAAATACCACGTGGTAAAACATCAACTTAAAATGAGATTCTATAACAAAAAAAGAGAGTTCTAATAATCCAGGAAATGCTGAGCTCAGTCAGCTGGATGACAGTAGATCCAAACAGTTAGCAGCTCAGTATATGAGCATTTTCAATCTAATCTGATGCCTGAATAACAAAATTAGACTTGATTCCCTTGGCAGGAAGACAAAAGAAGATGAATCAGACACTGAGGACAGAAAAATTATAACTTATTACATCTGCTTAGAATCATGAGCATTGTGCTGCTAATGTTCTGTTCATAGCAACCCAAAGCAATCCACACAGCAGCCAGGCCTCATGACAAGGTCTCACTATAGAGTTGAGGCTGGGTTTGAACTTACTAGTGTCCTGACTTTATCTACCAACTACTGGAATTATAAGGTGTGCCACTATGCCCCCCTCCCTTCTAAAATTCTCAAGGAGAAAATGATGAGATCATATTTAAAGTTGAACAAGACCTCTCCAACTTGAGAATAAAATACTAAAAGGTGGCAGAGAGGGTGACCAGTTTAGAATATACCATTGGTTCGCTCTTCAACAAATTCTCCTTTGGCTGCTTACTCTGTTGAGTGGTAGGCTCGGTGCAAGGGGCAGACTAGAAGCTAAATTGGTCTGCAGTTTAATGGAAGAACTGACTTTAAATAAACAGATATCAAAGCAGCTATATATTTAGAAGCTGTGCTACGAATAGGATTCTATGATGATATAAACAAGTATGCATGTATGTGTGTTTCGTTTTTATGAGTGATCGGGACACAGTTTCCATGTACAAATGGCATCTATTCAGATACCAAGAGGATGTGGAGGATACCTTGGCTGTTCTTCTAAGAAAGATAGGGAGCAGGGGAGTCTGCTCAGGAGCTGGTTCTCTTACTAGGAAGAGCAGAGGCACTGGAGATGTGGGGAAAGGGTGATTTGGGTGTCCTTTTGAAGAAAGAATTAGGAGAGTTGCTGCAATCTGTTGAGGCGCCGATGGAGCTAGGGAACAAATCAGAAGACTGAAGGGAGGGTTAGGGAGGGAGGAAAATCTGTAGGATGTCATGGTGAATTTGGGATGAGATGTGGGTCAGGGAGATTGGAGCTGGGGTGATACCTGGTTTTCTGGCTCAGTAAGCTGGAGAGACAGATGCAGGATGAGTCACAAACTGGGGAGTAGAATAGTGAACGCTCCCGTGCTGAGATATCTGAGATGCTCATGGCGCATCCGGGGAGATGTGGCTGTAGCCTGCAGCAGGGTTGGGCTGTGCTTGAGTTCAGTTCTAGCAATAGCTGAGGTGTCCAGCTTTGAATGAAACTGCTGCCAAGTGTGGAGCCCAGCATGTGAACTGATCCCAAGAGACAAAGTTCATTGCTTCTCCTGTCATGACCATGAGAGAGGCCATGATGGAGGTTTGTTAACAGGGTTGGTTTGCTGTCGTTTTTTACTCTTTAAGTGAGTCCCAGTGTTGATGGGCAACCTCAGGTTGACGGGACATTATTCTTTTCATTAGAATTCTCTTCACCAGCACTAACTCTGAGGAATAAGATAGGGAGAGGTGATGTGGCCATATTTTTTAACTCTGCCATAGAATTTTTTATTTAAAAACATTTTGTTTTGTACGTTTCTTTTTAATTACTTCTATTTTTTGAGATTATAAAATAATTACATGATTTCCCTCTTCCCTTTCTTTCCTCAAAACCCTTCCATATGCCCTCCTTGATCTCTCTCAAATTCAGAGTCTCTTTTTTCATTGCTTGTTGTTACATGTATACATATATACATGCGCCACCCCCCACACTTCTAATTATAACATGATCAGTTTCGGTAATGTTACTTGTATGCGTGTTTTCAGAGATGACTATTTGGTATTGGATAACAACAATAGACATGTTAAAGTAGACAGGAAAAAGGCCACAGAGCCTCAACCCTACACAAAGAACTGCAGGCAGCGAAGGAATGCTGAGAGTGTGAGAAATAGTCTTCCCCAGGGAAGAGCACTCCATCCAACACCAAATGGTCAGTCTTGTGCTTTTTTCTGAAAGAAATAACTGACAATCGGGTCATTTCAAAATACTTGATTGCAATAAAGTTGAGTTTGCTTCATAAATTAAATAAATTAATTAAAGACAATGTATATTGTCTGGGTGGTTAATTTTAGGCCTCAACTTGATTGGATGAAGAGATGCACAGATAGCTGGCATTTCTGGGCAAGTCTCTCAGTGTTTCCAGAAGACATTAGCAGCTGAATAAGTTAGCTGGGGAAGGAAGACCTGTTCTCATTTAAAGATGGCAGGCATCATCTTAGCTGGGGGCATGGACAGAACAAAGACAGAGAAAAGGCAAAATCCACCCCCTCTTCAGATGCTGGGCCATCCTTCTCCTGCCCTGGGTGTCATAACTTCGGGTTGTATATTCCTTGGCTCTGGAACTTATACTTCTAGGCTCTAAGATCTACAGCCTTGACCTGAGGTTCACACCATTGGCTTCCCTGGTTCTGAGGCCCTGAACTCAGCCAGAAGTATGCCATGTTTTTTCTCAGGTTCTGAGATTGCAGAAAGTATATGGTGTATTTCTCAGTCCCTGTAATCTTAGGAGTCAATTACCTTAATGTTTTTCTCATCTATCTACTATCTATTTATCTATCTATCTTCTATCTATCTTCTATCTATCTATCTATCTATCTATCTATCTATCTATCTATCTATCTATCATCTATCTTCTCCCTATAGTCACAGGTTCTAGGCTACCAGATTTAACTCACTGTGAATTAGAGATATTTGTAAACTTGTGTCTGTTCTGAAATGTACAGGGTTATTTTTCCTTACTATTCTTTTCTAACAATATACAAATTCTTATCTTATATTGGGTATGAAAATAACCTAGAGATAATTTAAAGTGTACAGAAGTAGGCATATGCATTATATGCAAATACCGTGTTATCTTATATAAAGGACTTAAACATTCACAGATTTTGGTACCCAAGCTGGTCCCTGGCAACAGTTCCCCATGAGTACCAAGGAATTACTATATGCCATATTGGTTTTGTCTCACTAGAAAATTCTGACTTATATCATTTCATAAGACTTTATATATATAAATTCTTAAAGAAGAAGAAAAAAGTTACTTCCTAACTTCATTACATGTTTAGTTCTTGGACTGGCAAAATGAGTTCTGGTGAATTAGTAGAGAGTGGGAAGAAAGGACCCAGGAACTCAAACACTGAATTGCAGCATTCCAAGTTCCTTGCAGACCAAGTCTTGCTTATGGGCATTCTAGAAACATTCTGAACACATTCTCAGCACAGAAAGGGGTTTCTCTGAAGTTACTGACTGTAGAATTCTTTGGGTGATGATATAGTAGGGATCCTGCAAATGGCGACCACTGCTGAGGTATATGCCCAAGTGGCTGCCTGTGAAACAAGGGGCCATGGCTATATGAGAGATGAGTTCTTTCCTAATAATCTCTTTGCATTGCACAGTGGCTTATTGTTATTGTTTTGTTTATGACTCGGTAAGACTTACCCACTAGACTCTTTTCTGGGCCTGCTCCTGATGGTTGTTGTCTTCTTCTTGGGGTCAAAGATGAGTTTGATGATTTCATGCCACCTACAGACTAAAGGGGAATTATTAAAAGATAATGACTGATTACAGATTTCCTTTGTTATGACTAAAACTCAGCAACATTCTTGGGGAAAGACAATGTGCTAATGAGATTTTCTTTTCTTTTTGAAAAAAGTTGAAACATAAGGAAGATAAAGACAAAATTCTTTACAGAGAGCAAGCCAAGAGTTGGCTTTGTGTTGAATAAAGGGACAAGGAACAGCAGGTGACCACCAGCCCGATTGTTCCCAAATCCAGCGTTCTCAAATGTGACTGTTCAGGTTGCTTTGTTTTTCAGTGGTGTGTTTTATTCTTAAACAAGGAAAAATAAAAGGCAGGTCTTTAAAGGAAGGTCAGGGCAAGAAAAAATATTCAAGTATTAATTCTCTGCAGCTGACTTCTCCTTTAGACATCTGTTTGTTCTGCAGCATCTTGGAGAATAGTGGGCAGGGCAGTCACTGAACACAGGCAGAAGTGGGAGGAGAAACAGCGAGGATGAAGCAAACAAAGTGGGAGATGGGTAACTAGTCTTGTGTAAGTCCTTGACTTTGACTTATCTCAGAGTTATGTCAACATGTTAGCAGACTTCCACTGCTCTGTGAAACAATGGAAGAGAGAAAAATAATCCAGAGGCAATATCTTCTCTTCATCTACTAGAGAGATAAACTCATTCAAAGTGACTTTTCTAAAAAGCATCTAACATGAAACGGGGCTGCTTAGGAGTTGAAGCAGATAAATTTAGAAGACTAGAAAAGTGGCCAAATTGGACACTCTGTTTCAAGACTGGATGGAAGAGTCAGAGTCTAGTTCCTGAAAGAGGGGCAGGTGATGCTAACTAAGGTCATCACAGAACCAAAGCATTTCTTCCTTTTGATACTGCTGGAGTCAACATCCATCACACTCACCACTGCACCGCTCCAGCTCTGACCGGGTATGGTTGCCTCTTCCTCAGTGCAAGGTGCCTGGGCTCTTCCTTCCTTCCACTGAAGGAGTTTACAAAGCAGGGTAGTATCTTCTGCTATTTTAGTTTTGCTCATATGACCTCTGAGGACCTAAAGGGGAAGATCTCCTCTCTGAGTCTGTGAGGGCAGATCTCACATATCTACTTGGGAGGCTCTTGTTACATCTATTGAGAGAATTAGGAAAAGCGCAGGCACAGTGCCAAGAGGTGTCTCAGGCTGTTCCCATGTTGTCTGCCTCATGAGCCAAGATACCAATTGCTGCTTCTTTTAGAGCATATTGTGGCATTCTGGTTTTGGCAAGAATCTCTCTGGAGTCCTGTATCATCTCCAAATAGTCTCATGAATCACCTTGTGGCTTTATTCCACGAAGCAGCACAAGCTAATTTCTGTTATCTGTAACTGTAGGGCACAGTATGTGGGTATTTATCATCTATGTATGGGTCCCAGAGCCATTAATTTATGCACTTATTCATCCATTGTGGAACCACAATGTAAATCTGGTCTCAGCGATTAGGAGGGTACAGGTAGACTGGAGGTGTGGGCTATATGTTCCTGTAGCTTTTAATGCAGATGGCCAAGTTCACAGGAGAAACTCTTGAAAGTTGTTTTTATTTCTGTGTTAACTTAGGTGACATTAAATAAATGGTTTAAATCTTCTAGGCCTCAGTAACCAATGGGAAAATGAAGATGAAAAACACCTGTCATGTATCTCTTTGTACTGGATGGGAAGGCAGGCTCTGATTGGCCAATATCAGAGAGTATAAGTGAATAAAGTGGGACACAGTGGTAGACTCTCTATTGCAATGTTAAGAGGGACTAATGAGCTACTCAAAGTACCTGCTCATCAGCATGCTGCCTGCCCTCTAATGAGATGTACATCATTACAGACACCTGTGCACCTGTCAAGTGAATACCCACTGGAGATCCAGTGAGCTTGTAGAACCCAACAGAACATCATGAAACTCGGGCAGGTGGATTTGCTAGGTTGGGTGGTCTTTGTCTTTGGTTAGTTTTTATTTTTTAAGTTCATTCATTCAATATGCATCTATTGAAGCATTATTGTTTCCTGAACCCAGCATGTTCTGCCCAGAGTGTTAATAGGCAAGGAAAACAGAGTTCTAGACCCCCCAGAGACAAACACTTCCTTAGAAGATGGACCCATATGTGGTATAAATCACACATAAGTTTGGAGTGAATAAGTGACCTGGGACACAAGACTCTGGGGTTTTCCCTTGGAGTGTGAGTGGTGTGTGCTTTCATAGTTTTTTAAAAACCAAGATTTGTGACAGAGAAAATATGTAAGTTATCCTGGGCCTCGCAGGAAGACTGCGTAAGTACCAAAGTAAGTGAGTGAGAGAATTGCTACCCACTCTACTCTCAAGTACATGAATGCTTTGAAACTATTTTGATCCTCTGTAGTTTACGTAAAATATTTAAATATATTCCAAAATAGAAACAAGTGGAAGATTCTTAGAATCATGGCATAACATATTTATAAATTATATACAGACTAAACCACAAGACCTACAACAGTGATTGCATTTTTTTTTTTTTTCTTTTGAGGCCAGGGACAGAGACTTACTATTTTTCAGGCTGGTCTTGAACTCATTGTATAATTCTGCTGGCTTGAAACTCCTTGTGTAGCTCAAGCTAGCTTCAAATGCAATTCTCCTTTCCAAGCACTGGAATTGCAGACGTGCTTCACCAAGCCGGACTAACATTTACCTTTAATTTAACTTGATATGTGTTGTTTTTTTGAAACTATATTTCCTACAATTCACTTAAGAGTGAATTTTATATTTTGGTCCTATTAGACGGTCTTAAAACTTTCCTGAGGATGACCCATCACCTCAGTGACTGTCATTGTAAAAGTTTTACTGGGTGGTGCTTAAAATTGCAGATGTTAAAATCTTGCCCTCTTCATTTATAAAATTAGGATGAGACAGTGGTTTTCTCTCTTAGGGTTGAAGTAAAGAATTAAAGAGTATGATGTATGTGCATACATAAATGATGTTTAAAAGCACTTAAAAGGCTACCTGGCAATATTACAAATAGAGCATACTTTTTCAGTATTAATTGTGGATTTTAACTGTCTATTTTGAATTATAGTATCATTTGAGGTCTATGATAAGTTATTTTGAAAAAGCCTTTAACACAAAAGTGGCCCCCAGGTTTAATGGCGAAACATGAAAGTACTTTCTAATAAACAATGCCACCATTTCATGCTTGCCATGGGCCTCTGTCAGCATGCTGCCCTGGATGGAGACCTGAGCAGTCTGCCTGCGTCAGGTGAGCGAGAAGCTCACAGGGGTTGACTCGGCTCGATTTTGCTCTCTGCTACTCAATGACAACTCAATTCTCCTGTCAGAGTTCATTGTTCAGAGTACTGTAAAATCCCTGTGAAGTGTATTGCTAGAGAGTTTATGTTCAGATTTTACAGATATAGATGCGTTGTCATAGTCTGACGGAGATTTTATTTTTAAAAAATACTATCTAGCACGTGTTTCATCATCAACAACAGATTATTTCTTGTACTTCTTGGGGCTGGGAATTTCAAGATCAAGGTGCCAGCAGATTGTCTGGTGATGGACCACCTCCTGGTACAGAAGCCACGCCTTCCTGATGTGTCCTCAAGGATAGAAGAGACAAATTAACTCTCTAGAGTCTGTATAATGAGAGCACTAATACTTTCCATGGTGACTCTTCTCTCATGACCTAACCACCTCTTGAAGGCCCTACTTCATAATACCATGACCTTGGAAGTTAAACACTCAGGAGGTACATAAACACTCTGCTTACTGCACACTCCCTGTTCTAAGAGTTCATGGGCTCTCATCATTATGTGATCCAGATAATAGCACTTTAAAAAGATCATAATTACAGGAACATAATATACTTGTTAAACTTGGATGAAATTTGAAATACTTTATTTTGGGAATTTAAGAGAAAAGATATTCGGAGTACATTGCCAAAGCTTTTGAAGTAATATTCAAGAATTCCTGGATCATAAAACACCCCCCAAATAAGCATACACAGTTTATAAATGATGTTGGTCTCATCTTTATTCCTACCAATGGTGGGGGTATCCTTATGATGGAATGACAGATGTTTGGAAATGATGAATTCACAGAGTGGAACTCAAGGACAGTATTTTTAATAACTGCAGCTAAATTCTTGCCTCCTGTCATGTTTGCTTTTAAACAGTGGCAGGTAAGACAAACATCAGATATAGAGCTGGGCAGATAAAAGCTAAACTACAAATCCAAGGTAAAGCAAGGCCAGGGAGGAGATGCTGATTATCTAAATACACACAATGAACACATCTAATGAACACGTCCCTAGTAATTTAGACTTCAGGAGACTACACTCAGTACTTCAGAAATGCACACTGAAAGGATACTGAGCTTCCAATTCTTTGTGGCTGGGTCTACTCTCCCTCCCTCTCTCCCTCCCTCCCTTCATCCCCCCTTCCTAACTAAAACCATCTAATCAGTTTTAGTGCATGTTGACTGGGATACTTAAAAAATGATGGCAGCCATTTTAATTGCCACTCATAAAGTTTGTACTGAGTTAGTCATAAAACAGTCTAAGACGACTTTAAAAACTCAAAGCGGGCAAGCACGGCACTGCATGCCTCTAATCCTAGCAGTAGTGAGACTGATGCAGGAGAATGTCAAGTTCAAGGCCAACCTAGGCTGCAGGGTGAGACCTGGTGTCAAAAGAAAGAAAAGAAGGTTCAAAGGTAGAATTTTCAGTAGAGTGTTTTGGCTGTGATATGGAAAGTCATGGTGCATAGATTTCTATGTGTTCACTTTGCTCCGGATGTTGTAATTGAAGTATTAGTTATTTTAATGATCGTGCCTAAATTTTTTTTCCCAATAATAGTCTTAATTGACATCCAGTGTTTACCTCCAGGTAGAGATGTGTCAACATTCAGAAGGAAATGGAAGGGTTGATATGTTCGCAGCCTTGATAGGTCACCATGAAAACATCTGTATTTATCTTTTGCTCCCCAGTGCCAGTGTTTCATTGGTTTGAGAAATATTAGAGCTGCCTCAGTTTTCTTCAGCTCTTAAGCTTAGGCAGCATTCAGTGTTGCTAAGACTCTTAGTTTTGCATTCATCTTTTAAGTCTTTTTTTGGACATAACTTCTTTCTTTCTTTCTTTCTTTCTTTCTTTCTTTCTTTCTTTCTTTCTTTCTTTCTTTCTTTCTTTCTTTCTTTCTTTCTTTCTTTCTTTCTCTATTTATTTATTTAGTGAATGAGTTAAATAGTCAGAAGTGGTCTGTAGATTCCTTGAACATCAACCACAAAACCCTTCCCTTATGCCTTGCAGCCTGTTGTGAGCAAACTGCCCTTTCTTTGTCAGCTGGCCAGACTTTTGCTTCAGAAACTTGCTCTAGTTATGTCTGTTACAGATGACCCATGCAGTCTTAGCATACACCACTCCAGGACAAGCCTTGGGAAACTCTAAATGACTCCTCTCTCCCTTGAACTGTTCTCAATCAGGCCAAGAAGGGTGCATTTTTCTTGGTGTCTCAGAAGAGTTTATAATGTGAGGCCTTCAGATTTGGTTATAATATAAGGCCTGTGGTTAGTGAAATGGAAAGATGAAATGGAACTGCAGTGAATCCTGCAAATTAAAATGTGCTTGCATCCATCCCTCCCTCTCTCTCTCTCTCTCTCTCTCTCTCTCACATACACACACACCTCTTCTCTTTATATAACCAGGCTGTTCAGCTTACTTTTCGTGTCAGCCAGGAGCCATCCCCTGTGCTGTCAGTTAATAGCACGGCATTGGGACCTAAGAAAAGATTTCTAAATAGTCTATTCCCACCCACTTCTGACCTTCACTATGCGTAGAGTAGACAGAGATGGTATCAAAAAGAGCAAACAGCAGCAGTAGAGGGAGCACAAAGGCAGTGGAACTTACTTAGTGCAGCTACGATACAGATGACAAAGGCAGATAGCAGTAGAGAGAAGAATCCATGATGGAGTGCTAAGACAGCAGGAGGCAGAAGATCTGTGGAACCGAAAATGAACTATGGGCTCCATCCCCTGGAGAATTTCAGAGAGCCACTGTGGCCTAAAGGTCAAGGGTCCCAAAGTCAGGGGAGTATAACAGAACCCACCGAAAGGGTTGGAGGATCCTGACATCTAAAGGTTGCAAGCTGTAACACTATCCATTGTTAGGTGCCAGGAGCCTTGATACCCAAGGTTTAGGAACCACAACACCAGCTGGCAGTGATTAGCAACCACTGCTTAGAGCCAAGATTTCATTAGCTAGGATTGGATGCCAGTCTACTGGCAGCCATAACTCAGAGCATCAAACCTTTTTCTTGAGCACACGAAACTGTAAGTTCTGACTTGCAATGCCTGCAATGTAAGTCTCCAGTACTCAGTGGTTGGAGCTATAAGCACCTGAGTCTCTCAGCTCAGTCCATAATGCTTAATTGGCAGGATACTAGTAAATGCTCTATTTCATGCAAGTAGAATACATGGACCCAGCACACGGACAACATGGCCCTTTCTTAGAAAGAATATACTAATCACTCTAATGCTCTGCATCTGGCTGAAAATTTACTGTCAGGAATACTGAAGTTATCACATTACAGATAAAAAAAATGGTATTTTGTCTCCACTCTACCATCTTTCAGGTGGATAATCATAATGAGAAAAAATGGTGGAGGCAATTTGATATTAGTCAGAAAAGAAGTCTGAAAAAAAAGTGCCACAAATAAAGTACTCATTGTACAGAAGGTGGTCAAATATGCTTTCCGTCTGCACAAGAATCATTTTATCTTCAGCAGGAAAATGCGTAAAATTGCATAGTAGCACAGCTGTGGTTGTTGGAAGACAATGCTGTGCTTGGATTTCATTTCTAAAGATTGCAAGAAATTCCTAGAAATGGAGGAAATAAGAAAATGGTCAAAGAAGGACTCTACACATTCCATATCACAGTTTATGCTCTCCATGGAATTTCTCCCTTGTCTTTAGGGAACTGATAAATTCTAGGCTCTTCCTCTAGAAAGAGTGAAGATTTCTTGTTACTTCTGGATGCCAGTCCAACCGTATTACATGGAGGACTGAACAAAACCGAACTGCTCAGTCCAACCCACACTGAATTATGGGAGCACTTAGTGCAGCCCAGCATCAGCAGACAAAACAAAGGGGACTGTTTTCAAAGTTACATCCTAAGTGCAGCGGCAGGAATGTAAGGATGGTTTAATGTAAGAACATCTATCTATATAGCATTCTGCTTAATTTTTATTACCAACTTGATGGGGTGGGAGGGTATGTGCAATCACCATGGCAACCTACTTCTGGATGTGTCTGTGTGGGTGTTTTCAGAAAGATTTAACCAAGGAAGGAAGGTCCACTCTGAATGTGGTGGCACCATCTCATGGGGGCCTGAGGTGAATGCAGAGGATAAAGCAGTCTGAGCACAAGCGTCATTTTGCTGCTTCCAGTGGGTACAACATGACTCCTTGTCTCATGTTCCTTTAGCTACATCCTCGAGGGATGGAAGGTACCCTCCAACTGGAGAGTCAAAATAAATTCTTTTTTCCTTAAGTTGCAGAAGGAGAAAAGTAACTCATGCACATGTGTATTCTCCCCCTCGCTTTGTAGTCTACATTGGTTTTGAACTTGAGGTGATCTTCTGAGTGATGTAATTGTAGGCTTATAGCACCAGCATGTCCTTCGTAAAATACTGACTAGTAAATCAAATAAGAAAAACCCATGTGATCATCTTATTTATCAAAATATTCAACCAACATATATCAGAACAGAAACTCAAAGTAAACAAAAGTTTCTTTGTAGCAAGATATGAGATTGAAGACAACAGAATATACAAATTAAATATGTATTCTATTACATGTATCTATACATACATATAAGCTACACAATTTAAGTTACATATGTCTTATCATTATATTGGAAGAATAAGCGATACCATATTTGATGACTAACAGTAAATAAATTACTTCTATTGCCATCATCTTAAAATAATGTTCTGGATATACAATAATTAAATTAAGGAAAATGCAATTTGAGTTCTACACCTTAGTAAGATACAGACAATATTTTCAGACATGACATGATTAACTCCATGGAAACCCTATCAATAGCCAATGAAAACATTCATAGAAATATGAGAAAAATTAAGTGAACTATCTTGTTACACAATGGTCATAGAAAAATAAAACTGGTTGTATTTATAATTTAGTATAAAATTTTGCAGACATGCTCAACAGTATTAGAAAACCATGCACTTCCTGTTAGGACCACTGTCCTGGTTAAGACATCAAACATTGCCCATGCAGTCGAATTCCTTTTTATTCTGCTCTTGATCGCGTCCCTCCCTCAGAGGTAATTGTTGTCATGAGGCTGAGTTTTTCATGCTGTTCTTAGTGCTTTTCTTAAATATATGTTTGAGTTTCATATATTCCTAAATTCCCTTTGTGGTTTGTTTGATGCCTATGGAAATGGCATCCTCCTGAAAGAATGATGTTTTAGCTTTGTGGAGACCAGCATGACTTTATGGGACCCTGCTGACAGGGTGTGGGGAGCTGTGCACATCTTCTTGCTGTGGCTTACTCCAGCACATAAATATAGCCTTAGCTGTTCCATCATTGGCTACCATGATCATTCATGTGCACATCGCCTTTTCACAAATCTGAGCATCTCTCCAGACCTAGACACCTGTCAGTAAAACTAAAAAACACCTCAGGAAAGAAATCTGAACAAAGACTTTTGTAAATAGTGATATATTTTCATTATGTACGAAGTTTAAATCAGAAAGATGAAAATTCTTTAACATTAATTATCCTGTAAACATTTCTTCCTAGATATTTCTGAAGAATACATAGGAAAATAGTGATAATTTTAATTATCATAGTGTTATCACATTAAGTTATTTTATCACATATTTGCAACAGTCTAGCACTGCTATAAGACATCAGGGTTGGTCATCGAAGAAGTGATTGTAGACAAATCTCAAGTAGATACAATGAAAAGAAGTAACACCTTAAATTACTTAGGGAAAGAAAGTTCACTAACTTTATTTAGATTTGTATTACTCGTCACTGTGACAAACACCTGAGAGAAACAATTGAGGTGGAAAGAGGTTCATGTTGGCTCACAGCTACGGAGATCGTGTTATAGCGTGGAAGGGAAGGCATGGTGGCCGAAGCAACTCTGATCACGCAGTGTGTTTTATGTCGACAGTTTGTTCCCATGAGGCACCAGGAGGCAGATAATGCAGGATGGAGCCAGAAGTGGGTATTACATAAAGCTCACCCCCAGTCACCACATTGCTCCTATTAGCCTAAGGGTTCTATAATGTTCTCACCCATCAGCTGAAGGTCAATCACTCGACAAGATTTTGTGGAGGGCATTTCAGACCCAAACAATTACACTCTTCTCTAGTTCCAAAGGCTCCTGGAGATCTAGTAATGGATAGCAAGATGCATTTATAACTCCAAGAGTCCTGACACTTCTGACACTGAAGAGAATCTCTTAAATATAAGCTCCTGTAAATCAAGAAGCAAGCTATGCACCACCAACATACAACGGCATGGAACAGTCTGATTTCCAATGGAGGGAAAGGATGGACAGCAACCACCTCATGGTCTGTCGTTCACAGCACCCTGGGCTCTCTATCTTGGGCTAGCCTTCATGCTCACTCCTTCGTGGACTGGCCTTTTGGAGATTCTGCAGGGACTTGGATACTGCCATACAATATGTGGCTTCATGGGCTTCTTCTGGAACCTAGGATCAAACTTCCATGGAGCCTTGTCACTCTTACAACTGCCACATGGATGGTGCCAAAGTTATGATGCCAGCTTGAGATGTTTCTGGACCCTTTAGATCATGGCTGTGGGCCATGGGGCTGTGTGGGTAAAATATATTTCTAGGTTGCCTGGTTGAGGTTTTCAGGCACTCAGTTTACAAACCCTTTTTTTTTTTTTTTTAAATGAAAGCTTTTCAGGTACATTTCTAATTTTACACACTCGAGTCTTTGAGGAGAAGTGTCCAGCTCTCAAGACGATTCAATCCTGTTACCCCAGCTTTACCGTAGCAATGATTTCACTTCTCAATACCAATTTTCTGTAGTAGTCAACTTGCCTTGTCTCAGAGACAAAGTACCTGACGAAAACAGGCAAGGAAGAGAAGTCTATTTTGGGTTATGGTTTCTCAGGCAACAGTTCATCAGGGCTGGGAAGACCTACTTTTTCCAGGGAGGCCGTGTGTGCTGAAACAGCACAACCTCCTCAAACATCACCAGGTTGAACATTGGCATTCAAAACATTTATGAGGGTTCACCGTCTGAACTAACAGTTTGTATGAATAAAAGATATAAGATACACCCCGTAAAAAAGCCTAGTTCACAGAGAACAGAAGAAAAGAAATGTAACACCATTCACATTTGTAAGAGCACATCAAAGCAATGCTGAGGTGTCTAGGGGTGTCCGGCTGTGAGGATTAAGAAACACAAACTCACAACGCATCTTAGAGGGACATCCACATACGTTCCAAAATAAAAGTTATTCATAATGTAGAGACTATTGCTAAATGGCTAACGGCAGGGAACCGGGTAAGAATAAGATTGCAGAGACAGACTGTGGCTTACAAGTGTGCATACCAGGGACAGGACGAGACTGCATTTAAATCTCAGGCAAAGGGTTTCCTAAACCTTGGCCTTCTCAGAGTTACACCAGAGAGTAGTTAATCATAGCCCTTAGAGTAGTGCGGACTAAATGAAGCAGCACATGCGGAGTGCCGACTAGAGCACCTGATGTATTACCAGGCCTCTGGAAGCTTCTGCTCCTGTAATTGTCACGGCTATTAAGGTCTCTTCACATTGTACAGCCCTTCAGTCATTGGAACCACGAAGCAGGATTATGTTTTCTGACAGAGGATTCATTTTCAGCACAATTTGTTTTTCCAGTCTCCAGTGTTCAGAGTGATTCATTTAGAAGGAGCTGTGATTAAGACAGTGTGACTTTAAGCAGAACTTACATTAAATGATGCCAGTACATTTAACAGTGTTAAGTGGAAACGTAATTAATTTACAGCATTTATAATGTGAATCTAGTGTGTGTGTGTGTGTGTGTGTGTGTGTGTGTGCGTGTGTGCGTGTGCGCACACACGCGCATGCACTTCCTAGCCTCAATCAGTAGCCTGACTAATCAGTGAGTCTGACTAATGGTCTTTGCATGGCATGTTTTCCGTACCCAGGGCTCTCTTCCCTTAGCCATTCGTGTCTGCTTCCCCAGGGCTTTCCTTAGCTTTATGTCACAAGCAAGCCTTCTCCCCCACTCCTGTCCCTATTTCATAGTCTCTAGAGCCCCGCACTTGGATCTGTGGCCCACACTCTGGCCTCTTCATTTATTGATCTGCTCTATTCGCCCTCTCTTGTGGGGTTTCACTGAAGAAGCTTTTACTCTGCTCAGTTTGCTTTGCCTGAACATGGCAGTTTCCAAATAGCTGTTCATTCACATAATGTCTCATATAATGGGTCTATGGCAAAAAGAATTAAAATCAGGTTTTTAAACATGTATTTGCGGTAACATTTTCTACAACAGCCAAAAAAGGAAAACAGGTTTCACCTGGTAGAGGAAAATAAATCAACAGTGATATATAATATAATGGAATATACCTCAATTTTATTTATTTATTTAAAAGATTTAGTGTGTGTGTGTGTGTGTGTGTGTGTGTGTGTGTGTAGAGAGCTCTATCTGCACGTACACCCGCATTCCAGAAAAGGGCATCAGATCTTGTTATAGATGGTTGTGAGCCACCATGTGGTTGCTGGGAATTGAACTCAGGACCTCTGGAAGAGCAGCCAGTGCTCTTAACTGCTGAGCCATCTCTCCAGCTCAATATACCTCAATTTTAAAAGGAGGGAAATCTTGAGGCATTTGTAATATGGATGAACCTTGAAACATTATATTAAGCAAGATAAACCAGTCATAAAAAGATATACTCTGTGCAATTCCACTTCCTAAAGGTAAACAGTAGCCAAACTCCTTAGGATAAGTATAATGGTGGCTGCCATGTAATTAGGAAGGCCATGTAATTAGGGGAGTTTTGTTTAACGGGATGAATTTCATTTTAGCAGATGAAAACATTCTAGAGATGGGTTGTCCAACACTATGAGTTTGCTTAACTCTAGTAAACACTATAGTTAAAAGGAGTTAAGGTGGCAGATATTGTGCTGTGTGTATTTAATCTCAATTACATTTTTAAGGACAAAGGAGGAATAAAGGGAGACAAAAAGAAAGGAAGAGGAAGGAAGGGATGCGGGAGGGATGGAGAGGATGCCTGGCTTTGCTTCAGGGCATCATTGCTATGCTTGCTGGCTGAGAGGGCACTGGGTCGGGGGAAGGGGACTCTCTCCTCTGAAAGTGACTTTCAGTTGTGTGGGTTTAAAAATGTTAAGATTCTTCCCTGATACTTGACAAAAACTCAATGAAGGAAAAGACTATTATGATTTGTAGTGTGTCTTTTGAGAAAAGTCCATGAGAATGACAAGAACCCCACATGAACACAAGTTATAAAGTTCTGGCTAGTTTACACAGAGGGAAAATGGATTTAGAGGATTCATTTTCATTATAATTTATTTTTCCGGTCTCCAGTGTACAGTGTGATTTATTTAGAAAGGGCTGTGTTTAAGTCAATAGTGGCTTTAAGCAGGGCTTACATCAAATGAAGCCACTACATCCAACTCATCATTCAGAAATCTCAACTTTGTAATTATGTGTCAGCCATTTCCAGTCATGAGTCAGCTGTTAGTCTAAGTAGAATGGTCCACCCACTGTGGTTATGTAAGGCACTGCCATTGTCATCACTGCCTCACTGTCAACCTCCAGGGGTCTTTATGTTCAAGATGTGTACCTGATACCTTGCTGATTCTTGTTGTGGTTCATAGGCTTTACAGCTCAGTAGAAGTATTGATTGCTTTTTCCTTCTTGGCAGCTTGCATAGCACCTTTGGCTACAATGAGAGCTGGTCCCCAGAGAAGAGCCTTTCAGTTTGATTCCTCCAAATCCAATGCCCAAAGTGTGTGGGGTCCCCAGCTATAGGGCCTTACCTTCAAATTCTGGAGGGACACTAGGGCAACAATAATAGCCTATATTGTTTTGGGAGTTTCTCTGACTTCCCAGATTGACTCAAAGGAAGGTTTTTATGCTTGTCATTGAAGTTTTTGTTGGATAGTCGGTCTACAATTCTTGAGGGAACATTATAACCCAAAGTGGTGGTATGACATAGGCATAGCCATAGGCATAGGCATAGCCATAGCTGCAGCAATAGCCATAGGTATAGGCATAGCCATAGCTACAGCAATAGCCATACATACATATCATACATATTTAATGTATTTTAAGGAAACATAAAACAATGTTTCTATATAGTTTTTCAAATATCCTTAGTGTCATTTATTCCTTCTTCTTTCTCTGTACTGCCCTTCCCCCCTCCTTTTTGTAGTACCTCCTCCTGTTTTTCCCATCCACTCCCTTCAAAGCACCTAATTTCTGCTATCCCCATCTATAGACACACTTATACCTTGGGGACATCTAACTGCTGTCTAGCAGGACTCTAGGCACACTCGATAGGAAGGAATAAACATCTGTGTGCTGTAAACGTAGTCAGCCACCCAGGACTGTGAGACCATGGACCCTAGAGGAGAACCCACGACTATCACTTTCCCAAACTAGTGTAATTCATAACTGCATTCGAAAACTTACCCTTATACCTACAACTCTGATCAAAGATCCTTCTTTTTGCAGAATATGGAGACTATCACAGAAATTTACAATTTGACATCCCAGATCATGGGATGTCAAACCTTAATTGATACATCTACAACACAGCCCTTGCATGTAAGGCTCAGAACATATGGACACAGGGACATGGGTGCTTTTAAGAGCCTGGGGACCAAAATGGCTGCTGAGAGAGTGTGTCTTCTGTATATGACAGTCAAACTACACCAATGAAATCCACCAATATTGTTGCCAAGACCAACATAGTAACAGCACCAGTTGATATGCCAACATGGATATGCTTTTGGTTTTCTGGAATCTGGAAGAATAAGTGACACTAAGGATATTTGAAAAACCATATGGAAACATAAAGTCCCATCCCTAGATGAAGAACTTCAACTACAGGCAATAAATGTTTGCAATTTTCTTCATGGGTGAACCACCTGAAAGGTTATCTAATTTCATACGGTCAGACTTACATAGGCACGCATATGAGAAACACTAAATGGGCTCAGTAGACTGAATCTCTCTCTCTGTCTCTCTCTCTGTCTCTCTCTCTGTCTCTCTCTCTGTCTCTCTCTTTCTCTTTCTCCCTGTGTGTGTGTGTGTGTGTGTGTGTGTGTGTATGTAAAACAGTAATCAAAGAAGAGGTGGAGTAGGGGCCAGAGAAGGAATTGGAAGGGGGAGAAGAAGGGGTAGAAGTGATGTAAATTCAGTACTCGTGTATGAAATGCTCATAAAATTAAAAAAAGAAAAAGCTGTGCTGATTTCTCCAGACTCCATAATATGCCCACTGACTCCAGGAAGGACAGAGCAGGTGTGGAGGCAGCAGGGGACTTCTCACGAAGACATGAAGACCTTCCTGCCCTTTCATCATGGTTCCTATAATATAGACATTATTCTGCTGCTGCTCTTTGCTCTCAGAAGGTTGAATATCTCATGGGTTTCATATCTGAATCACATATTAGTCAGACATAATTACTTCTGTTACTGTGTACTTCATGTAAATGTTTGTTTTTAAAAAATCATCATGAGTACTTCAATAACAATTCATGGTCCTATTTAAAAGTTCAACATAGAGTCAACTTAAATTGTTCTCATCCCTTCTTCTAATGCTACATTGGATGCAACAATTTGGTATGCTTTTTTCTCTTTTAAAATTTTTAAATGACATATTTTGATAATTTTTGTCCTTCTCCAATTCCTTCCAGATCCTTCCCACCTCCCTGCCTACCCAACTGTATGTTCTTTCTCTCTTTCAAAAACAAAGCAAGCAAACACAAAAAGCTCCACAAAAATGAAAATAAAAGCAAACAAAAATGCAATAAGACAACATGCCAAAATTAAACAAAAAGCCTACAAAAACCCCTCACAGAGTTCATTTTGTGTTGGCCAACTATTCCTGGGCACGAGGCCCACCCTGGGGTGTGATTCATATACTCACTGATACCACACTGGAGAAAACTGATTTCCCTTTGCCAGCAGGTATCAGTTGCAAATAGTTCCTTGGTTAGGGGTGGGATCTCATGTCCACTTCCCCCTCTCAGTGCTGAGACCCTGTCTGCCTTATACATGTATAGGTCTTGTGGGTGTTGCCACAGTGTCTGTAAGTTCGATGTATACCGTGCCTGTTGTGTCAGGAAGACATTGTTTCCTTAGAATCATCCACCGCCTCTGACTCTTAAAAGTTTTCCGCCCCTCTTCCACATAACACCCTGGAGGGAAGGGAATTGATGTTTCCCACTTAAGATTGAGTGCTCCGAAGTCTCTCATTGTCTCTACTGATTGTTCAGTTAATTTACTGTTTCCTGCATACTCTCACTTAACAAATGTATTTATGCATGTATGCATGTGTATGTATGTATGCATATATGTATCTATATATGTTTTCCTTTTTTGTTGACAATATCAAACTAAATATTGTGTTCATTAATTTGCTTGTTTGTTGGCTCCCCTGGATTGAACCCAGGACCTCATGTAGTAATTTTTAGTTAACAAATAAAAAATAGTGTGTGATTATAGGGAGCATAAAGAGGTTTTGTTACACACTCTCATTGCTGAATGGTGGACGAGATTAATTAGCATATGAGCTATCTTCTACTCATCATATGTGTGTGTGTGGAAAGGACATTCAGGACGTCAGCAGTTTTCAAGTAGATGGTGCAGTACTGGTAGCTATGGACCCTATGGTGTGTAAGAGACCTTGAACTCATGTCTCCCGTTGATCTAGAGCTATGGGTCCTTTGCCCAACATCCCTGGAAACTCACACTCCAGTTTCTAGTTACTGCCTTTTTTACTCTGTTTCTGTGACATGGACAATTTAGAGGATGACTTTCTGGAAGGTTATAGCTGCAACTGTTGAAATGTATCATTTCACAAACCACTGACTCCAATCATGTTTGTGAGCATATTTTTAATTAAACATGCATTTAAGTTAACTTATCTGAGAAAATTCTTATCCACTACCCAAATGAGAAGTTTCTTAGGCACAACAGGAAGAAAATAAGGCTCTCTGATATTTTAATTGTTGGCTCTACTGTGTGCGCTGGGGCCTTCAGCAAGGTATTAGTGAACAGCAGTAGACAAGTTTTCAGACAGTTCTGCCTTTACTTTGGTGGTAGGACAGCAGATCAGGAAGCAGAGCTGACAGAGAGAACATGGGCAGTTGAAGAAAGACCTGGGAAGATATACCAGCCTCTCAGTTTTCCCATTGGCTTCCTTTTGGGAATGAATCAGATAATGTGTTTTGTATTATTTGTAAGCTGCTGTTCAAATGTCAAGGGTGATTATTTAGAAAATCAAGAGGGCTGGGATACAGCTCAGTACTTAAGAACACTTGCTGCTCTTCCAGAGGACCTGGGTTCAATTCCCACCACCCCAACAGTAGCACACGTCAATGTGTAACTCCAGGTCCAGGGTATCTAATGCCCTCTACTGGCTTTTGTAAGCACCAGGCACACACATAGCACACAGAGACATTCAGGCAAAATACCCTACATACACAAAAATACATTTTGTAAAACAATCCAGAACGGTCTAATTATATACAGACTCATCTCCCTCTGACACAGTCACCATCTTAGGTTACAAAAAAGCATTTAAACAATGTCATGTTCACCCGAGCTAGTTAAAAAAAAAAAGATAAATTCAAACAGAACACAAGCAACAGGCTGGCAATTAGAAGGACAGAATGACTGTATTTAAGCACAGTGAAGAAGAAAAAGAAGCCCTTGGATGATACATCCATGACATCAGCCTATGGTGCTGGAATCTGGGTTGGCTTCAGTGATTTTCCACTGAGGCAAATGCAAGTGCTGGTGGTAGAGATAGTGGCGTGTTGTGTTTCCTTTCTTGTTGCAGAAATGTGTTCTGCGGCTTTCTCCTTCCTTTGGACCCTGTTGCTCTGTCCTCCTCCACACCCACTGATGTTGTTTGCTTGTTTGCTGGGCATCCCTGAGACATTTACATGGAGCTTTAGCAAGGACTTGTAAATAAAAGCCGGTGGAAGCAGATAAAGTAGAGATCAAATCAAATAAAGCCATGGGAACTAAGGTCAACTCCTGGAAACCGATCAGACTTTTGAAGGAGTGTTTCATCTGCAGGCTGTTGGCATGGGTCGTCCTATTCAGAGTCTCTGTTTGCCCTCGTGACAAGAGGTGACTGAGTGCCTGTCCTTGTACATGATTGTCTCCAACTAGAGGCCCCAGGAATCCACAAGGAAAGCCCTGGGAAAGCATCTATCCCATTTATACACCAAAAGGTGTAATTTAGGGATGTCTCTTCTGTTTCTTTAACTTGAGGGAGGATGGAAGAAAAGTGGAAT
This sequence comes from Cricetomys ansorgei, assembly GCA_026225945.1. Classification (NCBI taxonomy): domain Eukaryota; kingdom Metazoa; phylum Chordata; class Mammalia; order Rodentia; family Nesomyidae; genus Cricetomys; species Cricetomys ansorgei. Next base: position 23,061,891 of record JAMJFZ010000107.1, on the reverse strand, counting down.
GAAGCGAACAATAAATACTCTCACAAAGTAAATGCTCTACACAATGTATATCACATTTTGACAAGTTTCCTGGCCCTAAGATGCAAGGGTCTTGTTTTGTGTTCTATTGACTTTAATTAGACTCACAAGGCTGACAGTTTATTGCTATTATCTGTGTTGTTTTAAAGCTATTATTCATAATAGTCATGCTCACCAAAACTCATTTAGTTTAAATACAAATTCTAAAGGGAAAATACAGAACATATTTTTTTTTGTGACAATTGCTATCATCAAGTCAGTAGTCTAACCACATTTGGACATAGTATGCGAAGAACATAATATGCAAAGAGCTCTTTACAAAATGCCTTTCAAGAGCTCATAAAATATTTTAAAATGAGGCAAAGTTTTCAGACTATGTGGAAAGGAAAATTATCAAAAGGTTGCATTTCAGAATAATTTGGTAGAAATAAATGAATGTAAAATAAAATGTAGTCATTTGTCCGCTTGTGAAGGGGTTATGATATGTTTGGTATTTTTACTAAATAACCTTTGTAGTCTCTTGTATTTCTTATTTCCTCTTCAATACCCGTGCAAAAATGCTTGTTTTGTTTTGTTTTTATTTTTGAAATTTTTTTTTTTTTAATTTTTCCATCCAGGGTTTCTCTGTTGTAACTCCAGATCTCTTGGAACTCACTCTGTAGACCAGGCTGGCCTCAAACCCACAGGGATTGCCTGCCTCTGCCTCCCTAGTGCTGGGATTAAAAGTGTGCGCCACCACTGCCCTGCTGTTGTGTTTTTAAAGCAAAGGCTGCTGTACAAAAAAGGCGGTGATAAACATAGAGAAAGCCAATCAGCCTTGAAACCCCTTCTCTTTCTCTAGAACTCTACGTTTTAGAGTCGGAGGTATCCACTACAGCAAACAGAACCTACAGCGACTGTGGCCACAGCAAAAGGAGCTCTTCTGTTCAGAGGAAACTTGACTTTCTGGGATGTTCTGTGAGGTGACAGGCCACGTAGGCACTGAAGGACATGAGTAGGTCATAGAAGCAAGACTGACGTGTTTGAGTATGTTTTCTGAAATGCAGCAAACCTGTGTGGCGTGGTCAGTTTACTTCTGACTCAGTCCTTGGTTGTTTTCTCTTTCAGAGAAAATGCCAAGTGAGGAAAGTGGTCATTAGCTGGTCTTATTTCCCTCTGTTTTGAGAATCTGTTTTTTCTTTTTATTCTTCATTATGTCTTTCCTGAGAATTCTTTCAGTTCTTAATATTAGCTATTTATGGATGGAGGCCAGACATTTAGTGATGATAACATTCAGTCAGGGTAGAGAGCTATAAGCTTATCCATTGATGTGTTTTATTCAACAGAAATGTCACCAGCAGAAGGAACTTATGAAATCACTATATGTCATCAGAATCACACCTTTGTTGGGGGTTTGCAGCAGGAGATGAGTCCAGGATCAGGGTGGAGGGCTGACCTTGGTGCACCAGTGACTCCATGTTGTCAGAAGATCAAGAAAATCAAGTTAAAAGACAGTACTGAAGACAAAGAATATTGGAAAAAAAAGAAAAAAGAAAAATCAGCACATGAAGACCAAGGTAATTTATTTCACAATTCTGTCAGGGCCAGTTGATCACAGAACAAGAAAGGAATAGGGGGGGGGGCAGTGACCTCACTAACTAGTTTGGGGTCAGGTGATCAAATTAATTTTGAATACTGCCAAGGACCTAGCCAAATAGACACCCTCACAATTTATTTGACCATGGGCACACCACCCAGAGAAACATCCTAGGATCTTTTTGATTTTCAGGAGAATAAATAATCATCATTAGAGTCCTATAGCCTAGGAATAAGAAAGAAGTTTCCTTTTTACTTAAAATAGAGGCTTGATAAAATTCCTCTTTGGAATATGGTCCTCACTTCCACAGTTCTGTGTAGCTAAATCAACCCTTCTATGGGTAATTCAATGCAGGTTGGCAATTTATTTCACAAAATTTAACAGCGCTCCATTGTAACACCAGGTTGAAATGAGGGTCTCCTTGGATCCTGCTAATAGCAGGAAAATCACAAGGAGCAATCATAAGCAGCAGGAAGAAAAAAGCTAAAATCAAGTTTCTCCTCTCCTGATGAGAAATTTTAGAAAATCAGGACTGTACTTTCACTAATGTGGTTGTTGGTAGATTACATTTTCTTTCCATTAACATCAGCTCAATTAGTTGCTGATTTTAATTCACTTTTTTTTCGATTGACTTTTTATTCTCAACTATATAGGCCAGGACACCAAATACAGTGGTTTAAAGGTAATTCTTTAAAAATCTTATCACCTCTGGAACAAGAATGCCTCTCCAGAATCAGGGTCATGTATTTGAGGAAATGCTACTCTCTTCCAGTTTTTACCAATCACCTCTTTTTCTTTCCATGTTCAGGGTGATGACTACCCAAAACTGGTTGCGCACTTATGCTGGCAGCATAAGTCCTCAGGGAGTAGCAGCTGGTGCTGGCTTCTCTGCTCTTGTTCTTTGTCCCGATATGTCCTTGCCAATCAGTCTTTATGCCAAATCTCGAGGAGCAGCTCTGGGCTGATGGTCCCTCGAGGTCACATCATGGAGAGAGCTGGATGGCTCCTCTATGGAGGATCTCCTTCAAGGACACATTTGACCTACCATATGTTTGTCTAGAGCACATTCCTGTATTCCAGCTTAAAGGTGTAGCAGTCTTTTACTGTTAAGTATGTAAATCAAACCCGAAAAACCTCATCCCAAGTTTCTGCTTAGTCACTGCACTGGGAAGCTCTTTCTTGCTTGACAGTTTTCCGCTGATCGTTGCACAGTTCTTTTTGAGAAACCACATGATGCTAAAGCAACAGGAGCCTAAGCATTACTGTTTTTGGTCCCTCCAAGGACATTCCTGTGATAACCAAATACCAGAGGGCACCTGAAGAAGAATGGACAATTTCATGAGCAGGCAAGTGAGGCAAGAAGTAAGATGTGAAGTCCAGGCTTGGTAATGTGTGTGTACCTGTAATCCCAGCACTCAAGAAGCTGAGGTAGGAGAATGACAAGGTTCATGCCAGCCTGGGTTATACAGCAAGATCTTGTGTCAGGAGTTCTACTTTCCATCGAGGGAGTCAGCAGCAACTATAGGTCAAACATATTCCGTACAACTCAAGCAAATAGAGGCCACGACTTTAAACCACAAGAAAATGTTTAAAGATTCTGAGTTTATTCACTAATATGAACACTGATGAATGGCAAGTTTTACAATGTTAGTCTTTTATCTTTAATTAGAGAAAAATGAAGAAATAACTTTTGTTATTGTTAGCAAGTACTGAATCTTATCCTTTAACAGCAGAAAGCAAAGACATCCAAAAAATAAGGGTTCACAAAAGTTACTTTAGGAATTTTTACACCTTAAAAGCCATTTATAATGTATAAGAAGAAGATGGATGACTTTGTGATTTTCTTGGCTTTGATAGAATCAATTACCAAGTATTGGTAAACACACAATGAAAGTGATACCTGTAGATTACTTTGATACATCTATTGCTTAATTTTAGACATTTAAGGATTTTTGTAGTGATTTTTAAAATCAAGTTTGGCTCAATTATAGTGGGGCCTAAGACTATACATTTTAAATGATTGAGATATTCTTCATGGTATAGTCTATGGCAATGTAGTTTCCCTGCTCCTTGTTTTGATCTTCCTTTCTTTCTTTCTTTCTTTTCTTTCTTTCTTTCTTTCTTTCTTTCTTTCTTTCTTTCTTTCTTTCTTTCTTTCTTTCTTTCTTTCTTTTTTAGCTAGTCTATGTTGCTCAGGATGGTCTTGAACTCACAATCCTCCTCTCAGCATCTCCTGTCTGACGTTTTCGTGTTACACAATGCTCGGCTTCCAAACATAGCAGTCTCTACAGGGAAATTGCGGGGTTCATTAACTGTGTTCCAGTCTGCGCATCCTTTTCCATCCCTGTGTTTACTGTCAGTTTCTGGGGGAGATGATGAACGTTCCTCGCTGGTCTGGTTTCCAGGCAAGTCTGTCAGTCTTTCCTTTGGATCTCCAAGCTGTGTTTTCATGTGTGAACAGTTGTTTAAATCCTCCTGGTGGACAGACAGGTTTGGTTTTCTTTATAAAATGTTTCTCCTTACCTCTATGAATGCATGTCACCTAATCCACTTTCCTTGACCAACTTCCTTCGGGTCAGGTTTTTCTTTTGTTTTGAGACAGTGTCTTGCTGTGTTTTCCAGGCAGGTCTTGACCTCCCAATCAAGTAATCCTCCTGCCTGTAGCTTCTGGGGTCCTAGGACGCCAGGCATATGCTGTCATGAACAGCACTTCAGCAGTTTATTATATTTGGGTTTTAATTGCAGCATTTTTCTCATTTTCAAGTACATCTTGTGTAGCCAGCATGTAGTTAAACTTAGTTTCTCTTTTAGTTCAGTCTTAAAATATTTTTCTGTTAATGAAGGTGCTCCATATGTGATATAACCACTAACACATGGGGCTTCCATTCACCACATTCTAAGTGTTTCATATTTAGTCTTATTTATTTATTTTTTAGCCTGGCGGTGGTGGTGCATGCCTTTAATCCCAGCACTCAGGAGGCAGAGGCAGGAAGATCTCTGTGAGTTCCAGGACTGTCAAAGTCACAACAGAGAAACCCTGTCTCAAAAAATATGTATATTTTTATAAATATATTATATATATAGTGAATACATATAATATATATATGTATATATATACATATATATATTATATATATTCACAATTCTTTTGGAATTTTTAGGGTTTGCTTTTTTTTAATCCACCATAACTCTTCTCTAGCTATGGCCTTTTACTATTCTTCTAGCGCCTTCTGTGGAGTTTATAATGTGTCCTTAATTCCTTCACCCTAAATCTGACTTAGTTGCCACTTCAGTGTTGCTTTAGTCTATAGGACTAAATAGGAGCAATAGGAACATAAAAAACCCTTTTAATTTTAACATTTGCCACAGACTATGTTTCCATAACTGCTGCCATACATTTTAATTTTGTATGTTTCAAATATCATAAGATAGTTTTATTATTTCATGAATCAGTGAGATTTATTTATATTTTACACTTTTTTCATCTTATTTTCTACTGGCATTTCTGTGTTTTAAGCTAATATTCTATTTCTTCTGTCTGAAAATAATCCCTTAAAAATCTTTATTTTTATCTTAAGCGTTGAGAGCTGTTTCCCCTCAGCAGTGTATTTATTCTGCATTGGCAGTTGTTTTTTCTTCTGTCATTTTAACTATGTAACTATATTCTTTCGGGGCTTAAATTTCTTAGCAGTTTAGAAAGCCTTTTTTTCTTCACGCTTTTGGTCTGCACATATCATTTAAAGAATGCTTTGAGCAAAAAGTGCCACAACCCACTGTGTTCAGTTGTTTGGACTTCTTTCTCTCCGAGGAGTAACCCGGGCGCTCTCCTGGCTCGCACCTTGAAATTAATCTTTATTTATCATAAAAAAAATACATGTGAACTGATGGATTTGAAGCCCACCCTGACATTGGGATAATTTCCTCCTGGAATCTTCAACTGGGTTACACCTGCGAGACCTTGACCTTGACTTCAGACTTTGGGGCTCCAGGACTTTGCAGTGCTGTTTGTTTTGATTCAGTAGATGAACAGACTTACTGCATCTCTCCCTCTCTAAAGCCAACTTTCTCCTTTTCTCCTCTAGTGTTCTCCATGTAGGCAGGTATGTGCTTTTTCTCTTCTGCAAACCATTTAGTCATTTGAGCTTATTTTACTGAGATGGCGACGAGGCACCGCTGACATTATGCCCAAAACTTGCCAGGTGCAATTCTACTAGCTGTCACCTTAGTGCAGAGTTCTCAGCTCTCCACAGCTGTGGGGGGAGAAGGACGATGTCTAACAAGGCAAATTCATACAGAATTTGTAATCCTAGAGAATAGAAAATCGCACTGTATTTGAAGTGAGGGAATTTTTCACACAGTATATATCATAAATTAAATTTTCAGTAAATTTGTTAGGCAACCTCTTCTTGCCAGTAACACATCTACAAGCAGACAGGAAAGTAATTAAAAGTGAAAATCTTGCTGTGCTATTTTCTGAGAATGAGATGCAGGCAAGGGTGTCACTAGGTGGCAGTTGCTTATAGAATAAATCACACATACATTGCTGGGGATTGCTGAATGCTACAGTGTGAGAGAGCTGATGAGAAGATTCTGAGGGGGAGGTGCACATGGGGTTAGATTTCTCTCTGACACATCAAGACGTTAGCTCTAAAATCAGAAGTGTGCATCTCTTTATGTGGGAAACAGCCTCTCAAACACGATACAGGGCAGTGCAGGTGATGCCAGGCATCTGATACATTTTCAGAATGTCTGCTGAAATTGATTGTGACTCTAGCCTCCAAACTCAAGCCAGTGGTGTTTGGACAATGGACATTTGGGAAGTGCTTGACCCAGGGGCAGTCCTCATGTGTGAGGCAATCATGTGATCCTAAGTCGTTGAGCTGTTACGGGAGTGGCTTCCTTGTAATAGGAAGTTTGCAGCAGCTGAGGTTGTGCACGCCACTTCCCAGACTGATGAACTTAACAAGGAATTCTTTATAAGCTGCCAGGCTTCAGATAGCTTGCTATCACAACATAAAATAGACTAAGAATAATTTATTTGCTTTTGGGTTTATTTGCATTTGTGCTTCTGTGTCACATTCAAAATTCATTTCTAAATTCTGTCGGCACCTACAGACTGCGTTCACCAGTGAATTCTCCTCATATTGAGGATCAGGATCCTGGGGGTTTGTCGATGCTCTTCTAGCCTTCACACCCCACTGAAAGCCTCTCACTTTTCATCTGTCCTCATTTTCCTCACTATTTAATAAGAAGGGATGATTATGGGGCTTGTGATGTAGCACCACTGATAGGCAGTGTGTTCGCTCAGTGTACGAGTCAGTTTCCTAGAGGACAGACCCAATAGCATGAACAAGTATACTTAAAAGATTGTCTTATATGATATAGGCTAAGTAGTCCAACAGTAGCTCCCCTCACACTGGAGAGATTGAGAACCCAGTAGCTTCTCAACCCCCACAGCTGCATGCCTCAGAAGTCTCAGTATGATGCCGACCGCCCGGAGAGTTCTTTGGAGAGCCAGTGGTCCTCAGTCCACAGTGGAAGGCTGAAGGAGCTGGGTTCCGAGGTCAGCAAAGGACGGTAAGAGTAGCCGCGGTGGCAGCAGTGGCAAAAGCATTGGAGTTGCATTCACAAGCAAGGAGTGCTTTCACACAGGCCCAAAGCAGCAGCTTTTCCCTCCGACCTCTTTATATCTCATTCAACAAGTGTCTCCGACTTTGAGGGAGAGACTTTTCCTCAGTCAGTCCTCCCAGGAAATATTCAAGTGGACCCACCCAGAGGCATGCCTCTTTGATGATCAATTTGACCAAGCTTAGCTGTCGTACGTACCCAGCATGCTTGGACACCATCCTTTTCCTTTAGGGTGGCATGTTTTCTTCTTGCTCAGTTTCTTCTGACTGCTATGCAATGTATTAAATCCTCAAGTCTCAGCACCTGCACTACACTAGGGTCATTGTTGGCTCAGGCCAAGCCAGATGGGCACCCATGATCCCCAAGATCACCTCCTCTGCACAAGGGTCAGCCTCATCCACCTCAAAGCTCCACTACTTGCCCAGGCAGCCTCCTCAGCAGCCACAGCTTCTGTTCCTCTTGGCTGTCAATAACAGCAGCTGGTCCCACCCCAGCGCTTCCTTAGTCCACTGAACTGTTTCCCTGGCACAAATGGGGAAACGTTGCTCTGAGTTTGTGCTTACAGCAGCATCCAGTGTCACATAAAGATGGGTCCTTTGGAGGTTTGCATTTTGACTCGATGGGAAAACTTACTAGCAACGTCTTGTCCAAATCTAAGTAAATGAAAACAGGATGAGAGGGGAACAGAAATGAACGATCTCTATTCTTTCCTTATTACTTCCTGGAAGGCACTCGATGTCGGTGGCACGTTCTTCCTCTTTCAAACGGACTAGTTAATGAGCTGCAGTCTCTGAAAGAACAGTTGAGAGCCAACACCTGTTCTGTGGCCCATCTTGACTCCAGCTGTGCCCGATCCTTGTCTAAGGCAGGTGTCCTGTGTCTTAACTCCCTTCTCTTCCAGGCAGCACTTAAAAATAGAGTCCCTTTTCTGTTGTTTCCCACCAGCAGTTTCTTTAAGAGCATTTTTGAATGGCAAGGTGCAAATACTGATGAAATGGCCTTGTCCTACAGTGATTTTATTTTATTTTATATTTTTTGAGACAGAGGCGGAGCTGGGTCTGCAGCTGGCCTCCTTTATACTGGCGGTTGGGGTTTGTGATGAAGAAAATTTGTGATTAGCATTTGGAAGACTCTGTGGGAGTCTACTCTTAGAAAGCCCCTCCTAAAGGCTGTGTTGTGTGCTCAGTATTTAGCAGCTAAGGGTGACTCCCCTTTGACTGCTGGGTCAACTTTGCTTGAGATTCTGGAATTGGGGATGTGGTTCAGTGGCATAACATTTTAGGGCCCTAGGGTTGAACCCTGACATTGAAAACACACACACACACACTTGCATGCACAAATGCTACTTTGGAAATAAATGTAACCTTTTTTAAAAAACTTTTTTAAATTCAAAGGCTAATGAAGTAACAGTTAAGTAATTTTTAATAGGAAAAAAGCCTTAATCTAATAGCTTTTATGTGGCTGCCCTCTTTTAAATTCTAAGAATATTTTCGAACCCTTCCACACACAAATTTTTTTAGACAAGTCTAATCCATAACCATGGTCTGTTGCTTTTAAATTTTTCCCATTTTACTTAATATGATTATAAGCATTTTCTATATTTCAAGAAGGCCCTCTTAATTACATTTTTAATTCAGGAAATAATGTCACACTCTGACAGCACTGAGCTTTATTAGTCTGAGTGTCTGCTCTGCATCTCTCAGCCCAGTCCAGCTCTACTTTTTAAAAAAAAAATTGATACTTTCATTCACCTTGGTGCATATTGTTCCCTCCTGTTGAAATCTGTTCTTGGATTATATTCTCTGGGGTGAGGACCATGGGTCTTCGTGTTCATCTTTCCAAGAGTCTTGATTACTCTTCAGAAAGTGCAGTTCCTGTTTCTGATGGTAGCGTTGCAGCTGCGTCTCGATAGCTTTCTGTGTGGCCCGAGTTTGTGATGAGGTTGGTCCTTTCTGTTTGCATTTCCCTCCACATCTCTTTCCCCTTTAACAAACATGGAAATTATGTTGCTTGATACGTATCTTCAGGAGGACTGCCGTTTCCTCTGAGATGAGAACAGTGAATTGATAGGTAGGGTCTCAGGCTGGAGGTTGCCATGTGGTGGGGGTAGGGTAGGTGCAGAGCAAGAGCCCTTACTCAGTATGAGGTCTTCATGCTCTCGGGATCCTGGCTGGATATTCTAGAAAAATCTCATTTCTAACTGTGCCTTTTGTTGACATTTTTCTTTTGGGAACATGTGAACATTAAGTATAACTCTAAATTGACCTTAAGTGGTGAAAGTCCACTGGAGAAAGATCCAGACAACCATGCTGGTAAGTCAATTAAGAATCCAAGAGTCCTAAGTTTGGCCAGAGACTGAGAATTAGGCTAATACCTTGGAGTCTCTTGGTGCCAAAGCTCAGAGGTATAGCATTTTTTAAAAGACAAAACCTACAATCACTTCAATGTTAGGAGAGGGTCAGAGTAACATTATAACATTTGCTTAGCAGAAAATAGTAATTATGTCAGATACAACATGACAATTTTTATGCGTGCATTTTCAGTTTTTCTAGCTTATGTTTAATTTGTATAAACATTAATTATTTTGGTTAATACATTATAAACCATGGTCAGGGTCATGGAAATCCCAAATGTGTTGCCAAGGTAGATGTAGCTATTGGGATGGGTAGAGGGCTGAGAATTGTTTAAGAAGACACAAAATGGGGTTAGGACAAGATATTGTTATTCAGTCACTTCACGGTACCAATAACTGTTTTGTGAATAAGCACCTGGTCCCCGGGAGCCAACTCAGTGAAGACCAACACTGTGAGTCAGAGACTCTGACCCATAGGGATGTCTGTCTTGGGTGACCATTGTCATAGCTTAGTTCTCTATGCGCCCTTGCTATTTGTCCGCATATAAATTCATTCAAAAACATTTCCCAAGTCCACAATATCCATTATGTATTGAAGGGAACAGAAGGTAACTAATATTTAGATGCTTAGGAGCATCAAAAGGTTGCTGAACATGAATACCGATCCCCTGGATGTGATGTGAACTCTGAGGTCAAATAAATTATGATGGCATTGCAAAATGCATCATTTAACTAAATGCAGGAATTGAAAAAAATGCAGTCCTGACAGATAAAGATGTTGACCTTCCACTGAGGACAGGACTTTAAATGAAGACAGTTCTGCAAAATGGCAAAATGGATTCCACCTAATGTCTCACACTAGCCTGGAGATTTCAACTGTGTAACCATGGATTTATTTATTTATTTATTTATTTATTTATTTATTTATTTATTTATTTTTGGTAAATTCTATTCACAAAATGAAGAATTGAACCAGCTGACAGCTTGACTTGCCCACCTTTGCCCTTTCATTATTTACACCTTCGTAGAGACGGGGTGATGGTGTAACGTGCGGACTGAAGAGTGCTTGGGTCAGGCAGATTTACTGTGAGACTGCCAGGGAGCTTTTGTCTGCATTTGGTGTCATGGCCTTCAGCAAAGCAAGTCTGTAATTTCAGCTCTAGAAATAGATCTAAATAGAAAGGTAGGTTAAAAAAAAAAAAGAATTACACATCTGTCTCTTCTGAATATATGTCATTTTTGAGAAACATTTTTTTTTTTTGGTGTCATTGTTCAGATGTGCTCTGGCTGCCTGGAGCCACGACTTGATATTAAGTCTTCAGTTAAGACTTCCCAGAGAGTAATGAGGGGAGTCAGGAGAGTTAGGATGTTTGCTCTGTGGCACTCAGGGTATAAAAAGTGCTTCGCTAACGTGCATGTGATACTATGTACCACAGGGACACAGGACAGTGATTTTTGTCATGAATAGGATCATAGCACCTTCAGATTTTGAATGTGTGGAAGATTCTGGATGTAGGGCCCTAGAGAAGCTGGAGGAAGTGGGCTTTCAGGAAGCTTCAGAGCCTCTTGACTGCCTTGTAGTCGAGGGAAATCTCTATCACATTTGAATTAGCAACTGACAGAAGACGCCTCACTCTCAAGACTTTTATGTTGAATACAAAGAGGATGAAATCGGATCCTATGTGGAGGGGATGATTCTTGTGTTACGGTACAGAGAAACTGCCTTTTGCGTATTGTGCATATGTTTATATATTTCATATTGACCTTTATAATTCCCCCAGGTATAATTGAGCAGCAAGAGACATGCCTGTTTTCATTTTTGTCACCAATAGCCCAAACAATCATCTATAAGGTTGGGTTTCTCTCCTTTCTCATCACATATATGAGCAGTTCTGTCGGATAGGAATACCCCGGGGTTTCTCAGTAGTCACTGCCTTTGTTGGCACCAGCTGAGCATTAGATGTAGACCCAACAGCACCAATGAGCAGGTGCTGAGATCCCGTGGAGTTATCTGCTTGCACAGACTCAAGAATATCTACCCGGGATTCAGGTCGGACCTGAGGGGTACGCTCTGATCTTCTCTGGCTTCTGTGCCTCTCAGTTCACCATTACTCAATAGCAGTCAAGGGTTGTTATTTCTCTTCATGCCGCCACACTTGCAATCTTGGGAAGTGTCATATCAGGATGAAAGATGAAGTCTTGGATGGTGATGTTTTGGTGATGGACAAGTTGAGGCTCTAAGTTCAAAACTACACATATTGGGCAGCACTGCAGCATTTGAAAAAGATCAGAGGCAAGTGGCACCATGACATCTCCTTAAGAACAACTTAGAATTGCTTTTATAGATAAGAGAATTCATAGATAAAGGCATTTAATGTGAATAAAAGGAGGAAGATCTCATGCTTCTGAGGTATCTTTCATCCCAGTTATTAAGTATTTATAAACCTTTTTATCCATGCTAATATAGTGTCTTAGTAATTTTTTATGTTAGTATAAGTATGTGGTCCCTCCCTTATAATACTAGAAGTTCGAGAGCCTTTGGTTAGCTTTAGTGAGGGTCTTATGTCACATGTGAGAGTGTTCTGATCAATGGCCTTGGGAGAGGTAAGATCCTCCCTATCCTAACTCATTCTCATGAGAACCCATCTAGTCCCATGAGATCTACAGGAATCCTTTCTATGGGTGATGATTCCAGTAGCCTAGTTACATTTCATTAGCTTCACCTTTCAAAGGTTCCACTGCCTCTCAACCCTGCCAGACCAGAGAACAAGCTGCTGGCACTGAGAATCTGTGGGAGACACACTGAGACCATATCTGACCCCTACCCACCTCCAGCAGAATACCATTTTTGAGGATGAACCTTCAAACTTATACTTCTAGAATATCTTTGAGAGGTGAAATTTTAGCTATGAGACAGAGAAAGGAATGAGATGCTCATCAGGTGGAACCATAGATCCAGTATAGTCATGACGCTTTCAGTAGTTTGAAGGCACTTTTAATTGCTACCTAATTGAATGATGGAAGAGGAAAGCTGTCATTTCATTATCTTCCTGTCACATATTGTTCACAGTTCTTGACTTCTTGTATTGTGACAAAGGGGTGGTTTTGAAAAGGATGTATGTTAGAGATACAGTGCATCTAGGTTTTGCTTCTTTGACATCTTGAGTGAGGGTCATGGCCAATGTGGGACTTACAATGGTCTCTGGACCAAGAGAGAAGAACCTGGTACAGAATTAAAACAATGTTGAGAAATCTTGATATGAACTTGAGCTTGGGACAGGATCCAGTGAGGAGTAAGATCTGCAAGGGGGACTCATGATAGAAGGAACAATGGTGTAGGAAGTTGTTCAGTAAGTCTTCCTTTTTCAAGTCTGATCATGGCCTACGGCATGCCAGACATCATAAGTTTTAGGCCACACACAATTAGAAGAGTAAGTTTCTACTTTCCTGGAGGTGTTAGTCCAGTGGTAATATCCTAAGAACATTCAGTAAGAGTGAAGCTGGCATTGGATGGGTTGGTTGTGTCACAAAGCCCGATGGCAAATGGTCATCACATATTGGGTCTGGTCTGTCCGTGATGACTCACCGGTGGGCTCTCTAGACTGACTATATGACCTCAGTCTGTAATATGTACCCCCTTTTTTCTGGGAGCAAGCCCCTTGGATTTCCTTACTTGTGATTCCATGGATTTATAAGCATGATCTCATTGCTATCATAACCTGTTCTTTTTTCCTGCTCTGCCTTTACCCTGGTTCATCAAGTCCACAGAAATGTCCCCATTTTGCTCCTCCTCAGGTCTTGGGAGGATGGGATGGTGGAACAGTTGTGGTAAAGAAACTCCAAACACTCCTGAGGTTTCACTGATGGGGCATGAGAACAGGGCTTTCTTTCACAGATGCCTCCAGATCTCTGAGACAGATATTTCTAGCTTCCCGCTCATTTTACCTTCGCACTTGTTAATCCAGAGAAGCCAAAGGGGACAAAGGGGGCTTTTCCATGGCTTGTTGAAGAGGTCAGAATTGCTGGGAGGGATACCCAAGGCTTACAGTGGGTGGGTAGGGGGATAAACACATGTTCCTCACCACTTGGGAGCTTGCCTCGTGTGAATTTTATCTTCTCTGGCATCCCTGGATGTCACACGTGGTCTTCCCAGTGTCCCTTCACCTTCTGTGATGGAACACAGTTTCAATTGTTTAATTATCAGGCCACTTCAGGTATCTCACTGTTGCCAGTGTCAGCAATCCTGAGTACAGTTTGCTTTTCCCACCAGAAGCTATGTTTAATTAAGTTACAGTTGTCTGCTCTCTCAGTGTTGATTTTCATTTTTTTTTTTTAACCATGCAAGACCTTCCTATAAGCAACTTTGGAATACCTCTTTTCACATTTAAGGCAGCAGTAATTAGACCCAGATTTGCTGAGCCTGTGGGAATCCCACACCCAAAGTGGTGTTAATGGTGTTTTAATGTCTGAACTCTTCTGTTCTTATATGTGAGGTCATCAAGTGGATAAAGAAAATGGCTTTGACATCCTGGTACTTACTGAAGTTTGAAAAATTCTCCTGAAGGGTGGAAGGTTTGTGGGTTTCTCTTTACTAAATGAGAAACAGTTAAACCATTGAACCTCTGGCAAGGCCCATAATGCATTTATGTTTCTTGCTCTCTTTGTACTTCAGGTACATTAAGATATTCAACTTATATCAGAGGAAATAAAGGTTTTATGAATTGAAAAAACTGTGTGAACTAGGAAATAATAAACAGATGGAAATATTCAACGATTTGCAAAGGGGGGATAATCCTCAAGGAAGAGGGTTGTAGAGTATTAGAGAAGTTTGTCTGTGCAGTGGGCAGCAGTCAATGCAGACTGGTCAAAGTGTACAGAATAAGTAACCATTGAACACTCAGCCATAAATGAAACATTAGTATCAGCTTCTGTATGTTTAGTGAACATCACAGAAGAGGGGGCAGAAGGAATAGAAGAGTTGGCGGATAAGAAGTGAAGCAGTGAATTGCTGTCTTCTGGGCAAGATATGTACCTTGTACTCTTGAACTTACTGCAGCCGTGGTTACCTCTGCAGACCTGCATAAAGCAGGGCCTACAAATATTCTGTCCTAGACCCCTCCTCTCCCTCTGGAATTATTGGCAGTTAGTGGATGCTGAGGGAGAGATATCATTTCTTTAAATGGTGTAGTCATTGGCCACTTGCCGGTGCTCCAATCAATAACTCTCTCCCCATGTTCATACAAGCATCCCTAAATAAACTCAGTGGGTAACCAACTAACCAAACCCCAAAAGAACAACAGCCAAGATACATTAAATGAGGAAGAGGACTTGATGGGACAGAGTGGTTTAGTGAGTGTGGGGAGGGGCATGAGAAGACTCACTCGGCATGAAAATGACCAAGCTACACTTTATATACATGGATGAAACTGCTGAAGAAAAAAACTTTTAAGGTAAATGAACCAAAAGAGGGTTGTATTCTCCAAACACAAGCATGGTGGCATTTTAGGGTTATTTTAGGAAACTTTGCATAGAGTTTATTTGTTATTTTATAGTCTAATAAAACATTTACTTCATGGAATAAAGGCTGTTTTTATTGTTACTGCTTCCTGATTTCTGATAGATGGTCGTAATAAAATGTAAAAAGAGAAAAAGAAAAAAAAATGGAACAGAGCATACAGTCGTCATTATTTCAGATCATTGGCTTACTTGAGATCTCTCCTCTTTTTAGGGATCGAAAAATCTCTCACTTACCCTCTCTTGGGAGAAATCTCTGATAAACATTGAACCTGATACCCTAAATCCCCAAAACTGTATCTCCATTTCAATAATGCCTTTCTTTGCTAGTTGTCTTCTGTGTGGCGATGCTCAAGTCTCATACAAATGTGAGACTTTCTGAGCAGATACTCCTTGGTGTTACATAGCACCTTTATTACCTCAAGAGCTTTCCTCCTGACACGAACTCAGCACATCTCTACGCCATCACATTATTGACCATCATGTGTTGAACACTGTACCAGGATATCAAGACTTCAAGACACTCAAGATGGCCTTCAAGTTGCTAATATGTATAAGAAGTCTTCCGAGCAAATGTGAAAGTGCCTACAACATACAAGGTGATGGAGATATGATGGGACTAAGTCAGGTCATAGCACCAGAGAATCCTGCTCAGGGCGCACATTTAACCTAAGCCGTGCAGTATATGTAGGCATCAAATGGTAGCAGATTGCATACTGAGTAGTAAGTCATGAAGCCTTTGTGACATGGCCAAGAGATTGGTGATGGTAGACGAGCAGATCCAGGCAGAAAGTTGAAGGAGCTGCGGTAGAGGCAGTTTCTGATGTTTAGACTCTTCAAGTTCAGACTGGAAGGTCTTGGAAATGCAGCGATGGAACTGGATTAATGTCGTGCAGGTAAATCTATCATAAAAGTAGACGACAGGCTCCAGAGGGTCATTCTGTGGAATAGAAGACACTGAGTGCTGTGCAGTGAACTTGGTGGGAAGGAACAGGGCTGGATAAAAGCAGAGGCAGTGTGGAAAGACAAAATGCAGAGCTGGAGAGTACCAGGTTTTAAAATTGCTCACTGAAACAGGCAGAGCAAAAAAGGAGGAAGAATTTGGAATGAACCCTGTAGCTGCATGGGTGGGAGTTTAAAGACATGAATTTATAGAGACACCCAACATGAACATTAAGAGATCTAACCAGACGATGGTGGTGCACACCTTTAATCCCAGAACTCAGGAGACAGAGGCAGGCAGATCTCTGTGAGTTCGAGGCCAGCCTGGTCTACAGAGTGAGTTCCAGGACAGCCAGAGTTACAACAGAGAACCCCTGTCTTGAAAAACCAAGAGAGAGAGGGGGGAGGGGAGGCTAGCAGAGAGGTTTGCAAGGCAGTCCTACTCTAGAGCCTGCAACTTATTTTTTTTGAATTCTGATAGTTTCATACATGTATATAATAAATAAATCAAATTTTAGTAAAACAAATTTTAGTTGTTTCCGTCTCCATTTTCCCTCGCACCACCCGCTCTCCTGCTGAAATCCTTCCTCTTCCCAACAAGACCCCCTACTTTCATACTGTTTTGCTTAGTGTGACCTACGGAGTTTGGTTATAGGTGTTTGCATGAGTGTGGTATGTGGCTGTTGATGAAGTCTGCAGCCAGAGACTCTGGCCCTGACTGAAGACAAGGATTTCTGTCCCCTCGGGCAACAGTGGACAGCCGTACTGACTGTCGAGTGGAAGTCAGAGCAGGAAGTGGCCAAGCAGGAGGCAGTTCATCATTTAGGTATTAAACAAAGGAGGATTACAAGGAGACAACAAGAAAGGCATCAGGGAGATGATCAAAGAGTAGGCTTGTTCGAGCATCCCCAGTCCACAGTCATGTTGTGCGCCTATCTTCTCTGGTACACCTCTATTGCTTTTTTTCGTCTGTGAGTTATAGAGAATGGAATCTTCTCTTTCTACTGTGCAAGTCCCCAAACCTGAATGACCTTCTTCACCACAATGGGCCCAATCTGAAAGAATGAAGGTGAAGTGCTGTCACACGTTGCCATGTGTAGGTTCTACACCTTGGAGAAGTCTGTTTCTTTTCAGTCTTGGGACATGCAAAGTTCTGACAACCGAAAAATATCTTTCAGTGTTTAGAGAAAACTTGAACAACTGAAAATACTCTGGATTAGTCGGATATTTTCTTTATAAGTTTTCTCAACCACCATGCAATAGTATATTCATTTCACACAGTCTGTGGGAGAATGAGCTTACCCAGACCTGCTTTATGCCTTAGCATTTGTTTTTCTTGAATATTCCTAGACCAGTTTCCCTACCATCAGTGCTCTTATAAAACTCCTTCCTCTTTCATTTGTCTCAATTTTCAGTGCATTAGGCCAGCTATGGCTACATTACACTGTGATTTCTTTTAGAATGTGCGCCTTCCATCTGCTTCTTCGCAGTCACATCACCCTCTATGGGAAACAATCAGTGCATGTAAGGTGGTATAAACTGGTTGCTCTCAGTTTATCAGGACACTGACCGCGTGTCACTCCAAAGACCCCAATTCCTTCATTGCTCCTTGCTTCAGTTTTAGATTCTGTAATAAAATGACAAAGTCAAGCTGTGAGATGTGCTGACTGGATGAACACCCCAATAAGAAAGTAGCCACACAAATTGTACTGACTGCTGGCTTTTAGTTCTATACGCAGATACGTGGGGCACGGTTTTGTTTAAAGACACTTCTACCAGTTTTGGGAAACTTCTTCAAACATATTCAGCCCAAATGTGTAGACTAAGTAGAACTTGAAATTAATTGACATACCTATGCAATTCTCATTATTGCTTGATGTCTTTAAATATCCTCTAAGCGAAGTATCCATCAGAATAGTTTCATGTGAAAGTCCGAAGTCAAGGGTCCCAGGTAGGATGGTATCTATATGGGTTATCTCTCGCTACTAAGATAATTATCACAGACTGTGTCTTAAAACAACACACACCTGTTTCTTGTACTTCCAGAGGTCAGAATCTTATAGAAATGCAGTGTGTGGGGGAATGTATTGTTTTTCTACTGGCTCCACAGGAGACTCTGTTTCCTTCCCCTTCTTTTCTTCTTAAGGGCCAACTGTATTTTTGAGATCAAGACTTCAGCCAACCACTGCAGTACTTACCACAGCATGGAGTCACTAGGATGAAAGGTGCCCACGTGAGAGGAAGTCAGTGCCCACATAGGGGGAAATCAGGGCTCAGGGCCACATGATCTTTGCCTGGAAGGACCCACCTTGGCTTTCATTTTCCCCTCTTTCCTCATCTGTGTTTCATGCTTCACCATCTCTGTTATCTTTCAATTTTCATTTGGTCATTTCACTTAGTCATTGCTTTTATTCATTTTGAAATGCCCAGCGCAGGAGTAGTGATTACATACCTTTAATTTATCAACGTAACATACAGCCTGTACCTGATAATGTGCACTCTCAATTCTGGATGAGTTATGAGACAAGATGGGGCGGATACAGGGGATTGCAGCCGAATGAAAAATGTCCCATTGTGGACTTACCAGTGGGCATGGCAAGCGGCTCGGTGCCACAGCTCCATCGGCGCCCCAGAGCAAATGCGTTTTATTGATCTTTATGTTTAAAATTCTCATCTGCTCATATTCAGTGTTTCAAACACAAAGGAAATAAGTTAAGTTTTCAACAGGCACTGTACACCCTACAATGTACAGAAAAGCTTGTGGCCAACTATATAGCTTTGTCCACTTGTCAGCAATCCTTTCTGTTTCTTCCAGGTTTTGTAAACAGGATAAGTGTTCTTGTTCAGTATAAGGATGATGGCTTTCAAAATTATGTGAAGCCTTGCTACTCGTGAAGTTTGCTCCCACAGTGATGATTTAAAGGTATATTCAGTTATCACATGAACCCTAAAATTCAAAATATACATTGCTGCACATGAAAAGAAATCCCATGGAATGCATCTAATGTGATTTAACATTATTTCCTGACGTAGAGCCTGTAGAACTAGAGACTGAGGCCACATTTGGCAGAAGCATCTTTAAAGATGAGTTGTCTTCCTCAGTAGTGGGAAGTATTTTGGGGAGATTCAACATCTATTGAGTAGAGAAGTCGCACCTGATGTGTGAGTCTACATTTGAACCTTATCTATAAAGACTCTGATCCCGTGAATCTCTGCCGGAAGACCCCACCTCCAAATGCTATCAATTTGGGATTTCAATACACTGTTCAGGAGGGAGACACAAATACACAGGGTACAGCATCAGCTTACCTCCTCAGCTCTTCTTTCCTACATCTGTCCACAGATTCAGCTTCCTCAGACTTTGGCCTCACCCATCCACGCAGTCAGTTCTGGCTAGGGTTTCCTCCATGCCCATATATTGTTCATGTCACAGAGCATAATTTGTACTCTTCCTTATGCAGACCTTTGTACACACACACACGAGCACGCACATCCAGTTTTATAACTGTTGAAGGTGATAGAGGAAAACTGGCTCTTGTGGCTCCATTTTGTCCCTCGACTTTTACAGCGAGTACATGGCTGGAGTGAGGGACTGAAGAGGATAGGAAGAATAGGCACAGGAAGCAAGAAGACTTGAAACCTGGTAGAGTGCTAGGTATTCTCCCTCAGCTTGTTCTAGGTCTTCATAGATGATGGCAAGTGAGTGTGATTTCCTCTTGGGTCTAGAGCTGATACTGCTTGGACAGCTCTATAATTGGGCTTCAGATCTGGAAACTCGTCTTCGGACCTGTGTCACCAGGCCTTCTAACATTCTGTGCACACCCCTTTTCTCCATTTTCACTCAGACATTCTTATTTGAAAGACTCGTGTCTTGGCTATGATCTTGTTCGACAAAGAAATAAATTATCAACAAAGATGTTTCTAGAAAATGGAACAATGTCTTATGAAACAAAGAAAGGGTAAATTCAAACAACTGCTCCCAACGAGATCAAAGTCTACCTTATGTGCCACCTGTGTATGTCACAGAGTGATGTTGAAGGCTAGGAAAAAAAAAGTATAAGCATAAATTATTTTAGGTCTTATCTCTTTTATAGCCAACTGGATTCATTTTTCTACTTGAAGTAAAACCTGTTAGCAATTGTTATCAAATATTTAAATAACCTGTGCTGTCACTATATAAATTGTATTCTCCAAGTAAGTTTCTCT
The DNA here is from genome assembly GCA_026225945.1 of Cricetomys ansorgei. Lineage (NCBI taxonomy): Eukaryota > Metazoa > Chordata > Mammalia > Rodentia > Nesomyidae > Cricetomys > Cricetomys ansorgei. The sequence continues at coordinate 23,041,654 of JAMJFZ010000107.1, read as the reverse complement.
CCTTCACCAATGTCTCCATGGGTGGCCATTTGCAATCAAGGAGTGGGGTGTGTACAGAAGATAAATGGCTTTCTCTTGGGAGGTTTGGAGTCAGCATCATGCATTTTGTAACTTTTCATTCCTTTGCATTTGTAAACTAAACAGGAAGCACTGTCCTTGTAATTCATTCTTTTGAAAGATGAACATGTCTCGTGTGGTGCTGAGACCAAGGTTATCTGCATGAGTAACTGTGCATCATTTTGATGCAGTGTGGGGAGTGGTGGCTGGAAGAGAAAGGCCTGCTAGACTCTAAGGTGTCAACTGATCAGTTGGAGACATAGCTCCAGGGAGTCAGTCAGGAAGTATAGTTTAATTCCCATTGCGTGCATGAGTGCATGCATGCATGTGTGTATGTACATGTTCATGTGTGGATGTACTTGTGTGTGAGTAGGTGGGTGCAAGTGGGGGCCAAGGGTCAACCTTGGGTGTTTCTTGGGTATTTTCCTTTATTATTTTCCATTGCGTTTTTTTTTTTTTTTGACAAGGTCTCTCACTTTCACATTAAACTGATTCAGCTAGTCTGGTTGGCCAGCAAGTTACAGGGGAGCCCCCTCCCCCTATTTGCCATCTTTCTTTTCCCAGTTTTGGAATTATGAACACATGCCACCATACCAGGCATTTTAAACATGGATTCTGGGGGTTGAACACAGGTCCTTATGCTTATGCATCAAGCTCTTTGCAGACTGAACCACTTCTCTGGTCCTGATGAAGTCTTTTTCGTAGATGATCTATTCCTGTCCTGTAATAGAAAGCACATCATTGAGTTTCTGGAGGGAATTGTGCAGAGAGAATGTGTATATTAAAACTCTGAATGGAATATTGTTCTCATAACCAGGAAGTACTTGGTGAGATTTTTATGGATAGTCAAAGAACTACTTTGTTGTAAGAAAAACCTTCCAAATCGGGTAAGAAAATAATGAAGAAAAAACCTGAATGGATGGGCAATGGGCAGCAAAGACGATAGACACATTGAGTGAGCGCTTGTTTTTCTTGCACAAAATTTTGTTTTAAAAGATGTCTAAATACAAAACATAATAGCAAGAAAGGAAAGCATCATTGAACAAAGCCATAGATAACAGATAGCAAATTTGCTGAAAGGACCTTGGAAGTCTCTTTAGGTTCACCCTTTTCTTCTGGTGGTAGAGAAACCTGAAGCTCAGACAAGAAAGTGATTTGCCAGACCAGAAGATGCTCAGTGGGTAAAATGTTCATCTAAAACTGAGGACCTGAGTTCTTAATCCCTAGAACTCAAATAAAAGCCAGATATGGTAGATCATGTCTGTAATCCCAGCGTCCCTGCAGCGTTATAAGGTAGAGATAGGGGAGTCCAAGAAACCTCACAAGCCAGCTATCTGGTATGCCCAGTGTGAACACAAAGGAGAGCCTGCTTCAAACAAGGTAGAAGGTGGGGTTGTCTTGTGACCTTCACATGTACAGTGTGGTGTGGGCACACATACCACACACACAGACACACAGACCCCCCCCACACACACTCCCCAATACACACACACACACACACACACACACACACACACACACACACACACACAGAGAGAGACAGAGAAAGAAGGATTCAAACTTCAAATCTACTGGTGTCTCTGAGTCTTCCAACCTCCAGACTGTGAAAAGGAAGTGTTTTCTGTTTAAGCCAACTGGTCTAGGGTGTTTTAGTTATAGCAGTCTTCAAAGACCAAGGCAAAAGGCTTCAGTCTAGAAGCACACTCTAAAGGTTCAGGGCACCGTAGCAACTTCAAGGAAAAGATGCAGTTACTACGTAACTTGGCCATCATGAGGCTGTTACTATATTACGTGGCCATAGTGATGCTGCTACTACATAACGTGGCCATTGTGATGATGTTACTACATAATGTGGTCATTGTGATGCTGTTACTACATACTGTGGTCATTGTGATGTTTTCCCTATATGATGTGGCCATTCTGATGGACAACTCTTGGAGATATTGATAAGGTAAGGCTCACTTTTTTTTTTTATGCTGTGCATGACACGAGCAATAGTCCTCACTGATAAAATTGCTCTGAAATGTCATCTGGGTCTGCATGCCCCTGAATGGGCAATTTGCTTTCAGACATGAGATCTAGGTGAAGGTCTGTGATAGGCTTATAGTACTTATAGTACTGTGCTACCTCAGTGAAGAATGAAGGCACATACATCAGAGATGAGATCTAAGTGTGATTGAAAAGATCAAGTACGTAGATGTAAGAAAAATGTATCTCAGCAATATGAGTTCACATCTAGACAAACAAAAGTGAAGTTAAAGAAAAAACCTAGAATTTTTTTAGCAGGCTGAGGTGGAGGGTGCGTTAGAACTGTTGAATAAACAGAAAGTTAACTTGGGCTGAATCAAGCATACTATGTCCAACAGACCTAGAAACAGGTCCTGATAGGGAATGTAGAGGCAGGTGGAATATTAGAAGGAGCTGTCTTGCTGTTTACTTTATGAATTGGGCTGACAAATTTAGTGCGCGTCTGGGTAAAATGGTGACTACCTCTCAGGGATCTTGTGGACCATTCTGCATTGGATGAGGCAGTTCTGGGCTCTAGTGTGACTCAATTTTAAGATTCCTAAGTCCAGCATTACCCCCTAAATCCCATCACTTACTCTGTGACTCCAGGCAAGTTATTTGCATGTGTGTGTTGTGCTTATGTGTATAAACACGTTTACCTGCATGTGGGTGGATATAGGTGCATGTGTTTGTGTGTGTGTGTATCCACATGGAGAACTCAAGTTTATATCAGGTGGATTCCTTGATTGCTATCTATTTTTATTGGGGCAAGATCTTTCATTGACTCTGGCCAATTCTGGCCAGTCTAGCTAAGCAGCTTACTCCAGCATTCCTTGTCTGCCTTCTGAGCACTGGACTACAGGCAGCTACTTGCTTGTGCAGCGCTTATGTGGGTCCTGGGGATCCAAATTCTGGTCCTCACATTGTGCAGTAAGCACTTTATCCACTGACCCATTGCTCCAGTGCACTGGACAAGCTATTTAATCTCTCCAGGCCTTTCTTTCCTGCCTAGAAGATCAGAGCGATCAAAGATATTTCTTAGGAATTGTTTTAAAAATCCATTTAAGAAATGCACAGCAAAGCTTCCAGTACGGGACTTTGCACCTGATGATTCTCTTAAAAGCCCAGTTTGGGTCTTGAGTAGTTTCCATTCTTCCATGTGTAAGGACTCATTCAGGAATAAGTATATGACCCTACGATAATGAGACACTGAGTTTTGCTGAGGCTTCTTGAATTTATTCTTACTTAATGGATTCAAGGTGGAGAGCAAAAACTTCCTGGAGATCTTATTACCTCTAAACTTGAACATGAAAACCTAGACAGCTGGAGACACAGCTGAGAGCTGGAGAGAAACAAGCCCAGGGTGACTCTGGTCCTTGAATCTAGCTGAGCCCAAAGCTTAATCATTTCTAGACTTTTCATTTACATGTGTCAATTAATTCCATTTTGTTCCTTGCAATCTGGGCCAGGGTTTTGTCACATGTAACAAAAGAATTATGACAGCTGTAGTGCTCCAGAGAGACATTCTCACATCCTTATAGTTTTATTGTCATTGTTTAATGTCATTTCCCAGCCTGGCAGCTCTATTTTCTTCCTTCTATGCACGGAGCAACTGAGAGCAAAGCTTTTCCTAATTATCTGCCTCTTCTTAGATCCCAGGACAGCTGTTCTTCATACTTCAAGGGTGCCTTGACCTGAAACGTCTGCTGGATGTTTTCTGGCAGCTATCAGCTTAGAGATGGTACTCTGAAAACCACAGCAGCAGCATCTTTACTGTCCTTTTTGGGTGCCAGGAGCATGATCAATAATGAATAACTAAAATGTCTTCAGACTGACTCTAGCATCCGATCTGAACATGCCAGTGCCAAGCCTGGGCCTCATGGACAGCACAGGCCAAACAGAAGCTACAACATCATCCTGTGCTCAGTCATAGTGTAGATTCATGGGAGTTTTTCCTTCTCTTCCTAATGTTACCTCTATGCGGTCACCTACTTACTATAATTTGCCTTGTCAAACCTTGCTACAAATTGAGCTAAGATGGAAGGAAAATAGCACCATGCTGCAGTGCTCCTGGTGAGCAAGGTTGTTACAACCACTACTCTGACACCAGCTTTTCTCAAAGAAATCCAGATTCTTCCCCGGTGACCTCTGATGAAGCAAGTGGGTCTGTTGACCATGAGCCTGAATGTTGGGGTTTGATGTTATAAAGAAAGAGCCCCTAGATCCTACAGGTTTCCATGGATACCAGTTATTTTGTGTTCTTTCCAGAGGACCCCCTTACTTTCAGGGCCATACAATTGACCTACAAAAGCAGGAGACACCTGTATCCCCAATTTCTGTTTGGATACTGAGATTATAATGGCTTTGCTTTGTGAAGACTGTGAAAATTAAGATGGATTCACTTGGGTTAAACCAGAACTAAATAAATAAAGTAAGGAAAGAAGGAATAAAGAAAGAAGAAAGGAAGGGAGACAGATAAAGAGAGTGTTGTATGTCCTGGCCCACATTGATGCATCATTTGTAGTAGTTGCTGCTGGGGCAACTCACCAGAAGACAGGCAGGAGCTTTTCATGTGTGGAAGCCCTTCCAGACCTCAGCAGAGGGAACCATCATCCTGGCCAGTGCCATGCACTCACTGGAACCCCAAGCATGTCAGCTCAGGTGTTTTTATTGATTCAGAATTCCTCAGGTGCAGATCATAAGCAATCAAACATCTCCCACAGAAATCCAACACCTGCAGACAATACAAAACGCCACGAACTAGGCAGCCCCTCATCCAATAGTGCATAAAACAATTATTTTACACATAACTAAACTTCCACAACATTTGCCCTTTTCAGCATAAAAAAATTGTTTTACCTTTACAACACAATTTAACACTACACCAGGAAAACCGTTTACAAGAGGAACAATTATGAGGCTTCTAATGCACATGACTAAATGATACCAAATATCTATCGATATTCTGCTGTCTTTGGACAGCAGAAAAACAGTATCAATGTCCAAGTATCTGGAATTCACTCATGATCTTCTGGGATCCTCCAAAGAGCTTGAATCTCTTCTCTGGCTCTGTCCTCTGCAGCACACACAGTTTGTCCTCCAGGCTCTGGCTGGCTCCACTCCACTGCTGCTGCTGTTCTTGGTGGTTGTCCCATTGTACTGGCATCTCAAAAACTGCAATTGGGCTGTACTTTCACCATTAGCCTCTCATAGACTCTCTTCATTGTGACTAAGCCTCAGCTTCTCTGCATGACCCATTCAAACTGGGCCTTCAACTGCGACTTTGGCTGTACCTTCACCAGCAGCCTCTACTGCCCTCTTATAGTGCCAAGCCGCAGCTGCTCTCTCATGCCTTCAAAACTAGTAACACCTGGGTGACTCTTACAGTATCAAATTTGGCTACCAGCAGGAGATACAAACTCAGCCAGTTCTGGAAGACAGCTTCTGTGTGCTGACCTTGAGGAAACACTTTCCAGGTTTTAAGATAGAGTCTGGTTTGCTGGAACATAAACTAGTCCTTGTTTTCAGAAAGGGTCTCCTCTTGGGTGGAGTTCTCATCACCATCACCAGTGTCTGGACTGCTTGTCATTCTCTTAGTCAGGTTTGCAGAAAACAAAAAACAAACAAACAAACAAAAAACTGGTCAGTTTAACTAAATGTTTTTTTTTTTTTTTTTTGCTCCAAGTTGTAGCTTCCATAACAGTAGGGGGTCCTGGGATAGTGGAAAGAATATCTGGCAAAGTCTTGGCAGTTTGGCATTCTTTTTCACCACTGCTACAGGGAAACATACAATCTTCTTCATAGACCTCAAACACAAGTCCAGCTTGGGCTTCACACACACAAAAAGCCATCGACAAACTCAGTTTATAGAACAGCAGTACGCTCTGGTTTCTGTTTCCTGTGCCCTGGCTCAGGAGAGTGGCAGGAAGGAGAGTCAGCTCCATGATCAGGAAAAGCCATTGAGACCTTGCTGAAATTTTTGTTTTTGCCATAAAAATGTCTTTCTTTAAAGGCTTAGGTGCTCTCACTTTTGAGCCCTCTTTCTCACTTAATTTTCACAATTTTCTCTTCATAGAGGCCAATTTCTCTTTCTCTTTCTCTCCTCTTCCTTCAGGAGCCTTCAATTAACACCTTAATCTCTATCCTCAGGTATATCCTGAGTATATTTTACCGGACTCGGTGAGGTCTGGAATTTTTTTTTCTTTCTTGTCTCCACATTGGATTAGCTGGCGTGATGTTCTGCACCACATTGATACACCATTTGTAGTTGTAGGCTGCTGCGGGGGCTCACCAAGAGAGACAAGGAGGTATTTTCATAGGCTTAAACACTGCCAGACCTCAGCAAAGGGAACCACCATCACGGCCAGTGCCATACTCACAGTGGAACCCCAAGCATCTCAGCTCAGGTGTTTTTATTGATTCAGAACTCCCCAGGTGAAGATCATAAGCAATCAAACGTGCCCCCCCCACAGAAATCCAACACCTGCAGGCAATACAAAACGCCAAGAACTAGGCAGCTCCTCACCCAACAGTGCATAAAACAATACAACAGGGGGTGGGAGTGAGAGAGAGAGGGAGAGCACCACACAAAGGGTACTGTCAGAACCACAACTTGTTGCAGGAGCACCCAACTATACCCAGGATACACTTCTAAGAAGACATATGTCCAGAAACTGCCTGTCCAGCTTTGGTCCAATGGCATCCTGGTTCTGATGCTCATAGCCAAGAATAACTGGCACAGAACAAAGATTAATAACGTTTCCTCTTTACCTGTAAAAATAATTGTCTTCTCTTGCCTCTCTGGACATGCTAATGCTTACTCTTGTTGTAACCCTTACTATATGACTTCACAATAACAATAACAAAATTAAATAATAACATAATAAATAATTAAATAATAAAAATAACAAAATTAAAAACTATTTACATGTGTGTGTTTTGAGCATGAGTGCATGCAGGTGCGCGTGCCTACACTTACAGATGCAGAGGCCAGAGGAGAATGTTGGGTGTCCTCCGTGACTCTCTGCTTTGTGATAAAAGGTCTCTCACTGAATCTGGAGCTGGACTTGTTAGCAAGCCCCAGTAATCCTCCTGTCTCTGTCTCAATCCCCAGCGCTGGGGTTATAAACACATGGTCAACCGTACCTGGCCGTTTATGTAGGTACTGAGATCTAAACTTAGGTTGTCATGCGTGTACAGCAGGCTTCTTTACTGGTCTCCAGCCCCCAGATGGCAAATTCTTGAACAATGTTGGGAACAATTGGTTGCATAGTGGGGAATAATCAAAGCACATCTACTTTAAATTATGTGTGTGCTTGATTTTCAACCCCACTTTTTATAATTGAATAAATTATATTTAAACACTTAAAATTTTACTCCTATAACATTGGACACTATGGGTCTATTTAAATAATTTAATTCATCTTGATTTAGCTTTGGTGAGCCATGTATATCTAGAAATTCCTCCCTTTCTTTAGAGTTTCCATTTTAGTGGCTTATAGATTTTAAAACTATGTCTCTTTGAGCCTCTGAATTTCCCATGTCTGTTGTAATGTCTCACTTTTAAAATAATTTTATTATTATGGGTTCTCTTTCTTTTGGTTAATTTTTCTAAAGGTTTGCCAACCTTGTTTATGTTTTTGAAAACCAATTATTTCATTGTTCCTTTTTTAAAAATTAAAAAAATATGCTTTATTTTTGAGATTATAATATAATTATATATTTTCCTTATCCAAAACCCTCCCTTATTAACCCCTCCTCCCTGCTCTCTTCAAATCTTTGGCCTCTTATTTCATTAGTTGTTGTTTACCCCCCGCCCCGTGTGTGTTTGTCTTCATAAATACACAAATACAGTCTGCTTAGTCTATATAATGTTACTTGTATGTATGTTTTCAGGGCTGACCATTTGGCACTGGATAACTTATTGGTGTGTTCTTTTCTGAGGGAAACAATTTCTCCCACTTTTGGCATGCCATAGTTGTCTGTAGTTCTTTGTATAGGGTTGAGACCCCATGAGCTCTCCCCCATCTGCTTTGGCACATATAGTTCTGTCATCCCTGATCAGATCACATCTAGGCAGTCATGTTGATAAGTGGTTATGGATGAAGCTGATCTTCTTAAGAGACACAATTACACAGCAAACTCCTTGTTCTTCTGGCTCTTAAAATCCTTTTATTCCCTCTTCCTCAAGCCTCCCCAAGCCTTAGCTGTGGGTGTTATGTTGTAGATCTATCAGCTGGGACTAGGATTCACAACTCTGCATTTTGATTGGTCATAGTTTTCTGTAACGATATCTGTCTGTTGCAGAGAGAAGTTTCTTGACGAGGGATTAGAACTATGCTTCTCTTGGGTGTATAGATAGAATACTATAATGTAGTATTCTACTATATGTATATATATATATACTTGGATATAATACTTAGAATGTAGTTAGGGATTATACTAGTTTAGTAAAGTGAAGGTTCTCCTTCAAGATGCATGACTTCAGTAGCCCTAGGTTGATTTTTAGTACCAAAGATTATTTTCATCTTGTTGAGCTAGTCTTAAGTCCAATTATAGAGTTGTTATTTACTGCTAAAGTATGCATGCCCCTCTTGCATGCTTAGGGTAATCATGCCATGCTGCTCATTGTTGTGGTTCATAGGCCTCAGAGCTGGGTATGGCTGTTGATTGATTCCCTAATTTGGAAGCTTGCATGGCACCTTCTGGCACCATGAAAGATGGTTCTCATGGAGGAGGAGGCTTTCAAACCAGTTCCAGCTCAGAATCTCTGAGCTGGAGCTGTGTCCGAAGCACATGGCATCTTCAGCAATAGGGACTTCCCTTACATATCTGGGGAGCAACCAAAGACCAATGACCTAATGTTTTGGCAGGATCGTGGACAATCTAGACTAACAACTCAAAAGAGAGGTTCTCATGCGTGGTGTTGTGTTGTTGTTGTTGTTGTTTGTTTGTTTGTTTTTTAAGATGGTCATTGTTGGGGAAGTTTATTTTTAGTTATGTTTGAAATTTTCTTATGCACTGTTGTGAAGAGGGGAGCCTAGGCCTTGGCATTTTGTTTGTCTACAGGTGTTGGATTTCTGTGTGTGTGTGGGTGTGCTCGATTGCTTATGATCTGCACCTGAGGAATTCTGAATCAATAAAAACACCTGAGTTCAGAGCTCTAGGTTCCACTGTCAATGGAATATGGCACTGGCCATGATGGTGGTTCCCTTTGCTAAGTTCTGGCAGAGTTTGCAGCTATGAAAATGTCTCCTTGTCTTCCGTGGTGAGCTGCCCCTGTAGGTATACCACTACAAATGGCATACCAACATGGGGCATGACATCACACCAGCTAATCCAATGTGGAGACAAGGAAGAAGAGAAAGAAACTCCTGGTCTCGCAGAGTCTGATAAAGTATGCTCAGGGAAGCTACCAGGGGACAGAGATTAAGGTATTAATTGAAGGCTCTTGAAGGAATAGGGGAGAGAAAGGAAATAAGCCTCTACGGAGAGAAAAGGCTGTGAAATTAATAAATAAATGAGGAATAAACTCCTAAGTGAGAGCCACAGAATGGAGTCCCTTAGAGAGAAAGAATTCAGCTGGGAGCAGGAGCTGCTTTTCCTGATCATGGAGCCGACACTCTCTCCCGTTGCTGGTGGTATCATGCTGTTTCATGAACTTAGTTTTCTGATAGCATTTTTTGTGTGTGAAGTTCAAGATCTTGTGTTTGAGGTCTATGAAGAAGGGTGTATGTTTACCTATAGTAGTGGTAAAAAAAAGAACACCAAATGGCCAGAAGGTTTCAACCAGAGATTCTTTCAACCAGCTCAGGACCCCTTGTGGTGGAAGCCACTGCTTAGAGCTAAAAAGCTGCTTAACTAAACTGAACAGTATTTTTTTTTCCTGTAAACCTGTCTACAAGGTAACTCCACACCACGAGGGAACTCTTCCTACAGACAAAGTGACTGGTTATTTTTCCAACAAACCAGACTCTATCTTAAAACCTGGAAAGTGTTTCCTAAGGGTCAGCACACAGAAACTGCCTTCCAGAACTGGCAAGATTGCTGGCACCTGAACTTGGTACTGTAAGAGTCACACAGCTGGTGCTGGTTTTGAAGGCATGAAGGGGTCATGGAGAACAACTGAGGCTTGACATTGGTAAAAGTGCAGCCTCAGTAGCAGTTGAAGGCCCAGAATGAAGGGGTCACGTAAAAAAGCTGAGGCTTGGCACCATGAAGAGAGCCCAAGAGAGGCCATTGGTGAAGATGCAGCCTCAGTAGTAGTTGAAGGCCCAGATGAAGGGATCATGTAAATAAGTTGAGGCTTGGCACAATGAAGAGCCCAGGCTATTGGTGAAAGTGCAGCCGAGTTGCAGCAAGGGACCCCAGCAGTTTCTGAGATTCCAGTACCATGGGATGACCACCAAGAACAGCAGCAGCAGTGGTGTGTGCCAGCCAGAGCCTGGAGGACAAACTGTGTGTGCTGCAGAGGGCAGATCCAGAGAAGTGATCCAAACCCTCTGGAGAAGCCCAGAAGATCATGAGTGTATTCCAGATAATTTGACATTAATAATGTTTTTCTGCTGTCCAAAGACCTTGTGTAAAGCTTGATAGATGGTTGGTTTCATTTGGTCCTGTGCATTAGCAACAGTCATGATCATTCCTCTTGTAAATGGTTTTGCTGGTGTAGTGTTAAATTATGTTATAGAGATTAAAAGCAATTTTTTGACTGACCTACAGAAAAAAGGAAATGTTAGGGAGTTTATTTTTAGCTATGTTTGAAAATGTTTTATGCACTGTTGAGTGAGGGGCTAGCCTAGGTCTTGGTGTTCTGTATTGTTTGCAGGTGTTAGATTTCTGTGGGGGATGTTTGATTGCTTATGATCTGCACCAGAAGAGTTCATAATCAATAAAAACACCTGATCTGAGATTCTATGGGATTCCACCATAGAGTCTGGCGCTGGCCAGGATAGTAGTTCCCTCTGCTGAGATCTAGCAGAGTTTGGACTTACGATTATACCTCCCTGTCTTCCCTGGTGAACCACCAGTGGCTTGCTACTACAGGTCATTGACTCTTGGAAGGAACATTGTCAGCCCACATGGGAAATTTCATTTAAAGTATATATTTATATTTATACATAAATGTATGTATATCACATGTATTATAGGTGTTTTTTAGGTAAAAATGTTCCTCTTAGGACTGCCTTCAGTGTGTCTCATAGATTTTGGTATACTGTTTTCATTTTCATTAAATTCTAGGGATTTTAAAGTTCCCTTATGGTTTCAGGGATAACTAACACTAAAGACTTTTGGAAAAAGTCATAAGAAAACCTACCACTGTAGAAGATACCAACAATATATACCCAATATACATATAAAAAGAATTTTAATGGTGTTTACCCTATAACGAGATCATAATGACCCTGCTAGATGCTACAGGCCAACAAATAAAAAGGGCAGTGCCAGAAATAGGTTATCTCTTTTGGAGTTGTTAGCCAGTGAGGTATCATAGACCTTCAGGCAATCCAGGCTTTTGCTAACACTATTAGTTATCCCCCAACACTGATAGATAGGAAGACCCTATTGTTGAAGCCATCACATACTTGGATCATAGAATATGTAGACTCAATTTGATACTCACCTGAAAGCTTCATTCACACTGGATAGCTTTCACAGTGCTAGAAGTTGTTAGTACTCTATCCCAGGAGAAAAGTAACCACCAATCATCCCAGCTGTGGAACCATACAAGCTAGAACAGTCAGTAGAACAGTGATTGACCTCGTAAGACATACCAACTGCTGCAACGGTGGAATAAACGTTCTGACTGTATTTAAGACCCACTCCACAAGCTGAAACTCATACCTGGCACTGTTATTGGGTCCAAGAGTCTGTGGCTTGACAGGCCATAGATCCTAGGAAGCTAACCTATTACAACTATTCTGCTAAATGTGTATATTATCAAATCAACTTCTAATGACTTATTATTATATCTATAGTTTATTGCATCTCAACCCTCTTCAGAGAAACTTCTTCCTGCAGTAAATGATTAACACAGAGATTTACACTGGCCAGGTGTAGAGAATGAGAGGCTATGGAGTACTCAGCTTTAAATGAGACATTTATATCAAATCCCCAACTCACAAGGTCCCAGGATCATTATGGAGAAGGGGTAGAAAGGTTTTCAGAGTCAGAGTCAGTGAGTTATTACAAGGACACAGTATTTTCTGGATACAACAGGGCACTTGCACATATAAACTCACAGAGGTAGTGACAAAATGCACAAGTCCTGAACAGACTCAAGCCAGGACAAATCTCAACATGCAGCAGAGAGGTGGTCATGAAGTCCTACCCCTACCCGAAGAAGCATTGGCGATTGATAGGTGCTGGGAGAGAAACAGGAAACTTTCTATAAACGTGTGACCCCTGCTAGGTTGACCACACTCTAGTATATGGTAACGCATCAAAGAGTATTTTGGTAGCACAATTGGATTTGGTGGGTTTAACAAAAAAAAAAAAAAAAAAAAAAAAGAGGACACAGAATTGTGTGGCCAGGTATTGGGAGGTCTGATCAAAATACATTGTATGAAATACATTGTATGTATTAGTTTCCAAAGAACTAATAAAAAATTTAAAACAACAAACAAAAGTCAATGATACAGCATTTCTTTCACAGATGGCAGGCTGCTCAGGTAGCAGACACATACTTTTACCAAGGTTAGTGGTTTGCATGTTATTTGCATAGAGGTCTGTGTAACTGAACTGTGTGATTATCTGAAAGACATCCGACCTCAATTATGAACATAAAGGTTCTTTTAGCCATAAGAATGGACACTTGTTTTCCTGCTGAACACATGAGTAAAGGAAGCTGCGGATGTGGTGAGGGTATGTTTTAGCCAAGCACTTCTTAAATGACAATGCAGCATATATTTGTGGCACAGGAGAAACGAGAGTTATCCTGGAGAAGATAGGTAAGGTGGGAATCTGGAAACCCATGGCAACAGTGACCAGCATGGTGGTTGCTGTGATGCAGTATGAACTCTTTCCCTTAAGGAAGCCCATGGACAGATCCCCAACCTTAGGGAGCTAAGGAAACTTGTACCCCACTGCCACATACTGAAGCCACGGTGCTAAGTTAAATCACGTGGAGCTGGTCACGCTTTTGTCTCCATATGGCTTTTATGCTTGGCCGAGTGCTAATCATATCCCAAGCTAAAAAACCCCAATTTTATGTCTAACTATGAAATCTATCCATCAAATCTAGCCATGTAATATTGCTAAAGGCTATATGATATTACTGACCTTATTTCACATTTTATAGTGGGCCTGGTCTCCTGATAGTAAGCAGGACAGAGACAGGGCGGGGAGACAGACAGAGAGAGAGAGAGAGAGAGAGAGAGAGAGAGGAGAGAGAGAAGAAAGAGTTGTAAAATGATGTTGGAGCTTAAAACACTGCAGACAGGAGCTAGTTGTCAAACCATCAGCCCGAGCATGAGCTCTGCTCCATGGTTTGCAAATTTTCTCAGTTCTCCCAAATGTGTTTTTGTTTACCTTTGAATGTCTGTGTCAGTGCTCCTCAGTCACCTTACCTGCTTTTGTACCCATTCTCCAAGGCCCCGCGTGCCCTGCACAGTCGGCTTCTCAGCCATCTTCCTCCTTACTATCCTGTGTGCCTGTCAGGGGAATTTGCTACTCCCTCTTATGGAAAAGTCTCTCCTCCACTGATTTTCGCAGCAGCATGATGCTCTTTGCTTTCTCCTTCAGTCTCCATGCCTGCAGCATGCAGCTTCCCCTGGGACTTTCACCATTACTGGGCTCCCTTTTCTCCATATACTTAAAAACGTATTTTCTGCCCATGTCAGCTTTTCAACTCTCTACACCAGAAAGATGATACTCAACTCTCCATGTCATTTCAGAATCTCAGTTTCCAGTTGCCTCTTGCAATATCCCTGCTGGATTTACCATCCACATTGGTAACTCAAAGTATTCAAATACAGAGAATTTTCTTTGCTGAAAATGTTCTTTTTAATTCCTTAGGCTAGGTTTTATATTTCTGGGTTTTTGAGAACCTAAGCTAATATCTCAGAAGGATCTTTAAGCACCTCCACCAATCAAGTGGCAGCTACTGCTACTGATTTACATAAATTGTATTCCACATGATTGCTTCCCCCTTTACTGGGTATGGAATCCAGAACTTCATGCACAGTAGTTAAGTGGCTTGTTACTGAACAAAATCACATTTACTTTGAGATAGGGTCTCACTAAGTTGCTTAGGCTAACTTTGAACTTGTTATTCTCCTATGTTAACTTCCCGAGTGTCTGGGATTACAAACCTGGTGGCCCTGGAATAAATAGGAAATTTCTATTTGTAATGAAGGGCACACATGTCCACAACATGGAGTGTCCCAGTTGCAGTTCATACACCAGCAAGAGATTCTGTTTTCTTCTCCGTGTAAGGCCACGAATAAGCTAGGACATTACATTCTTCACAGGGTTTTACTAGTATAGGATACTCTGTATGGAGACTCTACCCACAAAGCCTTCTCTAAAGGCACTTCCAGTGATATCCTGGCCTGAGGTGCCCCATGAGAAGGAGCTTGTTTCTGAGACCCTAATGACACCTTGGAAACCCAAGGTCTAGTTCTCTTATTAAGGACTCACACACCGGTTTGTTTGTATGGAAACTTTAGGATAAATGAGACTCAGAAATGTTCAGTTTTCAGATGTGATCAGGTCTGCACCATAAACCCTCTAACAGAAACAGAATCTGGGCAGCACCTAGGATCAAGCACTGGCGACGAGAACTAGCTGAGGGTCACCAGAAGAATGATAAGCAGAGACTATGAGGAGCTTGGAGTCCATGCAGGTTGTTTGCTCCAAAGCAAGCTGTGAAGCAGCTGCTTGTTTTAGGGATTCGGGACTTAAAGACCAGAGTTACATGAATATATTTCTCCAGAAAATCTTACTGGGTATAAGTGGGCTGGACTACCAGTGATCTCTAATATCCATCATGTGCTTCCCGGAAGCTTGATTTACTCTCCTCTTGGGTCTCTCAGAGATTCCAGCATGGTAAAGACTAGCTGGTAATGCTTGCCTTCTGTTAATAGACTGGGCAAGGCCTCCTCTGCATCACAGGTGGAGATGTACTGCTGGAGTGAACCCTCTGGTCTGGGGAAGCATTCCTGAAAGCAAGTGGTTTCTTAGGCAAGGGCTGTGCTATATTCCGTCCTCCCATGTGACAGTATCTAGTTTCTTCAGGTGGGAATTGTACTTCCGGGGGCACAATTCCCAGGAATGAGGGAGATAGCAGCACAGGGCAAAGGAGCACTGAGGTAAGAGAGACAAGACAGAGAAAATACACTAAGCTTTGTGGTGGTGTTTGTTTTGCTGCTGAGTTTAAACTCCGCCTTTCAGGTTTTTAACAGCAGTTCTCTATTATAACGTGTTTTATTAATACAAAAGGCATTGGCATTGGTCACATTTCACCTAGATTGGCATCATGTATGGTGTGATGTCATGTGTTACTCTGATTCTTATAATTGTGATGTTTTATTGCTAAACCATGATGGTTAATAAGGATCAAAGTACTGAGTGACATTTCAATTTACCAAGTATTGAAAGATCTTACTTCACAGGCCAAAAATAACCACAACAATGTAGCTTCTGCTAATGACATTCTCAAATGAACAAAAGTGTCTGTTTTTCATACATAAGGTCTGAATTTTATCTATTAAGTACATGAGTATATTTATTTTCTATTAAAAGGATTGAATAGAAAAAGGAACATTTAGGTTCCCTTCTTTTCCTCTGAAAAACACTATTCTCTTCTCAGTAGGGTGACCCAGATTATGGAGGCTTCTGAAGAGCCAAATGACAGCCACTTGGGTTGGGAGTATCTTACTCGGTCATCAACAAAATGAAGGCCAAACCAAAGAAAGGTCCCGTGCCACCTTATGTTTTATCCAGTGCATGCCATGTGACAAGTCATGACTGAACTATAGATGGATCTTTGCTAAGGAAGCCTATGGGGGCTTTGGCTACTTCTCAGTTCATGCGAAGCCTTTCCATCCACTTACCTATCTACTTATCCACTCATGCCTGCCTGCCTACCTGCCTTCCTTCCTTCCTTACCCCCTTCCTCCCTTCCTTCTTTCCTTCCTTCCCTCCCTCCTTTCTTCCTTTCCTCCTTCTTTCTTTCCTTCATCCATTGTGGATCATCTTTCCCTCACAGTTTACATTTGTATTTATGTCTGTATGCACATATATAAAAAATTGGTTGGATTAAATAACTGGCTGCTCTAAATCTTCTTTTTTTTTAACCTCTAATTCTGAAGCTAGGGGATCCTGGATGAATTGGTTAGTCACAACTGGCATGGTGCACTCTTAAAGAACCATAGATAGCAAGGAAATCCTTGGTCTCCAAGATTTGCTGATGTGAGTCACGCATCAAGACTCAAAATCATAAAGAAAATAAGTTACTTCTGGAAGAAGGAGGTCCTCAACGCTTGCGTTTATTTTCCTCTGCTCAGCTCTGAGCAAGAAATTGGAAAGAGCAAACCGGCTATTAGGCTATGGTAAGTGATAGTACATTCTCTGCTTTGATAAACATGACTATTTCTTCCCATGACACAGGAAATACAAAGTGTCCTTGTTCTCGATGCTACATATTTATCTTTCTGCATGAATGGGAACACAATTCTTTGAGGGAACTCAGTGAGTCCTTAAGACATAAAACAACACGGTATGTAACTTATAGGTCAATTCACAGTAAGTAAGCTTCCTGTCTGTTGTTCTGTTCTGGAAATTAGGTTTTCATTTCCCAAACTCTGAATGAATAAAGTATATTCGGATCAGTGTTAACTTTGAAGAAAGCCATTGCTCTTAGACTTTGAGCTGAATTAAATTATGTAGAGAAAGGGGGTGGGGGGCGGTCAAGTTTTAAAGGAAGATGTCAGCCAATTTCTTTTGTTATTTATTTTTTTATTTTTTTTCCAAGAACAGTTAACATTTGCCAGGCACCTGTCGGCCTCAGTCACTTGCATCTAAAGAGCAAAGCTAATTTACCCACAGCCCACGTTCTCTGAAATGGTTAGCCTTATTCCTTAGCTCTGTTAACCACTAGTCTAACGTTAGCTTCAAGTTCAATTTTAATCATCTAGCCCATAATTGTCTACTGCTCCCTGCCACATAAACAAAGAAGTCTGAGAGGGAATCAGGCGAGCAGTTTACATCTTCTATGGATACTTCAAGTAATTGGCCCCAAAGTGAAACTATCGAGTCGCCCACGGTTTAGCATGTTCTGAGGGCATAGAATGTGGAAGGGAATTGACCTGTAGAAAGAGTTGGTATCCAAGAATGTGTGAACATGTGAAAATCCTACTTTACCTCAGCTGGCCTAATATCCTGAGCCACTAGATGGTGAGAAGAGTAGATACATTACAAAAGGAACAAACCGATGCACACTGATACCGAAAAACAAAGGCTGGTACAAGATGGACAGCGGATGAGATTGCTTCTATCCAGATAGAATCCCACACGGGTCAGCTCTCTACGTACACGGACATACACACACCCACACGCGCACAGACACACAAGCAAGAATGTGCATTTTGTAAGCGTGGTCCATGGAAATAGACATTCTTAGCAAATATGGATGACAGATCAATTGTAATTTATTTTCTTTTAACACTGTATCATCATAAAGAAAACTGGTATAAATGAAAAAAAAATCTATTTCAAATATCTACATCTAAAATTTTAGGCAGTGAAAAAGCACTTCGTCGACAAGGTGTGTGGAATGGCGTGTTAGCTGTGAGAAACTGCTGGATGCCTTGTTTAGTTGCCACAAACAAATCACATATCAGAACGAACAATACTGCTAAATATTCCTTTTTTTTTTTCCTGGTTTTTTTTTTCTTCTTTTTTTCTTTTTTGTTAAAACATACTGGGAGAAAGAAAAAAGAAAACTGGAAATCCATACATCTTTCAAAAGTTTGAAATTGAAGCAATATTTAGAACCATTGATGAGGAAACACGGCGGCATTGGTGTAATATACACAATGCACTCTTCTTTTTAATCTGTAATGTACATCAAATACTTTACAACAATGCATTAACAAAAGGCAAGAGACGTCTTGCTGTACAGAGGAACCCCAATGCAACCTGAAGCCTAGAGTCACACGGATGAAGAGAGTAAACAAAGCGTGAGAAGCCGTCCCCCATAGTGTGTAAACTATTCTGTCTTGTGCTTAGCGATAACCTCCACGCCTACCACCTGGACCGTCTCCTCTCTCCCTCCTTCAGCCGCAGGACTATAAAGCACTTTAAAAACTCTATCGTTCAAACTAGAAAGGTGTTGAATATAGTCACATTTAGGATTGCATTTAGCTTCCTATTGATTTCCCAGTAAACTCTCGATTCATTTAGCTTTCTAAAATAGCTCTGAGTATTTCTTTCTGGTTATCACAGCCTTCCTACGGAACAGGCTTTAACAAACTAAATTTGCAGGGAAAAAGAAAAAAAAAGAAAAAGAAAAGAAACAGAATGTCCTGTGGTATGCATGCACATGCACTGTTCCCGGAGTGCCTCGTGTCTGTCCTGGCTCCTCACACCCAGGAGTCGGGCGAGGCCGGGTAGTGGCTCGTTTCATAGTTCAGTTCACTGTAAGGACGGGCAGCGGAGTAGAAGTCGACATAGTTGCCAGTGGACTTGAGGCCCAGGTGCATGGTATACTCGCTGGCTGGAGGGCGGTGATGGACCTGGTCCTCAAAGAAGGACTCGTCATAATTTCGTGTGGAATTCTGAAACGGCTGGTAGGTCTCGTAGTCTTTCCTGCTGGGCTCCTGGGGGACAGGCTGTGCTGAAACCTGGCAGAGAAAGAAAGTGTCACTCTGGGTTACCTGGTACCCTGACCCACCCTCTCTCTCCATGCCACTCTACCAGCCTACACAGAGAGAGTTGAAGCCTGCCCCAGACTCTCTGCGTCCACTGCCAGTGGCTGCGTTCTTTCCAAGTCATTTGGCTTTATTTTTTGTTTCATATCCAAGGGGTGCAGTTTGGTAATTGGATGCTGGTGTTAAGTAACATTTCAACCTTCTTGACCACTTATTTCCTCCGTACTTCAAGGGAAGAAGAGGGGATTCTGAAGCTGTTCACTAGAAGGTGGTATCTGCAGTATCCTCTGGTGTCCCAGTCTAACTCAATACTCCTTGTATTGGGCCTTGTGGTTTACTGTCTGATGTAGGGTCTAGAAATACCCAAGGGTCACAAGAGCATTGTTAGAAGTCAAGAATTGGTTCCTCTGCTTGGCTTTAGTGTGAGTAAGGTAAGGAGCATTCCTGGGCTAAAAATATATTAGCCCCTCTCTCCACAAGCTCTTTCTGTTCTGAGTGGCTCCAGGGTTCCTTTCCATGAGCAGCTGCTTTTAAGGTAAGGGACAAAGAGAACCCTATAGCCAGTGTCCACAGAGACACAAAGCTCTATAGATTGCAATAGCCAGGACATCTGATATGGATTACAAAATTCTCCAGAAAAGATACAGTTTGATTACTTTTCAGCAGATTCAGTAATTCCCTATTAATTTTACTAAGGTTCAGCATGATAGCCTCCTTTAGAAATGGGCTTAGTTAATAGGTAGTGATTTGTAATTAGCACAGTGTGTGTAAATGAATACTACTAATGGCCCGCATATAATTCTTCTCTCAAGTAAGTGAAACTCCTTCTTTTATAGATAATTGATTTGTACTAGCAATCGATCAGTTTTCCACAGAAGTGGTGAACTTCATCACAGCAGCCTCCCAGGATCCCCCACAATCGCAGCTAGTGGCAGGCATGAGCGAGATTTCAGCCTATCTGTGAAAGTCTGGATGTCCGTGGAACATTAACCCTTGCTAGTCCCAGATCCTGAGCCTGAGAGGAATTTTGGAAGTAGCTTGCAGTATCTGTAAAGGCCAGGTGTATCAGGCTATACACAAGGGAGGGTGCCCTTCCTATTCCAGAAAGATCCTATTCCAGAAAGAGCCGCTCTGTGAGACTGTGCTCGGAGAACCCAGGGCCCAGTCAAAAGGCTTGGCAACATGCACAGGGCACTCTCTAAAACTCACTATCTATATTAATATCTGTATTTCAGCAGGCATTGCCTTCTGCGTTGATAAACTGTTATTTTCTTATTGCTCAAAGGCTTCTGATCTCAGTTTTGTGAACTTGTTTCATTTCCATTTCCTTCTCCTTCCTTCCTTCCTTCCTTCCTTCCTTCCTTCCTTCCTTCCTTCCTTCCTTCCATCCTTCCTTCCTTCCTCTCTCCCTCCCTCTCAACCTCCCTCCCTTCCTCCTCCTTCCTTCCCTCCCTCCCTGCCTGCCTCCCTCCCTGCCTCCCTCCTTCCTTCCTTTCTTCCTTTTCTTCTTTCCTTTCTTCTTTCTTTCTTTTTGGGTGTCATGAGCTCTTTGGTTGGTGGACATTTTTTTGAATTTAGGCCTGAACTCATTATTTGAATTTGTATTTATTATTCATGAAGTTCCACATTTAGCCTCTTCTAAGGTTTAGTGCCTCAATTCTGGGTGCATCTATACACAAGCTACCTAGGTCAGTGGTGGGTGGCACCACCATGTTTGGAGGGACTGGGTCACCTGTTGAGTGGAAGGAATGTTGGCTGGTGAAACACACCTGGAGTGGAGGGATGATGGTGGCTGCACTTTTGTGATTTACTCTAAAAAACTGGCAGATGAAAGGTCTCCTAATATATACCCTATTCACAGAAGAGACAGAATAAATGTATCTTTAAAATACTACACAGTTTTTATAAACCAGATTTCTAGCAGTGATGGTTCCACTAGCAGTGGAGATTTATAAACACGTCGACACTACTTGGAGAAGCCCTCAAATGCCTGAGGAGCAGGAAGCTGAGATGGACTCTGTTTTAAGAGTCTGTTTGGGAAGCAAGGTGTGACACACCAGCTTGGGTGGGGCTTACTGGGGCCCACACTCTGTGCTTGGCCTCTCACTCAGAGTTTTCTCTGATTACTAGCATTCTCAAATTACAATGAATATTTAAAAAAAAAAAACTTAGCATGATAACAGAAAACCTTCGTTTTCGTTCTTCACTGAGCTCACCAGTGCCATGGTTTGTTCTCCCAACCATGTGGGTGGGCTGT
Source organism: Cricetomys ansorgei (assembly GCA_026225945.1). Classification (NCBI taxonomy): domain Eukaryota; kingdom Metazoa; phylum Chordata; class Mammalia; order Rodentia; family Nesomyidae; genus Cricetomys; species Cricetomys ansorgei. The sequence continues at coordinate 23,020,462 of JAMJFZ010000107.1, read as the reverse complement.
GTGTGGTTGGTCAGTAATACGGTGATGCTCAGGTAGTGGGACCTGTAAGGGACGAGGGCTATGCCAGGTGTGTGTTAGCTCATCCTACATTCCTGACACTTGGGGTGGTTAGACCGGAGGATCACTGGAAGGGATAGCCTGGGCTTCCAGAGATAGACCTTATCTTTAAAACAAAACAAACAATAACATGACAAGAGCTGAAGCCTGCAGTGATATGTGGGTCATGGAGGCACCACCTTGGGACAGGCTGTTGGCAAACGTTTAGAATGAGCCCATTGTCACGAGTGGGGTCTTTGTAAAGTGAGGCCACACACATGCCTGGCCTCCTTCTTCAGTGATCATTTCCCCTTACTCTTTCTCAGCCACACTGTGCAGCCAGGGAAGTTTTACAAGACACTGAACACATGGGGCCTCTTGATCTTGTACCTTCAGTTTCCTAAACTAAGAGCTAAGTAAACTTTTTTCCCTTATGCAGCACCCAGCCTCAGGCATTTTGTTACAGCACTGAGGAGAGAAAATGAATCAAGAGGACTAGCATACTGGATTTATTTTGAACACAAGGAAAAGTAGCTGCTGATAACAGGGTCTTCAAAGTCCACCATTCAGGGAAAACTGAAGATTCAGAGAATTGATGTAGGTCAAGTGGCTTTCATTTATCCCATCTCTTGGGTCTCACTGCAGCAGCTAGTTGTCCAAGATGTAAATTATTGGGCTGAATCCCACATCTATTGAATTAGAAAGTCTGGTTTGGGAGCCTACAAATTTATGGATTCATAGTACTGGACGGTGGGGGTTGAGGTGGAGGGGTGAGGAATGGTGGTTTGGGGTTGGGGTTGGGGCTTGTGCCCAATTTGGAGACAAGAGATGGGAAATGGGACATGGAGATGGCAGAATCAGGTTGAGTTTTTGCTTCTTCCCAGGTGGAGGTGAACCCTCTCCCTGTCCTCTGGTGACAATTACATCTGTTTGCTTACCTGAGATTGGGACTCGGGACCCCCAAAATTAACTGAAGTCATCGTTTAACTCTGAGTACTGATAATCAGAATATGAACCCCTTTGTTGAGAGTACATGAACAGAAACTCACTACCAGACTGGCACACGCAGTTAGACATATTTGCATTTATAAGCACAGGGTTGATGAATAGAAGCTCACTGAGACTTTGGGGGGGGTGTTAAAAATAATGTATTTGACCTGTCACCCCAGGCATAGAAACCAGGGATCATAATCTTTATTTTACACTATTGGCTGTTCCTCCCAGGAGTCTGTAAGTATGCAGTTTACTGAAAATGTGCATGGAGTTCCTGGGAGTCATGTGAGTTGCGTCTCAGGGCCTGGCTCCTTTTCTGTGGAGTCACAGGAAGTGTGGTTCAGGGCTGTTGCCCCAACCCACCATGCTAGCCACATCATCAGATACCAGCAGTAGTGGCCCTTCTCAGAACTCCAGTCTTCTGCACTAGCCTGGTGACCTACCTCTGTCATGTCAGCTGCGGTGTGCCGCTTCTTTGTGATTGTTTTGTTTAGAGGCAGGTTCTCACTCTATAGCTCTGCCTGGCTTTGAACTCATCATGTTGCCTAGGCTGGCTCTGAACTAATGGCAACAGATCCGGAGTGCTGGGATTATGGGTTTGAGGAGCTACACCTGGCTCAGGTATCTGCTCTTTGGTACTTTGCAAACGTTAGTTCTAATTTGCATAAAGGTTCAGGATATTCCTAAAAATATGCTTTTGAGAACATTATGGACTGTTCTAAAAGTGTAGATAACAGGTAGTCTTTGGAGCTGCTGTAGTCACACCATGAGATGCCAGCCATACCTGGGCTATACCAGAGTGTGTTTTTCATTACCAAGTACAGCATGGTTGCATGTATAGGACTGCCACTGTGGAATGTACTGATTCTGCTGTGAACATCTCTCTACTTTCATAACTAAAGGCTAATCCTGTACTCTGGGGTGCAAAATCAAGAGTTTCCATTCATTCCTACAAATCTTTGAGAGCCGGAGATTCTGTGCTCCAAGTAGCTACAGAATTTCATGATATTTGCTATAAGTGTTGACTTCCATAAATAGAGTTGATATCTCTGATATACTTTGTCTCCATCTTTACATGTAGGCAGGCTCACTGGCAAGAAAATAGTTGAGGCCACCCTGGTGATCTTCTATCTGCTGCTCATGACCCGATTTATTTATTCACTGGTTTTTCTGCTTTTTAGTAGAGCCCAAAATTGGGAGGAGGGCAGTTAGCTGTTAGCAATATGTCAGGCAGGCTCTTGGGCCATTGCATTCATGGGGGGTCACAACAATACCAGATGTCTCCCAGAGTGGGTGTGCACAGACCGGAAAACAGAAGGTAGGAGGCTAACTCCTCCGCTGAGGATCACGTTTCCTGCTGATGGTTGATCAGACATAAAAACCAATTTAAGTTCAAGGACAGTTTAGAGTTTTCCTACTCTTCTTTGGAAATAGAACTGCATAGGTCATGCCCACCTGCTAGAGGGGGATGCTGTTGCTACGTTGTGTGCTGGCTATTTTTGTTCCAAAGCCACACACATACACATCCTCCATGTTTTCTTACCGTCTGGCCGTTTCAATTAAGTGCATGGATTTTGGTTATTCATTTCCATGTAACTTTTCTGAAGTGTGGCAAGAATGTAAAGCACCCACAGAAGCTAGCCTTGGTGAGGGTTATTAGTGACCAAAAGCCACAAAGAGCCAATCTTGCCCTGATGCCCATCAAGGAGCCAGAGCAACAAATGGCTGTAGGAGGCCCAGCCTCTGCCTCTGCTCTTATAGTTCCTGTAGCGATGGGAAAAATGATCCTTCAACACATGGTTCCCAAATAAAGTACACAGAGACTCACACTATGTTTAGGTTCTTCTGTTTAGTTTTTTATAGTGGTGTTTCTGTTTGCAGTCAATATCATGTGTAATGAAAGCTTTTGTGTTAATGATGGGTAACAGGAGCTATTCAATCCCGACCCAATCTACAGACAGTTCTGTTATAGTCATTGGCATCATACTTGTTCATTCAGGGCTTTCTTTTAGCTCCAACCCATATTCTATTTCTCCTTAGAACCACGGAATACTGGAGGCTGGGCAGCTTTATAAAGGAAAGAGGATTATTTATCTCACAGTTACGGACATTCAAGAGCATGGTGCCAGCACTGGCTTGCCCTGGTGATGACTTCATGGTAGAGGGCACAACACTGGCTATAGTACATGCGTGCACGCATGCATTCCTGTAAGAGAGACCACCTGGAAATGGGAATCTCCTCCAGGAGAGAGGGGTGGCGTCTCGAGAAAGCTAACTCTGGGCCTCACAGGAACCATTGTAGTTATTTTCAGGGCCAGCCTCCTAAACACTGCCACACTGAAGGTCATGTATCCAACCCATGAACCCTTGGGATACACCACATCCAAACCACGATGGCACCACAGTGTAACCCTTGCTTTCTACTGCCAGGCATGGAAGTGGCAATGAAACCAAGGGTTGTTCTGAAGTCCGAGGCTATTTACAGCCTGCATCTGTACCATGCACATGTATTGTGTACTGGATATGAAGGCAGGACACAGGAAGCTTTTGTTTTCATGAATGGGAGGTAAAAGTCAATTTACTCCCTGAAAAACCAATGGAGAAGTCTAGGCCACATGAGATGATAGGAACAAGAACACAAACGTGTTGCTGGCACTTCACCTGGTTGTGTTTGATGTCTTCAGCAGGCGCACCATATGAGTTCCTATACAAAGTTGAAACTCCAGTGTTTTGAGCTGAAGGCAAAAGAAAACAAAATTATTAGCAATGAAAGCCAGGTTCCGAGTGTGGAATGACGGGTCCAAGGCAAGTTCCTGGCCTGATACAGCATGGTTTGTCATGGACCATTCCAAGCGGATGGACCTCTTGGTTCCCAAGTCTCCCCTTCACATATTTAGGAAGGAGAGAAACTCCTATGAACTCCCATAGCCTGTCAGCTTATTCTAATAACGTTCACACAGTGGACAGGGTCAGGACGGGTGCAGCTAACAGATGGTCATCTTGAAAGTTCCAATGCTTTCTTTCCTGGTAAAAACCAAAGGATAATAAAAGCTTGTCACCTGTGCTGAAGCGTGCAGGAGCCTGAGTCAGCAGCTCAGCTTTTAGTTGGAGAATGACAAGAATGCAGTTTCTAATTTGAGGGTACACAGATACTTGGTTGTCTTTCAGTCAGTTCGTTCTACAAGGCCTGAAGGCCATATGGATGGTACCATCTCAACATCCCTGGGACACTGGTGGTGGAGGGAATGGGGAGCTTCAGAATCCCGTTAGGTACAGAGAGAGAGGTCCACACTCCATCTTCTCATCTGCATGGCCTCTAGGTAAGAGGAGGGAAGATATCCTGTTTCCGGAAGAGGTGCCCATTTCTTCAACTGGTACTTATAGATACATGTAACAGGCCCAGATGAAGAACACTGATCCTCTCATATATACTGAGAGATCCTGGTTTAAGATCTGGAAAATGCTACTTGTCCAGGCTCAATAGAACACACAAAAAACTTGGCTTCCACAATCTGAGGATAATGAAATTCACACACCACTTACTCTCTTAGAATCAAAACCACGCCCGTTCAGGACAGCCCATCAAGGTTTAACTTCATACCATTCACTGCTGTTATTACTGCTTAAAAGGCATATAGTAGCGGTACAATTAAAATCTTGGAAGATATGGCTTAGAAAGTGAGGGTAAGAGCTCATTTCTGTTTTCTCTATACTGAGTGTATGTTGCGTGCACACGGATGTGCATGTGTACCTGTGCTCACCCATGGTACATGTGGAGGGCAGGGCCGAACATCAGATGTTGTCCACTATCTCCCCACCTGTTAGCTTGTCACTGAAGTGGACACTCACCATTTTGCCTAGACTGGCTGGCACCCCAGATACGCCTGCCTTTGCCCCTTCCATACTGTGGTGGCAGGCACATACAGCCATGCCCAGCTCCTTACGGGAGTATCTGAGATTAACACCCATGTCCTCATGCTTGCAAAGCATGAACTCCTATTCATTGAGCAATTTTTCTAGCCCCTCATTTTCAGTTTTATAACCCTCTCCGACAAAATACACATTGTACCCATCTCCATATCTCCATCATATTGCAGAAACAGCCCCACCTGGATAATCCAATCTTCCTAGTGTGACAGCTTCCTGTCTGCCCTGTCTTTTATGTTCGCCAATCTCCCACAGCCAGGGGCATCCTTGTGTCTTATGGATTGGATTAGGTCACTCTCGGCTTGGTAATACTTGAGAGCTCAAGCTCCACATGATCTGTCTCCTGTCTCACTTTCCACCGTATTTCTCACCCATCCTCTCTTGTTATGGAACCCTAGCCTCCCTGCTCCTTTCTGTCCTACTGAGTGAGCCACGTTTGTGTGCCTTCAGGGGAATTGTGCCTACAAATCTTTATCCCAGACTCTGGACTGGTGCTATCTGGTTGCTGTTCAGTTATTAGCCGATATGTCTCCCTGTTGCCCACAACATCCAAAGTTACCCTCTGTTGCCCCCTCTGTCTCATCATCTGTTCACTTTTCTCATCATACTCAGCATCACGTGATGTTATCTTGTGGGAGAACTTGCTCTGCTGCTGACTTTGTTTGTAGCCGGTCTTTGATTACTAGAGCAGAGGCCCCATAAAGACAGACAAGCATGTCTTGTGGCCTTTGTTTGTGTGTCTCTGGGATGGTGCCTGGTTTCAGCGGGTCCCCACGGAGTAAGAGATATAATTACTGGATGACTGGATAAAAGTGTGAACTTTAGAAATTGATCCACCTGCCCAGCAAAAACATGCTATTAAAATGTCCCTTCAAGGTCAAGGTGAAAGGCTGGTCTTCCGCTGTTTCCAGATAAAGCGTTTTAGGGGGCTTGAACATCTGTTCTATTGCCGCTTTAGCCTCTTCTCAAATTGCATTGTTGGTTTTTAAGCAGAAGGTGTCTGTGTTCTGTGTCCTCAGCTCTTTGGCTCGCTTACTTGTGGAAAGGAGACTCTGGTTGAGTGTGAACCACATTCACAAGCATCCGAAGTGGGTGCCCTCAAGACACTCTTCATAGAGAAGTGCCTTTCTTTCCTGTGTCATTCCCTAAACACTCCATTTCAAACCGAACAGATCAAATGGCTTTAAAAGGCATAAGAGAGACATTGACAAAAAAAAAAAAAAAAAAAAAAAAAAAAAAAAAAAAGGCAGGCATCACCTGATGAAAAGGGAAGTTCGGATGGGAGGGTGAAGTCCCCAGATAAACCTAAAAGTTAGGCTGTGCAAGCAAGGATCAGACAGCACACAGGAGGTTCCTAGGCAACCACAGCCAGAGACATAGCTGCTAGCATCTGGCGTGCTTGAACGCCCCTCAGTAGCAGAGACACACAAGGGAGGTCCGTATTCTCAGAGACACGATCTAAGCTACAGAGAGAATGCAGAAGAGGAGCGCAGCAGCGTGGCCGGGATGAGAACCCTCATGGATCTGGATTTCTAAGATCCAAACTAGGGGATGACAGCACTGTCAACGAACTGTGTCTACCTCCGGCTTTCCAACGCTGCCTTTGACGGCGGGTAGTCCATCATTTCCCACAACAGACAGCCTCTCCCCATTGGCGAATGGCAGGGCATCCTCGATGCTCGGAGCCAAGAAAGGTGGAAACATTTGAGGTTTCTCCCACCAAATCCTACCACACCTTGGATTTAATCTTAAATGAGGAAAAAATATATTAGTTCTGATATGGAGATCCTTAGAAATATGACTTTAGGTGTGAATGCTTGCATGGTGGGTGCTTCCCAAAGTTTCCAGAGTAGAAGCAGGTGAAGCAACTTTTCTGCTCCAGTATGACATACTGGGCGCTACTGTGGCGTGTCTGGTGACTCAGTTCAGTCCACACCACTGACAGAAGGAGGCAATCAGTACCATTAGGCTCATTGCCAAAACCTCCACCTTTCTCCTTGCCAGCACCCTCACTCCACCACTGTGGTCCTTGCCAGCACGTTAATACCCACTCATCCATCACCTCCATCACTACTGACACATTCACCTCTGCCCCTTGACACCCTGTCAGGAAGCTGGACCTCTGCCATCATCACCCTAACACCTCATCACACATTACTATCACACCCCACAATTACCATGGACACAAAGTCACCAGCACAATCTCCTTCCCCTTCTCTCATTACCATAACAACCACTACCAGCATCACCACCACCTCAACTTTTCTCATTGCTCCAACCACCCTCACCACTGCCATCCATAATAACAACCAGCTTCCATATAAAGCCCTGTTGACTTAAGAAGAACTTTCTTTCTTTCATTTTTTCTTTTCTTTTCTTCTCCTTCTCCTTCTTCTTCTTTTTTTTTTTTTGAGACAAGGTTTCTCTGTTGGAACTCAGGCTGTCCTGAAACTCACTCTGTAGACCAAGCTGACCTCAAACTCACAGAGATCTGCCTGCCTCTGCCTCCTGAGTGCTGGGATTAATAGCTAGCGGCACCAACACTGCCAGGCCACAGAACTTTCTTATATAAACAAATTCAGCAAAGAGTTCAAGTTTTTCCTAGGTTGGCTACATGACGGATAACATTGTTTTGAACTGAGTTTTCAAGTAAGTCAGAACTAAGCTGTTTGAGCCCCTAAGTATGTTTAAAGAGTTCCATATATCTGGGTAGCAAAGTTGTCAAGATCTTGGCCATTTTGTAGGCAAGAGGACTATCAGGCACATGATATATTTTATGTTTTATTTTACTGTGGATGTGGGCACACTTGCATGCCACTAGAACTATTTCCACATAAACATATTACTCTTAAAAGCCTTCGGGATGATTCTACTGGGCTGGAGAGTCGAAGAGCAACACTAAACTTAAATGATAGTAATAAATCAATCTTACAATTATTCTTGTAACTATAATCTCAAACTGTCACCCCAGATTTCTAGCACTGTGGCTACCGGGGGCCACATAATACTGATTATAAACTGGACTGGTCAGATGAATTTGCTGTCACTACTAATTTAGGCTAATCAGTATAAATTAGATTCTCTTCCGGGCATCTCTATGGTAGAGGCTCAGACTCTCAACCTTTTTAGTCCATGTTCAATGATAACTAGAGCAACATTTATAGGGTAGGAAAAATAACAGCGAAAGAGAAGGATAAGCTATGGGGGTAGAATGAATTAATTTCTCCCATTCAAGGTGTCATGTGCCTCTGTGGGGTCTGCAAGTGGAGGCAGAATGTGGGCCTGAGGGGGCAGATGAGACACATCTGTTTAGTGCACATTTTTTTATGCAGTTGTATGAAGTTAACATGGATCACGCTGCTGCTGGGGTAAATATATTTGTTATTGCAAAAATTTATCTTATCTGTCCTGGGTTTGGGAGACATTTAATAAATCATCCAATTTGTCTCCTCTGCTTCCCCACAGGTCTCTGCATAAATAACATCAGAGACCCACGCCCTGTGCTTTTGAGAGTACTCTGATGAGAGCATCTCTGTATTTCTTTAGGGTTACACACTTTGCACCCCAGTTTTATCAATGATATGACCACCTGATCTCTTAATGGCACATTACTCCTGGCCTATTTTCAGGAGGGATTCATCTTCATGTCTATGTGGCAAAGAACCATGTTGGCCACCTTTTAAAGTCTCATGGATCTGAGAGTCTGGTTTTAAAGATCTAACCCCCTGCAGGAGCCTCCCATGTCCCAGGTCCAGTGTCCCATCCCTACGCCTGGGTTCCTAGAGAAGCTGTCAAGAAAAGGGGGCGTATGCAGACCCCGAATGAGGCATTTGCTCAGGGAAAACTGTACAAAAGAGATGGTGAGTTAAGACCATGCCTACTTATAAGACAGGGTGGGCAAGGCATTCTGGGATGGGAACTAGCTGGCACCAAGTGCATCAGCTTTGGCTTCCCTAGAGTCCCAGCGGAGGGGATGGAAAGATGATGGTTCTACTGAGGCAGGGATGAAGCTCATCCATTCTCTAGAAACTTTGTGGGCATTGATAGGTAAGAGACTGGCATTATGGCAAGAAAAGAAAATGCCTCAGTAGGAGTCCTGCAGGGGGGGAGGTTCTTCTTCTTCCTCCAGTTCCTGGTACTGTCAAGATCTCAAGTGCGCTGACAGTTCGCCAGACTAGCAAATTTAGTCTGTTGTTTGAAGCTTTGGTCCTCAGCATAATAATAACAGAAACAATTGAATAAACAAATGCAAAACGGTTTGATAAAAGCCCCCATTTAGCTGTGACAAGCATCCTTCATCCTAGTCAAGTGTGTGACTGTGCTCACCTGTCATGGTGTCTTTTCTGGAAGTGTGTTCACCTTTAGTTCCATGGTAAGTGGCGTTGTTGCCAGTGGACTCATAGTCTGTTTTCCTTTCTTTGAGGCTGATCATTTCCCGAGGTGAAGCTGGGGCACTTGCTATACAAAGAAACAGGAAAGGTGATTTTCTGTGTCTCACTCCGCAGTGTGCATGGCTTTTCACATAAGTTAACCTCACAAATATACATGAGCCAGCATACGCCAGTGTGGGTACATGGATCACTTATTTTTTCTTTTTACTTTTATTTTTGCTCTCATTCTTACCATCTTCCCTCAGTCCATGGCAACAGCTGCTTTGTCATAAAGAGGACAGTGTGACTTGGAGGCAGACAATTAAGGGTCACACCGTGGGATCGTCTCCCTTGGGGAGAGATGGTGGAGTCATGACCTTCTCTAGATGTACACCAGAGCTTTAAGAATGAGACTGGTCTTTTGAGTTCTTCCTCCTTCCCTTCCCGCTCCCATCTCACTTTCTTTTTTAATTAGACACGCTTCAAAGGAGCTGTTACAGTTTGAGCATCCCTAATTTGAAAACCCTAAGTACAAACACTCTGAAACTTTCTGAGCACTGACATGACAACCCAGGTGAAAAATTCCACATACCCTACCTCATAACTCAGGTCACAATCAAAACACCCAAAACAATTTAAGCTATCGTGTCTACAGTTGACTCTGGGGAGTGTAAAAAGGTAAAAATGCACACTGTATTTAGACTCGTTTCTCTCCTCAAGGTATCTCTATGGTGTATATGCAATTATTTTAAGCTAAAAAATATCTAAGAAATGAGAAACCTGAAGCACTCTGGTCCCAACCATTTAAATAAAAGGATGTTAGACCCATGTTGATACTGAAGAGTCCAGGATGAAAGGAAATACAATGTGACTTCAACATGGAGTTACCCAGCAGCTGCGTTATGTAAGACAAGAGCGGCATCTCCCATGCGGGGAATCTGTGGGGCTGAAGCCATGCCACCCGCCAGGCTCTTCTCCAGATAGCCTGTGGTGGGTGTGAGAAATGCTCTTTTCCTGACAGGGCATTTTGGCTCGAGCTCTCAGGGTGACCACCTCAATAGTCTCTCACACACCTCTTATATTTCAGCTGTTTGTTGGAGGAATGTACCCCACCATCTGCCACATTCCTGTTTCTAAAAGAGATGGGCTGTAATTAGAGGAAGGGCTCCCCGTGGAATTCCATGGTTTTTAAGCAAACTGTCACCAGCAACATGGAAACTAGAGTTAATGGAATGGCTTGGTAGTGACTCAGCAGTGAGCCGGTGCTGAGGTGTGGGAGGAGGCAGACAACAGTGAGGTGCTACCGCAGTGGGGGCCAGGCCTGTTCCCACCCTGACACGGGCATCATACGCACTATGAGGTCCTCAGCCGTGGTGTCCTTTTAACTTCCATTTTTCTATGATGTCCTGAACCCCAGGGCAGCACTCCATAATCTTGCTTTACCCAAATATCTGCCTTAGAGTTTAGAGATTCTCCACCAAATCTTGAACGTTTTTGTTCTGAATTTTTCATGGCTAGGCCTTAGAATCCAAACTTAACAAGCATACCTGGTGATGAATAAGGCTATGATTTCTTTTTTAGAAACTTATTGTTAACATAAAGCCCCTTTTTCTAGTGCTTAAGATACCTTTACAGCCATGCCTCAGTTTACTTTTCAGAACATCCTTCTTCCCCTGTGCAGGGTTCCTCAACTGTAGCACACATGACTTGTTTGTACATGTATGTACCTCTTTCTGCCAGGTAATGACTTTCCAAGTCATTAGATTCTGTCAAACTTCCTAAACTCTGTGTGCAAATCCCCATGCCAGACACTGCAAGAGGCAGAGATGTGAACTGTGTCATGCTTGCTAAACTCGGGGAATCCTGGGTAAGTCAGGAAATGGACTTGCGAATGCATTAGCATCAGATTTGGAAATATTCAGGAAGAGTCACAAACTGATGCTGGGAGAGTAAACGAAGATGCTGTGGGGCTGTCTGGGAAGAACCTCGCTACACACCCCAAACTGATCAAAACGAAACCAAAGCTCGCTGCACAGCAATTGAGGCACTTGGAGGTTTCCGACCCTCACTGCCCATCACAAAATTTAAAATATAGATGCTTGAGCCCCACACAACACCAGTTGGGTCAAACCACTCCACAGAAACCCACAGGCATCGGACATGACAACCTGCAGAGCTCTCATCTCTCCTGGACACACTTGAAGGCTCAGTACCTGACTCACGGGTGCATGCCCCTGATACACAGGGACTCCGGCTCCTCAGAAAGGGATCAGAGCTGATGCAGTCAGGGAGCAGAGCAGGGCTGGACAGCTGTCCACTTTCTGCTGGACTAGAGACTAGGAGTACTGTGAGGGGACTCTGCATTTTATGCATCTTTAGGACTGAGCTTAAAAGATAATTACTGCAAGAACAACCCAGGCTCCAACAAGCCCCCAGCATGACTGTGCTAAGCAGGCTCCTGCTGTTCTTGCCTGCTGGGGTCTCACTTCCTTCCAAAACCCTCTGCTCCCTCTCTCTTCTGCTTAACCTTTCTCTTCTGGGAAAGTCTTTCTTCTGTCCTTGTTCCTCTGGACCTGGGTATCGTTGCATAGAACCTGACTGTTTGGGAGTCAGTGCTATCAATCAAGAAGGCACAGAATTTTGGAGCCTTTTGACCAAAGCTTTTAAAATGAGAGCCTAATATTGCACAGATGGTGGTGTTTATTAAGTTACATGAAGTGTGTAATTATCTCCTGAGACCTTGCACACTGTGATGCTTTGTGTCTCCAGTAAATCAGGATTAAGCTCCAGGAAAGATCAAATCATGCGAACAAATGTTTATTAGGTGTCGTGATGTGCCTGGCCTAAGAAATACCAGGGCAATGCACTTGTTGAATGGATTCCCAGCCTGGCCCTTGCCTGTCTCCCCCAGAGACAGCTCTTCTGCATCCTGGCACCTTCCCATATACTCTATCCCTTCATTTTCTGGATACTGATTGGCTGATTGTAGCTCTGAGTTAGAGCCTTTAAAAGCCACCCTCCCTATGTGTCCAAGGCGCTCTGAGTTAAGCCTTCAGAATTGTAGAGTCAGAGTCTAAGTGTTCACCTCTTCCAAGCCACAGGGGTCCCAGCCTTTCATCTGTAGCTGGACCACATATCCTGAGAGACAACTGTATCTTGAACACAGATTTTTGTGAACTTGGAGAAGGTAATTGATTTTGCTCAAACTTTCTCCCTTTATTTCTGCTTTTCCTCAACCCCGAGACAGTAAATCTGGTATAAAAGTTTCAGGATAGTGATCCTCAGAACCATAAAAGCCACTTTTCTGAGCAGATTTTCTACCCAACCCTCCAAGAAGCTGTTTCAGAGAACAGGACTTCCTCAGTGGGGGTTGCAAGGCGGGGTAGGCGGGCTGTCACAAATTAGAGTCTAGGTAGCGCACAGCCCGTGTAGGGACATCTAATCATTTAGTCTTCACTCACTCCCCAACCAACCAACCAAACAAAGAAACAGAAAACACATTCAGACAGGGACAGATAAGCAGAAAACCTTGTATGTTGAGTATGAAAATGATAGTGCATGTATGTTACCTACGACATACACATTTACCTTTCCTACTCCCATCTCATCTTTGAGACGACTCAAAACGACTGGAAAAGCATATAAAGTATTTTAGAAACGAACGAACTGAGGTAAAAATTTAAGTGCTGGGATTTGGCAAAATGAGAGAAAAATTATGAGTAGAAGTTGGTCATGATACAAATTTATTGATGGTTTATAAGTTATAATAAGCAAATTGGGATATTTAGAAATACGTGTGCAACTTTGATGTGTGAATTCTCTCCTGTTTCCTTTAGACTCCTTTCTCATTAAGTGCATAAGGGCGTTCCACAGCTGGGAGCAGGGTTAGTAGAGACTGATTCTTAGTCCGTGTCTGCCCTACAGAGTTGCCACACAGCAGAAAATTCACCTACATATTACCATGTACCCAAGCTGGACAGTTATTCTCAGAGTAGCATTCAGCTGAGGGATTGGGGTGAATACCTTGGCGCAGAGGGAAGCCAAGGCCTGGGCTGGCTCTTACCTGAGCGGTTGTTGGGAGACACACGCACAGGAGAGATGGAGGGTGTGCGGGAGGAGGAGTAGGGCCTTTGCCGATCCCTCTCGATGGTAGAAGATGAGGCTACAAAGTGATATTGTGACCATCCATCCTGCAAAAGACAGCACGCTCCAATTAAGCAGGGAAGGCAGAGATGCTTCACCTCCCGATGCTGCAGCGTTCTAAGTGTCTGAATGTGCAAAACGTTTCTGCAGGTGTCAGAAGAGATTACAGAGCCCTACACATCACCAAGGCTTAGCCCAAGGGAATGGGAATTGAAGACACACCTCTTCCTCCTCCAGACAGCCTGGCTGAGAAGGTGGGTGGTTTTATGTCTGCTTTTTTCCCCAAATATTGAATAAATGATTTCTGTGACAACCTGTTTTGACCATACACATGATTAAAGGCAAATGTGAATATCAGGTGACTCTCAAAATGCCTTGTCTTTTCCTACCTGGTTTCAGCTCTGCTTGTTCACTCTTCATTTGCTAGCAAACCTTTCTCAAGCATTGACTTATTTTCAGGACAGATCTGTGAGCATCAGAGTCCCAAGGCAGCATCCTGCCCTCTAATTTATCCCCTTTACATAACTCTCAACATCTTTCTGGGTCACAGGAGCCCAATCCTCCTGTGTTAGGACCTCAAGACTCTGCTAAGACACTGGATGACACATTCTCTGAAGATCCTGGGAATTCCATTCCTAATCAGAGCATCCTCAAAATGCTTCCCATCACATTTCCTCTAGCCTTCCAATATCTGGTCAGCATGTGAAATGCAGGTACACTTTTATTATAAGATCCACAAAAAATGTGTTGTAGGACATTCTGTGAATTTATAGAGAACAAAGAAGAAAATTAAAACAGCTGATGAGGTAAGTCCTCAGAACTACAGAGGACACTGGTTCACATGTCCTAGGCTTTCCTTCCAGGCTTTCCTTTTCAATCCAATTGTATTTCTATCAAAGTACTGCCCCAAGGAGTGCTGGCGTAGAAAGAAGGATCAGGAGGCACTTGCCCCGATCCCAAACTTCTCTTCACAGAGACAACTCTTTCCAACTATTTTAGTTTTTTTAAAAGATAATATTTAGACTTTAAAAAGATTTGATGGTCTATGAGAAATCACTGCAAATATTAATAGATGGAAATTAAGGACAAAAATCATACTCATTTCAATATTTATTTACGTCTTCATTTATCTGATTTTGAAAGCTGCTATTCTTACTCATACAATAAAGCCAGGACTGGAAGTAGATTCTTTTGAAAGAGGCCACCTAACAGGTACTGGGTACTTGACTGTGTGATAAGAGTCTCTTAAGAGTTCCAAGAGCTGGATCTCATTTTACAGAGAAAGAAGGTAGCGAGGCCACTCAAAATTTAAAAAAAAAAAATCAAGTAAAAGATGATGCTATTAAGATGTGACATTCTTATACTTGAAAGAGAAATCAGCAGTTTGAGGAGAGCTCGGCGTGCTACTGCAGCTGTGCTGTGGAATATGGTCAAGGAAGCATTTTGGAGAGTTGCTGCTGTAGGCGTTACATGGTGCCAGGCACCAAGGCAGGAGTACAGCTTCCAAGTCAAGGACAAAGCAGATGTGACAGCTCTGGGTGGAAACAGAATGGTTGCTATGACTGAGGGGTGATCAAGGGTACAGAAAGATACAAAGCCTGCTGAGTGCTGAGGATAGAAGACAGCTTATAGACTAACGGATAGAACCAGTAACTCTTGAGGGGTGGGGGCGTAGAGAGAGCCCATGAGCAACAGACTCGGATGTCAGTCTAGAGAAGGGGAGAAGGGGAATGTTTGAATCTCTGTTGGAAGATCTGATGCCTTGACCTTTGGGCATTAGGCAGAGAAATTTTGCTTCATCCCGTGTATCTGCTGTGAGTCTAAGGGACCTGGGGTGCTGCTCCTAAAAAGAATTATGGCAGAGAAGCAGTTTTGGAAAGAAAGCCAAGACTGCTTTGAGAGCTCACTGGTTTAGAGATACCTGAAAGACATGGATGTGGGATGAAGAATCAAGCAGAATCTTCAAATCTGGTTCTGAGGAGACGGGTCAGAGGTAACATCCTGGAGTTCAGAATTCGGATATTACCCAAGGCAAGAAACAGAAAGAGCCTGAAGAGTGAATGTAAATTCAGGAAAGCAGAAAGCAGAGGCAAGGGTGCCTAGGAATGCTCCAGTAGTCTATCCATCCAGCACTATCACATCCTACCCAGTGGAAATGCTGAAAAGATGTGGTGGTCCACCTGTAATCCCTCTGCCCCAGAAATGAAATGAAATCTCCAGAACATCCTGGAATTGGTGAGCCCTGAATTGAAGTGGGATAGGGAAACCCTGTCTCAATCTATATTCAGAGTGATCAAAGAGGAAGCCAGATATCAACCTCAGGCTTCCACAGGCCCGCATACACATGTGCACCTCCATCACACACCACACACACACACCACACACACACACACACACACACACACACACACACCACCACCACCACCACCAACAACAACAACAACCCTGGATGAGAGGTGACCTTTTTCCTCTTCACTCTCTGTCAGGGAAGCAGGAACCTTGGAATGGCCAAGCTGTAGAACTTTAATATGGCTGTGTCTGGGAAAAGCCTGGAAGGGACATTAAAATTTCTATTCTGATGGCACATGCTTACAAATGCCATGGAATGGTGCAACGTTGGATATTAGAGACAAGGGTACAGCTGGACCAAGGTGTAGATTGATCACGGCTCATTACGAACGGTTATGATGGTTAATTAGTCACTGGGAAGATAAACTGCATTGCTTCCCCACATCTTTTCCTGTTTGAATTTTTGACCATTCAATTCTCTGTGTTCTATATAAGCTTAGAAAATGAAGATGTATTTTTGAGGGGGATGTTATTGCTAACTGAACATGCCTCTGGTACCACTCGCCATGTGCACATTTGTTATCTAGCTAGCAATAAAAGCTATCATTTATTTACTTCTCTCTGTCGCTTATAAAGGCTTTAAAATGGTTTATACAAATGTACAACTCTGGGAGATCTTTTCATTTGTCACTTTGTTCTTTTTTTCCTTGTTTAAAAATTAACTCATTCTTGGCCATATTGTTTGTGTGTGTGTGTGTGTGTGTGTATGTATGTATATATGTATGTGTGTATGTATGTGTGTGTGTGTATGTGTGTGTATGTGGTGTGTGTATGTGGTGTGTGTGTGTATGTGTGTGTATGTTTATTCTATTATATTAAATGCTTAACTAAGGATCCCTTTGTACCATTCCTTTGGCTTTTTGGGTTTGATAGGAAATCCAAGGGAAGAAAAATGGAGAACGAGAAAGAGTCACTGTAACTAGGGAAGAGCTGTTAATCCTCAAGCTGGTGATAAGAAACTTTTTAAATGTCCGTGACTCTGCAAACCTCTAGCAGCGACCCAGAAGATGTGCCCTTCAGCTAGAGACCCAGCTAAGCTGTCAAAATGTGATATGATATCTGGCACCTCAAATTGGTTTTTATTTTTAACACATTAAACTTAAAACTGGAGGCTGTTAAATTGTTCAGAGTAGATAGAGATGTATATTCAAAGAGAAGTCCAAAGTCATTGAGCTATAACTTGCCACCAGGAATCACCTGACCTTTTTAAAGTACCCTCTTCCTGTCTTTCCACCAGTTCTGGCTTCAGTGTCAAAGGTGCTTATGTGTTTCTCTAAGAACTTTATTATCCCCCCGAGGCTGTTGCTTCCTACAGTGGCATTTTCACAGGTTCTGACTGGAGGGGAAACAGGGCAGAGCTCAACTCCATGGTCTCAGGAATGCTGGGTCTTCACCACTGGTCTAGTGCTTGGTCACTCTAGCTAGCTGCTGAGGGATAAGTGTTGTGAAGGCCCCCCAAATTTACACACACACACACACACACACACACACACACACACACACACACACACACACACCATATGTGGTGCATACTTGTATATTCATATATCCGTGGATGGAAGACAGATTTTGGAAGTCAATTTTGAGTGTCCTTCTCTATCACTCTCCACCTTATTTTTGAGTCAGGGTCTCTAACTGATCCTAGAGTTCACACTTGCATACACTATCTTCTCAGCAAGCCCCCAGGATCCCCCATCTCTCCCTTCTTGCACTGAGATATAGGCATACATTGGACACCAGGCTTCTTATGTGGGTACTAGTGATCTGAATTCAGGTCTGCATGTTTGCACAAGTACTTTACCCACTGAGCTGTTTCCCCAACCCCTTCATTTTATATTTGCGTAATACAGTAAACATTTCCAAGCAGAATGCTATTAATGGAGAGACCTCCCTGATAGGGAGCATATATCTGCCCCACAACTTCTTACTATAGAAACTGCAAGGCACTAAACCTATGCCAGCATGGAGTTTGCTAGGTATGTTTGCAGGCTGAGCCAGAGCTGCTGGTCGAGACCCAAACTTCTGTCAGGATCACCTTCTCCCCTACTTGACAGGTCTCACACCATAGAGAGGTGGAGTAGAAGGCTGTCAGGAGTCAGCTATTCCCTGCCAGTGTTAGTAATGTAATCGCCCTGAAGCTCTGTTTTAGCTTTTTCCTCTTCCATAAATCAAAAGCAACAGTATTCATGAGCATGAGGGTTTAAGAAGTAGCAAGATCCATGTCTTAGCCCTTGAGATTGTGTTTGCATTGTTCTGAGGAAGGCCTGGGCATAATCCCTTACAGAATCTTCCCCGCCTCTGCCTGATGCTAATGACTCACCCTAGTTGTAAGCCACTGGCCCATAGTTTCTCCACATTGGTAGAGGCAGCTAAGCGGAACACACACTTAAAATTTTTTTTAGTCTCCCTGGTTGTATTTGGGAACGTCACAGAAAATATTCTCATTGTTGGCTTCTCTGGGAACAAATATAGGTCATAATCTCTGAGCTGAGTGATATCGTACTCACGTTCAGCCCAGTCACATTTGAATACGGAGCCTCACTGACCCTGTGATTCAATTTTACATGCGCACAACCTCTAGTGGTTAGCTCATAGACCTAGCCCAGCACCTTCCCTGTTACAATCTGTTCAGTACTACCTGCCTGGCTCTGTTTTGTGCCAGGTAAACAGGAGGCAGGAAGTGCAGGTGCATCAAATCACATAGCTAAATGTGTGCTGCCTCCAAGGCTCGGGGAGCATCTAGGAATATACTACAGTTTCTGTTTCTTACTAACACCGCATGTTCACATCACACTACAGACTGTAGTCATCTTGTCTGTCTCCCAGCTGTGAGACAGAGAGCCTTGTTGGTTTTGAAACCCTGGTGCTGGGCTTAATGCTGCAATACAGCAATGCCTGACATATGCTAGTTGGATTTTATGATGTAAGCTAATGGCAGTAATTATTGTAAAACAGAGTGCTCATTCACTCCATAGGTGTTACTGCTAGCTTCTTTGGTCCCTGTATTCTCTGGTTCTATCCTGAGGATGATCAGAGCCTTGTGATCTCTTTTGGTATTATTTTAGTGGAAGGTAATCACACAAGAATCTTTTTCTGCTGTTGGTCAGTGACGTACACACAGTTGGGCTGCAAAGCAGCATTAATTCAGCTGAAATAGTTCAGAAGGAAGATTCTGCAGCTTGGCTGCATCAGTCTAAGTGGTGGCCTCTCTCAGCTGCCTACGTTTCAGTATGAAGTATATGAACTTGCTTCCTTCTTATGTAACTTTGAGAGCATTTCTGCAACATCAATCCATCTGTACATCTGGCCCCTGGATTGATGCTAATTCCATGCACATCTTTTAGAGCATGTGGCCCTGCTCCTTCATCTGGATGTTTCAGAAAATACAAATTCCTGCCCATAGAAAAGACACTGAGCTCTCCCCAGCCACAAACCCTCAGGAGAGTGGGGAATAAAAGGATGAGAAGGGAGAGCACGTCTCATTTCTCATTAGATCTGCTCCATTTTCTTTCAAGGCTGGGTACAGATGCTCACACCCACTGTAAGAGTGTGCCTAGCATACTGAGGGGCTGGTTCCTGGAGGCATTACCCAGTCAGACCCTTATTGGCTAGGGAGCAGTGATGGCAGAGTCGCATTTCAGAAGGTGTGCTGACCGTGCTGTCCGGAGGGGTGGAGAGCACTTAGGTGAGATGGAATGCCAATGTGAGGGTTGCGCACAGACTCGCACCTGCCTCTCTCCCAAGCTCTCATCGAGTCAGAGGAAGGATAGGGAACTAAAATATATATCAGAAGAGGAAGAGGATTAGGGAAATGAGTTGGCTCTGGCCACAGAATAAAGAGTTTACAAGAAGGTAGAAGGAAGAAAAAATGTCTCAACAGGTGCTAAAACAAAAGTTTGGATCCTTAGTGGTCAGGAGAGAGAAAACGGGGCGACATGGCAAATTCTCAACAAACAGGTGAGAGTAAGCATTGAGTAAAACTTTGGGTTATTTGTTTTGTGGCCTCTGACCTCTGCTTCTGGAAGATGAACTTTGGAGACCATGTTAGAGTCGGGTGAAGGGTGACCTTCAGCCTGGATGTCATCTGGATGGAAGACTCACAGCCTGGATGAGTTCAATGTTGATTATCCTGTTTATAATACTATCTCTAAAGCCAAGTTTGATATATTGTTCTCCATGCTTAGAACTTAGATTTGGCGAATCCTTTTCTTATGATAAAGAGATCCAGTAAGTAATTGACTTTGACAATAATAATTGTTTATTTACACTGGGGACATCAGCTGAAACCCAACATAAACACTTAACAGTGGTAGCTCATGTATGGAAACTGGCCTCTTTCTTCTTGCTTTATAAACAGCTCTTGAATTTTCTTCCTCTGATAAGATTTATTTGGCTTCAGAACAAGGATTTCTCAGTGGACATCCAGAAACTACTTGGTGTTGAAGTAACAAATACAAGTTTTTCGCCTTTGCTGTCCTTGAAGGCTCTACAGCCCATAAAGCCTGTCAATTCCAATTTTCTTTGAGTGACTTGAGATAGAAAAGAATGTGTGTTGCAAATCCTCTGGGCTTTTAGTAACTCAAGCCCGTCCGCTCATCAACCTCAGATACTTAGAGCTTGACACTCACATTCATATCCAGGACTTCTTCATTGGGGAAACAATTGTTCAAATTATAGTCAAAACATACATCGTGGCCTTCTGAAAAGGTCCAGATTGTGCTCATATATGAAAAAAATGCTTGTTCAAAGATGTGCTGCTTTCCAGTCATTTCTAGGTGGAATGGTCTCATTAATGTAACCACACTAAGTAGAGAAAGAAAATATTCTGAGTTAGTGTGGTTACCTCCATATGTCTTTATTTCAGCAGAAAATACTCACTAGAATGAAAAGAACAGAGGTAGAGTGTCTGATGCACAGCCAGGGAGATTGAAGACCAAGCCAGATTTGCACAGCAATGAAACCTTTTGCTGTTCTTTGTTGTAATAACACAAAATTCCCTTTATTTTTAAGGTAAACTGGTTGTTAAAGATCCATTTAAGCTAATTCCACCAACAATTCTAGAAGACATTAGTGTTAAATATTTAAACTAAATGTTAAGGTCCAAAAGGGAGTATTTGCAGTTTAATGCAGAAATAAATACTACCTGACAGACCCCTGGCTTTCATTACTTTGTTTCAGCTCTGTTGCTTCTGAAGAAATTTAATTACATCGATTTGGGTTTTAAAGGTACAGTATCTATAAGGATGTGGCTCATCTGAAGCACCATCTTTTAAAAGCAAATATTCATAAATCCATTTTGTGAATTCGATTTAATCAATTGGGTTGATTTTAAAGACCTACTATCATCAAGATGGTTTGACAAGTCAGGAAGAAATGTATATTCTTTAGTAAAAGAAGGTAAAACATTGCCATTTATCGGTAGTCAACAGGTGCCAACAGAAGAAAAACAAAGACCTTGAGAAACCAGAAGACCAACACAGCCTCTTTTCTGGTGTCACTTTGGGACTTTAAGTCAAAAAGCTGACTTTCATTTCCTATTTGTAAATAGGATGGCAAAGAACACGTCTGAGCAAGTATCTGTGGAGCAGGATATTGAGTCCTTTGGGCATATGCCAAGGAGTGGGATAGCTGGGTCATAAATGTCTTTTAACAGATTAGTGGAGGATGAAAATGTGGCACATATACACAGTGGATACTCTCCAGCTGTTAAAAAAACAAAAAACCAAAAAACCAAAAATGGTATCATGAGATTTGACTATAAATGGATGAACCTAAAAAAAGATCATACTGAGGTAACCCAGATTCAGAAAGGCAAATGCCACGTGGTCTCTCTTATTTGCTGCTCCTAGCTTCAAATCCTCAGATGTGAGTATCCAACATAGAGTATCTGAAGAAACCAGGAAAGTATAAAGGGACCATATTTGGGTAAGTTTGAGAGGGGAATAAAGCCTCAACAGATAATATTATTTTATATTTACATGAAACTATACACAATACACGTGAGTGTGTGTGTATGCATCCATGTATGTAAGTGTGTGTAAGAGGTAAGCCATTTGGACTGTCAATGCTCCCTGCAAGAACCATAGACTAACAAAACCCCAGTATCAGGCACGAGAAACTTCCTTTTAAAAATCTGATTAGGGAAGTCAAAATGACTCCCAAACAATATAGACTTCTGATGAAGGACTTAGCTGCCTCTCAGGAGTTGAGGGTGAGCCCCTATTGCTGAAGACACCACCTGACATAACCATGATTCCAGAAAATACTGTTCAGGCTGCCAAGGGGAGGAAACAATTAAGCAGTTCAGCCACAATGCCCATGAACCATGGCAATTACCAGCAGGGCAAGATACGCATGTGTCATGCACCTATTGGTGGTGACTTAAAGCTTCTAATTTACCTTAAGGCACAGGCCACCTGAAGCAAACCATGCTTTGTACTGGAAATCTAGCTCTCTTTCCAGGGCTAGTGAGGTCATGGACCTTAGAAAAGAATCTATTACTGCAGTTTTGCTAGACCAGCAGAATTCCTTCCTACATTCTAAACCCTACACTTCCACCTACAGGTAAGCATAGTTACCAGCTCTCACTAAAGAAGCCTCTCTTTACAGCAAATGGAGACCATGTCAGAAAACCACAACCAGATGGAATGCAGAGATCACTGGACTGTGGGGAGTCCAGTCCCCACAGATACATCTACATCAGTTTCTGCATCAATGGCTCAGGGGGCACTGAAGGACAGAAAGATTGGAAGAGCCAGAATTCCAGGAAGGCTGCTGTGAAACATCCTGGAAATGGCTCCATAAACAAGACCAAAACAATGGTGGTAGCAATGGACATGTTCACGTGGAGGGGAAGTTTTCCCAGCCCTAGGCAGTCCCAACCCTAGGCAAAGAACAACAGGCAACTAATGACTACTGGGAAAAGGGGAATTAGCCTCTCGCAGGGATGAGCCCCATTATTGGCTTTCCGATGCAAAGTGGTATGTTTTGAATGACCCTCTCACAGGGGACACCTAAGACCATCTACATATCAGATATGTACATTATGATTCATAACAGTAGCAAAATTACAGTTATGCAGTAACAACAAAAAATTTTATGTTTGGGGGTTACCACACATGAGAAACTGTGTTAAAGGGTGGCAGCATTAGGAAGGTTGAGAACCACTTTAGCGTCTAAAGGGTATCTCTGTGGCTATACTGAAATGCTCACTCCTCCTCCATCTCTCACCTGTCAGTTTCTCTCTTCTTGCCTACTTCTGTCCTCCATACATAACAATGCTCATTGTATGATAACATCTGTGTAGCTGCCTCTGCATTCAGGCCTACCAGGCCACATTCAGTGTCTACCTCCATTTTCCTGTGTAGAGCATTCTGCAGGAGTTGGGATCCAGGTGAGCTTCCAAGTGACTGATCAATTATGAGGATGCATGAGAAACATCAGCCTTGCAATGTCAAAATGATATATTAAAAGCCAGGCATTCGGATCCACAAATATGAAGACTAGACTTTTTCAATTTTATCCCAAATATAGCTTTGTAGTAGTAATTAGGGCACAGAGGGTACAGTTAAAAAAATCATTAAAGTCAGCTTTTAAAAAATGTTTTTTAATTGAAATAGCATTACATCACTTGTCTCCTCCCTTTTCTCCTTTCAGTGCCTCACACTACCCTTTCTTGAATCCTTTCCATGCCCCTTCACTCTCAAGTTGATGGCCTCTTTTTCTTTAATTATTATTGTTACATACACATGTGTGTGTGCAAATATATATATATATATATGTATATATACACATATACACACATCCTCACATATATACACATATACATACACATCTATATATACACATACACACACACACACACACACACACATATATACATACACATATATATGCATGTATCCTGATGAATCCGTTTTTGCTGATGGTGTGACCCCCCAAAGAGGTCACAACCCACAGGTGAGTACTGCTGCTTTAGAAAAAGAGCTCAGGAGTGAAATTGTTTCCTATCCTGGAGAGTTCTAGAGAGTCATGAAGGTTTCCTGGAAGAAGCAACAGTTAAGCTGGAGTTATAAGTAGCTAAACTTGGAGTGGGGAAAGGGTGCCTGAAGAGTTAATCTGTGTGTAAGCAATACAAAGGCCTTGGTGTGGCCTGCAGAGGAAGGACAGGGAGAAGCAAGGCCAGAGAGGCTGAAGAAAAGAACTGAGAGGAGGTATACTGAGAGAGGCTCAGAGACCGGGGTAGGACATTACCCTACAAGAAACCAGACTCTACAGGAGGCTGGCAAGGCTAGATATGGAATTCAAAGAGTGTGTTCTGAAGATGGTAACGATGGTTCAATAAACCAAGGAGGAACTGGACCAAGTGATGAATGGGGAAGAAGCTTTGGGGATGATATTGAGAGCTAAGTGCTGACGTGAGGACCATCAGGAGGACATTTATCCATGTGGAAACACCACATTGGCATTTGTACAGCTAGGCTCTCATACAGACTTCAATTTCAAGAGTGAGAGCAGACAGAGAAATGAATGTGGGCACCACTGGTGTTCAATTGCATTCAGATGAGAGCTGGCGAGATCAACTACATTCATAAGATAAGATGAAAAGCAAAGATACTCTCGAAAAGATTGGGTACTTAAAGAAGATGGAGAAAGAATATCTTACAAGGTAAGAGAAAAACAGGAAATCAGTGATCAAAAACCCAGAGGAGAGTGTTTCCCAGAGGATGAAGTCACAGGACCAATCTCCAAGGTTCATTTCGATATCCTCCTGGACAGGCACCAGGACCACATGCTCCAGCCTGCCCTGCATATAATGGCTTTTATTTCATCTCTTTAAGGTTTTGCAGTACTAGGAGTTGAACCTGGGAACTTGCATATGTGAGCAAATGTTCTTCCTCCAAGCTGCATTTCTAGCCCCATTTCTTACTTAGAGTTTCAGGCAGAATCTTACCCTGCTGCTCAAGCAGGCCTTGAGTTTCTGATCCTCCTGCCTCAGCTTGTGGAGTAGCTGAGATTACAGGCAAGTGTTACCAGGCACGGGTAAATTCCATCCGGCTTATGGATAGAGGTCTATTCCGTGGAAGAGATGGTTATTACCAATGACAGTTAGGGCTATGAGCCTTATGGCATACGGGAGCCACATGTACAAAGTGTTCTGAGTGTTCATGGGGCAAAAACTGACACACCCACCCATAAAACCATCCAACATGGCTGCCTGAGCAGAAAATTAAACCTCTATGGTACTGGATCATTAGCCAATGAAGGCTGGAGTGTTACAGCTTAGAGTCCTCTGTAACTCATGCCATCAATTCTGCATTTAGAAATGATTCCAACATAGTGTGAGGGCAGCTGCAGGACCATCCTCAAGGGACAGAACAGCAAAGAAGACAGAAAGAGTGAACTCCAAACCTTAATTGGAAAACTTAAGTATGAGGGGCATATCAGTGTGGACATTGGAGCAGAGCGATCAGGGGGGGAGACAAAGACAATATGAAGGGGATGTGTATCTACAGAGCAAGAATGAACAGAGGAGGCTCATGAAATTGGAAAGAGTGAAACAGACCTAGTCTGGTGCTTTTTCAGAAAAAAAAAATGGCTTCAGAATCTCAGACCAGGAACAGGAGAAACATATATCTATATTGAAATTGTCTTTATGGAAAGAAAAAAAAAACCTAATGCATTCAAGAAGTAACTGTTGAGAAATGCACTCTTATGCAGTGGAGAGAGGAAGCTCAATATGAATATACTCACTTAGAAATTTCCAGAACCTAGAAGAAAACCAAGGAAAAAGAAATTCAGTTGTGTGCTGAGTGAATACAAATGGCTGTTTGCCGGTAGGTCTGGGAGGGTTGTGCCAAGGGAAATCAGGCGGGAGGCTGTGGAAATGGATGTCACAGTACTAGCATGGAAGAAACCTAGTTGGATTTGCATGTCTCACCAAGGGTCAGTCTGTCACTGAGGAAATGGGCTTCTCTGTCTCTCTCAGGAGTGCAGGAGGCCATGCTGCCACAGGACTAGGAGCACCGAAAGGAAGCATCAAGATCCCACATTCTTTCAGTTTGCTTCGTTTTTACCCCGGGACAGATCATCTGAAGACTTCTTGGTCTTTCCTAGTGCACTGCTCTTGCATAGGACTGAGAGACCATGAGTGTGGGCTAGTGGTTCTAACTGAAGCAACGGGTACCTACCATAGCATTCTCACGTAGATGGAAGATGTGGCATAGAGAGCACAGTCTTAGAAAACCTGAACACAGACAAAAGAAGGATTATCTGTGTGCTCCTGAGAGCTTGGCAGCTGCAGGGGTTAGTGTCCTCAGGGCTGTTGGCGAAGTGATCTACACATTGAGTGACAGAGGTGAAATGGCTGTTGCTTTGGTGGCTTCTGTTTCAGGTCAAGCCACTGAATGCCACCCTATAAGAGTTGTATGATCATAAACATTTCTTTTTAAGTAGGACTTCCAAAACTGCGTGAGACATAAGGATATATAGCCTTTGCATCTACCGTGGTTTGCTTGTAAAAGTCTAGCAGGAGCCTGAGGTTGATGGACAATTCTGATTAGCACAGTAAAGTAGTCCAGGCATGAGTGATCCCATCAACAGATGGGAGAGGCTCAGTGAGGAGTATGTCTCCAAGGAAACAATGCCACTGCCCCCAGAAAGTAGTCAACATATGGTCATGTCTCCTAGAAAAAGTGGCCAAAGCTGGATGGAATTCTGTTAGCCAGGCTGGCTTTCCTTGCCATGGGCCCATTTCTTTTTCTATTAACCACTGTGGCAGGCAAGGGATGGGCAAAGGTACAGCATATGAAAGAGAGAGAAGATGGAGCAGAAAAAAGGAGGAGGGACTTAAGGTAGGTGTAGCATCACCCAGTCTATCCTGATCTGACAGAGAACAAGCGGTTGAGTTTGCATTAATAGCACAAAGTGAGCTCCCATGTGTACATAAACTTACATTTAACTTGTTCAGTTTTCTAATGATTGATTGAGGTTCCCCCCCCAGCCTGCTTTTTTTTATCTCTGCAATTTTTGACTTAAAACTATATGGGTGAAAGGTCTGTGATAGGGTGGGATTAAAGAGGAAATGTTTGATTTGGGTGCAGCTATGTGGGTTTGCCTTCCTTGGGGATCTATTTGAGCAAGTGCTATAACTTAGTCACTTTTTGTTCAGTAACTGCCATATACATCGATTTCCACTTTTGCACAATTGATTTTTGCTACGATTCCCATTTGTGCATTTGTTTTTGGACAGATATCATATGATGAGTGTCTGAGAATTGTCTCTTAGAGGTCAAGGGACCTCATGAAGAAAGACTCAACACAAACACCACCAAGTAAATTCCCAGATTTACGGAGGGGAATGTTTCATAGCTGAGTTTAACTTCAGTCTTTTCTTTTGCTAACCTAACTTGACATCAAGTGATTCAGAAATAAAACCCTTGAAGACCTCCAATTGCAAGCCTTGAGACACAGGCCATGGGTATTTGTTTGCTTTTTTTTAGAATCTGGCCTAAATCTTTGTGTTTTTCTAGTCATTTTTTAGTGACAAATTTTCTAGCATAATAGAAGGATTAATAAACTCTTGGTGAGCAGGTTCCCTGATAAAAACAATAGCTTTCCAATCTAGGAGTCTAACGTATTATTATAGAGGACTTATTGCTTTTCCA
Organism: Cricetomys ansorgei; assembly: GCA_026225945.1. Taxonomy (NCBI): domain Eukaryota; kingdom Metazoa; phylum Chordata; class Mammalia; order Rodentia; family Nesomyidae; genus Cricetomys; species Cricetomys ansorgei. The sequence goes on along the minus strand of JAMJFZ010000107.1, from coordinate 22,992,978 downwards.
TGACTACCTTAGATACTCCAAAGGAAAATCTATTAATTCTTAACGTGCTCACAAAGTGAAAAGAAAGTATTAAACTTAGTCCTCACTCTTCTGATTGCAAAGCTGAGAATTCAAAATTTTTGAATTTTGAACTCACTTTTAACTTCCTTGACAGTATCTCAAAACAGTTTTCTGATTCACATGGTAACCCAGAAGATGACTGTGATGAAGGAATGTTAAATGTGCACCTGTAAGTTCAGTTTGTGTGATCAGAGCAGCTGGGTCACCTGTGCACAGTGCTCAGAAGATGCCACCTGGCTGTGTTACTCTGTCACCTACGGTGGCTTGGGCACTGGAGGGAACCTGCAGCATCCCCTTGCCTATCCATAATTACTTATTGATTTCTTGTTTCATCTGTGCAATAGTATCAAGAGCCAATGAAATGGATACAACATCAGGAAGAAAAGGGAGCTAGCTCTGTGTGAGAAAGGCTGGGAAGGGTCTAGCTATACTTCTACCAAAGCTTACTATTTATTTGATGAATGGTTGATGTAACCTGGGAGTACGTTCTCTGAGATGGTAAAGGAAAGGACATCTAAAATTAGTTATGTGTTGTTTCCCATGTCAAAGTGTCAATAGAAAATACAGTATCACTATTCTAACAAACGTGATGTTCCTTGGTTTCCAGCATGGGTGGTTCAGCCTTCTTGGACACAAGAGCTCGCTGTACAAGATGTCAGTGTTTCACATGGAGAGGGAAATTCCTAAAACAAACCACACCCACAAGAAATATTAGTGGGCAGATAATTATCAATTTCTAATTCTTCCAGTTGTCCACAAGAATTTGATTCTGATGTTTAATCCACCTATGGTTTTCTACTGGCATTTATGAAAGAATGAGTCAATTCTCATGGGGTGACTGAGAAGTCTTTTTTCTCTGGGGCACTTTTGAATTTCTCAGAATAAAAGTAATGAGCCTCAGTAGCATAATGTTAAACGAGTGAAGCATTATCTGTAACTAACAACAGGGACTGACCTGTCTCTTCCACAGTAATTGCACAGGGGTTGTGCAGGGGTGCTAACCATTGCATCCCACTTGCTGTCTCCACTCAGAAGTGTTTTCACTTTGGTGCCGAAGCTTCTTGCCACTTCTTCCACGTGGTTATGGCTAGAATAACTGTGTCTCAGAAGGCAGATCAGGGTTGATTGGACCCCAAGTTCCAAGACCGAACTGTAAACTGATTATCCAGAGAAGGGGCATGTGTCATCATCCACGATGACTTGGGATGATTCAGTTTGATAGTGTGGCTGTTTTGAAAAGCTGCCAATGGCAGCTTGAAGTTCCTAAGAGGCTTTGGTTGTACAGACTGGTCTTATCAGGGAAGTCCCCTTAACATCCCATGATCAGGTCATGGGTGTTGAGTGAAACCTGGGGAATGACAAACTCATATGCTGAGCTGAGCTGGTGTGTTCTCCAAAAAATGAGGAATGAGTCACACACAGAAAGATGTCATGGGGGACCACAGGGAACAAGCTGGCAATATATCATCCTAGATGCCAAACCCAAACAGGCAGGATTGATTCACCTGCTGGTGAAACATTCAGGAACATTGGTCACAGTTCCTGTCAGAAGCCATTTTGTCACAGCATGAAAGCAAGTATGAAGCTCTTGGCTGAAATTTTAATGATGAAAATCAATATAGTATTCTATTATAATTGAAGAAGACTTTGATTCAAAACTCATGGGTTGGCTGGAGAGACAGCCCAGTGGGTAAGAAGACTTGTTGCATAGGCATGCGGACTTGAATTCCAATCCCAGCACACATGTTCACATTTGGGAGCAGCTGCGCATATGCCTGCAGTTGTAGTTCTATGGAAGGTGGTGATGGGAGGTTTCCTGGGCCTCGCTGGACATCAACAGGTTCAATAAGAGACTGTTACAAAGGAACAAGGCAGAGAAAGTATACCCAGTGTCTTCCTCTGGGTTCTGCGTGTACACATACACACCCATACACACATAGGTCCATTTACATACACCATTGAATACATGCATGCATGCACATGTATGCACGCTCTCCCCCTCCTAAAAAACATGTGTTTGGCCTTGTTCAGAGTCCACAGGAAGAACACAGAGGGCTTTCAGGCCTCTGATAACCTGTAGGACACTACAGTGATATATCATTGTTATTCATTTGTCTAAACCCACAGAATATACACTGTAATCAAGAACCCTCACTGAGGGGTTGACTGACTCGCCTAGGTGATTATGATGTGTTCATCAACTGAACCAAATGTACCACTGTGTAGGGGGGGCATATTGACAATGGGGGGCTGTCTGATTATGCAGATAGAGGGTCTTTGGGAAATCTGTACCTCCTCTTAGTTTTGTATGAACCTAAAATCACCCTAAGAAATACAAAGATTAAAACTTCAATAGGAAACAGTAAACTTTCTAAAATAACAAAAGCCTAGAGTCCAAGTGATAAACCAACTTACACTTCAAGAATTTGCAGTGTAAACAGTGCTCTGGAAGCAGAGTGGGCTGTGGGAAATTGAAAATCAACACCATTACCCAGTCCGTGTTCAGGAAGGTCTGCTAAAGCGGTCATGAACCTAACGCCTTATGAAGACCCATAAAACAGGGAGCTACACTGGCTGGGGTGAGATAAGCTTCAATTTTCTATGCCATTAAACTGTAGGCTGTATCTTTACAGATACTGGTGTCTGTAAGTGGAAATCTTAAGTTCGGCACAGAGAGTAATCAAAGTAGTTGAGATAAACTAAGAACTGACTTTTTATTAAAATAAAATGTTAAAAAGGATCTCCATTGCTTTTGCCAGGGACACAGCTTCGGCTTCTTTCATGATTACAGCGCACAGATGAAGTCTCTTTCCAGAGGCATATCGTCACCTTGGCTTTTATATATTTTCAGAATTCCTTTATTTGGTGCTTTTCATTAGGGTGGATATTAATTTACCAGGACTGGAGACAAGTGTGATTTCAATGTTTATGGAGGGATGACTTGCCATGTAAATATGTTCATGGTGCAAACTCTCCCCCAACAAAATATCTGAGCCAGGAATGGAAACTGTTTCTACTAGAAGCATGAATACTTATGTAGTCATTAAATGGTATAGTGCCAATATGCTGGGATGTGCTTAGCCATGGGTTTATAATGCTGAAAAGTAATTCAAAGTGTGAATTAAAAATAATTTATTTAAACTTGTCATTTTTTTTTTAACTGTTACAGGGTCACTAAGCAGTGATCTTAGTTTGGACTAAGGAGAGTTCAGAAGATTTATGTTCAAGAGAAGTGATATCAAAAGTACAGGGAGAATGAAGGCTGAGATAAACCATGGGACAGAATACAGTTTTCAGGGAAAGTCTGAGGGGAAGGTCAGTTACGGCTGGCGTAAGTACTTGCAGGAAGCAGGAGAAGCTAGAGAGAAGATGAGGTTGCCCTTCCAAGTATTCATGAGCCATGTCAAGATATTTAGACTCTGTCCTGAGGATCCTGGGGGCCACCAGAAGGCATGAACCACATTGATCCTTTAGAAGAATGGTTCTCACTCAACCTTCTTGATGCTGCAAACCTTTAATACAGTTCCTCATGTTGTGGTGACCTCCACTCATAAATTTACCTTCATTGCTACTTCATAATTGTAATTTTGCTACTGTTATAAATCGTAATGTAAATATGAGACATGCAGGTGGTCTTAGGTGACCCCTGAGAAAGGGTCATTCTACCCCCAAAGAGTTAAGAACTGCTGCTTTAGAAAGTTTACTCCAGCAGTTCTCTGGAGAGTAGACTGGCAAAGGCCAAATCTAAAGAGGAGAAGCCCAGCTAAAAGCACAGCCTAATGATGCAGCATACAAGAAACGGCTGTTAATATGACCCTGAATGTAAAAAGAGGTGGGAAGAAGCTAAGATCTACAGCTTCATGGTAAAGCCAGGGATGGTGCCTGGGCACTGCTGTGGAGAGAGAGCATCAGTGCTCTCTAGTTCATGATGACAGTCCAGGGGATGCAGGAAGAGCAGCTGAATTTAGGAGGACCAGGCGTCTGGGGTCTGATTTCAGTGGGGTACTGCAGAAAAGCCATCTAATATATAAACGATGTAAAGAGTGGCTATGGTGAGAGAAATAGAGAGAGAGTCACATTTGGTAAGTGCACCCAGGGGGAAGATTTCTGGTCACTCGGGGAAAATACAGCAGACAAAACAGTCTTAAGCATCAAAGGCTCAGAACATCAAAAAGCAAGGAATGAAAAGGGGGATGAGCTGCTCATAGATGGAGAAGACACGATGGAGAGCCTGAGGCAAGATGGAGGGTTGGAGTATAATGGGAGTTAAGACAAGACTGCTTTTGCTCATTTGTTCCACAACATTTCAAACTAGACGCCTATGGGACCAAAGTAGGGACATTTGTGGAGAGGAGAGCAAGGGCAGGCTCTGCTTGAACTCATATCTTATTCTTTCTTAGGCTTCACTCTGACCTTCAAAGTCATAGAAGTCTTTGGTACACCCAACTCACCTTGCACATGCCCTCAGCAACAGAAATACTCATCCACAAACCCCATGGCAGCTCGCTTTTCCCCTTCATGTCATAAAACCCTGAGCCTGTGGTTTGCTTTACTAAACCATTGCATGTGTCATTCTTCCCACTGGGCTCCCTTACAAAGCTATGTGTCTGGCAGGTGGAGTTGCTTAGGAGAAAGACTGTGTGGGTAAAGGATGGGGTACCAGCATCCTCAGAAGGAGACAGCAGGGAACTAAGGGGAAAGGAGCAGTGGAAACAGAAGTGAATCTTGGTAGTCATGATGATGAAATCTTCAGCTCCAAACCCCCAGCAGCTTGTGGAGGAGATGACAGGGACAGCGTACACCAATAGGCACGAAAAAGCATTTTGAATCATCATCAGTGACCCCCTTGGGTATATGACTTTCATGTATTCAAAGTATCTTGATGGGTGCTCTCCATTTGACGATGAACAACCCCAGCCAAGCAGGGGTTGTGGCTTTTAGGTCATACACAGAAGTATAAAAGATGGAGAGGGTCTCAGGAACGCATCCCTATGGCCTTCATCAGAGGCTGCACAGGGTCTTTAATGGACGTTGAGGAAAGTTCCCATATCAGATATACAAAGCAGACAGATGACTTTGTGTATGGCTGTCCAGGGATCTGTAAACACGCTCTGCTGCCTGGAGAGAATACTCTGCTGGTACAACACAGACTGCAGTGACTTTTGGAAGAAGTTAATTAATACTCTGGCAACTCTGTCAGGAATCAGAAAATGGAATACAAACAATCTACTATATATCAGTGCTTGTCTGAAGTTTGGTGCACCTTGGGTCTGCCTGCAGACTTGACAAGTGATCCCCCTGAGGTCATGATGCCAGGAAATGGTAGGGCCGTCCCTTTAACCTTGGGCCATTTGATTCTGGGTCTATGCTTTTTCTATTTCCTCAAGGCTTTCAGGCATGATCTGCTGACAAACGTCAATAGCAGACAGTCAGTGCTCAGTACCAGGGAAGCCTACCCTCTCTCTGCCTCCTCTGTTTCATAGAAACCTGGAGCCCATATTCATTCAGGAAGGTTACGTCACATAAGAGATGTGAAAAGACTCCCATGCCCATGGCCACGAGTTATAGCAGTGGTACAGGTTCAGGCTGTCCTGGTGTATTAGAACTCAGAATGCCTGACTGCTAGGGTGTGACCTCGTGGAGACCTGGAGACAGATGGCTTTTCTGTCATAGAGATGAGAAATGGGACTTGCTTAGTGTGGCCTGGAAGCAGAAGTTTCAGATAAGGAGATGCTTGCCTAAAGTAAGTGCAGAGTTCCAGTTAATCGCAGCTGTCCTAAAGTGGAATAACACACTTTGCTAGGTCAGGTTTGCAACTGACACTAGGAATATCTGAACCATGGAAACGACTGCTGGAGCTGAGACCACTTTTCTCCTGTCACGGACTATCCAAAGAGGCAGCTGAGTGCAGGCCTAGGCTGAGTTCTAGCTCCCTGGGTATGAGCAGAAGCCTTCTCTGTATCTTCCTACTCTTTGCCTGCCCATACTTCTCTTTCATACTTGGGTTGGAACAAGAAGCAGGGTGAGCCAGTAAGCTTTACTTACACAGAAAAAAATTCAATCTACACCCTGGCAAAGTAGCATGACAGACTGAGCATGGTCCATGGCAAGAAAAGATGCCTATTTAGGTGGATCTTCTCCAACTGAGTCTTCTTGACAGTGTCTTTGTTTATGTCCCATTCTATTTCTTGTTGATCTCCCATGGATAGATCACCAAGAGTCACATGAGAATTTAAACAGTTAGTTTTGTATTTTTATATCTTTCTCCCAAGTTTATTTCCTTTTTCCCCAAGCCATCTATCCCAAGACTCCCCAAACACAGTTAAACATAAGCACTCCATTTTGTCAGGGAGCTTGTTTCCAGTCCCAAGTTTCTACAAAGCCAAGCACTTCTGATCTCCAGTATATCGAGCACTCTCACAAATTCCCTTCCGTGCTTTTATGGACCATCCACTAGTCATTCACAGATGCTAAGGAATTTTACAGTTCTATGTCAGGCTAGCTAAGGGCTGTTTAGAAAAGCTGATGCATTATGCAACACTCCCATGTTAACATTCCCTGCAACTGCTGATTTTTCCTAAAGAGGGGTAATCCAGACAGGCTCCAGTCAAGTTGAAGGTTCAGATAACTCAAATGTGTTTGGGCACCAATGCTTCATGAATAAACCACAGTTTTGCTTTGGTCAGAACCCATAGCCAGAGTATTCTAGCTGATTAAATGTGTCTCTTAAAAAGAAAGCAGTCAAGCTAATGATATGTGTGTCTGGCCTCTGGGCCTGGCTGTGCAGGAACTGAATCGAGTGATGGATGTAGCCAAATTGGGTCTCAGACATCCCAATTTTCATCTCCCAATCATGTTTTCCCTCTTCTAATGCCCTTACTCCAAACTCTTAATTATACAAATTTTAAACATTCTTCAAGACTTAGCTCTATAATTTTCTTCCCTTTGATCCATGCCTTAACACCTAAAGTATATAATTCAGAAAGTAATAGAGTTGCCAGTAACTGCTCCTTCTTTTACACTCACCCACAGCCGTGGCCTCTGTGTCTTAAGTTTCCCTTGGAGCCCTTCATTTACTGATCCCTAATAGATTCTAATAAGTAGATTTGAAATAAGGATAATTAAAAGATATGGATCAGATAGCTTTTTGGTGGTATGTAAATTGTCAATGAAGAACAGAACAGAAACTGGTCTCCCAGCCGATTAAAGACAATTGAAGAGGAAGAATGAACTTGGCTTTCTCACAAGACTTTCAAAGGGAAAGCGATTATGAATGCAGGCTTTGTTATCAGGAGCGCTCATGACATTGAGCTCAGAGGTCCCTGTTTCATTTCACAACTGCATAATTTGGAAATGATTAAGAACAGTTCTTCCTCAACATTTTTTAATCATGGGCCAACTAAAAACATCACATTGATTTCTCCAGCCCATCTTTCTTGAATATGCTCATATGAAACACAATTCAAACCCTCTGAGCACTCAAGTTTTAGCTCCATTAAATTCCTGTCAACACATTCTTCTATTTATGGGAATAGAAAGACAATTACACTTTTTGAACTCGACTACCAACAAAGGGGGAAAAAAAAAAAACCCTAAAGTGAAACGTTCCCACTACCGTTTAGTAAATAGCTTGAGAGTTTCTCAAAGCTGCTTTCCCAGGGTGCACATGGTGTGAGCAGGTGCACTGCAGAGGATCAGAAGTGCTCAGGATGGGAGTAGGTGCTTTCTGTGAGACAGTGTCTCCTGAAGCTTCTGCAACCACTGGCTTGGAACTACCAACTCCATTCTAGTTTATATGTGATCATCATGTCTACCCACCTGTTTAGCTGAGGGATTTTTCTGAGGGAGATTTCTGGAGGAGACCAAGAAGGCACTATGTGGAGACTGGGGTGAGGGGTCAAAATTTCATGTAAAATAGAAAAGAACCCCCACCCAAATTCACTCATCTTAGTAAGGAAAATATTTACTAAAGTCTATCACCAATCTGGAATATTCCTCTAACTCATATTTTATGATCTCTGTTTCAAGTTAAGCAAGGCATGTCTTGAAGCACAGGAAAACTTAGAAAGAGAAATGCAGAAGTTAAATTTTATAAACTCAAAGTGCAAAGTACTGAGTGCTTAAGGAAAGAAGAAAGGCCCCTGAGGAAATCCAGAAATAGACTAAAACACAGAAGAGCCAGGTATTAAATATTTTACTTTCCCCACAGGCTTAGAGAAAGACAAAATGTGCCTCTGGCAAGATGGGTCTCACACTTTATGATGTGAGATGCTGTGTGTGACCTCACGTTCCAGCCCAAGGAGCTGTTGGCATGCAGGGGCTGGTGGCCAGGGATGGGCACAGAGGCCTTGGCTCCCTCAGCAGGAGGTTCTTTGGCTGAGGTGAATGCAAGCCACCTACCTTTCTCAGCCCTGTTTTTCTTTCTGAATCCTGGTGTTCTTTGTGCATGTTTATGATGAGCCCCATCTCTACTTACTAATGGAATTTAAATTTTCCACACTTGCTGGACTAGGAATAGCAACAAAACGAAAAACAAAAAACAAAAACAGTCCCTGGAAGATATTAAGAATGGCCACCTGACCTCCTGCCCCCAAAGAAAAGTTAAGGACCCTTTCTTTGGTAGAACTCAATCATGAGATCAGAGCCAGCATCTCCAGAAGTGGTACTTTTCAGGTTTTATTTCTGAGCCACACTGAGAGTGAAGATGCTTCTAATTACAAAATATGAATTCCTGCTTGTCTCATGATCATATAGAATGAATGTCAGGCCTCCCATGATCCTGGAGGCCAGGGAGACCTTCATCTCTGTCCTCTGGGCAGCCATGTGCTGAGGTCCTCAGGATCCAGGAACATGTAACAGCTACTGCATCTTGTAAGTGTTGCTTTTTTTTTTTTTTCAGCTGCCATATTTTTTGACTCCCTCAATTGCTCTTGAGCTATTTATGTTTCCTGTGTCCTCTCTGCAATTAAACTTGTTCAAACTTGTTGTTTTTTAAAATTATTTTTCAAAAGCTCTAAATTTATAGCATTTTGGTCTAGTTTGAAATTTTTTCTATAAAGTGGTTTAGTATTAGTCAAAATATTGTATCACACATTTCAAAATAGCTAGAGGGAAGAGTCTTGATTTTTTTTTTTTATAATGAAGAATGATACATGCTTAAGAGAATGGATAAGGTAAAAGTCTTCAGTGGTCCAATTACTAATGGATACATGTATTGAACCAGCATGCTACTGTATTCAATTGTGTGTGTGTGTGTGTGTGTGTGTGTGTGCGTGTGTGTGTGTGTGTGTGTGTGTGTACGTGTGTGTGTGTGTGTGTGTGTGTGTATGTGTGTGTGTGTGTTACATGTTAATTAAAATGAAAGAGGAGAATGGAGGAATCTCAGTGTTTAAGAGCACTTCTTACTCTTCAAAGGACCTCAGCAACTTTCCCAGCACGCACATGGTGGCTCACAACGTCCTATAACTTTAGATCTAGAGGATTCCATGTCTTCTGACCTCTCCAGTCTTCTGCATCCACATGGTACATATACATACACTCAGGTGTGCACACACAGGTAAAATGAATAAAGAAATGAATAAGTAAATGAATATCTTAAAATACACCACAGGGCCAGTGAGATAGTTCTGCAGGCAAAGGTGTTCATCATGAAACACTGGGGACTTGTGCTCAATTCTTGGAAACTATGTATAGGTGGAAAGAGAGAACCAACTTTACAAGTTGTTCTCTGATCTCCACATGTACACCATGGCATATGTGCCCTTCCATATCACACACACACTAGTAATAACAGTGATGATGATGGTGGTAAAAATTAAAAAGAAATTATAGGCCCGAAGAGAATAAAAAAAGATGATTTGGCACAAATTCTGTGAGTTTGGACCTGTTTAGTCAAGACGGTTCACATCTTGGAATCTTGGTATATGGGCATGAACTTTCTCTTCCTCCTCATTCCGAGTCTCTTGTTTCAGTTACCAAGGCTTTTGCACAAGCATCCACGATATCTGGGATGCTTCTCATCTTGGTCATATCTAGCACCTTTGTGCCTAAAACCTTTTATGGCCAGGAGCCTAGAAGAAAAAGCTATCCTTACCTTTTTGTACAGACTCCTCAGATCTCGATACTGCCACATGCTGTTTAGGACCTGAGATGCAGCCTTGACCACCTTTGGAGAGTGCCTGATAAAGAAAAGGTAGAAAGCACAGATGATGAATGGTAGCTGGGTTTGGAACCACATTCTGTATGCTACAAAATCCAAATCCTTTTGGTTTTTTCTCTTCAGTAAAGTATTGTCTTCTTAGTCCCCGTTCTCCTCAACAACACATCTGAGGAGATGAGAGGCAGGAAGGCACTAGAGTTTGGCAAAGAATTTCCAAAATGAAAGCACAAGAGCTATAGAATGCAGATTTAGTCTCTAATTACAAAACGGAAAAGAAATATAAAAATAATGATTCAGTAGCACTGGCTGGATTCAAAAATTCTTACAGGAGTGTTGTGGCACACATGAGTAATAAGAAGAATGGAGACACTCATGTTGCCAGGGCACAAGAGCAGGTATGGGGCCAGAACAATTACCTATGTGATCACAGGCAATTGTTCCTTATTGCCTGTGGATGCCAAGCATAGAAGCCTACGAGGGAACACACACACACACACACACACACACACACACACACACACACTCATATATGCTACAATAAAAATTATAGAAGTCTTAAAGAGATCATGAATTTGAGAGGGAGTTGGGAGGCAGAGGAGTTGGAAGGGGGAGAGGGAGGGTGGAATTATCCAGAACTCATGTATGAAATTCTCAAAAAAAAAATTAAAGAAAAATACATATTTGAAATAAAACGGCCTCTGAGATGCAAGGGAAGCAGATGGTAGATGGGTTGGATGCAGATTTGAGAGCCAAAATAAAGGAACGTTTTGTGGATAGGTATTTTGTAATGAAATCATGGGATGTCAGGACACAGTGGATAGCATGGCTGCTGTTTTCTGGGTCTTTGTGGTTGTAATCTACGTGAGCTAAGGATAAAGCTTCTTCATCTGTTTACTGAAGAGCAACAGTGACAGCTACTTATTTCTGAGAAACAATCCAACTTTGGTTGTATTATAACAAAAAAATGAGGTCCTATAAATTCCATTTTTCTCCATAATATATTAGCTGCAATAAGGTAACATTTATTTTATGTCACTAAAATGAATGTATGTTTAATTATTTTATAATTTATGATAATATCTTGTTATAGCCATAGTTTTAAATTCCTGTAACTTAAGAGAAATTAGGACCTTTTCAGGGATACTGATCAGAGCCCCCTTGGCCTTATATAATCAAGGTTAACACAGACTAAATGCTCTTGTTATGTTTTACCCCCGCTACTTGGATATTTGTCTCTGGCAAGGTCTAGGCAACCCTGGAGGAAAATTATTAAAATTCAGGTAGTGATGTTGTGGCTGACATGCTTAGCGTGAAAAATTCCTCTGACACAGTGTAATTTTTTTTGTTTCAGCTTTTTGTTTAGTTAAAAAAAAATAGAGTCTGTGAATGAGCAATGAAAAGCAGGTTGGGCTCTCAATTAGAATGGCTGTATAGCATAGCTATAATAACATGTAAAGGTCAAAGGGAACATGGGCCTCTCCTTAGTCTTTAATTTTGATCCTTCCACTAGACTACTGTCATAAAAGTATCTACTAGAAAAGATGTAAATATTGACCGAACGACTAGAACAATTGAGTGTTCGTAATTGATTATAACCTAAGTCATCGTACTCAGATCTCTACTGACAGGCGACAGTTCAGACTGTTAACAGCGTCTCTGCCTTATGATAAAATACAGTGGCACATTCAACACAATATCCTATATAAGTGTTGAAATCATGAAAATGTGTCTTCGAAACAGATGGACATGAGAGAATATCTGCAATGTGTCTTTTAAAAAGATATGAAAATAGTTAAGTCATCAGAATTCAAAAGGGTGTATATTCGGCTCCTGAGTGTTGACCACAATAACACAGTGCCTTGACCTTCATGGGAGCTATTCAAGAAGGGATGGCTGAAGATGTCTGATGGTATAATTCCTCATGGCTGTACAACTCAGTCACATCAGGGTTAGCATCCCAGAGTACCATTCACCTTGAGTGTCTTCCCAATACCGTAGAGGTGTGGTTCCAACACACTGTGGCACCTTACAAGTCTTATTTGTTTACATTACTATCTGGTTAGGCTTGTACATATTTAGAAGTAAAATGTACAAATATTTAAAACTGAAGGACCACAGCTAGGCATGTTCGTGTTTTGTCTTATGTTTTTGTTTGTTAGCTTTGTCATCTGTTTGTTCCCAATCTGTTTCAAATAAAAATCAGATTTGAACTGAACTTAGTTCTAGAAGCAAGTTTTTAAGATCAATTTAGTGTGGACTTATTTGTGTTAGTTTCATAAGCTAATCTGAATGAACTAGTATTTTTGCCATGTTATTGGCTCTCCAGTTCAAAAGTTCTATTCTTATAAAGATTTTCTATTTTATTAAAACATTAAAAGTTCATGGGAATCTTAATGCTTGCTGACATCATAGAACTGGGGAACAAATGAGACTTTCATGCTAAGACTCAGAGCAATTCTTCTAGAGTTGTTTTTCAAACACAGTGAAAGCATTATAAACAAAAGTGTAGGTAGGAAATGAGAAGTCATAAAAACCTTGTTCTGATTCTCCACTAAGTCGATTTATATTCATAAATAAAAGAGATGAACCACGCGGAAAAATAGAAGGGCTGACCAAGCATGAGAACTACAACTGAAAGAGACCTGATTCAGTTCAACTTAACACTTGTTATTAAAGTCATAACTCCAGGCTGTTGACAAAGAAGAAGAGATAAAGAAACAACCAGATGAAATGAGTGACTGTCCAGGAAGAGATGTTTCATCAAATTAAAAGACACTCGTGAGATCATCTACAGATGAAAACCACCTGCTCATCTATATCAACCAAGTCTGGACCACATCTTGCAGGGCAATTACCCAAGTTACTAATGAGGACTTGAATTATTTCATAGGCAATTTCTACAAAAATTATCTTTTTTTTTTCCAAGACAGAGTTTCTCTATTGTAACTCTGGCTGTCCTGGATCTCACTCTGTGGACCAGGCTGGCCTCAAACTCACAGAGATCTGCCTGCCTCTTCCTTCCAACTTCTGGGACTAAAAGCATGTGCCACCCCTGCCTGGCTCCAAAAAATCTTTTAAAATAGTTTTTCCAAATGGTTTTCCTTGTCCATAAGATTGACCACAACATTTTTTTTTCTCTTCAAGGTCCATTGCGTGTCACTTACTATTATGGACAACCAAAGAGACTTGATTGATATCTGGCCATCCACCCCCAGCTTTCTTGTCTGTAAATTCAGAGAATGTAATTTAACCTTGGGATGTCTCATAAATAGAGGCAAATGGAGTGCTCTTGTCAACTGTGGCTTTATTGTGTGTCTACGTCTATATGCTTTAAAAAAAATCAGTAACAGTAACAATAAATTGGGCTTACAACTCTCAAGACAGGTAAGCACTTCTCTCTGGTGAGACTCACAGGTCTACTGAAGCTGAACAAAGAAGGAAACTACATTGCTTCCTGGCTGTGAACTATAGTGCTTTATTTTCAGACAGAAGATCATAAGCTGCATATAATTCAAGCCTCAAATCTGCATGACACTCTTGCCCGAGTCCAGTGGGCTTCACTCACTGACACAAGAACATATCCAAATCTAATGTTGAATTGCTGAATGAACCTACTTAAGGGCCTCGGGGTATTCAAACACCCCCCTGGAAAATCTTATAACACATTGCCAATAACCTGAGTTAAATGAAACAATGAGGCAGAATTTCCAGAGAGTCTCAAAGAGCATTCCTCATCATCTTCAGTAACAAAAGAAAACTTAATTATTTAGCATTTAGATGTAAAGGAACGGGATGTAAGGAATGAAAAGGCAAGAAGTAGGCAGGCCCTTGATAATAAAATGTTTACCCATTTGATCTTCTTTGATTACGCTGAGGGACTTTCAGAAGACAAAATTTAATTAAAGATAGTGAAGGTTTCTGTAAAAGTTGATGTATTAGCTGATACACTAACACCCTGGCTGGTATATACATATATATACATATATATATATATATGTGTGTGTGTGTGTGTGTGTGTGTGTGTCTGTGTATAGTATGCATATATAGTAAGATACCCTGTGATTCTTAAATCACAGGGTGCATTCTTACTTATGGAGGAGTTTCAGTGGTTTAGACCCTATGTATTGCTTCTTCTGGTCCATTTGGCTGAAAGCCCTACTTTACCACTCTCCTCTCTGCCTGGTGAATTTCTACTTATGATTTTAGATTTGATGATGACTGATTCCAGAAAGAGTATCATGATAGGCCTGCCCTCAGTCTTAGGTTAGAAAATAAAGGCATAGTGACTTGTTAAATTAAATAACCTCCCTAAATCTCACATCTACTAAAGGAGAGACTAGATTAAGTCTGAGTTCTCTCTGGTTCCAACCCACTCTTGTCTTATATCTGTGTGTTATCTATTGATGTCTTTTGGAGCATGGAACCAAGGGATGTGGGTCCATTGATGCAGGGACTGGCAACCACAAATGAAGTACAACAGCTGAGAGATAGTATCATGTTTCCGGGCTAAGATGGGTGGCTGCCCTGTGCAGAAGGAACTCAGACTGTAGGCTGGGACATGACGTCTACTTTACAAATGCAAAGACAATGTCATCCCCTGACTTACTTATCTCCTTTGCTTTTGGAGATGCCAACCAACTTCTCGATGCCACCGGCATCCCGTAAGGCCTTGGCATTCTCCATGTTCTTGGTGATGACTTCATGCAGGGTGCAGCACACAGCTGTCACAGTGTCGTCAGACATGGCCTTGCTCCCTGCATTGTTGCTGTTGTTCCCACCAGGAAGCCGGTGGACCAGGTCTCGCATGGCATATTTACCTTTAGAAAAGAAAACGAAGGGAACCAGTTAGGAAAGGTCAGGGTAGAAGAAGAGGGACAAAGAAGAGAGAGGAACAGAGGAGAAGAGGGTGGAAGAGGACACCAGACACTCTGTGCAGGGTGATTTCAAATACACACCCAGAATGGAAGGATGGTTGCCGATCAGTGGCCACCAGGTCCAGGACATCCTCACCACACCATGGATACTCAAATGGAAGCTCATGTGTCACATCAAGCAGTACATGTGCATTCTTCTTCATACTTTTAATCATTCCTCAATACTTCTCTTACTCAGCTCCATACAAATGTAAAATCCATTGATAACAGCATTATTAAAAAGAAAAAATCTGCATGTGATAAATACACCTGAACATTAATCAGATCATTTTGATTTGCAGTTGGCTGAGACCTGGCTGAGGAACACGAAGCACAGAGGGCCAACTGTGCTTGCTCATGGCAAATGCCTCGGGTCTGGTATTCCAGAGATGCAAGACTGGTTGTCTTCGGGAGTGACTTTATGCCTCTGACCTTCAGTGTTTCAGTCATTATAGTATGAAGGGGAATGGTACCCAATCCATAAGACTATTTTCAAGATGAAATGAGCAAACCCATGGAAAGAACTTATTCCATGATTAACAAATGTTAATATCAACAGATGACATGTTGATATCCACAGAAGTAAATAAAATATATGGTGACTGACATAACCAGAATGGACTTAGATTGGGATCTGTACAATTTAACAGCAGTTGGATCACAGGCAGTCACAGAACATGATTATACATGTGAGGTGTGATCCTCCTAGAGGAAGGAGGAAGACAGGGAGCAGAGGAGGTAACCTTGACAAATGCTCTAATGAGGAATTCTGTGCACTACGGTAACCTTGTCTCTCTCATGAGATTTTATTGCATGGTTCTATAACACAGCATTTACTAATCTGGCATGTTATTCTTTGCATGAAAAATTAAAAAAAAAACTACTTTGCTTCTGTAATTCACTTCATCATTACTAATCTTGCCTCTTTCAATGATAAAGGTACTTACAGTGACAGATTTATGGAGTGCTTTTAGAATACAAAGCACTTTAGGCATTACTGAGGACCCAGCAAGACAATTAATGTATCCCACCGCAGATTCCAATTCTGTTCCTTTAATTTACTCCTAGAAGTAAACAAGAGCCTGCAGCAAAGTTGGCTGTCCTTAAATTTTGGGGAGGATGGAATTGGCAAGTGTTCCAAGTTAGGTCCCTTACATCCTCCAACTAGACATACATAGCCAGTTTCTAACAGTTTCTTGAAATATTTTACCTTCAACCTATCTCTAAATGACACCTCCTTCTGCTGATAAATTGTCTAGTGTGTGGTGATATGGGGCAGGAGAAAGAATCCCAAGAGAATAGGCAATATCTTAGCTCCCGGCAGTAATAAATAAAACATAGGGCTCCGTAATTTCGATCTCTGCTCTTATCCTATGTTTAGGTGGCTTATTTTAGCTTGGACAGAAAATGCTGATGTTTAAATTACGGAAATAGAATAGTGTCTGCATTCAGTTGGTGACAGTAGAGGAAGAGTCTGACAGAGAGCTTTGACTTGAAAACCCCAAATGTAGCATAGTTATTTTCTAATGACAGCATTCAAAATGTTTTGGAGAGGATGCTTTGTATGTGGCTAGTCCTTGGAGCAAATTGCTTGATATATTTATCATTAAATCAGCTCAATTCTGATGAAGAGTTTGCTTCTGCAGTGCTCAGCATGCCTGAGATTCTATCATAAGCCATCAGAAGACAAATCTGACAACGACTGATATGAGAAGAGGGACAAGTTCTTTCTGCCCTGCCTCTGTAAAGGAAGTGATGGAGGAATTTCTGATGACAGGATTGAGAGATACTTCAATCATTGAGTATGGGGGATAATCACATAATGGGTGTGCAAGACTGGTCTTGTGATCTTAATGTTGTCAGGGTTAAAATAAAAAATGTTATGAGTAAGAGAAATGTCTGCAGAATTTCTTACCTTGGGTTGCTGTTCTAATTTAAAATAAGGTCAGGGCAAAGGGTGTTGTAGAAGTTTGTCTTTAGTGGTATTTAAAATAATTGGTTTTGTGCACTGTTGGAAAAAGGGATGTATAGGCCTTGGCTTCTTGTATTGTTTGCAGGTATTGGAGTCATGTGGGATATGTTTGATTGCTAATGATCTGCATGTGTTATCAGTAGAATACCTGAGGAATTCTGAAAGAATAAAAATACCTGAGCTCAGACACTCGTGGTTTGACTGTTGAGCATTATGCTAGCCATGACGGTGGTTCCCTCCTTTGAGGTCTGGCAGGTCTGAATCCATGAATGCATCCTTGTCTTCCTGGCTGAGCCCCACCGCAGCATCTACTACTAAAAGAGTATGTGGCTTGATTGGAAGAGTGCTTGCTTTGCATACATAAAACCCTGGGTTTGATCTCTAGCACCTGGGGGATGGGGTCAGAATGATCAAAAGCTCAGAATCATCCATTCCTGCATACATAGATCATTTGAGGACAGCCTAGACTATAAGAGATCTTGTCTCTAAGTAACTAAGTAAATAAATAGATATATAAATAGCCTATATCAGGTAATTTCAAATGTGTTGTTTCTTCATAGCCTCTCAATTTATTAGTCCTAAGTGAATTGTGACTGTTCCTGTAATGTTCAAGTGTCAGGCTTCCCACCCCACTACCAAGCAACTTTCTGTTCAACCCCAAGTGCTATGCCATGTGCCCAACATGCACTTGACCAGGAGTCACTGCGGCTAGGAAATCATTGGAATCATTTTGTTTCCAATATGTCAACTGCAGCACACAGATATTTCATTGGACTACTAAGGGAAAAATTCAAGTTATCAGAATCTATATTTTTAACTAGCTAAGTGATGAAAGCAATCATGTGCAACCGTTCCCTGATAGAGCTCTTGGCTG